>JAYXKI010000001.1:3600000-4200000 GCA_037892935.1 Phlebopus portentosus
CGGTTATGCGATATCTGAAGAATAATTTTTTCGATGGCCCGAGACAGGTTCGTCCAATCAAATCAAGGGTTCATCTACTCTATTTCGATTCTTACTACTCTTTTGGCCGATCGTTCACTTGGCTCATTCTTTTTCTTTATGTAGGATGGATTCGACCTGTTTACAGGAAATTGGACTCCACGCCGGGGATCGGCGGTTCTAGGCACGCTCTGGTTGGATACTCGACCATTGTTAATTCGATCTGTAGGTCTACGTCGTCGTTGCTGCTGGGGCACATGCTCATTTCGTTTTCCCTGTTAAGATGCCGATGCTCGTATCACTTGCCTTATTTATGATCTGTGCGGGTCTTACGCTTCCGCGATCTTCGGGTGCGCACAGCCTTTTGCCTTTTAGGGGGCGATGAGTCATTTCTAATTGAATTGAAATGTATACAACCCCACGATTCTATTCTATTGACCGTAAAGATTATTCGCTGTCTTATTGGTTTGCATTGTGGACCTCATTACTGGTACTTGCTCTCGGGTTCGTCCTCGCTCATGGAGTTGCATATGTCTCATGGCCTCGGTTGAATCCGCTAACGGACTTGATCGAGTACAATGGCCCTGGGTACAACGGTAAGCGACATGGTCGTGGACTTGGTATCCTTGCTGCTCCGGGGCTCAGGCAGGCGAACGTGATGAAGAAGCGGGTACCTACTAAAGAGATTGAAATGGGAGTGTTTGAGAAGAAGAGGATCGATTAGGAGGGAGCACTAGTGTAGATTGGACAGTTTGGATATTAATTTTATGCACTTTTCCCTAATCTTTCCACTTTCATTCCGCCGATCGGTGTATGTACGTGCGTGGCTCTTGTGTACCTGAGAGAAGTGGGCTGGACTTTGAGAGACTGAGTGCACAAACACGTTTTCTCGACACGAAAATAGTCTGACAGTCTGGCACACGTCTGAGGCTGTAGTCAGGGGCTCAGTCGTTATTTGTATGCACCGTTGTGAGAAGAAAATGTTCCTGGATGCCGGAATAATAGCTGCGCAGCATGATTTTTCAGAATGGACACTAAGACACCCTCGCTGGCGAATAACTATCAAGACTTCCCGTGAATTCACCTTCTCGTGCAGGCGCAGGAAGTACTTCGGGGCGGATGTATCGGTCATCACTCAGCTGGAGCGGGGAACTGGATTTCTAAAGGGTGTCGACTAGCTTCTCTCGTGCTGATGGCTTGTGATTTGGGTGGATTCTTCGCGCGTCCGTGAGTGCGGAGGGCAAGGATGGAGAAACGGAGTAACTTAGGGTGCAATATATGGGATTTGTATGAAATCGTTAGAAGCTAGGGGCTTTGCGTCGAGATATTGATCCCGATACAGATTCCGAGGACCAAGCAGCGCATCGCGAATGACCCGAACATACTGACATGTTTTTGAAATCCTTTCAAGTTTTTTTTACCACAGGAGAAGCGGAAAGGAGGTGGTATGATTTGACCGGTAACCGACACAATTTTCTGGAAAAAATGAAGAAACTAAAAAATTGTGAATATTTGTACCTTGCTGTTATCGATGCTTGTGGAGAATCAAGAAAAAAAAATTGATTGGAATGTAAAAGGGAAAGGAATAGCCGAAGGGAGATGATGAGAGATGTAGTAGAAACTGAATGGTTGTGAGTGGACGACGGAAGCAGCCGGAACACCGGATTTGGGATTATCCCGTGTTTTCACTTATTTGGCACAAGCCTGGAAAAAGAGGGAGCGCCCAGAGACTCTCGGTCCGTCCTCAAGTTATTACTTTATCCACCGTCCGTCCGTCACCCTTCAGTCTTTCTCCCTGTTTCCCTCCACCCTCGTCTCCTGCGCCTTGCGACTCTCACGACACTGGCCCTTTCGTCTCGAGAGTGTCTGTCCAGGTCGTCGCTTATCGGTGTTCGTCTCCTCGACCAGTCTCGGTGATGGCGCCTTTGGATCCCCAGTCTCAACAGCAACAGTGCGCAAAGTATCAGTATGTCGTCACCTCGGCTGGTCCAAAGATCATCCCTGTGCCTTCAGAGGTCGATTGCAGAGATGAGGAGTCGGCAGCGGATTACAATTCGGGAGGATATCTCGCTGTCAAGGTCAAGGACACCTTCAAGGACGGCCGCTATATCGTACTTAGGAAACTTGGGTGCGTGGCATTATGACTCTGACCCGTCTATTCATAGTTGAGCTGACCTGTCGCTGTCTCTCAGCTGGGGCCATTTCTCCACCGTCTGGCTGATTAAGGATACTCGGTACGCCACACTTTGAGTTTTATTTTCGTTGTTTTGGCGCTAATGTCTTCTCGATCAGTCTGAATCGACATTCTGCGCTCAAAGTAGTCAAATCTGCTAGTCGCTATGCGGAAACAGCACGCGATGAGATAAAGCTGCTGCGCAAGGTGATGAACGCCAATCCTCAACATCCTGGTCGCGACTTTATCGTATCTTTCCTCGATTCGTTCACACATCAAGGGCCGGAAGAGTCGCACATTTGTATCGTGTTTGAGCCGCTTGGTGAGAACCTGCTGGCCCTTATTGAACGGAACAAAGCGAAAGGAGTGCCTCGCTCCCTCGTCAAGGCAATCTCCAAGCAAGTCTTGTTGGGCTTGCAGTACCTCCATGACGAATGTGACCTCGTGCACACCGATATTAAGCCCGAGAACATCAGTGAGTAATACTGTATCTTAAAATATCCGCTAAGAACTGGAATGACTAATGGCCCCGTTTCCCCCAGTGATTGCAATTCCAGACGTCGAAGCCCTTATCCTTGCAGAATTATCGGCATCACCTTCTCCAGCAAGCCGTCGTGTTGGTGTACCTCCCGGGAAATCGCGGACAGGATCTGTACTGATCCCCAAGAAGAACCGGGATCGCCATGTGCAAATTTTCAGCTCTCAGCCTCTTCCCAGTCCAACTTCTGCTAGTTCGAGTAGATCGAGCAGTCCTGGAAGCCGTAGGGGGTTGCGTATGTCACAAATCATGAGCCCTCCCAATACTAACGGCGCGACCTCATCTGAGGGAAAAGGTCTGGTCGGCTCGGCGCCTCAATCTGGTATTGAATCTATCTCTACGTCAGTCGCTAGCTCCGTAGCTTCGGCTTCACTCGTATCTTCCACTCCGCCTACGTCACTAGGGTCCGCGGTGTCCAAACTAGACTCACCTCCGGATGTAGACGGCGCGGAAAAAGGTGTCCCTTCTAATCTACTTATCACACCCAAGGAGGCGCCCTTACCGAAACAGAACAACGGTCCTTCTTTACTTACACAGACTGCGCCAGCAGACCTCAAACCAGAACTCAACGTACCCCCGGCGTCGGACTCGGATAAGACCATGCGGTGCCCGACTCCGCCACCGGCGTATTGTGAGATTCCAATTCAGATAAAGATCGCGGACCTCGGGAATGCTACCCCCTCACGTGTACATTACACCGAGGATATTCAAACCCGACAATATCGCTCGCCTGAAGCAATTCTAGGGCGATCGGATTGGGATCACACCGTGGATATCTGGAGTGTGGCTTGCGTGATCTTCGAACTACTCACAGCGGAATACCTTTTCGACCCTCAATCTCAGAATTCCCTGTTCAGCAAAGACGACGATCATATGGCACAAATTATCGAGCTGCTTGGCGACTTCGCTCTCGACGCGAAGATGGGAGGAAAGTACAGCCGTGAAATATTTGATTCACAGGGCAATCTAAGGTATATTAAGACGCTCAAGCCGTGGCCGCTGAAACGTGTGATGATGGAGAAGTATCTCTTCACTGAACACGATGCACAAAGCCTATGCGATTTCCTCGAGCCGATGCTGCGCATTGACTTCCGAGCGCGGGCGCGGGCCAGTGACATGATTGACCATCCATGGCTTGAGTCGGTGGACGAAGTCGAGGATGGTGATTGCCTATGACGTCGCCTTCTCCTTGCATGTCTCTTATTTTCCCCCTCCTCTCCCCTCTTACATTCTCTTGGCCCTCATCCATGCAATTTCCCTAAACGCATCCACTCACTGGCATCAAGTCCCATAGACTCATCTTTCATCTCTTATTTAGACATTACAGCTACTCCGCATCAGTGCTCAATTCCTATATTATTACACCTAGATCCGTCGCGTCTCTTCTACCTTCACGCTGTCGGGCTTCACTTACCGTCCCACATATTTATGCGATCTTTTCTTCCTCCCGACCTCCCGATTATGGTTGCCGTTCGTGGTTCTTCTCCAATCGGTTTCCGCCTGCTTCTGCGTACTCTGGGGACGTGCAATACCCACCCTCTTCCTATCTTCCATGCACCCCACTTTGATTCCTTTTGTGCAGTAGGCACTCCATCTTCCGCGGCGCTTTCCCCCTTTCATTTTCTATTTTATTTGTGGCTTGTGTCCGAGTACCTTTTCCTACCTTTTCCTCGTACATATTATCTGGGTGCTTTTTCTCCTCTTCTGCCGACTGTAGATATGCTGCCTTTTTCTTATTCTTTAGTTTGCTTTGTTTCCTCTCCACTTTCTCATCGTTCTCCAGATTCCTTACATCGACATCTGTAAAGCGCAATCCCTAGACATATGCGCAGTACTTTACCCTCTTTCCCGCTCCTGTCAGCATGCCGCCGTTACCAATGTCTCGATGTCTTCCGCATTTCCCTTCTTGTCATTTTTTCTCATTCCCTTTTCTCTGTTTCCTTCTCTATTTTCCAAACGTGAAAGCACGCCAGTAGTTAGTATTAGGTTCGTAGTATTGGGTTCGTAGTGTAAATGGCTCGCGGTTGGATGGACGTTTTTTAATGCAACTTTTTTTTCTCTCTTGATCACTCGAAAATCATGCTTTGTTTGCTCGTATTCGCTCGTGTTTGCTCGTGTGTGACCTTGTGTGTGCGCGTTTTAATTGTCGAATAATCAAGGGCCTGGTGATCAGACTCGGATTGTCGGTTGTCGGTTGTCGGTCCTGGTCGGGCTTGTGTCGATTCGGCGTTAAAAGGCGCAAGTTGTGTGCAGATCAAGGGGAATGATTGAGTAGATGGAGTGGAGTGTAGATGGGCTTCTGGGGACGTCATAGATAAAAATATGTGGAAGTCATGGGACTGTGGTTGTTGATAAGTTCGAGCGAGGTCTGCTTTGTGACTTACGTCTGTAGTACTACTACTACTACTAGTAGTAGTAGTAGTAGGAGAGGCGTCATTGATGGACTTAAAGTACTGGTCTTATCTAGGTGGTTAGGGTTGTCTGGAAACCTCCCTGTAGCCGCAAGTAGCAGGGTTTTGAGCAGCATTTGTTACATTCGGTATTTCGTTCGTTCTGTTCTTTTACTTCCGAGGAAGTAGATTTATTTGTTTATTTATCTATTCAGAGATCAGGGTTCTCGGTACTTTGATTTTTTTGGCATTATGATCTCCTGATCCTTTACTCTAGTTCTGAGTTCGTTCGATGGAAGTAGCCTAAGTTATTTTAGATGATATACGATCCACGCATTCAACAGCTCTTGTAATTTCAATAGCGTAGGTACACAGTATGTCCTGACGTAGGTAGTTTCATCAAAGGGACAATAATACTGGATTAAAGAAAAGTGCATATAGGACGGAACGTATGTGCTTGTATTCATACGAAAAGGGTAAAAGGTGTATTATCCCCCCCCCCCTTCTCTGCCACCGTACACAGCCAGAAAATCATCAGGACAGATTCTTTTCTTGCGCCGAAATAGTTGGATAACCAGTGACGAATTTACTCACAACACAATCAGAGGTAGAGGGGACGAGTTAACATTCGAGATTTGTTGAAACGGAAGCTACTAAAGATAAAGACGAGACCACCGCTTCAGTTGATTCATCCAAGCAGACAGCACAAAAAACGAATGGAAAGAAAAGAAGTCTACAGATAGCAAGCTATCTATGTATACGAGGGTATTCAAGTAGCAAACAAGTACTGTCGGACTATGTATATTACGAGATTCACATTGTAAACCCCAATATTGCAACACGGCAGTACAAGCAGGAAGGAGGGGAGGAAAAGGTGGTATACAGAATAAACGCTAAGTCCGGAAAAGTCGTCACAACAGTCATGAACAATAGACAAGCGGTAGGTAAGGAGGAGGTACGTGAAAGCATCAGGTGAAATGAAAGGACATAGAACTCGTAGCGACAGATGTGCGATTGACTCGCGGAGGAAAAAGATAAGGGGTGCGGTGTGGTCGTGATTAGCGAAGCTAAGATTAGAGACAAGTAATAAATCGTCAGGCTTTGGAATGTTCGTAAGAATTGAATTTTCAAGGGTCTCTTATTAAAGGAATGATGGCGCCGTTGGGATTCAGAGCATTAGAGAACTGACACCAAGGAGGGCTCCGACGATGCATGACACGATTAGAGCTTGAGCGGGAAGCAAGCTCGGAAGAGCCGTCGGCGTAGCTGCTGAACTCGAACTCGAACCCGAACCCGTTGACGCAGCACCTCCGGACGTTAAGCCTATAACGCACGTAATCAGCATTCAAAGTATCTAATGACTGGTATTGGTACTCACTTCCTGAAGGAGGTGGGTTCGTCGAGTTGTCATTCGTCTCAATGTATGCGTTTGCCATCGGCATGTTCAGACATGAAATAACAGGCGTGATATTGAAAGCCGGCTGGTGAGCAAGTGCCTGAGGAAGAATGTACCCCGTCGCAAGCTCCACGGTCTGTTCAAACAGATCGTGCTCAAGAACAATGAAACCGGTATCAATCGATGTTGCTACAATCAAGGATGTATCATTATCCGAATTTCGAAAGAGCTAAGGAAACTCCTAACCGTTGCCGATGATCTCATTGAAATTCTCGATGACCTGAGACGATGAAATAGTGCCGGCGTTGATATTGAAATCACCTGTGTCAAACGTCACTGTAGTGCTCAGACGCGTCCAAATGACGGGTTTGAGGCCCATAGCTAGCGCAATAGTCCGAACACGGTCACTAATATACAACAGTTAGTCCGAGAAGATGAATTAGAATGTTTCCTCATAACCTACTCTATGTCGCCGAACGGTGGACGGAAAGTATTGGGTGTCACACCGAGGATATCCTTGGTGATTTTCTTCGTCCACCCAAACTCCGCGATGATTTCCTCATTAGTCAGAGTCGTAAGTGGCGGATGACTCCAGGTGTGCACACCGATTTGGTGTCCACCCATGTATTCAGTCTGCAGTGTATCGGGGAACTCGAGGATCCGAGAACCGATAGTAAAGAATGTCGTCTTCAACTGATGCTCATCTAGATACTAGACACAGCACACTTGTTGAATGAAGTCGGTAGAGTGCATGACATGAAGACAAACCTGAAGAAGGTTCGGCGTGTAGAACGCAGGGCCGTCATCGTAAGTTAATCCCCAGTGCAATGTATCAGGGCAAGCAACGATGTCGGTATCACGCGTGCAACCGCTGCATGTCCACCAGCAACGAGAAGTGTCGGCTACTGCGTCTGGATTGGCTGAGCAAGCAGCAGACTCTACCGTCACGCTAATGTTTGGTATACTGTTGGTGCCGACGGGATATTAATGAACCCGGAACAACAGCGTGCCGAAAAAAACTTACGAGAAGCCACTGTTCTGCACTTCCTGAATCCATTGTTGAACCTCTGTAGAATTAGTTGGAGGCGGCTTGTCCATCGCAGGGTAGTTCGCGCTGCTTAATCCCGAAACTGCACAAATCCAGAAATGGTTAGTGCCAACCTGAACTCAAAAGTAAAAACTAAGAAAAGCAAACTGACTGTCAGGAAGAGAGGGAGCATTGGGAATCGCGGAAGGCGTTACGCCCGGGGTAGCAGTGGACGGAAGGGGGACCGTTGCACTGGATACCTGCTGAGCCGTTATCAAAGACAACGGGACGGCAGTCGGGTTTGTCGATATGAGCGACACGGAAATCTGAGTGACACTCGTTGCATTTCCCGTCGCCGTCGCATCATCCACGGAGGAAGAGCCCAGGGCCGAGCCTGAAGAAGTGGATGGAGCTGGTGCCGAGGAGCTTGGCGAAAGTGTCGATCCTTCGGATGATGACGGGGCCTGGCGCGGATAGATGTATCGAGGGGGATGATCTGCACAGGCAAGTGCAACGAGAGGAAGGTGGGCGGAGACTGTTGCGAGGACGGCAAACTTCATTGTTGGATGGGCGGGAAGATGGAGTTGAAGGAAGAGCAGACCTTCGAGTCTCACTCACGAACACGGGGGCAAGTGCATTGAAGTACCTCCGTGAATGTTGAAAGTGATTACAAAAGCACGGCAGACTATAAATACATCGGCACACTAATATTCTCATTTCTCGATTCATAACATATATAACATAACTTCTAGATATAGCAGGAAAACAGAAAATAATAAACGTTACTCAGCTGCCGATGAGATGCCGACAACGCCTTTTTCATCACAGTGCAGTACTACTAGTGCTTCCTCTGCTTCTTCGGCTCGGGCTTCTCCAGGTCAATCTCCTCAGCTTCGTCCTCGTCCTCCTCGTCCTCTTCGCTGTACTCGTCAAGAAGGTTCCGTTCGTATTTACCAGTGAACAGGTTGATCGCCTCTGGGTATATACTCTGCGTGATTAACAGGCCGATCTAGAAAACAATCAGAAAAGTAATCAATAAAACTAATCACATATCATGAAACAGGGTGCCGAAAGAAAAAAACAGGACACCTACATCCAGTGGATCTTCCTCACGTTCGAAATAATTGAAGAAGCTGCCTGCGTCCGCGACGTCCCCATCATCATCAACTACGCGCGGCTGCAGCTTCGTCAAGTTCACCACGTTGCTCTTCCAGTTGATCAAGGTTTTCTAGAATGGTGGTAACACCTATAAGTACGCTCAACCGCGAGGCACTGGTGATAACGCACCTGAGGCTCAATGTCCCGGGTCCAGTCAAAGTCGAGCATCGACGGCGTGATGCCGTCTTCGTCGGGCTTTTCATCTTTTGCCGCAGGAGGCGGAGTGTACTTGTACACCTTCTTCAACACCTTGTTGCTGAAATACGGATTTTCACCAAAGTACTACATAAGGACGGTGTACAGCGCCAGTGATCAACGCCGTGCACCATTTAGAAGAACCGAGGACGAAGGACGACTCACGAATTCAATACTAAAGGCGCGAGGCTCCGCAGGATCACGTATGACCCATAAGTCCTCGAGCGTCGCAATCGCCTTCTGGTCATCAGGGTGCTGTACATGCGGCGCAAACTCTGGGTGGTTGACCAGAGCGACGGCCCAGAACTTTGGGATCGCCTTCACGATTTCGCGGCGCTTTTCGTATATCGGCTCCATACGCTTCACAGATCCGAGTTCTGCGCGTCGTACACCGCAGGGTACACAGAGCCAGTGAGTTCGCGAACAGCGTCGCAGCGGAGGGATGAACAAACAAAACATATAGGAGAGAAAAGAACAAGTCAATAATTCATTCTCACAAGAGAAGAGAAAGACGTTGCATTACCAGTTATGAGCTCGGCGCGTAACACATCCGCACTAATATCCTCCAGCTTCTTTTGCACCTCGTCCGAAATCTCGACGTCGAACAGGTTCTTGACATCATCGCCCACAGGCGACGCAGGGCGCTTCTTTCCAGACATGGGCGTTTGTTCGCTTTTCAGTAGCACAACGTGAGAAGAGTCTTTTTTTTTTTTTTTTTTCTTTTCCCGGATGGATGTTCGTGTGGAGAGGTTTTAGCACCTAAGGGGAGAGACGATGAAGGCGAGTAATTACAGAAATGATACAAGGAGGAAGCAAGAGAGCGAGATCGAGGTCGGTTGGTTGGTTGAGAAGAAGACAGACACAGGCAACAAGGGAAGCACAGCGACCGGCCAAGGGGCTCAACCAAATACTTGTTTTTTTTTCTTTTCGGTCTTCGCCGAAATGAATTGATTTTGGGCGCCGATCATTTTACTTACATCATCCATTGTTACTCTGTGCCAACTCGTCCGATATCGAGGGTTTTCAGTTTCGAGTAGGTACGTCGCTTATTGATATTTAAAATATCTGAATATCGAGGATGGAGTGTGTAGGACTATTGGTATGTCGGAATGAGAATAAGAGTACATCCATTTCAATCCTTTACAAAGCAGGACAAAGCTCGGCGATCAATTATGTTTAGTCTCCCCGAAGAATACTTCCAAGGAATGAAATAATCATTCGAGAATAAATTTAGTTTCCCGTGAACCTTTAAACTTCGTCGTATTTACCTACTAATCTGATAAGAGGCTCTTAGGCTTCCCTCCTAAGCAATCTATGAGATGAAACCGAGACCCACTTCGTACGTAGTACTGCCTAAATTTACAATTCGAACAGAATGCACAAGAAGCGTTTCTAAGCTAGGAATATTCAGCGAACAATAGGCATCATTATCAATAAACAGGAGTAGAGGGTATGTGTGCATTATTATGCACCCGTGGAAACGTGTCATAACCGCTGAAGAGCTAAATGCTTCTCCAAACACGATAGGACTCGCTGTTTCGGGTATTTTGGTGCGACAGGGACTTCCTGTTGTTGAGCCCATCGTCGGACATCGCCTGGAACTGTGAACCGAAAGACGAGAGTGAATTATTCAAATAAAAGGAAGAGGAGAAAGGCGCAAAAACTTACAGTCGGTGATGATCCCGTCTACGTCCCACGACATAAGTTGCTCTACAATGTTCAACCTGTTAACCTACGCAGAAGGGTTTGAGTTGTGTTCAGAAGTGTATTGAAGTCAGGGAAACGCACCGTCCAGACTTTGACGTCCAAACCCAACCTGTGCGCCTCTCTCACCATCTCGCTACTAGTAAAAGGCATATAGCCCTGCATGCTTGGGTCTGGTACAGGAGTCTGGAAAGACTGAGCTGAGGGAGACAAGATGTCTGCTCCAAGCGCGTGGGCTGCTTGTGCCACCTTCTCGCCCGTTGACGGCCCTGGGAAGCTGGAGAGGTCGATTCCTCCTAGCCATGGAGAAGGAAGCGAAGCATTAGTTGGGTGGAGTGCCGTTTCGCTAGAGTCATTATTAGTCGAAGATTATTGTACGAGATCTACTAATAAATTGTTTACTCGTCTATTAAAGCGGAGGTGATTATTGACGGGTCGAGGTTCTTCGAGTTGCATGAGCAAGCTGAGAAATATAAATAAGTCTACTACTCACCTTCATCTCCGACAGAGTTCTCCAATCAAAGCTTTGATACTTCACCAGTATCACATGTTTTTAGTTTTGCACGCATATTGGGAAAAAGAAGTCCTGCTCACTGTGATGGAATTCTTATACCCACTCTTCTCGAACAACTCTTGCTGCTTTTGTACGAACTCCTGTACACCCTTCGTTCGATCCGGGAAAATTGGATCAATCTTGCTCTCGATGTTCCACAGAATTTGTCTATTCGGATCAGCGCATGATACGAAATCGAACGTTTCTTGCAAAGTAGAAATCTTTGTCCCAGGATACGTGAGCTGCAGCGCTACGCAGACTTGAACGAGGAAAATCGTAATAGGATGAAAATCGACTTACGATAATCCTCCTGCCTGAGAGCTCCGCAATCTAGTGTTCTTAGCTGGGCAAATGTGAGGTTCGCAATATACTTCCCGACGTAGCTGGACATTTGTCAGATATATAATTATTTTTAATTTGAAATATCGGTGACTTACGGAAAGTCTGGATCCCCAGAAAACTAAATAGGATCAGAATCTTAGAACCAACTGTTTATACGAATAATTGTCCATAACTGACAGCAGGTTCCGTATCCTTGCATTTTTCTGCGACTACGTTCTCGTCATGCCAGACAACAACAACACCATCCTGGAAACAGCGCTAAATTTAACGTGTCGAACAGTACAAAAACTGAATTGCACACTTTCGTAATCCCGTTGTCTAGCTCAAGTGTTGTCGATCCATCTATAAGACCCCTATTGAAAGGCTAAGTCTGTTGTTTAAAAGTAAGCAATGCTGTAGATCTCACCAGGCAAAGCTGGGCAAGGTGTTCTCGACCGTTTTTCCACGACCCCCTCGGTGCCCCTACAAAGGACACTAAGCGATGGACTACATGATAGCCTGAGGAATTTTCTTTACTTGAATATCAAAATATTTGTTCCTTGCTTGTGGCCCGGAAATTAGAAAATTATCCGTCGGTGGTGCCAGGATCCCATGCGTGCCGAGGAAAAGGGCAACATATTGGAAGAGTGTCATTGAAGCGAAGCGAGTTCGATCGAGACGAGTGGAGGTAAGAGATGAAATGACACGACTCCTCAGTGCTGGACTTATGGAAGGTATGGGGGCGTTCTTCTGCCGCCGCCGTCGAGCTTTTCATCGACCCAACGGCAGCAAGCGCTTGTCAGCACGGCATTCTACGCGGAACCACTCTAGGTCGAATGTGCGAGACTGGAGCCACCACGTTTGGGATGTCAGAGAACGAACGTGCTAAGCGATCCACCTATCCGAGCAATCCCTGGAGATGATACAAACATAGATGGGTCATTCGGTGTGCTCGTGCATTCGTCATGATCTCCTGCGTGTAGAAATGAAATGTAACTTACTGAGCCAGTACCAAGAGATGGGACTGGGTCATCCAATTTAGGAAAGTATGATCGCGGCGCACGTGTGCGTGCCAATACCGTGCGCGTGGGAGCTTACTCTCGCCGACTCTTCAAAATACCAGTCCACTCACTCAAATACGATGTCGTTTGGACGTCCTCAAGGCTTCTCGGACATCGTCAGTACACCTCCAGATAGAGGAGCATTTCCTCTTGATCACTATGGTGAGCATATCTTCTTCTACTCAGCTCCAACTCGACGTCTGTATCGTTGGGACGACTACTGTCTCTGCAGTCGTACAGGTGCCCCAAGAAATTATGAACACTGACTCTATTTTTAGGAGAATGCAAGGAGCAGATGAAAGCGTACCTTGCTTGCCTGAAGAAGAATGCAGCGACTTCTACGCCATGTAGAACCTTGAACAAGGATTATTTGGAATGCCGAATGTCAAAGTGTGTTGTGTCCTTTTCCACGATTTATCGTGCATGCTAATATCTGCCGTCTCAGGGGCCTTATGCAGCGTGATGATTGGCATAGCCTCGGGTTGGAAAACGTACCTACCAGCGAGCGTAATTCCTCACCGAGTAGTCCGTCAGCCTCTTCATCAGAACAGAAGGACCCGCCTGAGTCTAAACAAGAAGGGCGACGATAATAAGTTGTTATCGCAGCAATATTCCCCATTCTGTACGTCTGATCTTTGGCAATTCAAGACAACATTCGCACTGCTCTTGTACTGTTTTTCAAACCGACTGCCTCTAGATAGATGGTACACACGAGCCGATGCACACGAGCCGATTTGATGAGCCAGCCAATGAGAAGTCCGGTTCAATATTCCGTTACAACAAAGATCGGAGACTTTAAAACGTAATTATATATATTTCCGGTGTGTTCTGCTCTTCTGGGTGCCTTGCCACAACGAGCAAGAAGCACATGCATACATTTCTCTTGGCTCCTGGATTATGGACGTCATCGTCCCACATTCTTTCTGCAGTCTTTCCGTATCTTGATAGTAAAAGTTCGGAATTGCGGTCCTCAGCCTCACGATCTGTCTCCAATCAGCGTCTGTGAACCTGTTTCATGACGAATCCATGACCAAAACGTCATGTTCGCGAACTCAACGTGGAGGACCTTTCCGGCCGGCGAACGACAATCGATCTAAGTGACGTATTCGTAGCACAGTACGTACTGGCTCCTTTATCTGATATCTCGAACTATCTATTCCCGAGGACCTTCTGGGCAAATGAATGCTGGTACCTAGCGGACCTTAACGAGGACCGCTGATCCCAGAATTCCCGTTGGCTTTGTTCCGTTCCTCTTTCCTTGTCTAGCTTCCAAAAATCCCGTCGTAATTTTTAGCCTGATTCGCGCGTTATCTTTGGATAATATCGCCAAAATTAGCGTCAGTTATTTTCGAAGACCGAAGTTTAAGTTTAGACAACGTTAACGCTACGGAACCTGGGTTCCCGGCTTGGAACTTTTGGAGAAAGACGGTGTCGGCTTCATTCTGGGGGTTTGCGCGGAAGCCAGACCTTCTTACTTCAAGTCTAACATTTACTTTTCGTAACATATATCGACAGTGGCTCAGTGAATACGAAAAGCTCTAACTTTCAAGTGGCCTCTGTTAAGTTTTCTCTCCCTCCTTAGATATGCTTTCGCATTGATTCTGCCTGGGCAGAAAGTGATTGATTAGTAGATAAGGCCGCTTGAGGCATGTTCAATACCTAACGCCGGGGGAACTAAGCAAGAAAGCAACTACACGTTACGTACGGAAGCAGGAAGTTAAACCATCCGGGTCCACGCAAACCATGCACGACCGTTCTTCTTGTCACTGGCCTACCTTGTGCACGTACATGTGTTTCCTGAGACCACCATCAGGCTCTAACCATCTCATGATTTTTCCCAGCTCTGAAAGACCGCAACTTGCGATAACTTTCCGGATCGGAGCAAATTTTAAGCATCCTTTTTCTTGCTCCGCTCAGAATTCCGCCTTCTGAGTTTCCATCAACTTCCCTCTTCCCAGCTACTTTATGATCGCACTCATGTACGTGAAGGCGAGAAGCCTAGCGTGTTTTCTATATGATAGGCGTGTTTATGGAAGTGATGAAGTGGAGTTACTAAACCTCGGTAAGATTTGGTGTTCGTTGTGGCTCATCGTTAATTTCCCCTCGTCCCGAATGAGAGCGCCGGCTGAGAGCGCATAGCTACGTGTCCCGCCATGATGGATCATAGTGGATGGAAAACAAAAGTGTCGAAGCGATCGAATTGATCTGGCAGTGCAAGTGAATCACGTGTAGAACCCCGTACTGGTAGCTGTAAATAGCACCTCTCTTCCTTCTTTGCTCCTTCTCACTGCGTATAACTTTGCATCTTCTATTCCTCGGTCTCAGTAATCCGGAATCCGGAAGTGAGCGACAATATTTAAGAAAGAGCATAAGCGTCACAAGTAGGCGCTTTCGCCATGCCGTCGTCGCCTGCGCCCGGTTCGCGCAAGTTTATCGGCGCCGTGCACGATGAATGGCGAATGTTCAGGTTAGTTCACCCGAGATATCAATCTCTGGACTCTTCCTCTTATCCACAAAATCAATCTCATCTCAGTGACAATCCCGATGACTATGAAATCGGTCCCGCCATCGGTTTCGGCGCGACCTCCATAGTCTATACCGCCCACTACATAGCCAAGGATGGATCTCCCCCTTACCCGTGTGCAGTCAAAGTCGTCAATCTAGACAAGCTCCCACAGCAATCTTTGCACTTACTGCACCGTGAAACTCAACTCATGAGTCTGTCGAAACATCCGAACGTTCTCCGCGTTCGGGGATCCTGGATGACCGGACATAACCTCTATATTGCCCTGCGACTCATGAACGCAGGTAGTGCCGCTGATGTGATGCACTACGGATGGCCCGGCGGTATGGAAGAGGAAGTCGTCAAATGTATCCTTAAACAAGCGCTCGAGGGACTTAAGTGGGTGTCTTGTTGGCCGTGTCTAAGTTCGTGATCGTTATTCTTATAAACATCTATTCTAGCTATCTTCACATCAACGAGTTTATCCATCGTGATGTGAAGGCTGCGAATCTTCTTATTGACGATGATGGGACTGTGCTACTTGGAGACTTAGGCGTTGCGGTGTCCCTGTCCGATGAGGAGTCCTTTTCAAGTCCTTCTGGCTCGGGCCAAAGAATGGCCTTTGTAGGGCCTTCGATCGGAGACAGCGTTCGTCCTTCGGGACAAGTGCCCACCAAAGTAAAGCTTGGTAAGCGCAAGTCTTTCGTTGGAACGGTGGGTCTTACAAAAAGCGCCTGTAACATCGGATCTTCGCTAATCGTATTTGTTTTACAATGCTTATGATATACTCTCATATTGCTAAACTTAACGGCGACACTCATTCTTGTTCTGATCGTCGAAAATTGTGCAACTCTCACGCATATAGCCATGCTGGATGGCGCCAGAGCTTATCTCTGGGAAGCAATATGATGCCAAAGCCGACATTTGGTCTTTTGGAATCACTGCTATTGAGCTTACTCAGGGCCGGGCACCCCGATCTCGGGAGGCACCAGCTCGTGTTCTCTTGAAAACGTGCGTAAAGCGTGTATCTATATCTATCAAAACTGATCCTGCCGTTCCCATAAGTGTTCAGGATGCACCGCCTGAATTCTCGAGAGAGAGCGGTCAATTCAAGTTCTCCAAGGCATTCAAGGAGATTGTTGAGTCTTGCCTTCTGAAGGATCCCACTCGTCGGCCGAGTGCCGCTGAGCTTTTGGAGACTTCGTTTTTCAAAAGTGCCAAACGTAAACAATATCTCGTAAATACTATCCTCAGTGCGTTTGCTCATTATGAAGTTTTCCCGAAACTCTAACGTTCATCCGTATAGAGGACTTACCGCCACTTATTCACCGTCAGGAAAGGCGCGCTAAGTCAACAGCCTTGACCGGTCCAACTCGCAGTTCAATCTCATCTTGGGATTTTTCGATAAACCTCGTGCACACTCCAGACGGGCATTCACGTTCCCAACACAACTCAGTACATCCGAGTTATTTTAACACAGTTCATTCGCATCATTCGCAGCATCATCACCACTCGCATCATACGGCCATAGCGTTACCGAGTCCGACGCGATTACGTGCATTGGAGGAGAATGCATTTGCGGACGCCTTTGGCCAGGCTAAGATCACTCGTCGCCAATTGGCATCGACTGATTATGATGATGAGGATGCTGACGCCGACGAGGAACATGAAGATGATTCTCACTCTTCGGTAGAAAGCTCCGTTTTCGATGAGGAAGAGGGTGGTGAAGGGTCGCATCCGACGACGCCGGAAATTGCAGCGAGCCCAATGAAGGGTTCGTCGGTGGCTCCGACCCCGCTGAGCAGCTCTCCGGCGGTTGCGCTTGATGTGCCTGTTCAACTAGGAAATCCTATCACCCCATCGGCTTTGAATAGTCTCGCTCAAGCTTCCCCTACGCCTCGTTCGACCCCATCTGGTACTCTGCTCAGCAAAACCAAGTCGGACGACCAGCCTGAAAGTAACTCCAGGCAAAAGAACTCCAAATTGCAGCACCCTCTTCTTTCACGCCGCTGCGGCTCTTCGCCTACATCAACGACGGCAGATCGAGAGAACATGGGTACACTACCTGCGCTGAAGCGCATAGCCAGCACCTCTGGATGGTCTAGTCCAAAGATCTCTTTCAACTCTACTCAGGAATCGTCGAAGACCGCTTCGAAATCGACGAAGCAGGCTCCGAAAGAGAGCCGCTGGAGGAAGTTGATGCGTGGATCGGGTGTAGGAGAGAGAACGGATGAATCTTCTCCCTCACCACCTCCGACCGGATTGCTCAAAGAGGGCGAAAAGAGGAAGAGCGCACTTGGGAGGATACTGGAGCGCTCGGGGAAATAGGTCAACATCCTCACGCGAGTTTCTGCCCTTCAGCTCCGGCCATCTTACCTTCTGAACGGCCCGACTCAAGAAGTTCATTGATTTCGTCTCTCATTACCCGCGGACATCGCAAATCACTTCTGTGATACCCAAGTCACTTTTATTGACAGTCTTGTCTAGTATTTAGCCCCTCGCATTTGCAAATGCAAGCCGGAACGAATTCCTGCTTTTGTAGAATAATCTGTACTCATTACTGTCTTCATCTCATCGCCGCTCTGCACATAAGTAACTTATTCCCCAATCACGAAATGTAATGACTACTTATTGCTCTCACAATACCAATGTCTATTTTTGCTGTACTAGGCTAGTATTTGCTATTTGTCATTTTCGGATTTTGTACTTTTTTTTTTTGGCATCCCAGATGACGTTCTACGCCGCATTTTTCGTTTTATTCTCTGCTGCACGTTTCTTCAATGTAGTCAGATAATATTGCTTGGACGAAGCATCCACTTGAGCTTCGCTTGACGTTTTTGTCCCAGGAAGATCACATTGTATTTCAGAGTGTCCAAGGTGAATTTGAAAGTGTTCTATTGTAGCAAAATGCAGTGGCCACTTGGATGGATGTTGTTACCTATCCGACTATTAGTTTGCCCTCCGCATCGTTGAATTCGTATTCTGGAACTTCCAGGTTCAGCTAATCAAGGACGTGATCAGTACTGCAAATAAGCTGCGGTCATAGAGAGGGCTTACAGGAGCAGGGCCTTTACGAATACGGCCGGCTACAGGATAATATAGACCAAACATTAGAAATCAATGTTCGCTAGGGATACATTGAAGCTTACAGATGTCGTAGTGAGAACCGTGACAAGGGCAGAACCTGTGTGGACAACTCCAGAATTATTTGAAGGACTTCAATATTGAAAGAATATACTGACCATCCTCCATAGTCACCGGATTCGCCGATGGGGACACAACCCAGATGTGTGCAGATACCCAACATGACAAGCCATTCTGGTCTCTTCGCTCTGTCCTCGTCGCTTTCCGGGTCCCTAAATTTTTTCCAATCCTCTGAGCGCGCTTCTTGGATCTCATCTGCGGTGCGATGCCGGATGAACACGGGCTTGCCACGCCATTTGATGATGACGTTCTTGCCCTCTGGGATGTTTCCGAGCTCAAGCTCCACCTTGGCGAGCGCAAGAACGTCGGCTGAGGCGCTCATGGTTCGCAGGAACTCGGTCACGGTGGATTTGGCGGCGCTTGCGGAGAGGAGACCTATTCCACCAATCATGAAGTAGGAGACAGCACGGTTAGCATCCGGGTTTGATGTCTGATATGACGAAAAGTCGGGCGCTTGAGGTGCATCTTCTACGATGGGCTGCGAGGTATGAACAAAACGTTGGGTCAGAGTGGTAGTCGGGTTAACTAGAAAATAGAATTCGTGTCAATGACTTTTCAGCAACACGGACCGAACACCGAAAAGAATGAACCACGTAGAACTGATACATACCCGTTGTGTATGACTTCGAGACTAGCCCAGACGTCGATGACCGAGCAAACTTCAGTGCCCAGGGAGCAGGCGAATCCGAGCGTGGACCAGCACCTTCACCGTGATGGCCATGTGCGTCAGCCGGTGCGCGGACCTCGAGATTGAGGTGAAGTGCAGTGGGAACACCCGAAGGAAGGGTGCGGACAGTAGGCGGAAGGGTCAACGCCTTTCTGAGCGGGCGCAGGCTCGCCATGGGCGGATGAATGCTACGTCGAGGTCGATGGATGAAGTGAAGGTATGAGGTAGGCGCGATTTTCTGAGCCGGGAGTCTCCGACCTTCCACAACCAATGATAGGCGTGTCATTCCAAGACTAGGACTTGCACACGAGTCGCGTTCGTTCGTTGCGTTCATCGTCAACATGGACGTGCCGTATAACAAGTCGGGTGCTTCCAGCAGAGAACATTACCAGATTGTTCGCAATGTTGAGAATGCGCCTCATCGAACAGAGCATCTGGTCCGTCATGAGGTCCAGCGAATCAGGCAACGCATCACTAGCAAGGTACTCAGTGCAGTCAGTATCACTCTATTCTCTCCGTCTTTGCTTTCGATAACCTTCGGAATTGCTCTCAGTCCGAGCTTCGAAAGGAATTAATCATACTCCTGTATTGCCTGAACAGCAGTTTTGGCTCCATTAATAACAAATCCTTGGCCTTTGCACTCCCTTCAGCCGTGCATCTGGCTGAAGCTGGTTCAAAAATAAGCGAAAAACGCATCGGTATCGGTCTTTATGAATACACATGAGTCATCGTGGTCTGAAACGTTCGCTCCAGGGTACTTGTTTTGCTGGGAGGTTATGCCGCGAGATCATGAGCTGCAGCTTATGCTCGTCAATACAGTTCGAAAGGTATCTTTCTTCAAACATACTCGGTAACAGCAATATTCAGTTGACCTCGTAGGATTTGATGTCATCCTCCGTAGCTAGAATAAACCTTGCTTTGGAGTCACTAGTCAATTTGCCTTCATTGGACGTCGTGCCAGCAGTGCAAACTCGGTGCATAGAGCTCCTATCTTATCCATCGTCAGTATGTGTCCTATTGCCAGAATACCTTTCCTGCCTCTCACCCTCATGTCGCACCCAGTCCTCGGATAAGAGCCTTGGATATGCACGCGTTGCAGTTGCTAGCTCAATTTGCAGCTGATCTGTTGACTGATGAAGTCAAAGACATTGTGCTCAAGAGGCTTTCAGATGCCGATGAGAGCGTTGTTCGCATTGCGCTGAAGTTTGGCCTATCATTAGTCGAGGTTCGTTCTCTTGCTATGAACTATTACCCAATGTATTTACTTGCTTCACTAGGCTAAGCTCCTTGAGACAAAGAAATTCATGCATTCATGCATTTCTTTGATGACTCGATTTGCCGACAAGCATACTACGGGAAGTTACTCATCTAGTTTCATGATAAGTGTCCTCAGCACTATCGCCGAGCTTTATGATAAGGAAGAGCCGAAATCTAAGTGAGTGATCTATAGTGATAGTATTCACAACTGCCGAATGAACGACGAACCCTAGGGATGATTATGCGATTGAATTCCTCCCTTTTGTCCTAGCCATTCTGCGCAGAAGCATCAAATACGACAAGAAATGTGATTCCTTTTTCGTCCATTTCATTTCGTACCTCTAATGAGAGCGTATGCATTTAGCTTTAACATTGGAATGCTTCTGTTTCCTGGGCCGATTCCCATCTGCAACCATCGCACGATACATCATTAAGGCGTCTTCTCAATCTTCAGCATTTCATCAACAAGGAGAAGGCTCTGATAAGCCTCTACCACACTTTGTTCATCCCGTCGTCCGAATCCGACATTTTCTCTCGTCGCGCACTCTCAATGATCATTATCTTTTTCTTTCTTGTCTCGTTTGCTTGGATCCATCTTTATGGGCGGGAGCGACTCCACCCGCAGAGAAATTGCTTTCGACTGCAGAAGGCGAACAAAATAATGGAGATAGTTCGACTGAGGCGAACGCTATACCTCTCGTATTGGATCAACTAGAAGTGGAGCGGATGTTGAGTTTTTTGGAGAGTGACGACGAACAAATTCGGACATTGGTATGTCTCGATCATTCGCGCACTTGCGTTCCGAGGTTAATGACTTTTGCGTCAGACTTTACGCATTCTCATCTCTCTAGACCCACCGCTAGTCGAAACCTGCTACACTCGAGCACTACATGCATTGAGTACCTTCGCGTCTAGACACTCGACGAGTGATCGGATGCGGAATACGTTGCTGCGACGTCTTGTAGAACTTGCCTTCACAACAACTTTGGACAACGAGAAAATAGAAGCAGGGAACCGAGGTCATTTGCTATTAGATAAAGTAAGACAAGTCACAGATGCGGCAGGCGTAGGTAACAGCGTGGACGGAACAATCGTGGAGGCTATCTTGGGTCGAGTTCGACGAGGTTTGTTCCGATCTCTTTTGATAAAATGATGGATTTTGCTTATACGTGATCATAGAGAATGCTTCATTGCAGCACTCTTTCGCTCTCAGCCTATTATCGCTTCTACAGACCGATGATGCTGGGCACCAACAGCCTAAGATAGGGCCAATTAATCCAACGCTTTTCCTTGTGCTCGTTGCGCTTGTTAGCGAATTGGCTCCGGACCTCGCCTCTTCAAAAGCCGAGGTTGTCTCTATCATCTGCTTGTTCGCAGCGACGTTACATACTTCTCCTGGTAAGCATGAAAGTCTCCTTCCTCTTTTCCTTTCATATATCCTCCCCCAGTGTCGATGCAGGAGCCTCTGCTATTATGCATGGCGAGACTTGTCATTCTTCTTTCTCCAAATGAGCTATCCTCACTCGAGATAGAAGATGTTCGACGAGTTGTACATGAACTGGGAGAAATGGCCTTGATGGACAAAAACAAAGTTGCGCTGATCAAGAGATGCGAGCAATTTGAGAGGGCTTTGTCAGAGCCTGGAGTGTTGAGAGAAGTCTTGGAAAGCCAGGAGAATGTCTCCGTAAGTGTGTTTATAATTTTACAACACGTGGAGCCAATCTTGAACGTGGTATTCTTGACTAGCTACCGGAATTTGCTGTCATTTTGGACCAGGCATACCGGCGCGCTTCTTTATCTCCGAATGCGTCGCCAGCTAGACTTCCGTCGCCATCGTCTAACCTGTCATCGCCAAGGTCAAACTTCGTGGGATCTCCACCTCTTTCACACAGTAAGCTACGATACGACGCCTATGCTCCACCTCCTCCCCCAACCTCGATCAGATTGCACCGCATACACAGTCAGTCATCGACTTCGTCACATCGGAGTTCGAATCGTGCTTCCTCAAGAGCGTCGAAGTCGAGAATTACAGTAGATGATGATGCTGAGCTGGCGAAGACGGTCACTGCAGGAGAGCTTACCCTTGCTGCAGGAGCTGAAAATGAGTTTACAAACGTATACAGGAGTAAGGTAGATACACCCTTTTACTGGAGTCTTCAACATACTGTTCTCACACTACATTCAGAACAGCAAAATACCCTCACTAGAGCACTCTACCAGAAACATAAAATTGACTGACGAAGCAACGAACGTATCTACAAACCTTCTATCGCTAGACTCTCCTTTCCTACCCGAACCGCTTGTCGATCTCAAGGATAGAGTAATGGAGGTTTCACTTCCAAAGCCATTGACTGCTTCCGGTGGCACGCCGCCATACGTTTCCGCCAGCACGTCTCGACGCACTTCACCAGAACCCGGCCAGAATTTCGAGGCGCTTTGGAGTGAGCTCGACGCGTTCAGTTCCAGAGGATGGTGCGAGGATGCGGTAGACGTTGTCGTGAGACGTCTGCAAGGCTTGGGGCTGCGAATGGATGTTTTGGAGGCGGATGTTCTACCTTTTGAAGGCAAGTGGCCTTAGTCCTGGTCAGGGCCTTTAGCTTTCAACCTTTTTGCTTAATAATATAGGAGATCTGAAAATCTCGCTGCGCGGCTCTTCCGTTGAACAACTAGTGACACCATCTGTAGCATTGCGGCTTCATGAAGAGGGCGATGGAAGCTGTCTTTGGCAAGCCAGAAGCAGCGATAGAGAACTTGGATTGAGAGTAAAAGAGCTAATGAAGTAGAGGATTCATACCCCTATACTATCCGTCTTCCGTCGCTAGGTAAAATGTTGTATTGCGATGAGGCTGAACTGATATGTGTATATCATGATTTTATGCGTCTTAAATCTGTTCAAAGTTCTAAATATCTGAGCCTAACTGTGACGTTTCCACAACCAAAAGAACCTAAAGATTGGAATTGGAGATGAATTAAACCATCCATAACTCAGAATAAATCAACTACGCCCTTCCTGGGAGAGATAACGCCAACAATCTTGCCCTCGAAGTCAAATGAATCGCCCTTCTCCGTAGCAATAAGGTCTGACGACTCTGGATCAATCTCTAATCCCAGTAACTTTTCGAGATTAGTTGAAGCTAATGCAAGAGCCTGAGCCTTCGACATCTTGCCGGAGCTCTCGAGGGCAGCCTACCCGGCGAGGAATGCAGTCAGCGAGCACACAAGAAAACACGAAAACACATACCCAGGCAATGTCGAATCTCGTGTTCCGAACGCTCCATGCCTCCTCAACTCCGATGCCGACAGTAATATTATGAGCCAGGAGCGATGATATTGCGCTGTCTTTCGTAATTGGTGGACCAGGAAGACTACGTTCATTCGATTTGTTTTACGAAAGTCAGTATGAACAATGAATTGTGCCTAGGAAAATAAGCCTGACGCACATTCTTCGCCTCTCCCAAGTTTTTGGCAAAGGACGTGAGGGTGCTATGATGATGCCCACGCCTGCTTCCGCAAGCTCTGCTGCGAGCAGATGCGCTTCCGATGCGCCAAAAAATGTCAATCGCATGGTCGCACCAGTACTTTCTTCAACTTCCTCCTTTAATTGCACTAACGTGGCCATAACATCGGCACTTTCGGCATGTACTACAAGAGTTCGTTGCCCCTGAAAAGAATGTATGTTAACTGAAGGAATAAAAGCAAAATGAATCCCTACATCCGCCACTTCCTTGAACCAGTTCTCCGTGTTGCCTGTATGTGGATCAAGCAGCAGATGTCTGAGCGCAGTAATCTGCGTGCTCACACTCCCAGACGCAACGGAATGTCCGATTGCAACGTGCACTGCGACAGCATTCTGAACAAGCGCGCCTTTCTCTAATTTATGTGCCGAACCGAGACTGAATGCTCCGCTCAGCCCACTAAGGATTCCTCTGCTCCCAGTGAACACGTCATAAGTTATCGGAGAGACCACTCCAACTGTCACACCGGCTCGATAGCCCAGGCTGGGTTGAAAATATGAGAAAAAGCCAAGCATGTCGGAAAATGATGGCAATGCTTACTATGCATTTCGCGTGGCGAACTGGAGACCGTCAACTGCACGGATAAGCAAACGGTCTCCCAAGATACTCGGAATGTCTTTGTGAAGTGGATCAGCAACCGGTCCATCTGTTGTTGATACTTCTCCTTGGATTTCTTCCAATCCGAGGTTAGAGCCAATTGAAATGAGGCCCGGAGTAATAGCACCCCCTTTCAAGTCAACAATGACAGCATCGGTATCGCGAAGAAACTGCGGACAGGAATCGCGACTCCCAGCACAGGTGACCTTTCCGGCTCTCGAGATGAGGACTCCACGCTTCTCAAATGAGTTGGATTCAAACAGAACCACGTTCATCTCTTCAGACGGCGCACGGGTAATCAAGCTAGTTATATTTGTGAATATCACAGTCCCGCTAACCGATTTGTCGGGCTCCAGAGGTGGCAATCCATCAAAGGTCACCGCTTCTTCCGTCTCCTTATCGAAATCCGGAGTTTGAGGCGTCTTCTGGAAGACTTCCGGCTTTACTGCAGGTGGCGCAAAGGTCTCGTCAAACTGAGCAATGCCGTCAATGAATACTTGTCGAGGTGTCGCTCCGAGTGCAAGCGGATGAGAATCCCATAGGACAAGGTCTGCGTCGAAGCTTGTCCGGATGTAACCGATGCGGTGATCCATGCCCATTATTCGCGCAGGCGTCGAAGTGACGGAAGCGAGTGCGAGATTATCTGATAGGCCATAGTAATGTGCTTGTTGTGCTTCGTAAATAAGGTAGCGTGAGTTGATAACGGGATCTGTGAGATATAATCTCAGTGCAGGGCTACTTTATCCGTGAGATTCGACGTACGGTCGCTCTTTGGAAGGCATTAGCTTTGAATAAAAGATTATCAGTCAATAATCTTACCTTCATAACAACAGGAATTCCATCGTCAGCCAAAATGCGCGGCGCGTATTCTGAGCCGCGATATGCTTCCCGTTTATAACGTGCATACGTTGCGAATAATGCCGTGGCTGGCGTACGACCTACACTCAGAAGGGTCAGCTCCCTCAAATAAAGTCAGTAAACAAGACATTTCTGACCGAAAGCTTTCTTTAAAAGATCAGGGACAAGATAAGCTTCATTTGCATGGTGGAAGGCCGCTATGGGAAATTTAAACTCGTTCGTAAGCTGCGCAGAGTATGCCCAATTTAGTTGCGAGCTTTTCTGGATCAAGGTTTTCAACTGACCCGCACTACTCCATCCAAGTCACCAGCCTCATAGCAGTGCACGTGTATTTTGACGTGTCCACGAAGTACGTCGATAAGTGCTTCGAGTTGTAGATCTTCTGGAAATGCTCCGAGCCCATCCCACTCATCCTCAAGAGCACGAACACAATACGAATCTTGTTTTTCTTTAATCTGTCGCGCTCTGTCGTATATCGCACGCAATTCCCAGACGTTATCCATGCGTGAGTTTCCGTAGGCAATGCGAGGATTCTCACCGCATGCGTGTCTATTCCGGAGGGTTGGGTGTCAGAATAATCACGCAGACTGGACAGAAGCGAGAAAACGTACTTCATCTGCCGCCAGCGAGGTGGCAAGCTCAAATCAACTTTATCTGTACCATTCAATGTGAAAGGAGGCTCAAGCAGCATTGAAGACGGTGTTCGCTCTTTAGTCGGGCGTAGTTTTATGGTGAACCCTTGCCCTCCAATGTCATTAGAAGAACCGGGGAGAATCAATGCGCTCGTGACACCACCAGCAAGCGCGAGCTTATACGTGTCATCATGCGTGTTGAGTCCGTCGAGAGCGCGTAACCATGGTTGGGTGATTCCATTTTGAGAACTACCGTCGATTGCTCCATAGAGCATCGGAACAGGAAAGACGCCTAAATGTGAATGCAGGTCGACGATACTGAGGAGAGATAAATATCTATATTAGACCATACGGATAAAGGATTTGACGGGCGTACCCAGGAGTGATCCATGCACCTCCAGCGTCAATGATATCTACAGAGGAGTTATCCAAATGTTTCGCGAGCAGGTCATTGTCGCCTCCAACGATTTTTATCAGGCCTTTGTCAATTAGGATATTTCCCTTCAAGGTGGCTTTTCCATCTTCGTTTCCAGTCCAGATAGTTGCATTCCGGATTAACGTCGCCCTTGTGCCAGGCACGAAACGGTCCGAGCTCGTTCGCGACCTGAATCCTAGAGGTGGTCCAGGACTTAACTTGAGGTTTTCGCAATGCGCCTTGATGGATGCTGCGTCCCTCGGGATCTTGACCGCGCTACGAGGAGCTCCGCGGGTAATGCATATTTGCGTCCTGAGCATAAGTAATGCGAGAATACCAATAATTAACAGTGGTGAGGGAGGACGCAGACGCGACGAGCGGCGGGTGCTCCGAGAGTAGCTACTACCTCTAGCGTCCTCAAGATCCCTTCCTGCTTCCTTGCGCATATTGGTTGAAATGCATACACATGGATGCGCGCGAAAAGTCCGTTTATATATCCATGCCTAGGGAGACTTGCCAAACTTCATCGGAAGATGCAAAGGCACAGATAAGATTATCTGATAACGGAAACGAACGGTCAATGCATTTATAGGCCAGAAGAGCATGGGATGCAGTATCTCGTCATTTTTAAGTCATGAATAGATAGGATTCAAGCCCAGAACCGTCTAAGTTCACCTGCCTCATCTACGTGTGCTTGTAGCTAGCTATTGCGAAGAGACTTCCGAAATTATGGCTGCACAAAGACTAGATTCAGATTCTCAAACCAAGTTGGTCCAAACGATCGTAACTGGACGCACGTACTGACTTTATGCTCAATCCTTGACTCCAATGTATGAAAAAGGACCCACGGACGGAATCATTACGAATCCGTGCTATTGGTATTATGAATCGAAGACTAAAGCCTTTCTAAGATAACGACACCGGATGTCACAGTTCTGCTAGTCTTTCATCTTCAACCGATGGGCTCGAAATAGCGATAGTCATGAGGCTAGTGTTCAGATCATTTGAGTACGCGAGGTTGAGTGATAAGATGGCAGCGTTGTGGATCGAGTAGGTTGAAGTCAGTGCCTAACTTGAATCCGGTCTTCATTATTCCTACAATTTCTGAATTTCGGCATCAAAAGTGATCGACGTCTTGATCGGCGACACGGAGTAGTCCATGATGGAGGTCTTTCTTGTCTCGTTGCTCTTCCTGCTTGAACTTTCAGACTCCATCACGAAAACAATGTAATTTCCACTTTTCTTTTGGATAAATTCGAACATGGATATGATCATATCAAACGCACTACAGATCGTGCGACCTTCCGAGTTTTGAAATAGCAATCAGTGGATGCGCCGAAAGTTTGGCCGAAGCATGGAGAAGCTAACCATGTACAATATGAACCCTTATCTAGTCGTCTACCATGAGGTCGTGTGCAACTTGCCAGGTCTACCCGCTCTTACGCGCTGGTGTTACTCGCTGCTTTTACAACCATAAGCATGACCACAAAAGTGGGTGCGGGCGTTGAGCGGACTGGGGCAAGTAACGACATCTGGATGGTACGTCGCTCGACGCGTCGACACCGGCCATGGCCTCTCTTCTTCATCGGAGTTCTGGCTATCCTGACTCTCGGGACGCACGTTCATTTAACTCATAGCGGTACTCGTCGCGTTGTCAAAATACCAAAGGATGAAGAAGTTATCAAGGCGAGATGCGAAAACCTCAAGTCGATTCCTGATCCTCCTCCTGAATTCCGCTCGCGGTCGAGCTCGGATAGGTTCGTGCCCGGCACGAGGGCTACACTTATAAAAAATGCGACTGTTTGGACGGGGAACAATGCTGGAAAGGAGGTCGTAAAGGGGGATATTTTGATTGACCAAGGCTTGATTAAAGTCTTTGGTGACAAAATTGACCTGAAGTCGGAGAGCCTAAATGAGCTTTCTGTTGACATTATTGACACAGAAGGAGGATGGATAACTCCAGGGTTTGCATGCTCCAGTTTGCTGCTAGTATTTACTAAGTACATGTTTCCTTAGTATCGTCGACCTACATTCACACCTGGGCGTAATGTCCGTCCCGAAGCTTTCTGGAGCAGGGGACGGTAATTCTCGCAAAGGAATCGCACAACCGTGGTTGCGTTCTATTGACGGTCTCAACACCCGTGACGACGCTTACAAGCTCTCGATTGCGGGTGGCCTGACTACTGCGTTGGTCCTCCCAGGTTCTGCAAATGATATCGGTGGCCAGGCGTTCGTCATTAAGTTGCGTCCGACCAAGGAGCGTTCGCCGACTTCAATGGTAGTCGAACCTCCCTTTACGTTGAATAGCACGGATCAAATAGATCTGTCCGTAACTCCACGCTGGCGGCACATGAAGTAATTCTTCTTAATCAACGCTTGCCTTCTACACTTTCTGAATGATGCTCTATTCTTGAAATAGGCATGCCTGTGGTGAAAATCCTCGTCGTGTATATGGAAACTCGCGCATGGATAACATCTGGGCGTTCCGTGAGATCTATGACAAGGCACGACAGATCAAGGAGAGTCAGGATGCATTTTGTACTCGTGCTCTTGAGGATGACTGGGAAGGTCTCGGTGCTTTCCCTGAGGAATTGCAATACGAGGCACTTGTTGACGTACTACGGGGACGAGTCAAAGTTCAGGTCCACTGCTACGAGACTGTCGATTTGGATGACATTGTTCGAGTAAGTAGGAGAAATTCACTGTACGATGTCAAGTTGCCTAATGTATGCATACCTTAGCTCACGAATGAGTTCAAATTCTCTATAGCAGCATTCCACCATGCACATGAAACATATCTCGTCCCTGATCTCCTCAAGAAAGCTTATGGTATATCACTTCGATACCGCTTTCTATTCTCAAAGGTTCGATTTTCTTTTGTATAGGGCATACTCCGGCTTCTGCAATCTTCGCAACGAATGCGCGATACAAACGGGAGTCATACCGTGGTTCTGAGTTCGCACCGCGCATCTTGGCCGATAACGGTCTTCCTGTTGTCATGAAGGTGCGGCGCTTGATTATACACTTTCGTTTGTGAGACTGACGCTTTCATTAGAGTGATCGTACGTGCATTATTTGTGCCGTTTGAATTAAAAATTTGGAGTTGATTGAACGTGGAACCCGCAGATCCTGTCCTGAACTCACGATATCTTCTATACGAGGCGCAACAAGCACATTACTACGGCCTGCCAGATAACCTGGCTCTTGCGTCAGTCACTTCAGTACCAGCGGAAATGATGGGGATGGACCACCGAATTGGGTTCATCAGGACAGGTTACGACGCAGATCTCGTTCTATGGGATTCGCACCCACTCGCGCTTGGTGCAACGCCTCGTCAAGTCTTCATCGACGGCATACCCCAATTTGACAGCGCATATGAGCCGCCCACCTTGAAGCCTGAAGCCTTCCAGAATTTGCCTGAGACACCGGACTTCGACAAGGAAGCAGAAGACGCGGTGAAATATGAGGGACTACAGCCTCTCGAACCTGAAAAGTCGGTCGTCGGGACTGTAATATTTGCGAACGTCAGTAGCCTGACCACGCGGGCGTCAGGAGGCATAGTTGTAGATGTATTTGAGGCTAGCTCTGATGCTGAAAGCGGAATACTTGTCACTCGAGCCGGAAAGCTCGTATGTGCGGGAATGCAAGAGGCATGTTCTCGATTCCTCAGTGAATCCGACGCCGTCATCGTTGACCTCAAAGGAGGAGCGATCGCTCCAGGACTTGTTTCGTTTGGTTCCAACCTCGGGCTAGAAGAAATACAAGGGGAGGTATCTACGAAGGATGGAGTGGCTCCTAATCCACTCGACAAAGATGTACCGAGCATTCTAGGGGAAGGGCCACTCATCCGTGCGGCAGATGGACTGCAATTCGCTACTCGACATGCTTAGTACGACCATCTCACTTTCGTCCGAAGATGTCACCACTGATATTTTTACTTTAGCCTCAGTTACCGAGCTGGAGTAACACTTGGAGTGAGCTCGCCATCCCACAACGGATTCTTGAGTGGGCTGAGTGTCGCGTTTGGCCTCGGTTCGGCGCACAAACTTGAGGCAGGTGCGCTTGTGCAGGATGTTGCTGCTGTGCATGTGTCAATTGGTCATGCTGTTGCGTCTGGGAGCGTGAGCACGCAGATTGCCGCGCTTCGTCGGTTGCTCCTCGATCCTCCATCGGGTGATGCGGAGAAGTGGTTCGAGGAAGTCGCAGTAGTATGTACTTTTATTTACTATCTTTTGACCTTGTCTTCTCTGTATTGAGGATGATTTACTTTGCAGGGCCAACGGACATTAGTAGTACACGCCGAAAGTGCTGACGTTATTGCCACGCTTTTACAACTCAAGAAAGAAGTCGAGGACAGTACTGGAGAGATAATACAACTGACCATTGCTGGTGGATCAGAGGCACATCTGCTTGCAGCTGAACTCGCAGAGGCAGACGTAGGTGTTATCACCGTTCCCTCTCGTCCGTTCCCGGATACTTGGGAGAGACGCAGAATGTACGTACTTACGTCTCTCATTCCGGAAAGAATTATGTATTCCTTTCTTGTACCAACTGATACATGTGTACAGACTTCCAGGCCCACCGATTACGAAAGACAGCGCCATTTCTCTATTGTTAGCGCATAATGTTACTGTTGGAATTGGAATCGAGGAACCATGGAGTGCGCGCAACACACGTTTCGACGTTGCTTGGGTAAGTCTATCTTTCTGCCTCTCCTTCCTATATTATAATTACCTTAAATTTTCTCCCTCCGTGTTCTGACTTGACACAACAGGCTGCCCTTGAAGCGTCGGGAGAAATAAGCAAAACCCAAGCTCTCGCTCTCGCTTCGACCAACCTCGAAAAACTGCTCGGGCTCGATGTAGACCCGGAGTGGTCAGACCTGGTCGCTACAGAACGGGGTGACCTATTTGACTTTGGGAGTAAAGTCGTTGGAGTTATCGCACCGAGGAAGGGTGTTGTTGATTTATTCTGAGTTAATATGAACTGGATTTGCTTTGATTGGAGATGACTGCTACGGAAGAAAGGTTCTTGCTTACGCCTTTTGGTGCACGATGCTTTTGGATTATTGCGCCTTGCTAAAGCTCTGGATGGAATGCACAAGTATTGAATGTTGTCGCTTCGAGTTGTTGATCTTTTGACCGATCTGTTACGTTGGTGCGAACTTGTATGACGAAAATTTGCAGATGTATATGAAGACTGGATTCTTCAGCTCGTTATACTACAGCATAAGCTGAGATGCAAACTAAAAAAAAACATGAAGGATCTATCGGGAAATTTTTTTTTTACGCAGAAGCTCCCCAGATTCTCACTTCACGACCCGTAACACCCCAAACCTCCTTACCCAGCTCACCGAAGACAATATCACTCATCTCCCCACCTTCCTCGAACCTCGCTAGTTCCTCCCAGCTCTTATGCGCAAAGGCTCTCCCACCTTCATTCCCGGCAATTCCGAAGAATTGGGCGGACGTATCGTAGATGACTTTGTTGATTTTGAAGTTCTCGCCGAGGTTGATGCTGGTTGCGCGTGTCTGTTTACGGAGGTCCCAAATGGCGACGGAGGACGTTGAATCTGGCGCGAGGAGGTGGTACCCGTTTTCGGAGAAGGAGAGCGTTGAAACGGTGAATGGTGTACTGGACTCGGGAGTGAGTGTTGCGGCGAGAGCGCCGCTCCGGATGTCGTATATCTGGATCGTAGACCCCGGAGTACCAAGGCCGAGTAGAACGCCGTCTGGGTGGATGCTAGCGGCGGTGTACGCATCTTCGCCTGCAGCGCTTTGGAATATGGGACTAAAGTTGGTGAGATCGTGAACGGAGTATGTCCGATCAAGAGATGCTAGACCAAATATGGTTTGAATGGGGTGGACGAAGAGACCTGTGACGTCGCCTTTGTGCATTTTGACCGTCTGACGGGGTGCGTACTCTCCTGACGCAGAATCTAAAGCCCACACGCGGGCCGTTTTGTCTGCGCTAGCAGAAAGTACAATCCTAGGCGACCCTTCTACTTCACGCAAGGCGACGTGATTCACGCGTTTTGTGTGTCCCTTCAGCGTCGCGACAACTTTATCCGCATTCCTATCATACAGTTGTACAATCTTATCATTCCCTCCCGTCGCGAAAAGCCCCGTCTCAGTCTTCGACAGCGCCAGCGAGTTAATTCCCGCGGGGGACGCAGAGTGCAAAGACGGGATGGTGTGCTTCGCGGTGTACTTTTTGACTTGCGCGGGCGTTGCGTGCCCCGGTCCCGGTTTGCGCTTGCGACGCTGTGAACTGAGCGCTGAGTTCGTCTCATCGACTTTTTCAACGACTTCTTTGGGAAGACCCGGTGCTTCTTCGGCGGTTTGATCTTTCATTTCTACGTCACCGCCTGCTTGAGCGGAGGGAGCGACACCAATGGTAGCTTGGACATTTGCGAGAGCCCTGTCAAGTCAACGGAAAGAAGGAATGATGCATCAGAAAAAAATAGAGACTAAGCTGGTGAAGAATGAGGAACTGACTCTCTAGCAGCGTCTCTCTCCTTTATCAACCTAGCAACAACCCTCGTCGCCGCATCCTGGGCGTACAGGGCATGTGAGAGCTGCTGGCGCACAGAGTTATACTGCTGTTTGAGCGCGAACGTCTCGAGAACGAGCGCGTCCCATTCGTTTTGGAGAGAGTGCAAAAGCGCTGGGATGGACGTAAGCTGAGGAGGACGCGGCGGGACCGCCTTCGGACCTGCGCAATACAAGACGCGCATTTAGCGGCTCAAACTCAAGATGCAGTAGGGAAAGAGAATGGAAACGCACTAGCTTTTACAGAGACGAGATCAGCCTCTTCGAGTTTGTCGCCCGTGATGGGGTCGGTGCCATTGTCTGCAATGTACTTAAGAATCAGTCGACGCTCGTAGACGTGTCCGCTCTTGCTCGACACTACTGGATCTTGCGGCGGTTCACCAGACAATGAGCAGAAAAAGGACATTTCGAGCGTCGTCGTCGGTGAGTGCCTGACTTCAAGTTTCGTTTCTTTTAAAATGGTTTGTCGTTGTTCCAAGTTTGAGAATTTGATTATGTCAGCTAACCTTCTCCTTTCACGTGGGCATTCTTGGGGCCTCCACGTCTGCTTATTCCTTGTTCTCTTTCTCTTTCTGGTTATTGATTACCTGTGATATCGTTGGAGGTCGTGTCTTGAAATGTCTGAAAAACAGCAACGATTAGTTCTCGCTATTATAGAGTTTCTTAACCAGTCTATAGAAGATGGAACGGTGAAGCAGGACGACAGGGAAGGTTTGGAAGTGGCAAGTGCGTATCCTATTTATTCGAACTTAAGTATTTTACTTAGCCCCAGGCGTGCCATAGTTCAGTGCATTGGAGAGGCATTTGGAGTAGATCCAAATGACGAGCAACAGCGAAATCGATTAAGTATCAAGCCCGCAACCCTAATGAACGTCTTCGACGTTGTCCTCAAGACTCTGGGCAACAATGCTAGTAGCGCTGCACCTCCTCCGTCCTATGCTGCATCGACTTCCTCTGGACCATCTGCTGCAGACAAGAGCGAAGCTGAGAAGCTCAAAGCGAAGGGAAATCAGCTCATGTCCTCGAAGGATTATGCGGGTGCAATCGACGCATACACTCAGGCTATTGCAAAAGACGGGACGAACGCAGTATACTATTCGAATCGTGCGGCGGCGTATTCAAGTAAAGGAGACCACGCAAGTGCGATTTTAGATGCTGAGAAGGCAATTGAGATCGATCCGGCGTTTTCCAAGGCCTATCATCGACTTGGGTGCGTGCTATGCGTCAAAAGATTGGCATGCACAGGTTTTTACTGATTTTTTTTTTCCGTGCTGTGATTAGACACGCGCATTATTCTCTGGGAGATTATCCGGCCGCATCATCGGCATTCCAACGAGGTCTGGAGGTCGATCCGAATAATCCTGGACTAAAATCGGGACTGCAAAACGCCGAAGCTAGGACGGAGCAACCTACCTCGCGCACTCCGAATCCCCCAACAGGAACGGAATCGGGTGCAGGCGCAGGAGGAGGGGGTTAGCAGACCTGCTCGGCGGATTGGGAGGCGGAGGAGCTGCTGGTGGTGGGGGAATGCCTGATCTTGCGAGCATGATGCAGAACCCAATGTTGATGCAGATGGCGCAACAGATGGCTGCGAATGGGGGACTTGAACGGATGATGTCGAACCCGGCTATGCAGAACATGGTACGTGCGTCATGAGTGGGGCTGTGCAGGCACACTCCTTCCGTGCTTGTCTTCATTTTCTCATTATATCACATTTGCCCAGATGAATCGCGTGCAGTCTGGAGGGATGCCGTCTATGGAAGAGGTCATGTCTGATCCATCACTACGAGACTTGTAAGTATTCTCTCTTGTTGCACAAAGCGCAGACCGAACGCATGTATTCTGTGCAGGGCATCCCAATTTATGGGAGGAGGAGCGGGACGTGGAGGAGGTCCACCCGCGGGATCAGTGTAATTACTAGCGGTAGTAGAAGAGGTGGATGTATTACATAATCTCGTATCGTCATCGACTTCACAGTCACTGCGTTTTACGGTTGCCTACAAGAGTTCAGCTAGCTTACATTATTTTGAATACACGTGACTACAAAAAGATTTGTAGCTTGGTTGGCAGAAATTAGTGTAGTTCTTAAAATCACGATATTGCATGCTACAAGTTTTGCTGTAGCTGAGCTAATCAGGTGAGCTGAAATTTGAGTGGGACTGTCTGAGCAGATTTATGTAGCTCGTGTAGTGTATCTATCTTAACTAGTAAATGTTTTGTAGTTTAGTCGACTCAACTGGTGCTAGTCGGTGATAGCCAGATTAGCTGGATGATCCACACTCCTATATAAGGGCAATTACAAATTGTATTATGATCGTTATATAATACAAAAACCTTCGTGTCGCGTCGCGTCGCGTCCCCTCCGCATACACACAAACTTACATATGAATGACGGACACATTCCTGCAAGCCAGCCGCCTGTCCCATCAGCAGTAGCCGCATGGCTTGGGAGTTTTCTGCAAGCTGGCAGCCAAGCAGATAATTCAGCGGGCCAGCTAGACTCATCACAAACTCTTCTACTTCCCAACTTGCACGCATCGGTGGACGACTTCCCAATTGATCCACGGCTCCAATATGGATCTCGTAGCGATGATGCAGTACCTGGTGCCCAACAAGAGGTATCACGGCTCCAGGCAAGGGTGGAAACTCTGGGAGAAGAGGTCAGTGCTTTGAAGAGGCTTCTTGAGGATCGGGACAACAATACCAGGCGTGCAAAAAAACACAAGCTTAATGGCAGTCTGGAAGGCCTCACAGAGGATCAGAAATTAGCTCGGGAAGATGTGATGGTACGTACTTCGCTATTTTTTGACAAAAAAAATGCATATACTCTAAATTATTCTGTTAGAGGAATGTTCGGCGAACGATGAAAGCTCTTACTGGTAGAAGCCAGGAACGCGTCCAGGGGCAGGAGACAATGGAGGCTGACTACGAGAAGAAAGCGTCAGAGAGTCCAAACGAAGAAGTTATTCAGCGAGTTGTGGAATTGGTAGCAAACGATTACAAGGTATGTACCATTTTTTCTCGTTTCATTGCAAGTCAACTAAAAGAGGGAAAAATAGGACAATGAGAGCGTGAAGCTCATTTACGATGGACATGAACTCACTCTCGAGGATCTTCGCTTGTTTGCCTCAAGGACTTTTTATGGCTGGCGAAATGAGTTCTTGACGAAGAAGAGCGCTTCAAAGACCAGAAAGAAGGAGAAGAATCAGAAGAGAAATCGTCGTTATGTACGACAATTGGCGGTATGTACTCGCAAAATAGTGTTCATTGATTCAAAAGGACTGACAGTAAGGTCAGCTCAGCAACAGTCGAAAGCAAGGAAAAGAAACATACGAATCGAGACACAATTGTGTCTTGCCAGAAGAAATCTTCGAACCGAACTACATGACCCCATACCATAGTGAGCTTGATACTACTGATGTATCCTCTGGCGAAGAAGAGGCAACATTGAGCGACGAGAGCGACTCCTCCAGTATGAAAGAAACACCGAGAGAAAGGAAAATTCGGTCAGCAAAGCAGGTCCACTACACGAAAATGGCAAGAAAAGTGAACATACCAGTTCTAGAACAGGCGGCTATGCCACCCTTGTGGGAGAAGAAAATCAAGACGTTTCGTTCTCAGAAAGTAAGTATCATGTTCTCAATAAGGTACATTTGTGAAAATACTCACCTTTCCAGTACAATGAAATTCTTCGCGAACTTGATCAGATCGTCACCTCGACTCGCCCGAGGAAGAAAGGAAGGGGCCAGGTACGTGCCATCATACCAAAGGTCAACCTTGGAAGACGGGATTCGTGCGCTCCTGATGGTAAGAAGCCGATCCCGTCTTTCATGGTTGACCCAGAGTGGCGCGCGATGTACGAAACGCAGGGAAAAGCCCTTGATCTGGCTGAGAGGAATCCCGAAGGGTTTTCCGATTAACGCGTTTGATCTGCTCGTATACTCCCAGCTCGGTCGTATTTGCTATGTCCTGCCCTCGAACTTGTCAAAAGCTTTCTCTGTTGTCGAAGCGAAACGGTCAGCGCTTACAGTCTATGATTCAAAACGCACGCGTTTGATCTGCTCGTATACTCCCAGCTCGGTCGTATTTGCTATGTCCTGCCCTCGAACTTGTCAAAAGCTTTCTCTGTTGTCGAAGCGAAACGGTCAGCGCTTACAGTCTATGATTCAAAACGCACGCGTTTGATCTGCTCGTATACTCCCAGCTCGGTCGTATTTGCTATATTTCCAAAAGTACTCTTCCGCATCTCTCGTGAAGGCTTATACACGTGTTCTCGACGTCTCTGCTGTAAAGTATCAGATAGTAATGGCATCCTGGAGGGTTTCGTATGTCAGTAACTAGTACTGTAGGCAATGAAATGAAATGAAACCTTTGTTAATCCAATAGTTGCCCAAATGCGAGTGTATGTCGATTCGTCTTCATCTTTGTCCTCTTCGTCTTCATTTTCTTCATCTCGTTCAGGACGATGAACGATGCGAACGCGACAAGCCTGCGAGATAATGTCATTAGGGCTGATTAAAGCTGGAGGGTCCTCTGCGATTTGGTCCAGAAATACTCCGAATTCAAAGAAGCCGACTTCTAACTCTGGGCTGTGTCGAACTTGTGAGACCCTAAAGCAATGCTCAAAATGATGAGCACTCACCGTTCATCCCATATCACGGTATTGAATGTCCCTGGTTGAAGCGGCTTGAACCAGCGAACGTGGAGGAGAACCGTAGGATTGACAAGGGGAGGCTGCATATGAGTCAAAATGTCGTGTACCTGTCCAACGTACTTTGAAGTTCCAAAGCGTGCTTGAATAATTGAGTTTGGTGCTTTAAAAATGTCTGCAGATGCTGCTATTCGTCTTCCATTGAGCACTACGTCTTTATGGAAGACGGCCGTATCACGAAGGAAGTTCGGTACTTGACGACCTAGTCCTGAGGGAATTCTGGCTGTTCGAGCGAAAATATTCGCATGGGAGACTTGAAACCGATAATAATCTACCAAACTCTTCTGTAAGTAGTTTGGCAGATATCGAGTCGCTCCAGACCCGAGAGCGAACCTCTTGACAGCTGAGAGAAGGAAAGCGGTTATCTGCACATCGGACTGATCTGAAGACATGTCTGCTACTCACCTTCTTGAGCCGCTTCGTCTAGTTCCCGAGCGAGACCCGCAACAGTCCCTCTGTTGTCACTATCTGTCTGCAAAAGGAGGGTGCCTGCTTTCTTAAGACCGTCGTCTTCACTTTGAGCAGCACTCAGGACGAGATCTCGAATCCTCGAGTCTCGTATATGCGCCCGCATGAAGGAAGTCTCGACTTCGCCGCCTCCGTGATTATTGGTGTTGTAGCTTTTCAATAGCTTATTGAGACGCTCGTAAGTAAACGACCAGAACCCATAGACTGGTCCATAATCGCGAATTTGATCAAATATATGTAAAACCCAATGAAAATTGGGTTTTACATCAGACGAATGAATCTCGAGCAAATTTACGTGAATTTTCGAATAATAAATGACTATAAACTGTACTTACTTGCAAGTATGTCTGTAGATATCTTTCCAGGAAGTAGCGAGCCCGAGGCAGATCCGCAAGTAGAATCGAACGAGACAGGAGGACCTTCAGAGCGGCAGACAGATTGAGGACATTTTCGGCTTCTTCTTCGTGCATACGCAGGACAGGCTCTGGTGATGGTTGGTCATCTCCTTTTCGCGCTTTACCTTTACTTAGTCGTTTTCTCTTTGCTTCCTCCTTCTTTTTCCAGGCAGCAACCTTTTTCTCGTGTTCTTTCCTAGCGACCGGCTGCCACTCTTCCCAGACGAAAGGAAGCTGGAAGTGAGTCGTCACCTCTGGAACTATACATTCTACGATAAACTGAACGACTCATGACTATAGGAAGATATACCAGAACGAGGGCTTTGTATTCGTCTGCACTGAGGGATCCGGCTGCGGGATAACCTACGTCAGATGGGAGTCGTCCGACCCAAGATGGCATCTCGAACTGTTGACTACTTAGCGAGCCTGTATAGAATAATAAAAACTGATTGGTACTCACCTCTTTAAGATACCGGTTGAGAAGATCGAGTTCTCGCGGTACGTGGCTCGGTTCGGTTCGTTTACGAAGGCTGTCGGTCTTGACGAGCGAATCATGCCATTGAGACCGCATTATACCTAAGCAACGTCAACACGAGTCAGTATTTGTACGAAAAAATTTGATTAGGCTTACCGAGAAGCATATTATGCATCGGGTCGATTACAGTCATCCGGACTGCATCGAAATACGGCAATCTTACCAATTCTGTATAACGAACACCATAATTTTGGAAGATTTCGTCCTTCTCATCTTCTTCGGCAGCACGATACTTGAAGGCCAAGTTTCGATGATCCTCCCCGGACCGGTGAGCGTAGTCTAGTTATTTGGTTGTCATTCACAAGTAAAAAAGCGAGAGAGAGAAATAAAAACTTACTGTCTTTCAATCCACCGGCTGTTCTCAAGTCGGTGTGAGGTACAGTGCACTTTGTACAGAAACGCTTCTCGTGATTATGATCAGCAAACCCTACCATCCGGCAGAGCGCTGGATGGTCGCAACAGACGGCGACAAGCACCAGACGGATGAGCCGTCCTGTGTAAACATGCGAGACTCGAGTTAGCACCAATAAATAGATCCTAGCTGGGTATAGTCTGAAAAAACCCACCTTCAGGATACAGAGGCGTCTTGATCTGTATGCCATCTTTAAAGAGTCTGATGAGTTCGTCAACAACATAAATCAAAATTTCTTGAGTTTGTCTCCAATCGGGAGCCTTCGGTCCCGGGAATATACATAGGAGGAGGAGATTTCGTGTTAGACATCTAGTGGCGAGCCTTAGTAAAGAAACAAGAAGGTTTTCGGGAGACGTACTTTAGTTGAACAGGCAAGTTCGCAATAGAGCAGGACAGAACGTCAGAGGAATATGACGCAGCTGTCCTACTCTGCTGATAGCCAAATCTATAGGATCGCTTGAATATCGGATCTGGGTGAGATAGAATACACGGATGGAGCTCACCCATCGAAGCCCATCGTTATACCGATTCGAAGTTCGTTCTTGCTTTCACGATCGGGGTCGTTGTCGAAGAACGGCTTATCGTCAGGCCCGGGGATTGTCTTCCATACTTCACCATCCATTATGTCTCGCATGACTCCATCCGGGCGTTCGCGCGTTCTCCATTCGTCGATAGCCTTCTCCATTCCTTCGCGGTTGAGCAGATCTGTTAGCTGCTGGGTAAGTGGATTGTATGGGAACCTCAGGAGTGGTTTGGCGTCCGCAGGTCCTCTTCGACCCTCAAGGTTTCTTAAGGTGGTGGTAGACGAGGAGAACAGTGGTGCAGAACATCGAGTACAAATAGAATCTTTAGGTAGATCAGGAGGAGCAACTTTCCCGCATGTTGTGCAGAGCGGCAAAATAAGAAATCTATCTTCGAGATAAAGTCGACGAAAAGAAGAGTTAAGTGTGAGAACATGGTCAGAATCCAGAGGAACTGAATGTAGCAGAGAAAAAACCAGATGAAGAACACGAAGAATCAGATCGCAGCCTCGATGTGGAAGATGATAAGTTAAGTGCAACCAGACGACGAGAAGATAAATTATGCGCCAGAAAAGATATCTATCTGAGTTCTTAAGTATTTCCAGAGGAGGAGGCGTTGGTTCCCTCAGAGAAAAAGCAAAGCCAGGGAGAGCAAGTTCAGTCGGAATTGATGCCAGTGAGAGCCGCCCAGAGTCGTCTGTATGCGTTTGAGATTCGAGATTCGAGCCGTCAGAAACTTCTCCGTTTACGATTGAGCTGATTTCGTCAGCAGGATTCACATCCATATCAGTTTCGAGATGATCTGATGATAATATTGACAGAGAGGATGAGTTACGTCGCTAAGGGCGAAAAGAGTCATTTACGCACCTTGAAGCATGCCCGTCGCGCCAGCTTCATCCCAATACAAGTCATCTCGCATCAGTCCGTCCACATCCATCACCCCTAACGAATCCGCAGGCCCTTCGGCAGGCCCTACAGATGCGAAATCATCGATCGCAGCAGGATCCGCAGCAACCGATGTTATTGGTGCTGGTGCTGCTGTTGTTGCTGTTGTTGCTGTTGTTGCTGTTGTTGCTGTTGTTGGTGCTGCTGCCGGAACTGCTGAGCGAGATGATGTTGGGAGTCCGAAAGGCTGGGTGCGATATCTTGAGTCGATGGGAGGCGGGAAATCCGCCCTTAGGAAGAGTTGTGCGTGCCGTCTTGCATTGTATTTGAGAATTTTGAGACCTTTACCGCCGCTTTTTTCCCAGCAGCTTTGACAGAGACAGAGAACTTTGATTTGTTGATATTTTGTTGAAGGCCTTGAGCCCGTAGTCGGCCTCAGGAGTCCCGGCATGGAGTCAGAAAGCAAGGTGTTTGACGCGTCGCGAAACGCGAAGTCCAAATTTACTAGCCATGTGTCATATAGATAAAGCTAGATAATCAAACTAAAACATCAGATCTTAGATTAGATTCAACTAATCTAATCTAGCCACGCGTGTACTCGACTGAACTAATCAGTCTATTATAGTCACGATCCATATCAATTACGCAATACTACAAATTTCCTACAGTATTCAGCTGACTACAAGATTGTGTAGTCACGTGTATTCAAACTACTGTAACCTAACCAAACTCTTGTAGCTGACCGTAAAACGCAGTGAGTGTGCCTTGGCTACTCTTCTCTGCATACTCGGCTCACAGCCATCCTGTCTAAGCTCTTATTCATATTCATAACCACACTCCTTTCCCTTGTACTTTCATCTCACTTGCCTACTCCCATCCTCTCCATCCCTCTTGCTCTCCGCTCGTCTCGTCCTAGTCATCTCTGGCAATGGCGACCGCGAACGGAGGCACAGCGGGTCAGCCGCAGCTGAACGGTCTCATCCAGCAAGATAGGGAGAAACAAAACGTAACAGTTCATTCTTTTGACCCGGATGCGACTCCAGAGCAGAAGGCGGCTTCTGCAGGCAAAGGGCGCAGCCAGGTTGAAAGCAGCAAGAAAGACGCGCCTGGGGGTCAAGGTGAGCTGCTCGCGTGCCGTCGGACTTTTCTTCCTTTTCATGGATGAGGTGTGTCGCACGGGGAAAAGGCATGGAAGTCGCGGATGTAGCGGAAGTCTAAAACCATGATTACAAGGACGACCTTTCACCACTTCATGGCATTGCATCCGCTCATCCGCATAATGTGCGCACCAATTTGGCCGTTTTGCCAAGGCAATCGAGTTCGTCGCTCGGATGCGATGCTTTCTCAGAATTATCAGAATCTCTCATCTTTGCACTGCTTACCGCAGCGAATGGATATCTTTGCTAACACAAATCCTTTTGAATTTGTCCAGAGGTCGCGGTAACTACCGGTCAGAAACCTGCAATTCCTCCAACTATTACTATAACCGATGCCGACACTGAGGCGAGGCCAAGCGGAGTTGCGCCACCAGAGAGTCTTCCGCCCAGTCAAGTCCCCGGCGCACTTCCTGAAGGCGCAGCGGTAGCCATTCCCGAGTGGTTCAAAGTAGGATGGCGCGCAGTCGGCGGTATTGATGACGCGCCTCTTACTGAAGGCGAGGCGAAAGACAAAGCCATTCTCGAGATGTTCGTCAATGAACAGTATTACGGGGCTTGGTATCACAATGCGGCCATTATTTTCTTCGCGGTATTTACATCACACTTCCTTACGCTTTTCCGCTTCGGCTGGGGTTGGCTCTTCGTGCTACTGGCTACATGTGCGACATACTATGCGACTTCCATGAAACGCGTTCGGCGACGTGCGCGCGATGATATCCAACGGGAGCTAACAAAGAGTAGACTTGTCACGGAAGCTGAGACTGCAGATTGGATGAATCATTTCCTGGATCGCTTCTGGCTGATTTACGAGCCTGTGCTCTCACAGACTATCGTGCAAAGCGTCGACCAAGTCCTTAGTACTAACACACCGCCTGTTGTTGATTCCCTACGTCTCTCAACTTTTACGCTTGGCACCAAGGCACCTCGCATCGACAGCGTGAGGACGTGGACGCGGACCGCGGAGGATATTGTCACCATGGACTGGGCTTTCTCCTTTACACCTAACGATGTCAGCGATATGACGCCAAAGGAGGCGGCAAAGAAGGTCAACCCTAAGATCGTGCTCAGCGTACGTGTGGGGAAGGGTGTTACCGCGACTATGCCGATCTTGATTGAAGACATAACCTTCAGCGGTCTAATGCGCGTTCGCATGAAGCTTATGACGACATTCCCGCATGTTCAAGTCGTTGACTTGAGTTTCATGCAGAAGCCTGTATTTGACTACGTTCTCAAACCTATTGGCGGTGACACATTTGGTTTCGACATCGGCTTCGTAAGTATATTTTCTTTGAGCATTACTAGCAGAGTTACATTCTTATGCCAATGGCCTAGATTCCCGGTCTATCCTCGTTCATCCGCGATACAATACACTCCATACTCGGCCCGATGATGTATGACCCCAATTGTGAGCTCCTGTTTTACATGCAAGCGAAAGTCTCAGCTAGTCACATCGTACTAACCCTTGCTCGTGTCAGTCTTCACCCTTAATCTTGAGCAACTTCTCTCAGGTGCTCCTATCGATACGGCCATCGGTGTTCTGCAAATCACAATCCATTCTGCTCGTGGCTTGAAGGGAACGAAGATTGGTGGAGGCACTCCTGATCCGTACGCGAGCCTCAGCATCAACGCAAGACAAGAGCTGGCCAGGACCAAACACAAAGCGTCCACGTACGTCATACTTCTCTTTTTTGTCACGCCGATCATTGCTTTACGTCATGCGAACTCTGTATTTTATTGACTTTTTTCGGAACCGACAGATACAACCCTACGTGGAATGAGACGAAATTCTTGCTCATCAATGCGTTGACTGAGCAGCTTGTTCTCACCGTTTACGATTGGAATGAGCACCGAAAGGACTCGGAGCTCGGTGCGGCGACTTTTGATCTTAGCAAGCTTGCCGACGATGCTGTTCAGGAGGGCATTGAAACCAAGGTCTTGAAGGATGGCAAGGAGCGGGGAGAAATCCGTTTCGACCTTTCGTTCTACCCTGTTCTCAAGCCGCAGAAGATTGATGGTGGAAAAGAAGAGGAGATGCCTGATACCAGTACGCTATATTTTCAGTTTGATAAATCTTTCGAGAAGCGCTAATTCCTGCTTGCAGAGGTTGGAATCGTCCGTCTTACGTTGCACCAAGCGAAGGATCTTGATCATTCCAAGGCGATGGGCGGAGATCTCAACCCATTCGCAAAGGTCCTGCTCAGCGCACATGCGCTTCCGGTCCACACAACGCCCAAGGTCAAACACACTCTCAATCCAGTCTGGGAAAGCTCTACAGAGTTCTTGTGCTCGGACAAACATTCATCCGTCGTCACCGTCAAAGTCGTCGACGACCGCGACTTCCTCAAGGACCCGATGATCGGCTACCTTAGTATTAAATTGGACGACCTGCTCGAGGCAAAGAAGACTGCAAGAGATTGGTGGCCTTTGAGTGGATGCCGGAGCGGAAGGTTAAGGATGAGCGCTGAGTGGAAGCCGCTGAACATGGCTGGAAGCTTGCACGGTGCGGATCAGTATATCCCGCCTATTGGTATCATGAGGCTGTGGGTCCAGAAGGCGACAGATGTGAAGAACGTAGAAGCTACACTGGGCGGAAAGAGCGATCCTTACGTGCGCGTCTTGGTTAACAATGTCGTCGAGGGAAGGACGGAGGTTGTAAACAACAGTGGGTTTTCTTTGGCTGTTCTCGGTGGCTCTCGTGACTTATAGTGTTTCGAGACTTGAATCCAGAATGGGATCAAATCATCTACGTTCCCGTGCACTCGCTGAAGGAGAGTTTACTTCTGGAGGTTATGGACTACCAGCATCTCACGAAAGTAAGCGCGAATTCGTTTCTCAACATTGTCCTTGCTCAAATGAATTTGATTCTATTAGGACCGTTCACTGGGCACTGTCGAATTAAAAGTGCGTGACTTGGCAACGAATCAGAAAGACCCGAAGTTCCCATATGCGTCAACGGGGAAGAAAGAAGTTGTCGAGCCAATTCGTCTCGAGAGTAACGTTTATAAGGGTCAATTGCACTACGTCGCAGAGTTCGTTCCAGCCATCGCTCTCAAGGGAGTCTCCTTCGAATCGTCGGCGAATGAAATCGAAAAAATCGTGGAGGAGAAAGGTTCGGATACGTCGTCTATGTCGTCCTCAGATATGGAACTCGATACCGTTCCGGAGGGAGTTACAATCTCGCGGCCCTTGTCCGACTCTAACGGAGACTCCTCTGATGATGAGGCTGATAGTCCCTCGGAAGCAAAGGGCAAACATAAGAAGAATTCCAAGTCTGTGGATAGCACGAAGACCGCCGAGACGAGCAAGACGAATGGAACGGTAGACACTGCCGAGACGACTGAGACGACTGAATCGGTTGGCGTGGAGATGTCGAAAGAGGAGTTGATGGCTCATCGTATGTTGAAATCTTGTGCTCTACTCACGCGCGATGTTCTTACTTTTACTCATCTTATAGAATCTGGTATCATCGTGTTCAACGTCCGCAGAGGTCAGCTCAGTCAGAAAGCGAGACTAGAAGTCCTTCTGGACGATGGCTACTGGCCTGCATTCAGTACGGCCCGTGCTCGAAGCACGAACGCGGATTGGGGTCATGTCGGAGAAGGCTTCATCAAAGAGCTCGATTTCGGACGTGTTTGGCTGCGCCTGAACGAAAACGATGAAGGCGATAAGGACGATATCATTGCAGAATACAAGGGCGAGGCACGGACGTTCTTGGACCAAACTCTGGTAAATATCGATTGTGCTACTGTGTTGCTTTGGAGACTGATTGTAAATTTTCTTTCGAAGTCTGGTCCGGCGACTTTCACCCTTACTAGTGACGACGAGAGGAAGAGTTCGGTTGTTGAAATTGAGACACGCTATGTGCCGGTTGATATTACTCTGGAGCCGCGAGAGAGCATCAACAGTGAGTTATTTGATATTGTTCAGACAATGGCATCGTATCTATCCACATTTTCTCATCTCAGACATGGGCATCTTGCGCGTCGATCTTATCGACGGACATCAAATCCGTGGTGTTGACCGTGGAGGTACGTATGCAATTCTTCACATGCGGGGATTTACATGCCGATGACTTTCGTGTAGGCAAATCTGATCCATATGTCGTATTCTCGCTGAACGATCAGAAGGTCTTCAAGTCCCAGACTAAGAAGAAGACGCTTCATCCGGAGTGGAATGAGAGCTTCGCGGTTCAAGTGGTAAGCCAATCGCATCTTGTCCTTTCGATGAATCCTATTTTAACTTGCGGGATAGCCTTCTCGTGTTGCAGCGGACTTCTCGTTGGAAGTATTTGATTGGAACCAGATCGAGCAAGCAAAGAGCCTGGGATCAGCAAGGATTGAGCTCACAAATATCGAGCCCTTCGAAGCGACTGAACGGACAATCAAACTCGCACATGCGAAGCATGGCGAGTCGGGTGACATTCGCATCAGGATGATGTTCACGCCGGAGATGATTGCGAAGACGCGGAAGAACACGAGCACATTCTCGACCGCCGGGCGCGCCATGACCCAGTTTGGCGGTATCCCTCTTGGCGCCGGCAAAGGTGTGGCGCACGGCGTCGGCAAGATTGGAAGCAAAGTTGGCGGTGTCATCAAAAGAGATAAGAATGGGAAGGAGGAGGCGACCCCGCTAGTTAATGCTGAAGAGCCGCCTTCGGGACAGGTTTCTGGCCCTATCGGAGCGACAACAGCTGGAGGCATGAATAATATCGACTTTGCATCAACGGGGGAGGGGTCTGCACCTGCTGAGCCAGGGACGCTTAAAGTAACCGTGCTGCACGCGAAGGACCTGAGGGATCCGGATGGCGATGCTCCTAAGCCTTACGTAGTCGTCCGCGTCGGAGAGAAGGAGCATAAGACGAAGCACGCTGGCAAGTCGACAGCAATACCTGAATGGTGAGGCCTTTTCTTCCTTTTTTTCTATGCCGTGTTGCCATTCGGACTGAACATAACGCTGAGAACTGATTCTGATTGTTGCTTGTGTTACCCGGGTGATTTAGGAATGAATCATTCTCTTTCCCAGCTGGCCCATCCACGCCGAAACTGCATGTTAAGGTTTACGACCACAAGACGCTGGGTAAAGATAAAGCGATAGGCGAAGCTGAGGTCGACGTAAGTCAAACTCGCAAACTATCTCCGCAAACTCGCGTTTAATCTCCACACTTCTTTCGAAACTTTAGATCTGGAGACATGTTCAGGCAAAAACAGATGACGGGGGCGGAGCGGACGTGCTCGTCGAGCTCCGCGAGGGCTCGGGGCTGCTCGCCCTTCGGTTGGTCTTCGATCCGCTGGGAGACCCGACGACGCATTCGATGACTTCGTTAAGCAACAAGGGTCCATTCGGTTCGCCGAGCCGGTTTTCCCTTTCGAGGAAGTCACCCTCCGATGAATGAATGAGTTTTGAGCCCGTTCCTGAGCGGCATAGGTCAACGGCAATAATGGCAAGGCGGGTGGACAGCTATGTCGTTGTTACGTCGCGTTGCGAACGACTCGGACATTGTACTATTACGAACTAGCCCTCTCAGTCCGTAACATAAAATATTTCATAGTGGTATACACCACGCGCTCGCCCTTTTCTTTTAAATTTTTTTTTCTTTTTTTCCAAGATTGTATTTGTGTTTGCATTTTTCACTTTTCTCTTTCTTCTCTTTCTCACAGGACTCTACCTGACTCTAGTTATGCAACTGTACATAAGCGGTATATTTACATCAGGATCGGAATCAACATCAGTAATGCAGCCTCCCGATCCCTTCCCCGGAAGGGCAAGAAGAATCGTGGATTGTTACATAATGCGGCGACGGAGAGGTGTGGGTGCCTGACGCCGACTGATGTGCTCGGCAACGTCGGCTGGGGACCGACTTATTCAATTCTGTTCTGATTTCCGACAATCTCAACGACGCGGCTCTGGCTTGGGCGCCGCACAGCTTTTCTTGAAGCTACTAGTACTAGTACTCGTTTCGGTACTTGCTTTCGTTCCTTTGCTTCCTTCACCCTCCTTCATCACTTGTACTTTCTTTTGGGTTTCTTAATATTATAACCTCTTGCTCCATTCAAGTCTGGAGAAGCTGTTGGGCCTAAACTTGGACGTCACTGCTTCTCTCTCAACACTCACTGTGCGGCCTTTTGCTTTGAGCTCATTAGATCAATCAGTTCTGGATAAATAATCGCTTATGCTCGTCTCTCGTCGTCGCACCCGTGGACGAGAACGAAAGCAGCTAGGGCTGGCGCTTCGAAGAGGTCGGCGCTCGCAAAACTCAATATCAATGTCGAGGCGCGACGAGGGAAATGGAGGGAGCGATGGTGTTGTATTAGACTTGTCCCTCGTTGGAGATGGGATTAGCTCTGCGTGTGTCTAATTTTTTTTTTCTTTCATTGTCATGGTTTGTGATACTTAACGTGGTTTGATTTGGGTTGCCTTGGGTTATGGTGTGCAGCGTGTATACGGTCCCTGTGACTGTGGGCAGTAATAGCCAGCCCTTTAACCTTCAGGTCGATACCGGCTCTTCAGATCTTGTGCGTCTAAGCTTGAGTGCTATGCGCTATGTTACGTTCTAATTAACCCTCGTGTTATACTCATGTGTATAGTGGATAGCATCAAAGTCATGCTCGTCGAAACCATGCACGTCGAATAAACCTAGATTATACGACCCGTCCTCTTCCTCCACCCCGACCAACACCGACTTTCATATCCAGTATCTAAGCGGCGAGGTCGACGGGCCCATAGTATGGGACACATTCACAATCGGGGGGTATTCGATCGATAATCAAGCGCTTGGTGGGTCTGAGTTCCTCCTTCTCTGCTCTCACACGACGAAGTGTCTATATCGCGCATAGAGCGCTGATACACAACGTCCGAGTTCTTTAACCCTCCCTAAATTCGATGATCGTCATTCATATGACTGATGTGGTGTTATTTTTATAACCTTTTTTTGAATAGCTGCCGCATCCAATGTGGTTAATGAATCGCTCTCGGACAGCTTCTCTGGTATCCTGGGGTTGGCGCTGCCATTAAACTCTGTGATTGGGAAGACGATCCCGCCTGGGACTAACAGTGTCCCCGACGGCGCGACGTTAATGTCCAATCTCTTCGGAACGCAGCCGGCCGACCAAGCACCCACGCAGTTCTTCTACTCTGTCCTCCTTTCTCGGCCAAATATAGACCGCATTCCATCTGTACTCGGTATCGGACGCCACCCCTCGAATGACCTGCTTTCTGACGGTCTTACCATCGAGCCTGAGCATATCGAGTATTCCGATGTTGTTTCTGAGAATAATGGCGTACTGTTTTGGAAGGCCGAGCTAAGGGGTATTACCGTGTATGTTAATGGGACGGCGAAGAATATTGATTTTGGACCAAGTGTGACGGGGAGCGTCTTTCCCGAGGCGGTCCTTGATACGGGTGTTCCATACATTATTTCGACACCGCAGATTGCGAACGCTGTATGGGGTGCTTTAGGCATCTCTCCCGCTAATGATGGAAATTGTAGGCTTTATTCGTTCACTTCTCAAGCTCGTTGATAACTTGATTTTTTTCAATTCCAGATTATGTACCTTGCACGACTCCTATCAATATGACCATAACGCTTGACGACCGCTCTGAAATCCCTATCCACCCTCTCGACCTGACCGCGGTACCGGGTAGCGGTGGTTCCACATGCACAGGCCTTTTCCAACAGAGTTCCGTTCTGGCCCTCCCTACGGGTTCGGTGATATCATCCTTGGTGTACCTTTCCTTAGGAACGTTTACACCGTCATGGCGTACAAGCCCGTGGACACTAATGGGGTTGTGGGCAATAGCGGCGACACATCGATCTCTCCTCGACTGGGTCTTCTCAACCTGACGGACCCAGCTACCGCGCTCGACGAATTCAACACCGTGCGCGTGTTGAACAAACCTTTAAACGGCAACAAGAGCCAGCAATCCTCGTCTGGGGGCGGCCTTTCTATAGGTCTCAAAGTTCTTTTCGGCTTACTGGGATTCATTGCACTCTGTGGCGCGCTTTTTGCCGGACGCTGGTTATTCATGCGACGACGAAACAAACTGGCACAAAGGGCCGGAAGAGATCTAGGCGATCAGCTGAGCGATAAAGACGCATATGCGCTGGCGAAGTATCATCTCGCGCCGTTCCGATCGCATAGTTTTGTTCCATCGGAAGATACGCAGAGGACGTTGGCGGACCCGACGGCTCGGCTTGACGCGAAGTATGATAGTTTAAAGAACGTTAATGGATCTGGTAAAAAACTCGGGAGCTTTGCGGATGAAGAGCTCGGATTTAGGCGGAGTAAGAAGTTTGGAGATGATGGGGATGGCGGTGAGGGAGAAGCGGATACGGATGCTGATGATCATGCTCATGCGGGTGCAGAACACGTTGCTGCTTCTGACCGACCGAAGATTGGAGAAGAGGGTTGGGAGGCTCACCACTCGTGGGTCGACTCGTATTCCGAGTATCAGCCTCCGTTATTAGGCGAATGGCGTCCAGAACCAGCGCACGAGCGATCCTACAGCAGCTCCTCCGTCACATCCGCACACGGCCCGTCACCGTCTTCGCCGTTACTTGAGATACGGCGGAGCACTGCGTTATCGCCTATGCCCCTTGAGACGGAGGTGGATGAGTTTGGTGGGCTCGACGTGTTTGGGATGGCTGGTGTAGGCTCTGGGAGGAGAGCCAGTACAATTGACGGGGATGCGGATGCAGATGCAACTTTAACAAGCGTTCGTGAGCACCCGCGCCAACGACAGGAGCATTCGCAGCAGCAATCTCATTCCCAGTCCTTCTCACATTCTATCTCACATTCGCGAATGAGTATCGCTAGCATGAGCAGTCTGTCGGGAGATTCCCGATATCCGCCTGTCCGACCACGACCTCGACTTGGGCGAACGCCCTCAGGACCTCGAACATCTAGTATGATGTCGCGGGTCACTAACGCAGATGAAGTCTCATAGCGCTTCTCCTACTCTTCCCTTCCCGCTCCAATGAACGAAAACCATTTGAACAACAAAAAAAAAACTTCTCAACGTGCGACAAATTCTTTATTCAACAATCCCCGGAAATCCATTTTCTCGCTATCCTCGTCAATTATGCAAAGATTTCAGCCGATCGTCACAGCATCTGTATTAACATTGGTTTTCTCCTGCAATTTTATTGGCAAGTTTCAAGAGACTCGGACTATCAAGCATGCAATCCTTGTCTTTTTACCTTAGGTTCGTTTAAGCCAACTTGAATAACTAGCGACTGTCTTTTATTGTTGTCTTTACTTTCCGTTTCCGTTTCTTCCTGGTTACCCCTTTTTTTCTTTGGTTCGGTACCCCTTCCTTTCTTACATTAAGTATATGCAGTTTCCTTTCCTTTCCTTTTTTTCTTTTCTTGTGGAACGTGAAAGTGTTTTTGTATCGTGCTTTCTAGCTGCTTTTTTCGTACTTGCACTCGTAATAACGGAATCTCTATCCAATTATCCAATCATCAGAATGTCGTTTCGAATAGTTTGGTTTTATACATGCCTGCCGAATCGAATCAGTTGAGAATAATATTTCACTAGTTGGCCCTGTTTACCATCGGTAAGTGCCGGAACCATTCAACGCACATCGCTCGCACACTCCATCCTTACCACCGTACCCAAAAATGCTGGCGTCGACGTCGCGCTCCCTCGCTAACACCGCGCTGCGTGTACAGGGCACACAAGCCGGCAAGCGCTTCGCATCCTCCATCGCGACGAAGTACTCGCATGCGGCCTACAAAGCCGCGCTCTCCAAGTCGCCGAACACGCTCTTGAAAGTGCAGAACGAGCTCTCTGCCGTCGCGACCTCGCTCAAATCCACCCCGCAGCTGGATGCATTCGTAAAGAACCCCTTGCTTGCGTCGAACGAGCGTGCTGCAGGTCTTCAGGCGCTGTACAAAGCTGCGGAAACGGCTACGAAGGAACCTGTTACCGATGTGACGAAGAACTTGTTTGGCGTGTTGAGTGAGAATGGACGGTTGGGTGAGACGCCGGATGTCATTGAAGGATTCAACGAGCTTGTTGCGAAGTATAAGGGCGAGCTGGAGATCATTGTGACGAGTGCTTCCCCGCTACCTAGGGATGTCCTCACGAAGATTGAGGCGACGTTGAAACAGAGCGAGACTGCGAAGCAGGCTAAGGTGCTTAAGGTCACTAATAAGGTATGTTTTACCTTTTTTTTTACTATGCGTCACTCGGCTATTGGTGGATGTTGATGTTGCTGTATGAATAGGTCAACCCGTCTGTGCTCGGTGGATTCTTGGTGGATGTCGGTGACAAGACGATCGATCTTAGCGTTGCATCGAGGGTCACTAAGCTTAACTCCATACTTCAACGTGAGTGTACTTTGGTTTCTATTTAGATATCGCTTGTTAATCGTACCGATTAGAATCTGTGTAATGCGTATTGCTAAGCACTGAATAGAGTAGTCGAAAAGACTTCTATCTTCAACCATATCGAGTCCCTCAGTCTAGGCTAGCTTGTGAAGTCTCCAACACCGACTCTGCCTATCGTTAAATTCCATTCCCAACAGTCAAGTTTCCGGAATGTTATAATGGCCTCTAAGGACTGATCTTATATGATTTCTACTAACCTCTTTGGGTACATCTACTTCCTTGCCAGACATCGAGACTGCTCTGCACAACTGACGTTCCTAGGCAATGCCGCTGGTTGTCCTCGTCTTGATCGGTGAATTCTGGCGAAGTTTCCCCGCTTGAAGCGACATAGTCCGTAGGTGTGGACCAATGCTCCAACTTTCAGTGCGGGAAAGATACGGCTCGCAACAGAGAAGTAATCTAGGAATCGATTCATCCGACCTCTGCACGGGCTAACGTTGGTTCACGCACCATAGCTACATCAGTTTTCGTACTCTATCAGGAAACGCCCGCGAATTTCCTACAAAGAAATCAGTGTCAACAATAAGAATTATGAAGGCATTGAAGAAGACGGCCCGGTACTTGTAGGCGGCTTTCTTATGAAAAGCTTCAGGCTGCGTGCGAAGAACAAGATGCATATGCAAATGCAGCTAGTAATTCCAGCGCGACGGAAAGCATTCAGAGTCGCTATGTCGTCGGCCTTAGACGAAGGCTAAGCGGCGAATTATAACACAAATTATCATATATGATATGTACATCGTAATCACTGTCTTTGAGAAATGTCTGGAAAGTGCTTGCTAAGTGACAAATGCGCGATGTTACGTGCTCCGGAAGATGCAATCAAGCCGATTATTAAAATAAATTGAAATAAGGAGGAAAAAAATCACTCCGCAGGAGCACTTGAAAACGTGAAAAGCTTGCCGTAACAATTTCGTGCCCCGCATAAACACTTCTGGTACGCTTGGTCTTCTCCTTTGTCCTTATTCTATTCCAGTCCATTCGTCAGTACAAAGTTTCTACCGCAGTGGAAGCAACGCCTTACCTCCTCATCCATTTCTCCGTAATAATTGAACGTTAGTTCCTGGCCCGCATCAATATCTTTAAGGGCGAAAATTCCGAGTAAAGCTTTTTCGATGTTTGCATCGTTGATATGAACAGCGTTTATTTTGCAATTTGGATCGCAGCTATGATTCTATAAAAAGGAACGAGTAAGCAGGCATGTTTCTCAAGATCCGATGTATAGTTTACCAAGAAACGGGTAAACTAGAAGGAGATTTTCAAATTATCCACGTTAGTGATAGAGGAAAGCATAAACAAGAGGACACGTACGTTTCCTACGTGGTACGCGTCCATAGTATACTTAGCGTCCTGGTCTTCAGTCTTGATGTGCCAGAAGTCAATGTCGAACAGGTAAGTCTTGCCAATCTTGTTGTAAACACTGGGACAAAGTGTCAGTCCATTTACATATACATGATTAATTCTACTTACAGCCCTCGCTCGATTGATTCTGACTGAAGTAGAATTTCCCCCGAATAGATACCAATGTAAGTACCCTTCTGGATCTTTTTGCCAGCGAAAACACCTGATGAAGTACGTTTACTCAGAAAGCGGCGGGATAAACATCGCTATGATCAACGTACCCCATCCCTTGTTCCTAGTCTTCACGATGTTGACATGGCACTGTCTACCAAGCTGGACGACCTGAGACCGAGAGTAAGTTTTAGAAGTAGCCACTCTATTCCAACAGAACCACATACCCTGTTCGTGCAATCTTCTGAACATCCACAAGCATCGTTGCACTCAAAAATCGGAAATCCGTCAACCTGCACTCGTCCCTTATCGTCATAAACGAACCCCTCATGATCGTAGTCGTGGTCTTTGAAGATCTTGCGTTGTCGTATTGCGCACTCACACGTTCCCGACAGTGGATTACATCTTCCAATGCATTTACAGCCTTTAAGAGTCCGGTATTCCGGCGCTGGGACACCATGCCCATGATAAATTCTGTTGGTATAATAGAATTCGAAAGGAGGAGTTGGCTCGTCGTCAAAATTATTGATGATTTTTATGAGAGGTGCATCCGGCTCGTCATCTATTGTGTTCTGCATCATGGCGGTCTCGAAAATTTGTCTCAATAACGTGGGATTCCTGGACCACGCCGGAATGGCATTGACTTCGTTAATGAGGTCTGTGGGTATATCGTCGACATAATACCAAATGGGACCGCGATCACGATCCATAAAGTATCGGTCAACCTCGACTCCTCCGCGATAATTTGTATCTTTGCTGATCACAATGTTTTGGACAGCACCAGCGAGACCAGTGACTGGTGTTGTCGGCTGTACGGGAGATGAATCGCTATCTATATCATGTGAGTCATCCCTTGTGTCTAGCAAATCCATTGGATCTGTACTGGATGAGAATAGTCCCTCATCGGCAGAAGCACCAGACGAGTGAATACGTGCGCGCTTGAAGGAGACCTTCCTGTATGAGATATTCTCTTCATCACCATCTGTGCTGGATACCTTTGATGCCGACGATAAGGTACGCTTTCGATGCTGTCCATGAGATTTGGAGATAGAAATACTTGTTTCCTTCAGTGAGTGCTCGATATTTCGCACACTCGGATCAGAGGACCACGCATTTACTTTCGGACGACGCTTTGGAAGTGACTTTCGAGCAACCTGATTCTAGTCAGTATGGTCTCACTGATCCTAGCAAATTGCTACCTACCTGGTGTCGAATGTGAGGAGCAGCTGTGATATCAGGCCCGTTACCTGTACTCGGTGCCGAGATCCCAATGCATGATGATGCTTCATTGGAAACACTGGATTTCAGGACTGGTGTAACCTCCCCCGGGTCAGTGGATATCACTGTGGTAGAGATGACCAATTTGGGTAATACTGTCTTCTGGTTCTTCGGAGTATGGTATATCTTCGCTGTTTTTGGTGAGGTTGGCTGATGAGTACTCGCAGGTTCAGTCTGTGTAGGCAGAGACGAAGCTCCCTTGACTGAGGAGCTAACTGCAGAAGAATCTGGCGACTGCATTCCGTGCTTCTTCATCGTGTTCCGTACGTAAGACATACGAGTAGGATCTGGTCTCACGAGGTCGGTAGAGTTTGCCTCTTTGAGCATACACGTCGTAGGAGGCGCTAATTGATTGTTAGCGCATGAAATGCTTTATATATTGTCGATCACTCACGATTCGCCTTAGCTCTCGCCAAATCCACAAATGCAGGATGCAATTCAGCCAATTTTCTAGCCGAAGCTACTGCTTCGGGAGAGGACCTGACTGTACATTCGGTGTGTGCTTCCTTGGGCTTAGGAAAGCCGAATAACGGAGGCGGAGATGAAGACGATGATGATTCATCCGTTTCGCCTGGGTCTTAGCATGCAACTGAGCAAGTGTAATAGGCTGGCCGATGTTCAGCTTCCGAGGAGGCCGTACGTCTGGGACCCGTAACTTGGCTCGAGACCTTGGTGATAGAAGATTCGTTGACCGATTGTCCACGCCACTTGAACTAGATGGCGTAGACGATTCTTCGCGGTCTATAACAGGTAAGTTCGCCGAGGTCTTTGTTTCGCCTGCTTTGAAAGCCGATTCCGACATGCTCGTAGCAGCGATGCATGAAGATTGCACATTTGATGCAACAGGTCTCATATGTGCATCTCTGCCATCTGATAGCACCTTATCGGCTTTCGTGCCGAGCAATGCCGGAGAATCGCTTTGTTCTGATTCTGAGGGTTTATCGTCGATGGCCATCACTGGCAATTTGAATCTTTTAGAGGGGGATGTCGGTGACGGTGCATTCTTGCCATAGAACATGCCTTTGAAGTTCGGCGTAGGCTTGGGAACATGATATGCACCCGGGGAAATTGCACGAGTATATTTCTCCTGACTTGCCGGGCTGGAAGAGACCAAGCGCGGCACGGGCTCCGAAATAGATGGCGAGGCAGCAGGTAAAGCAACGGCCGCACTTGCAGCTCCTTCTGTTTCACTGGTCTTCATTTCTTCCGATGCTGTTCTCTTCGAAGGACCAGCAGAGACAGCCGGTGGTGCTGGTACTACCCCAGGTGCTGAGACTCCTCCAGAATCTTCAGAAGGTCCCAGCTTGTCATGATTCCCCATCAGCACATCCAAATCAAGCTGCTGACCTTCCTGGCCGTCCAGGGGAGCGCTAGCGGGACGAGACAAATCCAGCATACCCAACTTGTCAGTCAATGTTTCTGGTTTCTTACTCGCCTCCCCTTGGGATGAAAATGATACGGATGGCTGTAGACCTTCGGGTTTCTCTGCCTCAGCGACTTCAGTTGCATTGATGCGATCCAGTGACGGGCCAAGCAGCAAGTCGACTTCATTCGCATCTTCGGGTTGCGATTGCGATTCTTTTGCTTGCTGGACTACAGGCGGGCTGCGAAGTTCACGTGCTCGTTCGATAGGTGCTGTCGTCTCCTCAGGCTTCTTCTCATCGGCATCATCCATCGGTTGTTCTGGGAAAAAAAAAGAAGGAAAAGAGAGAAAAGAAAAGAAAAGTAGTTAAGAGCCTGTCAGAACGGAATAAATCATTATTGAAAGTACCTGATAGAGGACCGGAATTCTCCACATTCATCGTGTCATTGTTGGACAGCACCACCGCAGCAGCGGGAGCGTTCTTCATTGGACTATCATTGTCATACAGAGGCTCTATATCCATAGGCTCATCGTTAAAAGTGTCAAAGTTCGGCTCCGCGGATTCCGGTTCTTCGGCATTCGGGACTGGCGAAGACGACTTATCCAGAACAGGAAAGATACGCGCTCCTGAAGGTGACTTCCGTTTCGATGTAACATCATTCTGCTTAATTTCTCCTTGCCCACTACGTATAGGGGAAGGTACGTCAACAGCACGAGCATTATTTATCTTTGCTTGATTCGATCCTGGCTCAGAGTCTGAGCCATTTTCGTCAAGCAACCAGCTGGAAAACGATCTGTAACCACTCCCTGAGGCAGCAGTGTCGGAACGACGACGACTCTCGTCTAATGGTCTTGAATTTGCAGGCTGCGGCTTGGGATCTGCCATCCTCTCCTTCGGTATTGCCGACACCCGCGGCTTAGGTCGCACAGCAGGTGGAGAACCTGCAGGTCTACTCTCAGACACATTCTTCTCGTTCAATTGTGCTGAAGCGCTATTATTCGAAGTAGTGGCTTTTGGTGCATTAGCAGGTCGCAAAGATGGTGTTGACGCCGGCAGCACATCGTCATCGTCATCGTCATCGTCATCGTCATCGTCATCGTCCAACGTCAGGTCTATTAAGCCTCCATTTAGTCCCGATGCGGTGATCTTTGTAGCCGGTCTGGTGTCTTCATCGTCCGAAATTTCCACCACTCCCAGATCCCGTATGGTGACTGCAATTTATTCAAGCGAAATTAATGAACACATGGCAAGAGCGGTGTTAATTCAAGTAACTCACCCTTAGGTGTGCTAGGTGAAGCATGCGAAATCGGTCCAGATGTTGAAGTCTTCGGCCTCGCGGATGATCCGGAAGTCCTTGCACTTGTAGGCTGGGTTGAAGGAGGCGGGTGACTTGGGTCAGCTTTCTTGTTGCATACCGAGGATGGCTGACTTGAAGAAATTGGTCGGCTGGCGTCCGCTCTGTTTGAAGTCGGCTGAGTTGAAGATAAAGCGACTCTTTTGCCAGTGTCTGAAACGTGCCGTGATGAAGGGGTTGGTCCCTTAGGTCTGCTGCTGGAGGAACCAGGTAGAGTATCACGATGACGAATACACCCACCCGTAGACTTCCTGAAGGGCAATCTCTGCCGTCTGGGCTTCTCTTTCGGGTCTTGCTGAGCAAGAGTCGATCCACCAATTGAAACTATAGCCATTCGATTTTATCAGTGTAATGGAATCCGTGAAAGAGATGAAAGGAAGACCTACCTAATATTGGCAAAGTTTTCGATGCCACTTTGTCTTTATCTGATCTGTCTCGAGAAGCCGGTTCAGTTTGGGCTAAACCGAAGCCATGAGTATCAAGCTTCAGACAGAGTTTATATAGTTACTCACTAGTCCTTCGATCATCGGAAACGCGCTTGCGGGAAGCCTGAGAGATCGACGACGCAACTTCATCACCACTATCTTCTTCCCGTATCCTTGTCGAGCGATTAGATATTGGAGACGTTGCAGCAGCTGGACACAGCGTTAGCATCGCAACCAATAGCTAAGCTGACACTACAGACTTACGTGGCTTTCTTGGTGACTGATTCTTGTCTGGTAGTCGAACCGGTTGGGACAGCGAGAATGGAAACTCGTCTCCACTACTGGTACTCAAAGTTTGTTCAAAGGAGTTTAATTTCTGCATCTAGTGAGTCCTTTGTGCAATTCCGGATATTAAGAAGTTCACTACCTGAGGAGATTTCGATTGCGTTGGTGACTATTCAAAACATCGCCGTCAATTGCATGCCTCCAGGAAACGGAGATGCCGTACCTTGCTGGCCGAGTTTACTTTCTTTCGTGGTTTGGGCCTCGGCTAGATAACACAGACCATTTCATTCCACGTTCCTCTGTATATGCGTCACTTAAGGCTTACAGGCACTTGCGTACGAGATGCACCCATCGTATCGTCGTCTGAATCCTCAATTTCAATGCAGATTTCCTTTCCTTTTCCCTTGCCAGAGCCACTGGTGGATGAAGTCTTATTCAATCAATGAATGTGGGTCGAAAGAAGCAGAGATTAGCTACAGGATCCGGTATATACGCGAAAAGCGCACCTGCGAAGGTTGAGTCAAGACAGGTGCTGACACAGAATTAGAAATGCGTGGACGAGGCTGCGGTTGCGAGGCAGAGAGGGGCCTGGACGAAGAAGACTAATGACCAATAATTTAATAAAATGCACGAGAGGGATTAAGTCATGAACCGAGCCGGGAGCTTACCTGGATCTGAGGTGGCTGGACACTGTTCTTGATCGGGGAAGTGGAGGATCCTTTCAAACTAGGTTTATTACTGGACTATAAACGAGTTATGCATTCAACATAACGTGTTGGCGCATTCAGATCATACTCTCTACACTAGTGATTTTCGGGAAGGTATACTCGCCTCAGTACTCTTAAGCCCACTGCCCAGTACGATAGAATGGCTCCGCATCCATGGCCTTACAATTGCAAAGGGTCCTGGTTCGGATCTTGGCGCAGCAGGCTGCGCAGAGGAGTGGACACGTTCTCTTTCCATTTGAGATGCGCTCTGACTCGGAGGCGGCATACCAGTGCCACTGCCACTACTACTGGCACCAACTCGACCAGTCTGCGTCTGTCCCTTCCCGGGCTTATTTAACAGCGCCAGCCTCCTCTTTCCCGGAGAATCATCAAGTGAGTCCAATATAGATGTGTATTTACTCGACGATGCAGGCTGTGTGCTCGGCGGAGGACGATTTAGTGAATTCGTCGGACTGGCAACAGGTTCTCCCACTGCGCCCCTAGTCACAGTAGACGCTGCGGACACAGAAGAACGCATGATGTGACTGCCAGAAGCACTGGCATCATCGTCATTTTCGTCTTCATCACCTGAGTCATTGGGTTCTATGCTAAGTATTAGTCGCGCAGTTTTCCGTTGTGAAACAAGCAAGTGGCCACTGGCCTAGAACGAGGAATACATGATCGGGAAAAGAGTGTGAACGTACCAGTAAGAGTTGCGACTGGTGGCAATGACACCATCCGGCGCATGTTAAGTAATATTCAGGTATCGAGGTGAAGGACACGTTATTTGTGACGAGAGGATATGATCAGTCATGAAAGGCTCAACTTAGAAGCAGATCCATCGAGGCGGGCGTCGCGGAAAGACACCGGCACACGTGACTCGCGTGACGCCTCCTTTCGGCCATTTGTAGTACCCTCCCAAAATCCCAAAACTATCTCTTTCTTCTTCACTATTATGAACTCACAGTAGTCACGGTGGCAAAGTCATGGGCAGTCCTAGCGGCTCTTTGCGCGAGCTCTACTCAGAGCCTCCGGCAGCCTGGTCATTCGTCCCTATATCTGACAGAAATGGTTCTTCTTCGTCTTCGATAAAAGGACCTGTGCCGGATTCTGGTCCTTCGTACCAATGGTCTGCTCGTCCTCGTCCGAACTCAATCTACGAGCTCTCCTCGGATTTGAACTTTGAGCCCTCTACGCCAAATGCTGTGGCTTTATTGCGTGCTGCTGCTGCGTCAGTGATATTGCAATATTTTAGTGCTGCGGTTGAGAATCCGTGGGAGGTCGGGAAGACACTGTTACAAGTACAGTTTGTCCCCCGAGATGCTAAGGCTATTGAAGATCTGGAGCCACCAGAGGAGGAAGAGGAAGAAGTAAGTTCGGCTTTTTTTTAATCGTTTCACTCGAATTAGAAGTTTATATAAATCGCTCTAGGCAAGCGACGACGCATCTTCTGCGAACGAAGATAACTACTTCGCAGACGAAACTGCCGAGTCTTCTTCGCGCGTCAACACGCCGCGTCCAGTAGATGATCGTGGATATATCGTGCGCCAGAGCGTTTCTGATAGCGCGACGCGCCCAGATTGGATCATCCCGCCCGGAATTATCTCTGGTGTTTGGGATATGATGAAGCAGGTTATACGCTGGAAGCCTGAAGGTTGGCTTGGATTGTGGAAAGGTATCCTTACGTTTTCATATCTTGAAATATTAGTTAATAAAGCATGGAACTTTTAGGAACTGCAACATTCTGTGTTAGAACTTTCCTCGACTCTTCCCTTCAACCAATCATTCACTCCACCCTAACTCACCTCTTCTCGACTCTCACATTGTCCCGCTCCCCAGGGATATTTGCATCCTCACATCCACTTCTCCTTACTGTATCTTCAAACGTAGCTACAGGGTTCCTCCTTTCCCCACTCGACCTCATACGCACCCGTCTAATCGTGCAAACCTCCCACCCACGACATCGTCGATACAGTGGTCCACTGGACGCACTTAATCATATCCTAATGCACGAAGGCGGATTCAGGGGTTTGTACCTCCACCCTCAGCTGCTGTACCCAACAATCATGGATACAGCGCTCACCCCTCTCCTATCTACACTCTGCCCAGCCTTAGCTGCGCGGTTCTTGAGACGCCTAACAGGCATCCGGGCAGAAGAATCACACCCACTCCTCTGGGCTTTAACGCACCTCGTAGGAGCTTGTGCGAGCTTATTAGTAACAGTACCCATTGAAGTCATCCGCCGACGACTGCAAATCCAGACCCGAGGATCGGCACCTCCTCTCCCTGCATGCGTCGAAGTCCGCCGGCGGCCCTACGCGGGGATGGTCGATGCATTCTACTCCATCATCACCGAAGAACGCTCAGATCTACCTCTCCGTTCGAGAAGACATCACGCCCATAAGCAAACTCATACCCGTCGGCCGTCGCGTGCACACGATAAAGGCAAAGGCAAGGAAGTCGCTGTTATTCACGAAGAGGAGAAGGAAGCCGAGCGTACGAGCTGGTTGAGGAATACCGGTATCGGACAGCTGTATCGTGGACTCGGTATGCGTGCAGGCGCAAGTGTGATAATCTTCTTGTCGGTCTTTGATACTATCTCTTTAAATTGAACGATAGCTGATATTTTCATGCCGATTCAGAGCGACTTGGATGGCCGCAGATCCAGATGGTAATGGATGGACGGAATTGTAGGAAGACCAGAAATCCAAACGTTTAAACCTAATGTCAAATTCCTTCACGTATTTCTTCCTTGCTGTATATAGTCTACTCATCCATAATACTCCAAAGAAAACAAAGAACCAATGTTAATATCTCAACTCCAATCATCTTCAAGTACCTCACAAACACCCTCACACAGATATTTTAGGACATCAAAAGACTCGTCATTCGTCATTGCGAAACATGAAAAGACTTGTGTGCGAAACAAGGCACTAGTAGGATACAACAACACAAGACAGTAATCAAGATTACTTAGAATGTTCTTTGCGAGTATCAGAACAGAAGGGGAAAATAATAAACAATATTATTTTCATGCAAAAAACCACCACACTCCAACTCCCAAACCGAGTAGAATACCGATAGCACGAAGAACGAGGACAATAATAAGCGCCTTGCGGACCGCAGCGTAGAATTGGTTTACAGCACTTCCGATCCAATTCATCCTGAATCGAGAATTCGATTATTATTTGCGTATACCAAATAGCAAAATTACTAACCTCCTATCATTTGCCCCACCCGTACGCGCACTTGCCTCCCAGCTACGCAGAACCTCCCGGTATCGCTTACCAAACACCCATATCCAGAAGTTCACATCCGGATAAGAAAAGCGCGGGAAGACGGATCTATTTAAGGTAGACGGAGAATGAGATAGAGTCTGAGATCCAAATGAAACTGACGATTAAACTTAAGGGCTGGACTCACGTCATACTTGGCGCAATGACGGTTCCAAGACCAGTCACCTCGTCTCGAGGATAATCAACCGAGAAAGGCGACGACGGAGAATGCATATATGCAATCAAGTCCAACGTCATTCCTAACGAAAGCCCCCACAACTTCAATACCTCCCGTCGCCCATTCTGCCTTTCAATAGCTTTTTCGGAATCCGGGCCGGGTTTCTCTGACTCTGACGTGCCATTCTGCGAAGATGACGACTCGAGTAGAATCGCGTTGAATTTCATAGTACCCAATAGCATGCGCACGGCCAGACGAAGGAAGGTAGATTTTCGAGGGGTCAAGCGAGAGGAGACGTCGACAGTGACTGTTGTCCATCGCCGCGCTCCTGGCGTCTCTCTGGGTCTGGAAGGAACTGGGGTATCCCCAGAGACGCCAGCAACGAGCGAGGAAAGGGGTATCCAATGAAGATGTGTCCCTGGACCTGGATCCGGAGCGGGTGTGCGAGGAGTAATTTGTAGAAATACTAGTGACATGATATGTTCAGCTACTTCAAAGACTGCTTCTATTGAAAACTCACCATGTGGAGAGAGAATCATGAGCAGCCGTTTTCCAAGAGAGGTCGTAATCTCGCGGTCATCAAGCTGTCCAATGAGCATGAAATCTTTTTCGGCGAGGTCGATACCAATTTCTTCCCATGTCTGGCGCATGGCTAAGATCCGACCTTAGACGAAATTTATCTGAACGAAGACGACGAACACACACCGGTATAGAGCCCTCCTTCATCGCCCTCTTCCATTCGTCCACCCGGAAAAGCTAGATGCGCGTCCTCCACATTCCTAGGCATATTCTGCGAGACACTCTTCTCGCTCTGCGGTGCTTCCCGTCTTAAGAAAAGTAGCTCCGCGGTTGCACCAGGTTCGTTCACCCAGTCTAGCGTAAAGAAGTCTGATAATGTTGCTGGTACTGCATCATTTTGCAAGGAAGGCGAAGATGAGAAGGGGGAAGGGACGACGCGAATGATGAGAGCGACTGCTGCGCGGCGTGGTTCTAGCGTAGCGTAGAACGTCAAATTAAGAGACCACTGAGGCAGAAGTGGAACAAAAATCCGTACGTGTTTTTGGAGATGCTATGATCTTCGGGGGAGTTGAACGGATGCGGTGAAGAGCTCTGGAGAGCGCTGGAATGACACTAGCGTTGGCTGCGGAAAATGCAGAGTATGAAGTATCGGAAAAGGGACGAAATGACGAAAAGAACGTACAATCTGACATTTGGGGAAACAGCGCCTGGCGAGGGCGAGGGCGAGTGCGGCTGCGGCTGCGAGCGCTGGGATTGGTCGTGCCACCGAGCAAGCCGTTCGTTTCTTCTGGGGAATGGGGAGAACTGTATACTCGGTAATTGCCGTTCTTCCGCAAAAGCAAAAGACATTGCTTCCTCGAGAAGGTCCCACCCGGAATCGAACCGGGGTTACAGGAAGTTGGCATCAGAATCCTGTGTGATAACCGCTACACTATGGAACCGCTCAAGATCGTGAGATTTTCACTCAGCTGAGCGATCACCCAGTGACGCAACTCAGTCATTCACTTATTTGTCTTGTCGACGCGCGTACGCGTACATTAACCAGGCCTGCGTTTCTGTATTCCTTACTCCCAACCACGTTCACCAACAATGGTACGTATCTCTCCTCAACGTCTTACCTTCATCTGCTTAACAAGCGTTGTATCTAGCTCATCCGCGTCCGATGCAAGGCGGGCAACTTCCGCTATGAACTCGAGCCCTCTTCCACCGTCTCTGACTTGGTTAGTAAAGTGAGTGCACCCCGTGTTCCTTTAATCAACTGAAGATCGAGCTTAATTCCGAGAAGATAGTCGAGAGTGTAAATGCGGATCCATCATCTATCGCGTTATCGAATCAACCGAGAGGAGGTGAAAAGCGCGTAAACGAGCTTCGGAACAGAACACTCGAGTCATTAGGCTTGAGGTACGTGCATATTTTACTCCTGATTGAAGACACAGCTGACCTGCTCTCATAGGCACGGCGATCTTCTCTTTGTCACATACAGAGACGCTGTATCAGAACCAACAGATATCTCGTCGGTGCCTGCTGGTGAGCCGACTCCAACAACATTGCGTCCTCCTGCAGACGCCACACATCGACTCTGGGAGCTCGTTAAAGAGGATCCTGTAGACGAATACTGGCGCAGGCAAGATGGGAAAATCAAACGAAGTCGTGATCCACGGCTTTGCAAACACGGCGCGAACGCGATGTGCGACCACTGTATGCCGCTCGAGCCGTACGATCCAGCATACCACGCGGAACAGGGTATCAAACGCCTATCCTATCATGCGTATCTACGTAAATTATCCCCCCAAAAGCCCACAGTCTCCTCTGCTTCTGCGTCACTCCCGCCTCTGGAACCACTATCATACAAAGTCAAGATTCCCTGTCCGAAGGGTAATCATGCGCCATGGCCTGCGGGTATATGCTCCTCCTGTCAACCTTCGGCAATCACGCTACAGCCTCAACCGTTCCGCATGGTGGACCACCTTGAGTTCTCTACGCATGAAATTGTGGATCGGTTCCTTGACGTGTGGCGTCGTACTGGAACACAACGCTTCGGTTGGCTGATAGGTCATTATGAACCGTACGACAAGGTACCCATGGGCATCAAGGCGGTGGTTGAGGCGATTCATGAGCCTCCGCAGGAAGGAGAACTTGACGGATTAACGCTAGGTCTGCCTTGGGAAGAAGAAGGCGCTATTCGTGCGCTCGCCTCTGCTGCGAATCCGTCGCTCACGTTTGTTGGTTATATCTTCACGGACCTGGATCCTCAAGAAGACGATCGTACAAAGATGGTGTACAAGCGACATCCATATTCATACTATCTTTCGTCTTTGGAGGTCATCTTCGCGGCTCGCTTACAATTGCAGAACCCAACAGTATCTCGATCATCCACCGCGGGGAAGTTTTCTTCGAGACTGGTGACGGCAGTAGCGACGGGGACAGAGGAAGGAGGGATCGATATCAGTGCTTACCAGATTTCGGAACAAGCATGTGCGATGGTCGATGCAGATATGATTGAAGCCAGCGTAGACCCGGGAATTGTACGCGTTAAGGAGGAAGACAGGACGGCGGGGTCCGCTCGTTACATCCCTGATGTCTTCTTTAGATACAAAAATGAATACGGATTAGACGTCCAGAAGAGCGCAAAACCTTGTTTCCCGGTGGAATATCTGCTTATAAACGTATGTCATCCGTTGTTCCTCTCGAATACGCAATCTTACCTGGTTATTATAGGTGACACATGGATTCCCCCAAAATCCCTCGCCCCTATTCCTATCCAACAAATTTCCTATAGAGAATCGGCTGGGCGTCGAAAGTCAAGAAGTACAGAGGGTACTTAGGGATTTTGCAAAGCTAAGGGCGCCGGAGGTTACGAGCGAGCCGAACTTCGTTCGAAAAGAGCCTGGGTTGTTCGACCAGATCGTGGAACATCTGAGTGACTGGCATCTCGTCACGTTCTTAGGCACGACGGGATTAATATCTGTTGTAAGGACCTTCCGATATGCCTATTTCATAAGTGCACTAACATGAGGTTTTAGAACGACATGAAGCTGCTTGTTCGAGCTGCCTCTTCAGCAGGCTCAGAAGACCAGCAAATATTCTACGAGCTTTTCCGAACAAGTAGCTGGGAAACGCTGATGACGTTCGCCCGGGAGAACGCACGTGCGTATTCAGGCGCAACGCTCTATTTTTAAAGTGCTCACTCACTTACTCTTCTTCGTAATTACCAGCGAGCCTACCGGACGCGTCAAATCAACAAACGATCTTAGATGAGGACATCCGAGAGCAAATCGCTGCTATGGAAGCGCAATCGACTGGAGTCGAAACAGGAATGGGTGTCGGTGGCACATCAGCGTCGGCAAGTGTACGCGTGTGCCCTCATTGTACGTATGAAAATAGTCATGGCGGATCGGATTGTGAGGTTTGTGGACTTCCTTTGGGTTGATCTATGCGCGCAAGGTTGTAGTTGAGTTTGTGGCTCGAGTACGCATGTAACGGGATCGTAATGCTGTATGAATGAACTTGCTACATACTAATTGATTGAGTGGAAGTCTATTTGCTGACGCGTTTGCACATGGACGCGTCTTGTTCACGTGATCGCACATCTGAGACGAACATCACTTCTCTTATTTGTCCTCACAATTGCTTCAGATTTGGTGTTCTGTTCAAGATAGTGCATACGCAGCTCTGATTTGCTGATCTGGAACTGCTCAGAAATGGCTCGAAGGAATATGACTGGTAGAGTACTTGTGTTCCTCATTTGGACGCGGATGCACGTCATCTTGTGTGCGTATTGCGAATCGGGGCCTGGCGTGCAATGTTGCCGTTTATTCCATCACCATTTGCCGCCTGCAAGGAAACACCGCTAGGGATGCATACCAGCACCAGCAGAAGCTTGGATTGCGTGCCTCCTTCTCCTCTCTTCAAGCTGGCACATCCACAGTTCCACTCCTTGGCCTTTCCCTTACTTCCTTCTTCCCTTGCCTCGCATCTGCCGTGCGCTAGCTATTGCATTCATTACTTATACCGAAAGCGCACGTCTGCGCCCGGCTACTATGCTGGCTGCTTCTACGGCTACTTCTACCCCCACCTCCTCTACTGCTCCGAACGACTCGTCAGACCCCCCTGCTTTGAACGGGACCTCTTCTGCGCGCTCGCATTCAAACTCCAACGCGAACGTGAAACTAGACTTGGACCTTGATTTGGAGATCTCTTCTGCTGCTGAACGACATATTGCGGAGTCAGTATCGCAAGAGCTTGACTATTGGGAGAAACTCGTCTTTTCTTTCGATATGGAACGAGACCCTGGAAGGCCTGGCCAACAGCCCGACGCAGGCTCGAGTTCAAGGACCAGGGGTAAGAGGAGAACTGAGGAAGCGCAGGCGAGCGGAGCCTCTTCGTTTATTTCTGGATCAGCCTCGTCGAGCAGTAGCGCTGGACAGCTGCATCAGCAACCGTCAGGCACGCGACAAACGCACAACCCGCAGTTTCCTCCGATTGCTACAAATCCTATTGTACCCGGGCAACTGCCAAACCTACAAGGACAGCAGCTCAATCAGTTCCCGGGTCTTGATCCATATACTCTTGCCCATCTCGCGGCTCTTTCTGCCCTTCAGCAAGGACAGCAAGGACAAGGACAACAGTCTTCGAACGTCCAAGATCCCGCTGCAATTCTTAGACAACTTCAGAGCCTCATGTACCCGTATGGCCACACGGGACACGCGAGCCCAGGCAGAGGAAGCCCCATGCAGGGCATTGCACAAAGCTCTCCCCAGTCACAGCGCTTCCCTTCAGGCAGTTTCAATAGACCTGGAACACAGCAACATCAGCTTCACCCCATGCAGCCTTCCCTGTCAGAATCTTCGGGACAGCAGCAACGTTGGCCACCACAAGTCCCAAGCATGGGTAATCTTCCATTCCCAATGCCGCCGATAGATCCCGCGCTCGTCAATCAGCTTTCTCAATTATCTCAATCATTTCTCCCGAACACGTACGCTCAGCAGCCTTCCCAGATACAGACACCAGGCGCGGGACCGTCTATGGGCGGCTTTCGAGCGCGCAGTAGGAGCACCACCTCTTCCGGAGGTCCTTCCACGCCCGTCAGCCCGGCTAGCTCTCGAGGGCAGGCATTGGTGGACGAAGCAGCAATGAGCGAGGATAAGAGGCGCCGAAACACGCTCGCATCAGGTACAGTACAAATCTTGAAACCAATCATTCACTTCCTTTGATTTACTAATCATACTACTGGCATTACTCTTACAATAGCGCGATTCCGCATAAAGAAGAAACACAAGACGCTCGCTCTCGAGCGTTCAGTCGTCGAGCTCGAAGCGCGTGCGGATGACCTGGAACGCGAAGCCTCCGAGCTACGCCGAGAGAACGGCTGGTTGAAGGAGATGTTGATCATGAAAGGGCGGTCCGTTCGCGCACAAGCTGCTGCCGTGAAAGCTGCGCTGAATGAAGCTGAGGAGGAAGAAGAGGAAGAAGAGGACGAAGAGGACGAAGAAGCATCCGGTGAAGAGAGAGAAGACGAGAATAATGACGGTGAGAAGGAAGTCCAGGACGAGCCTGATATTAAAGGGAAAGGGAAGGGGAAGGCAACGTAATGTCGCGGTTCTGGGAACTGCTGTATATTAACGTCAAACAAGTCACGGACCGCCATATTTATCGCTCGAGTGGTTCATCTCCTTGCATATTTACATTTTATATCGGCTTTGCATTTGTATCATAAAGTGTTTGTTGTCAAGAATTTTCTGGCGCTATTTTGACCTAATTCCACGTTTTTCATGTTTATTATTTACATTTTAGTCTTCTTTTTGGTATAGGTTACTCCTATTTGCTGACTAAATTTACAGCTCCAGCCCATCCCACGCTGGAATTGGACGCTCAGCTTGGGGTGTAATGCGCAAGCCATGGCGCCGCTCTTTTGAGAGCTCTTTCCCATAATCCGCCATGGCGCTCTGCATTTAATGCGTAAGTAACTAAATTCCAGAAGGAAGACACAGAATACTAACGTGTGCAGTGACTCGATTGTCCCAAAGGACTACAGTGTTGGGAGACCAGTGGAGCCGAGCCTGGAGATCTACAGAACCTGATATGTGGTTATACAGGAAGTTAAGGATGTTATCTGGAGGCGAACTATTAATGTCTATCGACGAGCTCGAGAACAGAAGGAAACGTACCTGACTCTTCCTTCTTAAGCCCGACGATACGTCTTGTGAATTGCTTGGTCACATAGAGCGCTTCTTCCCCAGTCACGGGGTGCCGACGAACGAGCGGGTGAACATGTTGCACGGGCTCACGGCGCACTACTCCGCCGCGACGTCCGGACCGCGAGAAGTCCGCCTGCTCGAAACCCGAGTGCACGGCTTTAAGCGTCTTGAGGAACGCAACGAATGCGGGTGAGAGTTTCTTGAGAGTCGAAACCTGGCTTGTGAATAGCGTGTCGCCTCCCGTGTGCGGCTGGGCAAGCAGGAAGAGCGTCGTCAGGCCCGGCGGTTGCAGCTCGTACGAGACGTCGGAATGCCAGACTGTCGAGGTGATGCTATCGTCAATCTCGAAGTTGAGCGTCGAGTTCGCATCACTGGAAATGTCATTTGGTCAGTGGATATCCATGGCGCCGAAACAACCAACAAACCGGTAGACAAGATGGAACTCCGGGTAGCCTTCTGGATGCCCTGACGTCGGATGAACGTGCAGCCTAGGTCATGTGCGAATGAGTTGCGAAGTCAAGAATATATTGAATACCACGTTATTCCAGAGGCCTCGAACTCACCGACCGAAATGTCTGCCCCACTCAAGGTAGAACTCTGGCCCGCGATCAATAAATTCCTCCTGATCTCTGAATACAACCAAGCCTCGTCGAGCGACCTAGCGAACGCGCATTGTGAGTGATCCACTATTTTGTGCACGTTAAACCCATGCTTACTTCGAGAGCTACCTGGTCACGCTCATCGCTAGTCAGTTTTGCAAGGTTTACGCCATGGACTTCAGTCCCGAGGTTCGGGGTAAGCTCGATCACGCTAGTTGCATTATCAAGGAACGACCGAGGGTTGGGATGTGTCAGAGCGCGATGGCCAGGGTCGACGTGTTCAAAGGGCTCGAGAGGCGGAAAGTGCTCCTTCGGGAATACAGGAAGCAAATGCGCGTATTTGTACGTCTCCTCTGGCTTCACCTCCTCCTGAGGTTTGTCTGTCTTGTGCTTCTCCGGGGCATCTTTCGCACGAAGACTGAGCGTAGCGATAGCCTGAGTGAGCGTCTGCGTAGCCATCGTGGTTTTTGCAGGAGGAATAAGGCTGAAGGATAGAGATATCGTATTTACCGGCCCGCATTTAAGTCTAAGATAACTTCCGTGTTCGCGTGAGTTTCTCGAGATTATGAGAGCATAAGACGCAATTGCACCATTCGATGGCGCGCTATCAGTCATCCCGTGAGAGTCCCGAAGCATTCAGAAGGCCGAAAATATAGATGCCCCACAATTCGCTACACGTCGACACGGAGGTAATATTAATGTGGAACCTAGAAAACCGTGACGTTAATGTCTCCTTTTATCTGTAATTCGAGTTTATTAAAAAAAGGTTCAGCCAAAGGATTTGATTTCGAGATCACTGTTTAGAGCTTCAACGCGTCGATCCCAAATGTGTAGGTGGCGGTGCGAAGACCCAGTCCATTGCAAATTCTTATCCTGAGCTGCTTGGCAGATAAATCCCTACGCGAATGTCGCCGACAATTGATTTTTGAGGTTTTGTCTGATACGTGCATCTGTGTCGCCGAAGAGCACAAACGCGGAAGAAGACGGATAGTCTCATAGTAACGACAACTTCGACTTTCAGTGCGTGATTGCGATATTGAATCTGATGTTGAAGGGTGAGACGTACAGAGAACGAGAATTAGGTGGGAGTTACGTTTGGACCGCAAATGCTGATCTCAAAACGACTTTTGATACGGAAATCTATAGAAAGAAAGCCATTAATATTCCAGCGTTCCAGAGTATCTGAAAGTATCTAAAGCACAATCATTTTTACACACCGCCCTTTAATCGAGGACTCGGAAAACCTGTCACACTTGAGGAATTATGACTTTTCATTTGCTGCGAAGCTGTAAGTAGCATAATTGAACATCGCAGAAAAAAATCTAGGCTAAGCAGACTCCAGTATGTACACTTTCTCATGGACAAATGTACCCTGGTACTAGTCAGCCTCCAATGAAGTAGTTTGGATTACGCATCGCGATTCGGAGGGCACACTACAGTAAACTAGGACTCCAAATCAGTGAGTCCGACATTCACTAGTGCGTCGGAATTCATGGGCTTCACTGAGTGCGCATGAGAAGTTGACCACAGGTTCACTGTGCAGCCGCGGCCAAAACGATATGCTGGTCAAAGCAGACTGCACTACCGTGGGAAACAATTAATTTTTATGCAGATCTGGGATATTACTCAGACCGCATACACGGACCATTCGGTTAGAATTTCTCAATTATTAGTACCGCATGGTCCGACATGCCCTCATTCTGACTCGCCTTCCCCTGTCCCGCCTCTCTCACTCTCACCTTAGACTCTCAAATTTCGATAGACTCAGAATGAGCACTTCCACGCCGGTTGTCAATGGCTTTCTCCACCCCCTCGACGAGACCAGGGCTCGGGTAATTGCAGAAATGAAGATAGACGTTCTTACTACGACACAAGAAAAAGATAATGAAGCAAGTAGGAAGGATGTCTCAAGAAGCTTCATCTGTGAGCCTAAAGGCATCAAGAAAGTCTGACTTGTCTTCACTCACACCACGATGAAGCGGACACACTTACAGGTGCATTTTGATGCCGTGCCGTGACACAGATACCTGCCTTGTGACTCATTCACGATGTGTGTAGTTCCGACGCTAGAAATGCAAGCTTATGCGTTCAAAGCCTCTCTGGGTGATGATGTGTACCATGATCCGGCTTCGCGTGCACTGGAAGCGGCGGTTGCGCGACTGACAGGCAAGGAGGCAGCTCTGTTCATGCCCTCCGGGACGATGTCGAATCAGATCGGTCTTCGAACCCATCTGAAGCAACCTCCGTACTCTATACTCTGCGATCAGCGTGCACATATCTATAAATATGAATCTGGAGGCGCGGCTTTTCATTCTGCCGCACAAGTGATTCCAGTTCTACCTGCCAATCGTAAGTGTGCATTTCTTTAACGGTCGGTTCTTCTTCATTTAATCTGTAATGAAAGATCACCATCTGACGCTCGAGGACGTAATGGCAAATGCTATCCTGAATAGAGACATTCATTTCGCTCCGACCGAGCTCATTGCCCTGGAGAACACGCTGAACGGAACAATAATCCCACAAGCGGAGGTTCTCTCTATTGCTGAGTTTGCACATTCCCATGGAATTGCTATGCATCTCGATGGAGCACGACTCTGGCACGTTGCCGTAGAGACAGGTACACCATTGTCCGAATTATGCGCGCCTTTCGACAGCGTTTCGCTGTGCTTTAGCAAAGGACTTGGTGCACCGGTGGGTTCGTGCTTGGTCGGAACCGCAGCTTTCATTCAGCGTGCAAGGCATTTCCGCAAGCTGTTTGGCGGCGGAATGAGGCAGACTGGCGCATTAGCAGCTGCAGCAGCTTATGCTGTGACGCACCACGTCCCTCTCCTCCCTAAAGTCCATGAGCTTTCAAAGACACTTGAGCGTGGTCTCGAAGAGGCTGGTGTGAAATCTTAAGTCGCGCAGAGACGTGTATGGTAAGTCATTTCGCACGTCGGAAAATCATCTTCAGTCTTACATTCACTATCCTTCGCAGATATTCTTTGACCCGAATCCGATCGGCGTCGATTACAGCGAGTTGGACGCTCGCGCGGCAGCGCTTCCAGAGCCGATCCGCATCTCCGGCTCACGACTCGTCGTGCACATACAGACATCTCCTGCTGCAGTTGCGGATCTCATATTACTTGTGAAAACTATGGCGGAGGAGAAGCGCGCCGAAGGGTTTGTGTGTCCCGAGAAGAAACCCGAAGTGAACGGGATATACAGTGTCTACAAGGACGTATATATAAGGAAGAGGGGCAATGCTTGATGTTGAATTGGTGTTAGAAGTATCAATAACGTTCTCTTGTTTGTGTATGCTAGTGCTTAGAGCCTGAATAGAACGCGCAGCTCCGGATATTAGTCTCATTAAGTTTCACGCGTTGTTGATGTTTGTGGACGCGTCTTATTCACGTGATGATTGGATACCTTTGCGGCATAAAATTTCCACGACATTTGTCCATTTCCAAATGTACGATGATGTCGTTTGAACTTCTTTCCTGCATACGGCGATGTACGACTTTATTGATGACGATGGCGGATCCGACTCTAGTCATGATGAGCCATTCGTGGATGCAGTTCATCAAGTGAATGTGAATAGCGAGCGAGAGTGGACGAGAATGTCGAACGAGTTCGTTAATGTATGTCTCCACTTCGGAACGAGCTATTCGACTGTATCTGATTGGTTGATGTTCCACAGGCAGGATACCGGGAAGGTATCACAGCCGGAAAAGAATCCGCCCAACAGGGCGGTTTCGACGCGGGCTTCGCTAACACCGGTGCGCCAATAGGACGAGAAGTAGGCAATTTACGAGGTCTCGCGGCTGGTGCACTCTCACTGCTAGAGTCTTCTCGACCTCTGGTATCCGAGCGCGAAGACAAAGAACAATTACTTTCAGAAATACGCGAGATCGTCAATGGGCTTGCGCACTTGCAGCTTATGGATCTTGCACCGCTTGACGAAGAGGCCTTGGCTCATGCGAAAGAACATGCGGAGTCGGATGGTGGAGAGTCGCTGCTTTCAGCTGTCTCGTCTGAGACCAGACAGAAAGCCCTTTCGGATTTATCGAGTCTCCGTCAAAGACTTGAGCGTCTACTTGAAGCACTTCGTCTTCAGAGCTTGATGCCACCGCCGCCGAACTTGAGTTGACCGTGGAGTTTGTCCTTTATTCAATACTCCGACTTTGCGACTTTGTCAAAGCATTAGCCCTGTGTTACAGTCCCCAGAACTATGTCTCGAGAGAAGACATACGTCTGCGCCCTTCGCATGGCGTGCATATTTGGATGCGCTCTTCGACAGTTCTCAGTGTACTCGACGAGCTTCGTATCATTCCATGAACCTGGGGAACTATAATTGCTGCGGGGAATTTGTAATGACATAAGTGAGTTCATCGTACGATTCTAATCGTGCCCTTAGGAACTGATTCAGTCGATCTCAGGAAAGTCATTGAATGAGCTTCAGGTGTCGAAGAGTAAAAGACATTATGACCATTTTCAGTGTTAAAATTCGGTTACTTGTCGAGATCCGATTCGAAAGCCACGGTAACCTTCGATAACACCTCAATTTCTTTCCTGGGAGAGGGCAACCCTCGTCCGCTGCTTCCACTATGCGTGCTGGCCGAACTCGGGCTTACAGGCGTCCGATGCAGACGTGCCAATCCTACTTCCCGCGTACACAATATCTGTACCGATTTCTTCGACGAGCTTTTCCATATCGCCATCGACTGCTGAGCACCATGTCGGTGCATGAGGTCCTTGTTGAAGGTTGCGCCTGGACGTGCGTAGAGGAAACTGTACTCTGCTGATGAAGGTCCTTCGAAGCATCCGTCCTTCATTTGGCAAGCTAAGTTCTCAGCAGTCTTGAGCAGAGAGTCAAGCGTAGAGCCAATTCGGTCTCTATGACTTCGTACAATTGACGAAGGTTGGCCTGGAGATCCGCTGAGAGATAGGATAGTCGCGATGTCTCTGAGGGCACTCTCGACACCTTCGCTAAACTCCTTATCGGCGCTGGATGGTTCGTCCAAGTCATCTACTTTCAGGAAGGTCAACAAGAAGGATAGGGTGTACCAGAATAATGGTTTGCGTACCTTTATCGCTTTCCCGACTCTTCCGTTTGGCTTGGGCGTGGAATGGCCAATCTTCGATTAGCTTGGAAACATGATAGCACAATAACGTCCGGAGACATAGTTCTACGACCGACTTGTTCTTGCTGTGGTCTCGTGAACGAAGCATTTGTACCAGGATACAGCCGATGCCCTCCGTCAAGTCAACGACCATCTTATTGTCGGCTTGTATCTTCCTGACGCCGGGTCTGAAAGTCGCAGAAGCGATGCATGCCCGGGCGACTTCGAGCGACTGTAGGTTGATCGACCGAATTAGCCTGAGAACTTCTTCTTGTGGTACCTCTGGCCGGAGGCTGGAGGTAGAGGACAAGTCGATAGACACGTATTCGGACGAATCGACTGTTCCGGCGCTTACGGTAGCCGTATCACCGCGGTCATCGTTCTGCCTTTCTCGTATCACTAGACTCTCCTGCTCCACATGCCACATTCTTGGTGAGAGCAAAGATTCCGGACTGTGCCCGATTCTTCGGGTCAGTTGCTTCTCTTCCTCGAGCTGCGATGCGAGTCGCTCCGCCCGTTGCTCGGCCGCGTTGCAGCGTTTCTCCAGTTCCTCGGCTGTTGCTTGTGCTTTGAGATACCGATGTGTCATTGCAAGCAGGTCTGCGCGGAGGCCTTCCTCGTTTCGGATGTGCTCGTCGTTCGCAGCGCGCATCCGGGTCATCACCTGTTGCTGCCTCTGAAATGCCGTGAACAGCTCCGCGTACGATCTATCCGCCTGCGTGTTTCGCGGTGGTAGCGGCGTTGGCCGCGAACCTGAAGGAAGCGAGGGAGGTACTGGAGGGAGCGCGCCTGAAGGAGGGGGTGTGAAGCTTCCACCTTCGTGTCGTCTGCTTTTACATCTTCCGCGTCTCCCTTGTGCAGGCTCAAGCGCTCGCTGGTCATCCTCCACCTGCTGCCGCTCATTAAACAGCGCCACGCCCGAATCGCGCAGATATGCCTCTGCTTCTTCATCTCCTTCGACTTGTTCTTTGAGCGCCTCTGTCCTCTCCATGTCCGGATTGGTGTATACCTTTGTTCCATCCGTGTCCACTTCTTCGCCTTGCTTCAACAGCGGCATCTTTACTTCGGAGTACTATGGAACCGACGTCAGAATCCACCAGAGATACAGATGCGGATGTGTGAAGATAGGGAGTTTTAGTGATTTAGTTTGAGAGAAGGCTGTGGATTATAGTTATAGTTCGGGGAGATGACGCTCGTCATCGTCGTCCTTGTCGAAAGTTTTTGTATCTTTGGCGCACGCGCCTTCTGTGAGATAGATAGATAGACACGGATGCCGTACTTATGGCTGTCCCTAAGGCCGGGACTCGGGGGTGTACCTGAACTCTGACGGATAGATACTGCTAGTGACAGATCTCGAACAAATTTAATCTTCAAGGGGCGTATGTAAAACAATCTATTAAAACTAATAGACCCCGCGTTGATCTTCCTTTCTCTTCCGAATTGCATATTCAACAAGCGCGGTGTAATTGTATGTTACTGTATGGGCCGAGAGCTAAGCTTGAACGGACTGAGCTCGGGAAGCAGGTGGAAGCAGGTGGAGTGGGATTGAAAATAAGATAAGTCGAGTGTGTCTTTTTTGCGTTTGATTGATACGTATGTGCTTGCTGAGCGCGAGTCCGATCAGTCGGTCGCTCGAGCGGAATTGAGTGTATACGTCTGTGTACGTATTCGTACGTATTGAATTACGATGGGAAAAAATTGATATTCTCCGCAGGCTTGGCTCCATTTGAACAGAGAGGATCAAAGCATCAAACGAGAGGAATGCCAACTCGAGATTGTCGCAGACGCGCAGAAAGAAAAGACGGTATGTATCCTACAGTATTCATATTGTATCTGAATAACGAACCGGATAGTTCTGTCAAGTCAAGTCAAGTCACGGTGGGGACGACAGCAGATGCCAGAGACAAGACGCTCGTGTGAAGAAGATTGAATTTCAAATTAATATTAGTAAATATCGCGGGATCCAGACACAAGACAAACAGACTCGGACAGCGACAAGCATGAACTCTTTACGAAACGGACCCGGGACTCGGAGTATCTGAATCTGACGAAGGTAGGTACGTGCATAACATACGCATACGGTACATGTATGTGGATCCAAGACAGATAACCAGCTTGAAGAACTGTTTCAGGAGAACTGACTTGGAGAAGAAGAGGCTGCACTCAAACCAAGACAAAAAAAAGGAGTCCAGCATTTTTCGAGGCTCGTATACACACGAGCTCGGCGAGTTCGCGTCTCCGTTCCATCTCTTCGTCCTTCGAGACAATTAATCAAGAAAAAAAAAATCAAGAAACCGAGAACATCGATATCATCATCAACTGACTAGTCAAAAGAACATCGATCGATCGTACCTACATACTGTAATAGAACGAGCAGTAAAGGTAAAGTTTCGTTCCGTTCTTCGAGTTTCAGCACATCGGTTCTTAGAAGATAGAACTAGAAGTAGTGTTAACTACTTATATGTATGAGCTTTCTTTGCTATCTCCATTGTTCTCATGCATGTATGTACTTATCTCCATCTCAAATACTAGATGTTCCCACCCAAGACTGGTGCTGCATATGGAGTGCACCTCGGGTCTGGAGGTCCCGCATATGGGAAACTATTTACATGTGGACGCATTCTATATAACTTTTTTCATCCAGGTCCAGTTCTAGTGGAATCGTCTAGGTCAATGAGCAGTCCTAGTCCTGATGTATTTCAATTGGCTTGGCGTGCGAACGTAGTTATGGTACTTATTACAAAAATGGATCAAGGAAACAGAAAAAAAAGGATATCATTACATTACACCTGCAAGTCGTGAGCTTGTACGCCTTCTTGAACCATAGTGCAGGAAGTCAATATCAATTCGAATCTACGTACCCAACGAAAGAAATATTCTATCAGTTGCCCATCATGAGAACGTATGCTTATCGTCGTGCATGGTCGGAACTTCAGCGGCCATCGTCACAATTTGGTCATATAGATGTCGTTCTGGCAAACCATGGCTTCTGTGATGCCTAGCTCGAACTGGAGAGTAATGGTCCTGTGTCCATGTCCGAAAGCATTTCAAAACAAAGGTGTGGGTATAGACTACGAAGGATTCGAAGCGCAATTTATGGAACAGAAGGGTTTTATCCCCCCCATCCTTTCGTTGCCTCTCGCTAAGTCTATTGATCTTGCCACGACAGAAAGCATTCCAGTCGTTTCCCGTGGGAGCTAATTGACGTAATCCAAGACGCGACTCTGGGCGACAGTGCGACTATAAAAGTATGAGATCTTTTAGTTCGAGCCAGTGAGAATCATCAAAATATGATCAATTATGTAATGACTTCTCCGTTCATTGACGAGTCTCTGAACGAGGCTACCGAACGTACGAAGACGTCGAGAAGCTAGACAGATTCACTTATGCACACGTTCTAGTACTAGTGGTATTGTGTCGATAACAAACCCGAAAGAATACCGGTCTAAGATGAGATGTTGGGTTGAACTTTCTGAGAAATTGTCACCATCAGTACGACAACAATATTAATATCAATCCACCTTCAAACCCTCCTCCTCATTCTGGACTCGCCACCCTCCTCAGTCTCAAACAGCCTCATCCTCTCCTCCTTCCTACCAGGCAAGCTCTCCACGCCTTCCAACGAAGAGCACCCCCTCATTTTCACCTCCATCTCCTTCAGCTGCGCGAACAGCCCCGGGTTCGGGTTCACAGCGGGCCGCGCGCGGACGATGCGCCCCAGACTCTCCCTGAGTGACATGTTGTGCTCCAACATCAGGTACGCGCCGACGATGGTGGGCGAGCGCGAGACGGCCGCCGAGCAATGTACCAGGATCTTCTTCTCCGTCTGTCTCTGCTTTAGCTTTAGCTTCGCCTTTGCTTGTACGTGTGCAGATACAGATACAGGAGGAGGAGACGACTGAGACTCGACGCGATTCGGATCCGGCACCGCCTTGCCATCGTCACGCTCACGGTCCGCAGGAGGCCGGACGGCCTCGATCGCCTCGCGCGCGCGCGCATACACGGTTTCGATCCTTGCGCTCGGGCTGTCGAGCATCGACAGCCGCGTGTACACCACACCGGGCAGTGCGCTCCCGGGGGCGACGCGCCGATGCTCAGCACGTGCGTTATCCCGTGCGCGCGGATGAACGACTCGGACGCCGCTGCGCTGCGCGGGCCGAGGAAGAGGTAGGGCAGGATCTCGACGGCGGCGGAGTCTGCGTCGGCGTTTGCGTTGTCGTTGAGCATGGACGTGGCGTTCTTCTTGGTGGGTTTCCCTGTGGTCTTTCGTCCCATTGTGAGTACTGTACTTAGGATATGAATGTGGGTTTACTTGAGTATGGGTGGATTGTTCGTTGGTTGGGAGGGAGAGAGGAGTGCTCGCTCCTTTCATACTGATGCGCTGATGCACGATGGACCCGGGATTGAGTCAGAGCAGCGCATGTGTACGAACACAGACGCAAACAAGAGCAATATTAATGTTGATTTGAAATACAGTCTATTTCTGTTAGCAATTATCAATGACTGTAAATCACGATAGTCATTCCCATGAGCTTGAGTGCAGAAAGTCAATATCCTATGGTCAATTCGCATCGGAACCTCCCTGCTAAAGTCAGTTAATGAATGAAAAGAAAATCGAAATGGAAAGGGTCGAGGGAAGGCGCATAAGTATCAAAATTAAGCTGTGAAACAGAAGTAGAATCAGAAAAGGCCCACCGGGCACAGAATCAACCTGAACCCTGCGGTCTTAACAAAAACTTGTCCAATTTCTTTCGCAACGCATGATCAACGGGTATCCCAACTGTCTCAAGCATATCGTTCGTTTCCTCTGCCATCTTACGTCGTTCTTCCAGGGTATCAGCATCTCTAGACTCGATGAGCTCTTTCACAGCGCGCGCCAGGCGGGATTTCGGGCCCGCAAAGGGATTCTCGCTAGAGTCCGCTGCAGACGACACATGGTGAAGAACATGATTAGGATTAGGCGGTTTTCGATATCTCTTTTTCCCACCGCCCCCTCCGCCCCCTCCAGTACCGACTTTCTTGACCTTGGGAACGGCGAGGAGGGGTTTGATGACGACTTCGCGAAATCGGCGGTTCGCCATGGAGGAGAGCGGGACGATACGGTCGGGAGGACTGGCCGCTTCAGCCGCCGCCTCCGCGCGCGCGAGAGCTTCAGGCGACGCACCCTCCGCATACCCCCATCTCTTCAGCTCGTTCAGCCTGCGCTCGCGCAGCCGCGCGGCAAGCTGCTCGCGGGGCTGGTTCTCCTCGATCGCCTGCGCGACCGCGTCGAGGATATCCGCGAGGCGTAACCACCCGCGGTCCTCCTCGACGGCGCGCTTGACGTAGTGCCGGTTGACGTAGTTCAGCAGACGGTGCACCGCGTTCGCACCTGCGTGGTAACGCCGCCAGCACGGGAGGAGGTAGTGCAGCAGACTGGAGTCGTCGACGGGCGCGCTGGCGAGGAGCTCGAGGCAGACGTCGGAGTAGTATTTGTCGAGCTTGTCGTAGAGATCTGCACCGTGGGTGTTTCCCGGGGGAGTCGGTGGGCGAGCAACGCCGTTCAGCGCGATAGAACGGCTTCCTTCTCCCCTTCCTGGTAGAGCTGAGTTTGAGTTTGGTGCAAGACGCGGGGCAGCAAGCGCGTCGACACCAAAGCGACTGACGGAGGTGAAGTAGTTATAGACAGCAGTGTGTATGCCCATGTGATACGCGACATCGATAGAGGGAGGTTTGTCGGGGTTGTTTGTCGGAGAACGAACGATGTGGTCGAGAGCAGGCTCGATGTAGTTCCATAGGGATGCGAAGGACGCTGAGGGGTTTGCACTGCCCTCCCTCGGCATTGGCATTGGCTTTTTCCCTTTCCCTTTGCGTTGGCACCGCCGTTCCCAGCTGTGCCTGAATGCGCCATGACTGGCCTGTGTGTTGAAGAGAGTGATGGATACACCGAGGGATTACTACGAACGAAAGGAGTAACAAAATGGAATAAAGCCGAAGTCCGGCCGTGGAACTGTGAACAAGTCCACGGGGTATAATAAGTATTTTCTTGTCTGTGCTCGTCGCATCTCTCTCCCTGCTCTCGACTCTCTACTCTCTCTCTCTCGTGTCCTGCAGGTCTTCAACGACGACGACGAACAGAAGCCGGACGAAGCAGAAAACACCGGTTCGGCTGGCGAGACTGCGAGAGTGTATTTGTATTTCTTACAACTCCCTCCTCGTCTGTCTTGGCACCTCCGTCACCCGAGACCGCTCTCTAAAGCCTAGTCCTTATTAATAATGCGCACGTACAGCTCCCTCGGTAATCTGCAGGTGCAGCAGTCTGCATCCGCTTCCTCGGCTGCCTCTGCCCTCCAGCTCCTCCGCATCGCCCACAGCGACAACGACTCTTCTACTGATCGTATGCCTACCCCTAACGATATTCAATCTCATTTATTCAGTGCTTTCCTCTCCGGCAAAACAGCCGACGTAGCCCTCCGTGTCCGCGGCACTTGGGAAGGTACTTACCGTCTGCACCGTGTCGTGCTTATCCAGGCTGTATGTCTCTCGAGGTCTGGTGTCTGTACTAACGTCTCTGACTCTACTTTCCAGGGCTTCTTTCGCTCCCTCTTCGACGGTGGTTTCCGTGAAGCCGCGGGCAAGCAAGGTACCCAAGGTGAAATCAGCGTCACCTTCGACGATCCAAATATCACCCGTGCTGGTACGTTTGTTTGTTAGCGCTCGTGTGATTACATGTCTCATACTGAGTCTCTAACTTAGCGTTCGAGTGAGTTTCATATTTACAACAACACTCGTCAGTATTCCGCTCACTATTCTTAATAGAATATGTGTATCTCGACTATACGGTGGTGGCCCTGCTCTCTTCCTGGATCCCCGATTAAGTCCATCTCGCCGGGAGCCTCTCACGCCCTCATTCCCGCGTTCACTTCCGCGACCTGAAGTTCCGGACGGCCAGCATAACGCTACCCCGCGGTTCCTACTCTCCCTTCTGGCCACGGCTATCTACCTCTCCATCCCTTCCGTCGTGTCTCAGGCTATCCAACTCGTACTCGGTTCACTCGGTCCGCGTACCGTTATAAGGTATCTCAACTTTGCGATTGGGAAGGGTATCGGCGAGAAGAGCGATGAAGATGCGGATGCTGCTACAGGACTTGAACAGCTATGCCAGGAAATTCGACCGGCCGCAGCCTCAGTACGCCCCAAATCCCTTCGTTCTGTTGCTTCAAAGCGCTCCAAGAAAAGTGTTTTTGCAACATCGGACGATACCATTTCAAACCAAGTCCGACATTCTCAAAAGCATACGCATCGGAGACAGAGGACGATTCGCCAACCGACGACGACGACGACGACGAGGAGTCTGACTCAGAGAGCATGACAGCAGGCGAAGCGCAAGCGCAAGCGCAACAGGACGAAACGGAAGCCGATATCGATTCCGATCTGGTTTCATGTACGGCGCCGCGTCGAACAAAATAGGCGAAGCTGCCGCGTGTTGGCTGTGCCGCTGGGGCGTGGACATGCTCGCGTACGAAGAAGCCGCCGAGGCTCTCGATAACCCGTTCAGTAGATGGTGCTGCGGGTGCGAATACGAAGGAGGGCTCGTCATCTACCGGTGGACGGGCGCGACGCGGGACTGAATCGCACGCCTCGGGTCCGCCTAATGTCAACCTCACGGGGATTTCAAAGGAGAATATCCCTCTGATTTGGAGGCGAGGTGGTATGAATGCGAAATGGGCGCGTGTTGTCATTTCGAGTGATGCGTTTTTCGTAAGGGATGAAGAGAGCGATATGATTTGCGAAACGGGTAGTAGAGCTGCGGCGTAAGGTGTCTATTCTTTCTGTGGAAGAAGAGAATGGGATGAACTTTTCGCAACTGGTATTCACTATATGCACATGGTAAGCTTCTTAGTCCCGGCTCTGATTCCAGGTCTATGTTGCTTATAGCGTATATATATATAGGTTCTGAACGACCTCATCGAAATTTCTCAAGATGTCCCACTTACGACCGGAAAACCGTACACGCCCATCTCCGTCCTCCAAGCCGCACATTGGGACCAGTCCGTCCTCCGGCACCACATCACCTTACCGACAGAATTCCTCATCCCCAAGCACGCCGCCACGTTCACCCGCTCCCGCTCGTGACGGCAGTCTCGGGCTGAGCCTAACAACAGCGGATATAAAAGAAAAACTCCCGAGCTACATTCACGGCGCGGCGGAGGCGAACAAGACGTACTACCCCGTCCCCGTCGACTCGAGTTCGCGCATCGGGGATACGACGGGCCTTGAAGGCGCGTCGATGGACCAGTTGTTCAACGCTCAGGCGACGCCTTCGAGTCCCTCTGCGAAGTCCGGCGTGAGCAAGGGCTTCACGTCTTACGCACCGGATACGTTCTTCGGCATCCTCGCATCCCCGCGCGACGCAGCCGCGTGCGTCGCCGCCGACCCGGGAGGCCACGCGTCCTGGGCGCCCTTCCCGCCCATCCGATTCGGCGTGGAGTTCTGGGGCCTCGAGAACCTCCAAGAAAAGGCGCGCCTCACGAGTCAGACGATCTGGTACGCGGGGAGCCTGTTCAACGTCTACGTGCAGGTCGTGAGGAAGAAGGGGCTGCAGTTGGGGATGTACTTGCATCGCCTGAGCAGCATGGAGACGATCCCGATCCCGAGCTCGCCCCCGATGGCGATGGCGGTTAGTGCTGCCAGCGGGAAGAGAGAAAATGGACGACCGGGACTGGGAGCGCGAATGCGAGCGTCCAGCCCCCCGTGAACATCCCAACAAGCTCGTCCACGCCTTCTCTGTATCGCCCCGCCTCGCGGGGAACAGCAACCACAAACGCCCATTCCCGGCCCACAACGCCCACGTCGTCCTACTCCCCTCCCTCAACAGCAAGCACCTCCCCGCCTAACTCGTCCAACTCCTCAGGCGGAGGCGGACTCGTCATCTCCACCTCGCAACACTCTCATCACAGCCACAACGCGAGCCACCAGGCGGCCCCGCGTCCGCCCCCCCAGCCGTACCGCGACCCGCGCGAGGCCGTGCGCGCGCACTTCACGCTGCTCTGCATGTCGCCCGCTGGCGGTGCGCTCACGCGCTTCACAAGCGCGCCCGACGCGTTCCTCGTCGGGCGGAGCTGGGGCTGGAAGTCGAGCGCGCTGCAGACGGAGGAGCTCGTGGACGTGAGCGTTACCGCCGATGACGCTGGTAGCCCCGGTGCTGGGACGGGAGCGGGACATGCGTATTGGATGAAGAAAGAATGTAGTCTGCGCGCGACGGTCGTTCTGGGTGTTGTTTGATCGTGAGCTGGACATTGGATTCTTGCTAACGAATTATACTTCCGGCTATTTTGAAGACGTTTCTTTTTTGGATACACGCTATCTGTATTTACTTTCCTCATTTTTTTCCGACCTTGAAATCTAACCTATCCAGCTCTGTCTATTGGATTTATTTATCTCATCTATCCAACAACTGTTCGTTCGTACGTACGTGGAATCTTTGTAGCATATGCACATCTATCTCTCTCTCATATCGCGTTCTTACTCTACTAATTTGCCTAATCATCTCTATGAACTTGTTTGCTTTGTTCTGGCTATTTTCTTTATTTGTTTCCTTGATCTAGTTTGTAGCGTAGGTAGAGTAGTAAGAGCACTGGACCACGTACCAAGGGACAAGTTTCTTAGCGGTGGAAAACTTGCCATCATTGAGATTTCCATCATCCATATCAGTCTTGCCGCCAGCAAGCCTTCTTTGCTCGCAGAGTATGCCAGGGAATATTTTTATTTATTGAAATTCGAGTAATGTTTTTTAATGTTTAAACAGAAACAATCTTGGCATTTTTTGAAAATGCGAAAAAGTGTATATTCTGGTTACTTTCCTGATAGATCCGAGACATTTTGCAGAAATAACCTAAAATTACAGGGTTGCCACTTCTATGTCAATAATCACTGTAAGTAGGAATGTTGGGATCACCTGCTTGAGATATCAATGTGAGAGCTTCTTGTGTCACAAATACAGGTAATCCATCCTTCAGTGCATCGAATCCTTCGTTAGTCTATATCCACACCTTTGTCCTGAAATGCTTGCGGACAGTGACACAAGACCGTTATGCCCCAGTTCGAACCAGGCATCACAGGAGCCGTGATTCCGATGGTTATGCAGACCAGAGCGAGATATGTAGCACTGAGGAGTACTAGTGACACTATACACGACGACATCATCATCTTGATGGGACATCGTGGAGCACCTAGATTTAGCATGGAGTTCCGATGCGAATTCATACAGGGATATTGACTTTCTGCGCCATATATTGCAAGCTCACGACTTACAGGTGTAGTGAAATATATCACATTGAAATTTGAAGCAGAAATAGACAGTATATCAAATTATATAACATTAAGGGCCTGTTTGTTTGGCTGCACGAAATCACAAGATCTCGACTTGGCTCTATCTCTACTCTACATGACAAGTGTCAAGTGTTGCAAATCGTGGAATTATTTCTGACACCCCTCAACACAACCTTGACGCGAGTTGAAGTTCAAAACCCTCACTTCTGCCAAGGGTCCACTGCACTACATTGCATGCCTGTAAAAAAATTATTTTGACTGCAGGGCAATCGGCCCCTATGAATAGATTATTTTTGCAGTTTCAAATTAATTTTTTTGTGGTTGTGTTGTGTTGTGTGGCGCAGAAACTGGAGAGAAAGAGCAGATGGTGTGTGATCTCGACTTGAAAAACAGGTCTGACCTCTTTTTCAACTTGAGTCCAGTTTAGTTTGGCAGGGAGACGCGAGATCATGATTTCAAGTCATGATGATTTCAGATTGTCCAGCCGAACAGTGCCTGATTTTGGTGTGATCTCCGATGACTTCCGCGACATCACACTTTCTTTTTATGGCAGGTCTATCTCAACTTGAGGTGCAGCCGAACAGGCCCTTAAATCGAAACCGCTGAAGCTTGCTGAGTGAGCAAGAAGTCGGTACTCACTGCGTATTAGGGGGTCCTATCACGCCCCCGTGTAGTCCGATGTAGGTTAGATAGCACGAATATACGCAAAATTTATGTAATATGAGCTAAGATTTCATGATTAGTTATGAGTAAGCCAGAAACTCAAATCTAAAAATGTTGATTACTTGAGGTAGCACGAGAGACGAATGTAGAAAGAGGTAGGTGATCTACGGACCGGTGTAGATAAGTTATTCCGTGTAGCTAAGCTAGTGCGGAACTTGTAGGTGATGTAAAATGTCAGATTAGATTCGTGTCGATCATATAGATAAGATTAGTCTAAAGTAGATAAGATACTGTGACTTTTACTTGCCGCGTCGTTTGCTGCGACTTCAACTCTTTCCACAGTCACCGCAGCGCTAGTACTGCGCAATACAAGTCGTCACACCCCCCACCTCGAACGTGTTCTCACCCGAGATGCCACGAGCAACTACCATGACGTCCACGAAGAAAGACCGATACAAATATGAGCAAAAAAAGAAGTACTGTAAGTGCCGCATATGCCTACCTGGGACGAACGGAGCTGGCCGCCTCAGGCCGGTCTACTTGGTGAAGAAGCATGCAAAGCTTGATCTCGCTGCTCGGGTCACCGAACCTAGAAGAATCGAGCCTACTTACATAGCACAGCCATTCTCAAGGCCACTTCCGGAACGCCGACAACATCAACAACAACAGCAACAGCAACAACAGCAACAACAACGTCAATATATCGTTGCTTCCGACCTCCCTCTATCCAATGATGGAGACGACTACGACTTCGATGGACTCGGCACGTGGGATGACGGAGATAGGGATCTCGAGGCTGAGGTTGACACGGGCGAACTTCCGGAGCTGGATGTCGAGGTGCAGAATGTTAGTGACGAGACGAGCGAAGTTGACGAGACAAACGAAGGTGAGTTCTTCATTCTATGGCATGCTATTGCGATGACAGCCCATGTACCTAGGCCTTATGCACTCTTATCGAATTCCAAATGAGTTCGTCGAGCCGTCGTACATCTTCAAGACTCCGGATACACCCTGGGATCCTGTGAAAACCTGGAACTCGCTCGACAAAACTTTCTTCTGGAAATCTGTTCTGGCTCTTGTCGCTTGGCTTCACCTGATATACCACCTTCCTCATAGAGCCTGCAACCTCATGCTAAAAATTCTGAAGCATATATTCATTCTTCTGGGCGCTGGTCCTCCTGGCTGGACTCCTATTCTTTCTCTTCAAGCAGCTTACCGAAGGCTTCGCCTAGACGACAGGTTTCTTATCATGCCAATGTGTCCTAGTTGTCGTCGTATCTTCCCTCCTGGTGCCCCTGATACTCTTGAGTGCCTTGAATGTCAAATTTCTCTATTTGACACTAACCCTCGAACTCAGGAGAAGAAATTAAAACTTAAGTATCCATTCTTTCCGATCTCCCAGCAACTAGCAGAAATAGTCATGCAGCCAGGAATTGAAGATCTCCTGGACTCATGGCGAAATTTCGAGCACAGAGAGGGCGAATACCATGATATAAGTGATGGAAATGTCTGGAATAGCCTCAAGGGAGCAGACGGTAAGCTATTCTTCGACCGAAGTCCCGAGCGCGAGGACGCGACCGAGCTCCGAATTGCCTTGACCCTCGGATTCGATGGGTGAGTGTTTCTCATTCATTCCATTTCATACAGTCATACCGTATGTGAACGGAGAGATGTTCAACATGTTGAGTAGAGTCGCCTCGGATGCCAACTAACAAATCAACTAGATTCTCGTTCACGCAAAGCAAAAGCGGACGAACACATTTGTCCGATGCGTTATCCTTCAGTATCGCGAACTTACCGATTCAACTCAGGTGGGCCCTTTTTTTCGTACGCTATGACGTGGGTTGCTGAGCTTCATTAGATACCGACCTCGTTTTCTACTCTTGACTGGCGTTGCTCCAGGGCCGAAGGGACTAACGTCAGAACAAACTCAGTACATCCTCGAGCCCGTCGTCGACGACTTCCTTGCGCTCTATAAGGATGGATTTATAGTACCGACTCCCCGATTTCCGCAAGGTAAGTAGTTTTTCATTGGTATATAACGAGACTGACCTTTTCTAGGTCGACTATGCCGAGTGGTACTCATTGCTGGATGCATGGATCACATCGCGCTGTGCAAAGCATGCGCGATGGCAGGCCATGCATCCAGCAATGATTTCTGCACGAAGTGCAAGGCTACACACGACATGCTGAAGACGAGCGAAGGACTCAAAGACTGTGAGTTCGAACTGAAAGATAAAGAAATTTTTACTACTGACGAATTCTCAAAGCATTCCCTCATCGTTCTGGAGAAGAAAACCGAAGGCTCGCCTTCGAGTACCGCTCAATAGATGACGAAGAAGAAAAACAAAAGTTTTTTGACATTCATGGTGTAGGCTATACTGAGCTTGCCAGGCTCAGTTACTTCGATCTCGTTCGCATGACTGTTATAGATCCGATGCATAATGTATTGCTTGGTAAGTGGCTTGAGTTCAATCTTGCCTTACCGCTTGACTGATTCGAGTATCAGGAATCATGCGTTGTCAATGGCATGAGTCCTGGATCAAAACAAGCGCGCTTCGTAAGAGAACGGAACCATACCTCGTCCAGCGCGAACTTGACCTTCTCAACGCGTATCTCAAGGAGGTAAGGACTATACTCAGCTAGGATCTATCTATAGGTACTAACTCGAGTCTCTAGTTCGAGATGCCGTCTTGGCTAGGCCGTATTCCATCGGAAGTTGGCTATCCTGCAGCCGGTTCCCTCAGCGCAGATGAGTACAAGACTCTCGCGCTCGTCTATCTTCCGATTGTTGTGAGACTCCATCTCATTGGATAAGCATCGCTGTACTCTATCTTTGTTCCGGCTTATACAAGTCTTTCATAGATCCCATTCGTCTGGTCCGAATGGCAGCCAGTTGCTGCCAAAGACCATGAAGCCGCGCTCAAGAGATGGAGAAAGAAATCGGGATCCGATCCCGAACCTAGGATTCGGATGCACGAAGATGAACCAGGAAATTTCCTGAAGCTTGCTGCCGCACTTAAAATTCTTCTAGGGAGATCTATCCGAGACGTCGACCTTGACCGAGCGCAGAAGAACCTTCTTGAGTACCTTCAGGGATACCTGGTAGTAAGTGTCATCATATCTCATTTCCAAGGATTGCGTCAGTAACCTGAGGTTCATAGCTTCATCCAGATGATGTAAAACCCAATTTTCATTGGGTTTTACATCTATTCGATCAGATTCGTGACTACGGGCCCGTATATTCGTTTTGGACTTTCACGTTCGAGCGGTTAAACAAGGTACTCAAAGGCTACAAGACTAACAATCACAGAGGTGGAGAGGTCGAAGTTTCTTTTTTTCGTGAATTCCACCGAGACGTTCGTCTTCGGGATTTTATCACCACCATCGCACGAAGCGACGAGGCAGCGGGACTAGGAGCTGTAAAGACAGCTCGTCTTATTTTAGAGACGGACTCAGACAATCGGGGGACAGTAGCCTCTCTGTGCCGAGAGATCGATGAGGCCGCCATCGAAGGTAAGTATATATATTTCTTGGCTGCATATATCTACTTAAAAATCTCAAATCATAGCTGGAAAGCGTTTTTTTCTGGGACCAAGCTCCATCGGCCAGCTGACGAATGCTCTGCAAAGTCAGCTGGTCCAATTTTACGATACTTATCATAACTACGCAAAGGTTTGCTCACTGAGCGCAAATTTTCGACCAAATACGATCCCAGCACCAAACTTTCTTTTCACTCGAGTCGAATATCCCAGATATTTAGTTTTTGATGGCCGCCGAATCGTCCCCAGCTCCGATGTATACCATTCCCCGGATTCGATAATTCAAACACAATTTAACGGCGGAAAATTTGTCGGCCAAGTCGTCAAGATCCTCAAGCACTCTCAGAAACTTATAGAAGGGTCCAATATCCTATTAGAAGTCCACTGGTTCAAACCGCTCGAGCCGAACATACTTAATACATCAATTTGGGATATACAGTGAGTCATGACAAGCTCAAGACAATAGACAATAACAAACGTAATTTCCTGCATTTTATAGCCCGGAACTGGAGATCGGATTTTTTGAATTCGATACTTATCTCGAGGCGAACGAGGGCCCGCCAGCCCTTCTTTCCCCCGACAAAATCATCTCCCAGGCGTGCCGTCTCCGTATTTTATATCGGCAGCCCCGAGACACTGACGAGATCGATGAAGCGGACGATCAACCAGCCCGTAAAATATGGGCAACAGTTGGTTTAACAAAGGACATATTGGCTAACTGAACTCTCAAAAGCATATCGACATTCGAAAGCATTTTTTGATTCACAGCGACAATAGTACATGAGGACACGAATACGGTGAGTTCGGAACATTCTGGTGCTACAGTTACTAACGTTTGAACACGATCTAAAGAGAAAATGGAATTGAAGTCGAACATCGATGGAATTCGAAGAGCAGCTGCGCGATTAACTCTAGACTTGGTGATGCTGATGCTGAAGTAGGTGGCGATCGAAGGACAAGAGAACAAGAGAGGGCCAGTGCCATAGTAAGTTTCGGACATGACTTGATTCGAGTACTGATTGAAGTCGAACATCGATGGAATTCGAAGAGCAGAAGCTTTTAGTCAGAGGACTGGGAGTCGGTGTTGATCTGGAGGTCGAGGCCGGCAGGGTCTGCTTGCTGAAGTTTCGTCCAGGCCGCCTTTCTGAAGTCTTCGTCGTCGTCCAGCCACGCTTGGTCAACCATGAACGGCCAAATGGCCTTCTTGCACCTCGGTATGCGGATGGTCTTATTCCCTAGCGAGACTCGCCTTGCCCACATTCGTACGCCTTTTGTGTCTTCTTCTTGTTCCTTGTCCATGAGCTTATCTAGTCGCTTATAGATTCTATCAAGCTTTTTAACATGAGTTCGTGAGTTGGCGTTGTATGTCATGATAATGCGACTTACCTTCTTTGAACGACAGGCCGACTTTCTTTCTTCCCAGAGCTTGACCTTGCGTCTTCGCTCTGTGGAAGTGAGAGAAGCATGTGCGGCAAGGCGAGCATAGTAGTCGGCTCGCCTTGCCTTTACATGTTCTGCCCTTACGAGGGACTTCGGCACAATCTCATCCCCTTCATCAGCAGACTCTGCTGACGAAGGGGATGAGATTTCGGAAGAGTCGAGACCACTTACCAACTCGGTCATAAGGTCGGACTGGAAGACTTCGTCCGGCAGCTCAACATGGTACTTTGTCAAGTAAGCTTCCACCTGTGTCGCCCTCTTCTCCTTTGTCTGAAGAATCATATCATCGGAACCAGAACGACAGCAGTATATACGGTCATGGACGTGAGTTAATCAGATTTGTGAGTGTTTCTTCGATAAAAAACACTCGCCTGACGCTGACGAAGGTGCCTTCTATTGTTTCGTTTGGCTCGCTCGTATCTTTTCTTCTTCTCACTGGACTTGCTGATCTGGTAAGCACGTTTCTTGTTCTCGAAAAACGTCGTTGCAAGAAAATAACAGTCCTTTTTGTTGAACAAAACTCCCTCGCAGGTGTAGTGGCCAGTCGACTCATTCAACTAAGGACAAGCATGAACATATTACGTTAAGACACATATACTCAAGCTCGAATCAGTGAGTACGTACCTCATATTGTCCAAGAAGAATTTCCACAGTCCTCCTGATAAGACTTTCGTTTGTTTCATATTTCGGCGGTTTGCCATAGTCCGGGCGGAAACCTCGTTCTGTGGGCGAAATGACGCTCTGATCGTCATCGTCATCGTCATCTTCGTCGATTCGGGCCCCAGCTCTCTTGGTGAGTGCTTTCATTATTTGTCTAATTTGTCTCTAATGAAAAAAAAGCGCATATATTCAGTGAAGAAGAAGAAAGAAGGGAAAAAAGGTACGTGCCGCAAGTTCATTTCGTGCCGCCTTCTGATCCGATTTCAAGTCCCTATACCTACCTCCTAGAATGTACCCAAGATTCGTTCTACAGCTTCCACCGTCGCCTTCGTCATCCGCGTCGCCGTTTGCGTGCTAACCGCATAAGTGCAGCATGCAGAGGAAGAACAAAGCATTAGAAAAGTAATGAGAGGTGGATGAAGAAATACAAACCGAAGTACGCTCCAATAGCAATTTTATTGCATCTTCCATTGCTGACAGCCTCTCATCATCAGGCGAGAGCCTCGGAGTGTCGCTCGAAGGAAGTTCGGAGCTCGAACTTCCTTCGAGCGAGCTGCTTATATTGGGATCGAGGTCGGGCTCTTGGTCTGGTCTGGGCGTGCTACGTAGTTGGAGGAAGATATTCCTGGTGATGGCGGCGATTAGCTCTGGGCTGGGCTCGATGTCGAGCGTGCTCATTGCCGCGGGAATGCTAAAAACGCGGGGTATTTGACGCGACGCGCTCCTAACGCGCGTTCATATGTCACGAGATCGCTACGTTGAATAATCGCGCTTACAAATAAAGTCATTTGTAACAATTAATAATCAATTTATAAGGAAATATGATCTACCAAGAGGTATAATATCACCAATATATTCCGACATTTTAGATCATCTACACAAACTACACATTTGAGCCTAGGTAATCCACACAAAACTACACAAATGCCCTGTCTAGCTCAACAAAAAAATCAGTGCTAATCCTGAAAGTTCAGGAACTTACAATCTATCAGCAAATCCGTGTAGGTAAGCTACATTTCCCATGTAGTCGGGTGTTTTGTCTCTTAACAGCAGACTACACGGACCCGCGATAATCGTGTCAATACACAGTGACTTATAATGGCCGGATAAAAAGTATTTGTATTTTTCGGAGACTCTGTCACGACGTGACATAATTCGAGCTCTTTCGTTGCAGTTTCACCTGGTCACATGGAACATCATGAAATTCGATAGGTTGGTTGCGAAACAAACGGATCAATTCATGTCCGTGAAGATCACGTGGCTTGTGGCATTAGCGAGACGCTTTGCGCACTTCAGCGCCGACAGAATCAAGGAAGTCCACATGAAACAGATCGTCGAAGGGCTTCGAATTAAGGAGGGTGGAGACGTCAAATGCGAAGCCTGCGTACTTTCAAAAATGGCGGCGATGCCATCTCATTCTCGAGAAGTCCGAGCCAGGCGGCCTGGAGATATCGTACACACGGACTCGAATTTATGGGTACTAAATCTTTCTCGGGAGCTCAGATCTCGCTTAAATTCGTAGACGAATTTTCTAATTACGTGTGGACGTACGCAATCAAATCTAAGGATTCTGCCGGGATTCTTGAACTCGGCGCACTTGCACTTGCGTCGCACAGATTCATCGTCTTTCCTTTCCTTTGTTTCTTCAGCATGGGCCTCTATCAACCGATCAGATGCTAAGGTATCATATATCCCAACCCTCTGATCTGGTCTAACCCTTGGCTATTAGAGCACTGAACTCATAAACTCGGTACAAATTGTCAGTACTTGAGTTCAAAATTCAATTGCTTTTTTTTTCCGAACTCTTGGCAATCAATGAAATTTCTAGCAGTATTCTGAGAGAGGAAGATACCATCTTCAAAGACCCATGACCAACCCCTTGAGCACAGAACGAAACGAGCTCGTCTGACGCGGTCGACGACTCGTCTCATACCCAAAATGGTCATTAGGTTCAGAGTCTTGCGCAGTCGGCAGCTTCGCAGGTCTCTTCGTTGAATGAGGTTCACAGTGGGTGCATCGACTTAGACTCCGACGTCGAGCTCCCGTCTGCCCGAGCTCTTAGAACTTCCCGCAGTTACTACGCACGAAAACATAGCGTTTATATTCGGACAAATTGCTCGTTCGCGCATGCACGAGCATATCTTAGTCGTTTTTCAAGGTAAAAGTTCGCGAATTGAATACGAGCTCCTCGAGGTCGAGTTCTGTTTCCGAAAGGAAGGACTCGAGGACCCATTCACACATGCCGCACCAGAGCAAACTGAATCTGGACTTTCACTAGTTCTCTCCCTCATCAGCTCGGAAGATGGATGAACGGACAAAAGATCTTGCCTGTCCGGCTCTTTTGTTTTGCTCTGTGTTATGGAACCATAGGTACTTCCATCGTGTGCCGCAGAAGTCCGGAGATCCGATGCGCTCGGCGACTTCACTCACCGGGTGCAGAGGAGGGAATGGACCTCACGTTCGGCGGGTCCATTTCGCCTCTTACTTAGCGCGGGCGCGGGACGCGAATGCTGAAACGGACCGCTTGGGTTCATCTCCGCGTCCTTGTCTGATTCAATATTAATACTCCCATCAGCATGAGATGAGCCAGATGTCTTCTCTCCCCAACAAACAATCCACCCGTACTCAAGTAGATCCATACTCACATCTTGCCTACAATGGGACGCAAGGTTGCAGTAAAGGCATCCAAGATGAACTCCACGGCCGACCTGAATGATGACACCGACCCCAGCCACAACATCAACACCAATACCAACACCAACACCAACACCAGTACCAACACCGGCACCAACACCAACACCAGCACCAACACCAACACCAACAACAACACCGACGCCAACACCAACACCAACACTAGCACCAACACTAGCACCAGCACCAGCACAAACACCCACACCAGTACCAGCACCGATACCAGCACTGACACCAGCGCTGACACCAACGCCGATGCGGACTCCGGCGCCGTCGAGATCCTGCCCTACCTCTTCCTCGGTCCGCGCAGCGCAGCGGCGTCCGAGCCGTTCATCCGCGCGCGCGGGATAACGCACGTGCTGAGCATCGGCGCGTCGCCGCCGAGGCCTGCGCTGCCGGGCGTGGTGTACACGCGCGTGCCGATGCTCGACAGCCCGAGTGTAAGGATTGAAAACGTGTATCAGCGCGCGCGGGAGGCGATCGAGGCTGTTCGGCCTCCCGAGGAGGTTCCGAATCGTGTCGATTCTCGATCGTCTCCTTCTTCCCCTGTGCCTGTACAAGCGAAGGCAAAGCAGACGCTCAAACAGAACCAAAAACGAAAGGAGAAGGAGAAGAAGATCCTGGTGCACTGCTCGACAGCCGTCTCGCGCTCGCCCAGCATAGTCACCGCGTACCTGATGTCGGAGCACAACATGTCGCTCAGGGAGAGCCTGGGGCGTATTGTCCGCGCGCGGCCCGCCGTGAACCCGAATCCGGGGCTGTTCGCGCAGCTGAAGGAGATGGAGGTGAGGATTAGGGGCTGTTCTTCCCTGGAGGGTGTGGATAGCTTGCCCGGTAGGAAGGAGGAGAGGATGAGGTTGTTTGAGGAGTGTGAGCGAGCCCACGACGACAACGACGAGGAAGAGGAGGAAGAGGAGGAGTGGGGGTTGAAGAAGATTGAAGAGGAAGGTGAGATTGATAGTTTCTTTCCCGTCATTCGTACTAATGATTTATGTCGATCCAGCCGGATCTCCAGTAATCTACTCAGAAGGCTGAATTTGAGATCACAGACGGACAACGTTGAAGTGGATGTCGCGATTTTGGACTTTGTTATCGACACAGTCATACCAGTCAAAGCAAGGGTCAGGAGATTCTGGACAGTATACCTTACCACCACTAGAACGTGTGCATAAATGAATCTATCTAGCTTCTTGATGTCTTCGTACTTCCGGTAGCTTCGTTAGACGAGGTTCATCATGAACAGAGAAGTCATTGACCATTTTTTATTCCCGCTGGCAGTTTGAAATGCTCGAACCTAAAAGATCCCGTATTTTGTTAATCGTCCCAGAGCCGCATCTTGGATGCCGTCAATAATCCTCGCGAGGAAACCTGACATCTTAAAAGAATCCACTGGTTTGAAGAAGACGATCGGAGTGCTTTCTGTTGTGCCGAAATCAACAGAACCAGCGAGAGCAACGAAAGGTCTCTCCGCGCCCAAAGATGTTGGAAGGAGATAGAACTCCTGTTCCGATAGTTGGAATCTACATTTCAATTGTTTCTTGCGTGCTCGCCAGGCTGTCGAGAAAACTAGGAATCCCAGGATCACCTGCTCGAGATATTCATGTGGACTCCTGAGTTTCTCGTGTCACAATGGTCAAATTCGACTTGATATAGTGCTTTGAATCCTTCGTGGTCTATATCCACACCTTTGCCCTGGGATGCTTTCGGACAGCGACAGCGACTTCTCCGTTATGCTCCACTTCAAGCCAAAAGCCGCAATTCCCAGTGGTTATGCAGAACCAGGACCAGAGCGAGATATGTATCACCTAAAAGCCGTGACAAGTACCGAGCAGTGGCGAAGGTTTAATGCACGACGATAAGCATACGTTATCATGATGAGCAGCTGATAGAGTTTCTTTCGTACCTAGATGCTCTTACATTTCGGAACCATAAAGTAAATAGAAATCACCACAACGGAGACTGTACGGGGGCCACTGGATCACATTGGCACGTCCGATATATCTGAAACGCGCGCACGCCCTCTCGGCCAATTAAAGTCGCGCACGCGACCACATCGGCTCCCGCATTTCGCATTCGCGCAACGGCAGCTGGAGTCGTGACACCTCCAATTCCTACAAGGGCTATTCGACGAACGGCAGGATCAGTGGAGCCCGATATGAGCTTGGAAAAAGAGTAGACATTCCCGAGTGAGAGTGAGTGGATGGCTTCTCCTGCGAGGCCTCCTAGGACAGTCGGTAAGGCGTATGGAGAACTTTTCTCGTCCCCCGATTTTGACTGCGCCTCTTTCGCTGTGAGCGTCTGTTCCGCGAAGAGAAGGCTCGAGCCCAGCGTATTCGTGCACGAGAGAAATGCGATCGGGTTATAACACTCGCCGTCGATGTCTCTTGAAAGACCTGCGGTAAGGGTGTGAATGTCTGTAAACTGCGTCGAGTAGGTATAGGGAGGAAGCTTCAGCCCGATGGTGAGTGTCCGGTCCGACCAGTACGCCATCGCAAGCACAGCAAGGAGAGGACTCAGCGCAGAAGGGGTGAAAGACGGCGGAGGGGCGTGCGCAATATTTGGGCAGCTCGTGTTGAGCTCGATCCCAATCCTGCTGGTCTCGCCGTCCGTATCTCCAAGTTTTTTACGAAGCTTCTGAATGGCTTCAACCATGTTCTTGAGCTCCGAAGGCGATGAGGAAGTTATGCTGATAATGACCGGCTTCGTCGCGCCCTTGTTTTGAAGAAGAGACTCGATCCATGACAAATATCGAGAGAGGGGGTGAGGAGAGTAGCCGTACGAGTTAATCGAAGATACGGACTCTGCCGAGAAGGCCATCTGGAACGTATCAATCAATACTGTAAAATTTTTCAACCTGTCCATAGAATAGCTCACCGTATGCACTGCAGGGTGATTCTCTGCAAAGCCATTCAGAGTCGCTGTCCGGGTAGTTACTGCACCTATATATTCGCACGCATACAGTTCACGAAGCTGCTTCTCCTCCGATGCCCACGGGCACGAAGAGTTCATGAGCGCAGGAGAAATACTCAAACGATTGATAGTAGCCATATCAGCCAGCCTTGTTGACGAACGTCGCGGTTAGATAGCAAGCGCGTCAAAACCCATCACGCTACTCATTTCTCCCCCTGATAAGATACAAAGTTGATTACATAACCAGCTCCCTTACCAGAAAGAAAAGGTTCTAGATCTGCAAAATAAAACCAAATACCACGGGGCCAGGACAGAGAACGACGAATATCATTTTAGCGATTCTTCTCGCTCCACGACAAATCGTTCCAGCTTGATTAGTATGGTTGTCCGTGAAGGGTATTGATCAGTTGGCGTATTGTGTGCCGTGACCCGTCCAGGCTGGTGTGAAATCACCAATATTAACGAAGAACATCATGCATGGTAATATTCTTTGTAAAGAACTTACGAATCCGAGCCCATCTAGAACTGCTTCCACTATTCCGGCAGAAAGGGACGAGCAGCTCAGTTGACTCATTTCTCGAGGAACCGAAATATATCGAGTTATAGGAGGATCGTTGTCGATGATCATATCTAATACACAGAACCATCAAATTCATACACTCCATGAATCACCCTCTGCGAATAAAGAGACTCACATTCGTCATCATGTTCCACACTCTTCTCGATCGCATCTGCTGGTTTACCGAAGACGGTCCGCCAGACTTGAGTGTGTATAGACATTAGGGCGGGTAAAAAACGAATTTCGCGTTTTGGTGCTTTGGATTGAGATTCCGTCCTCCATGTCATTAGCTCTAAAACGCGGGTCCCAATACGATATCCCAGCACGTTCAATCTGCGTGATTTGAAGTAAGGGCCCGCTCAAACTCGCTCCCTGATCTTCAATTTCCAACGCTCACCTTCGCTCAAGATCTGCGATCCCATTGACGCGCTTCTGCGTATACTGCACAATCTCGGAAAAGAGGAATGCAAATGCTGAGAGGGAGACCTCCGCTGTGCGTGTTTTGTTGAGGTTGCGTTCGTAGATGTTAGGTCGTGGTCTTGCCATGGCCGCAATAGCCGCGAGATTCGTCGTTGCAGGTGCCGGAGTTGGGAACGAGAAGCGCGTTGAGCTTGAGGCTGGAGAGAAGTGGTCCGACGACGCTGAGGCGCTGGAAAGGACGGACATTCGTGGGTTGACTGGTTGCGGGTACGCCATCGCGTCAATTATCTACGACAGAATCCAACAGTTCGCCTATTAGATCAAACAGTGGGATTTGGTTGAAAGCAGTCTAAGGTACCGTAGATGAAGTAGAAGATGAGAAATCGCGTGCGCGTCATGAAAAGCACGTGATGATGACGCGTCGGAATGCGATCAAATTCAATGTCCGACAATCATAATCCGCTAAGCTTCCACTTCAGGTCAACTTTCCATTGTCCAACGATAGGAAGCATCTATGAATTCGGCATAATACCAACATAAGGGGAAAAGGATTCAGCCTGTCATTGAATTTGAAATACAGAAACTTTGTAATGGATCGGTATCTTCTCTACATGTATGTCTATATATGGAATGATTTAGATAATAGCTACACTACCGGCGTCAGCTATTCATGGTATACATGATACATCCACCAGTGTATGATACAGGTTACGATTTGGTTGTAGTTCCGCTACGGAAAGTATGGGATACTTATGGATAACAGATTCTGCGAAGAGAAGCGAATGGAACGTACATATCCGAATAAAAAGAATAATCATGATGATGATAAGAACTCGAAACGAAATGACAGGTTATCGTCTGTATGGCGAGCCGCTGCCGTTGAAGAACGAGTTGAAGCCCGGGTCAAAGCTGCTCGTGGGTGTATCGCACTGATCAACCTGGATAGGCAACCCGAAGATGTTGAAAAACGGCGTGGTCTCAACTTCGGAAGTAGAAGACTGAGGATCCATTTTGTTTTTATTCCTGGTCTCAGAGCCAAACTGTTGACCAAAGAGAGTATAGGTCGTGCTGTTCGCTGGAAATCGGCTGCCGAAGCCAATGCGTGGTGCGGGCACCTTCGGAAAAAAATCAATATTAGCGATCAAAAAGGTTGAAAGAACCTCTCACCTGTTCGGGGTCGCTCGTCAATTGCGGTAGGCACAGATGAGATGGACCGTCTCCTGGTGAATCCGCTGGTTGCTGAGAGGTTCCAGAGTAATGCCCGGCAACAGATGTAGTTTCGAAAAGGGACCTGCGAAGAGATTCGATGAAATCCTGACGAAAGTTCAGATCATTCTTATCAGATAAGTGAAAGCATGAAGTGCACGCACGTCACCATAATCATCCTCGTATGCACTGGTAGTTCCCGCCGGCTCAGTGGCATGCCGCTGGGTTTCGTGCTCGAATTGCTGAGGAAGAGGGGGCCTGTCGGCGGATGATTTGGCGGAATGGTTGGCATTCACAGCTGCTTTCTTTCGCGGTGACCGCTTGGAGCCAGTAAAAGACTTCTGCGATGGCGGAGATATTGGAGGAAAGAAGAAGACGCTAGAATCATCCTGGGGTACATCAGAGCAAGAAGGAAGCCGAACCACCTCTCGACGCCGAGGTTGGTAACGGTACTCCGGATATTGCTCCGCATGTTTCTCCTTCACTTCATTGGCGCGCTCCATCCACTCGTTCTTCTGCGGCTCAGGCATGAGTCTCCAAAGCACGCCCGCCTCCCTGCTCAGCTCTCTATTGTCCCGGTTCCGGTTCTCCTTTTTTTTGCGATAATCGCTTGCAAAAAGGATGAAAGGATTGGCAGGCCGTCTTATGTGCTTGTCATCGCGTTTTCTTCTTCGAGAAGGTCCGGCTGAGCTGGGCTCTTGTTGATCATCGAACTGTGCATCTAGAAAGAAAGTGCTAGCAGTGTCGGTAGCTGGACTCTGAGAAGCGATGTAGGGAAGAAGATAGTTCGGGGCGAGCGGAGCGGAGCTCGGCATCAGGTTCAGGATTGCGGAAAGGGAGTAAGGAATGGAAGACAGGTGAAGCGTAGGTGTCCAGGAACTGAGTATGAATGGGTCATCGAAATGGAACCAGGGTGTGGAAGAAAAAGACGCGTACGGAGGGAAAGCCCTAGCACATAGCCAGTCAAAGGCGCGAACGGAGTCAATTAATATTTACTTTTCGTCAGCCTCCCAACAGAAAAGAAACGCGATGAATGTAGTACGCGTTAAAAAGGAAAATGAAAACTTGACCCATTTCTCTTTATATGACACGCCTGGAGGACCTGCAAATCGATCTACACATTCCGGATCGAATTGCTTATGCAACTCTTTAAGCTTGTATGAAATGATTATACAAAGGACAGGATAGAAGCCTCGAGGCATCTGATCGGTATGCAACCTCATGCCCTTCCTATTGATCAACCCGATCATCCTCCGCCGATGTTAAACTTACTCGCAATTTGACGGGCTCTATTCCGAGGCAGCCCACCAAAGGAAGATAGCTTGACTCTCGAATCCGTTTGTAGAATCACTGCCAGAGGAAGTGGCGCGAGGAATCACAATTTTAATCCCTCCCCCCACACAAGATTACGATGCTGTTTATCCGGTTCTGAAATGAAGTGAAGCTGGGTGCCATACTGAACACGAGGCAGACTTGGGAGGCTCAGTTCAGCTCTGGGCAAAAACAGCATGTTTCCAACGTGTTCGTAGATGAGCAATGGAAAACTATGAAATCGAGGAGCGAGTCGCCCACGCTAAGGCCCAAGGTATTTACTAAATTGGTTCTTCAGAAAAGGGACAAACTCGGTCGGCAGCCTGCAGCCTAACCGTAATATCAGACGTCATATTTGAGCAAGCATAGAAAGGAATTACCGCGCAGTTCTTGACGCCTATCTGAAATCATTCATTCACGTATCTGGCCAATCAACGATGAGAGGGGAAGCCGTTCGTTCTGTCAGACCAAGAATTTGAACTTGAAGGTGGCGTATCACGTGATTTTTCAATGTTGATAGAAGACTCAGTGTAGGCGCAAATGTTGACCAGGGTTGTTTCAAACTGTTTGGTCGTCGTTTCATTCAATCGTGGAAAAGTAGTACGAAATGCGGGAAATCAGCTTCGAGAAGTCTTGGCGCGCATTCACTTCGACTCATTTTCTCCGCGTGTTCAAAGTCAAGTCGTTCGAGTCACTGATCAACAACCGACCGACGCGAAGGCGGGTCCGACGGCACCGCTCCCGACGCATCCCCGCCCCATAAATAGGCCCGGAGTTCGACGCGTCTTCGCAGCCACGTCCCTCTCAAGCAATCTCAGATTTGAACTCTTCTCTATATATAACTCGGAATGCCGCCCAGACGCTCAACGCGCAAAGCCACAACGATCGCAACGACTGATTCAACGCCTGTCAATCCAAGTGATGCACACGATGCTAGTGCTGTAGTAGATGATGCTGTAGATCAAGCCACGACTGCAACAAGGAAGTCTACTCGAGCACGCAAGAAAACTACGGTTGCTGCACCTACCCAAGATTCCCAAGATGTCTCAGTTGCTGATGTGAAAGAAACTTCTGCAAAGACCGGAACGAAGAGAGCACGCTCTGAGGACGAAGATGAGAAGCCCAGCAAGCCAGCGTCGAAGAAAGCCAAGAAAGCGTCAAAGGCAGCTGACGATGAAGATGATGCTCAGCCTAAAGATACGTCAAAGATGGTACGATAAAACAGGGATATTTTAGCCGCTCAACTTCTCATTGCCCTTGCTCAGGTCACCGTACTGAAGCGTGGAGCGGTACCAGTTGACCCAGCTTCGTCATTTGTTAGTGAGTGAACAGCAGAATCTAGTCTGCGTCGAACCGCATGTCTTACATTTGGACTATCCTAATCCGCAGACACGCATCAAGTCTATGTGTCTCCAGATGGTGAGGTTTGGGATGCAATGCTCAATCAAACGAACATCGGAAAGAACGCGAATAAGTGTGTCCTTCTGGCTGCCTTTCTTTATTCTAGTCTCAGATTGCCTCAGGTTCTATGTTATACAACTACTTCATCCGCTCGGTAATGCTTCGCAGTGCACGCTCTTCGTGCGCTGGGGACGTACCGGGGAAACCGGCGCCAGCCAGACGAAGGTAAATACTCTTAATAAGGGCGAATTTTTCTACAGATCATAATGAACCGACTTCAGGGACCTTGGGCACCGACTACGGCTATTAGCGAGTTCAAGAAACAATTTAGATCTAAGACGTCTACGGCGTGGGAGCAGCGGAAGGGGATGGTCGCAAAGCCAGGTTTGCATCCGCATTTGTAAATTTCTTTCTCTAGTTTTGTGACGATTTCCTCTTCCTGTTTCTTTCAGGCAAGTATACGTGGCTTGGTGAGTATTCTTCCGGCCTTGGCATGTGCGCATGATCTGATAAATGTGAAGAACGCGATTATAACGATGCGGATGAAGAAGAGAAAGAGGTGGTGAGCAGCAAGAACAAAGGCGCGGAAAAGCCCGTGTCCGTCAAAGTGCCAGAATCAACTTTGCACGATGAAATTCAGGTAATCTTTGTCTTCAATTTCAATTGTCGTCGGTCGCCAGATCATACACTCATTTTGGTCCGAAATTCTTAGAGCCTCTGCAGACTCATCTTCAATGTCGGGTATGTGATGCCTTCTTCGTCCCATGCACCCTTTGTTGCTCAGTTCATTATCCAGATATATTAACGCTGCTTTGTCGGCTATGAACTATGATGCGAACAAGCTTCCTCTGGGTCTGTCACCCCCTGTTAGCGATGCCATAATCTAGTATCTGATCTACTCCCGTAGGCAAATTGTCAAAGGCGACTATTCTCAGGGGCTTTGCAGCACTCAAGGTATGGAATATTGTTCGTTCAAGTTAAACAAGGCCTCATCGACCCTCGTACAGGCTCTAGCGGACATCATTGAGAATACTGGGAGTACTAACAATACTGCTGCACAATACGGCGGATTTGATCCTGCTTGTGCCGAACTGAGCAACCAGTACTACTCGTAAGTGAGCTTGCAAAGTGATCTCGAAACTCGCGTGACTAAGTGTCTTTCTAGCATCATCCCGCATGTCTTCGGACGCAGAAAACCGATCGTGATTAACACGATGCCTCAGCTGAAGAAGGTATGTCACTTTGACCTGCATGGCGTAGCCTGAGGATGGACACGACTATCAGGAATTAGAACTTGTCGACGCTCTAGGAGACATGGAGGTCGCGCAAAAGCTCATCAACGAAAAATCCTCCGCAAACTGGGACGGGAACCAATCAACCCGATTGATGCGCGCTTCAGATCTTTGGATCTTGAATCTATGCAACCAGTTGCTTCGAATAGCAGGGAGTTTGCTGCGATTGCGACTTATGCACTAAACACCCACGGTGCGACGCATAGCTATTATAAAGTTGCGGTTCAGAATGTTTTCAGAATTAGAAGGTCAGTTGTTCTGGGTTAGTAGGTGCGTAGGATGACTGACACGAGTGATTCGCTCTCAGAAAATACGAAGATGAGAACTGGGCAAAGGCCGGGTTTAACGGCCTTGGAGAGGATCAACGCCTCCTTCTCTGGCACGGCTCGCGTTCTACTAATTTCGCAGGCAAGTCGGTCAATCTTCTAAACAATGAATGTTCTCAAACCTGCTTCCTCAAATAGGTATTTTAAGTCAAGGCTTGCGCATCGCGCCTCCTGAGGCACCTGTAAACGGTAAGCAGAGTGAGTCCAACTTCAAAAATCATGTTGACTTAATTGCCACCTCCTTAGGGTACATGTTTGGAAAGGGTGTCTACTTTGCCGACGTAAGTCTAACCTGCTGAAAGACTAAATACACCCGCTAACTGACTTTGATACATAGATGATGTCCAAGGTAATCGAGACTTCTTTTGCAAATCTTAGTCGCGCTTACTGTTTCCCATCGAAATGTAGTCATACAACTACTGTTATCCCGAGTCAGCACACTATGTTTCTTGGGAATTCTCTCTGACTGAGTATAATTTCTACAGCACAAGTGGAAACATTGGTATATTGCTTCTGTGCGACGTTGCAGCAAAGCCATGCCATGAGATGCTCGACGCATGTTACAACGCGGATGAGGAATGCAAGAAGGTTGGAAAACTGTAGGTTTTACCCAGATCAGAAACCACCTGATAGGAAGCTGACGCTAGGTCCTTGTAGTTCGACAAGGGGAATCGGGCGGACGCAGCCCGTTGATTGGCAAGACGCCGGAGAAGCGTTGGATAACGATGAATTGAAGGGATGCCTCATGCCCAAAGGTCCAGCTAAGGATTTGAATCCGCCTGGAGCGTATTTGCAATACAATGAGGTTCGTCTTCCACTTGTGTTTTGCGATGACGCTGATCCTGCAACTGTCTTGATATAGTATATTGTCTATAACACAGCGCAGATTCGTGTCAAGTACCTCTTGATGGTCAGGATGCAATATTGATTTTTGGATATCCCGCAATTACGGATAGGAATGCAAGGACACTGTCGCATTGGATTCGGTACCTGGAGTACCGGATGTCCAACAGTAAAGCCCAATTTAGTTGTACATGTATATCGTATGTAGCCGGTAATGCACAATATGGCTCTCTTCCACTTGAGTGTGAGTGATCCGGTAGGAGGTGTAGTGAAAGCAGATAATAATCGGTGTGAAAAGAATCAGTTGGAGTGATCTGTCCGTAAGCGCTTCTCGCGGTGCCCATTTTCCAATGAATGGTCTCGTTCTCGTTCTCTGAAGCGATGTCTAGGTCGGTCGCGGCGATGATCTCGTCCGTTAGGTGACCGTGACCTCGAACGGCGTGAATACCTCTTATCGTTCGCGTCGCCGTCGCCGTCCCGATATCGGTCTCGGTCTCGGTCCCGCTCGGTATGGTCGGGATAATATCTGTCGTCTCGTCGTCTGTCTTTGTATCTGTCATCTCGGCGGTCTGAGTATCGTTCACGATCCCTGTCGTCGTACTCGCGGCGTCGCGAGGGACTTCGATCTCTATCTCTGTCCCTCCATGAGCGATCGTCACGATCACGTCCGTTATCCTGACCCCAGTTTCGCATCGGTTGGGCGCCGTTGGCGTTATTGGCTCCCGTGCCCGGAGGTCCACGGGTATTTGGGCAATCTACAAGTCGGAGGGTCCCTCAGTCCATTGATCCTCCGCAAAAAAGAAAAGAAAAGAAAAGAAAAGAAAAAAGATTCGTACATACCTTTCTTGAGATGAGGACCTCCGCAAAGGAAGCAACCTGCTCCTGCATTACCAGGTTTATTCGCACCCGGTTTGAGACTCACACCGCCAAATCCACCAGTCCCAACAGTAGTATCCTCATTGACCAGATGTGTCCACTTTGTTCTGCTGCGCTTCCCAAAGTCCCGCACTTGCATCACCTTGGGAAGTAATGAAACATCCATGGCGCTCTCCGTGGCCTCCGTATAATCGTGTTTCTTCAGAACCTCATCATCCTGGTGGAAGGCACCCTTGTGCCAGTACTTCTGAAGGAACTTTTGCTTGCCCTTCGATTTGGACTCGCGAGTTTCTTTGGCGTGTTCCAGATCCTCTTTAAGGCGCTGTTCTTCGGGTAGAGCGCGACGACGCTCAATTTCTTCGCGCTCTCGCTCCCGTGCGGCTTCCGCCTCTTTGTCTCGCTTGATGCGGCTAAGCTCGCGCAGACGCCATGCCTCGAATTCACCTTCAGGATCGAGTCCGTCTGCATCATCGACGTCAGGTGTTTCCTTCTCCTTCTCCTCTTTTGTAGAAATGTTAGAGCATAATCATAATGAATACGAATAGAACTTACTTTCAGCCAGTTCTCGCCGAATACTCTCCGCAACCAAATCATGGCTCTGTTTCTTGCGTTCTTCCTCCTGGAGTCTTCTGCGTTCGAGAGCCTCTTCACTGTCTTCAACCTCTTTTTCCTTTTCTAATACGGTTACGCGCCCTCGTCTGTTAAAATGATGTTTAGCGGAAATTCCGGTTTTCTCGAGGAGCACTCACTTTGGGACAAACACAGGTCTGAACATTGGCTTTGGTGGTTCCTCCTCCTCTTCTGAAGATGATTCGTATTCGCTTGACTAGACAGGAGCTTTCAGTATGATATAGAACTATAACTTGAGAGTACTTACCTCTTCCTCCGCTTCAGCTCCTGGCTTAGTAACAGACGGCTTTCCGTCGTCTTCCTCCTCTTCAGATTCCTCTTCAGATTCTACACCACAGTAATTTAGAAAGAGTATATTAACAAAGGCTTTCGATAACTTACCCTCCATTGCAGTTTTCCCCGATTCCTCCCTCCCAGCAATTATGACTTTCCCATCCTTGATATCCACATCTTTAAGCGCAATATTCAATCTCGCTGACACCGTCTTCGTTTTCGTGCGCGTCGCAGTTTCTTGCCCTACTTCATCCTCCTCTTCATCCTCAGCTCCTTCGACAGCCCCAAGAGGCATGTCGACATCTTCATCCCCGCCTTCGTCTTGCGCCTCGCCGAATTCGTCTTCCTCCTCAGATTCGCTGAGCTCCGCAACGCCCTTTGGAGCTTTTCCGCGCCAATATCGAGCGGCGGGCCTTGCAGGCCTCGGTGCCGCAGCCGGCTTTCGTACTACGGTCGACATTTTAACCACAGTACCAGTGAAGCTGAAGGTTAAGTTTCAGCACAACTTCAATTCGGTATGTTCCGACTCAAGAAAGTGGTCTCGTCACGTGCAAAATTCAGTTACGCGGTGACGCGCGTCGAGTCGCACTTGCGCATTCCCTTCATCCTTTGCTTTCTACTTCGCAAGCTATGGTATGATCCCTTGCTTCATGCGCTTGAGCAGAACAGCTAATAAAACTTGATTTAGGACTCTTTCCGCCTTGTTCCCAGTCCCGCAGACAGCGTCGCGTCGGTCCAGGATACTTCTAGTACCCTGGGTCTTCATGATAGTCTGCGATACGGTCCGCGCAACTTAGCGTCTGAAGCAAAGGCACGGAGTGATATCCAACATCGGCTCGAAAAGGTCCTTCTTTCCTTCGTTGATTATCGAATTATATTCTAATGCGTTAGTGGACAGTGGGAGGAGACTCAGGACAACCTCAAGCTTCAGTTACAGCGCGATCTGTATGGCATGGGTGCTCCTATACGTTTGATGATGGAGCGCAAAATTACGTCGACTGTAAGTGAAGCCGAATTCTCTGAAATGTGACATCACGGATTGATCTATATCTATTCGCTTAGAACATGCACATGCCTGCGCTTGCGCATTCGAATATTCATCTTGATATTCTCATGGGAAGAGACGAGATTCTCGACGTGCACGATGTATTCCAAAGTGCGGAGTTCCAATTGTCGTCTCTATGAAAGTACTCACAAAATGCACAGGCAGAGAAGAGGCACCTCCTTTGGATATTCATTCCGACATGGAACGCAAGTTGCGCATGTAATCATTTATACACCTATTCGTCTCTTGTACACTGCATATCCGCATCACATATTATTAGAACTCTTAAACAATATGCTTCTGAACGGACACGTTTCGATGCCTTACTGCCCAATGATAAATAAAGGTCTGTTGCGCTGTAAGCCTTCTGACTTGAAAGTCCGTCTAGGAACGTTTCTTGTATATCAAACTTCGAACCAAAGCACCCACAGGTTTTCTTAGGGCGGAGTTATACTGCGGTCACTCCTCTCCGTTCTCATCATACACATACTCCGCATACACAGGCCTCCACGCTCGCTCACCAACCTTTGCGCGCACTTCCTCGGGACTCCACGCACATACCTCGTCTGCGGCGAGCCCTTCGTCAATCCCTCGTTGCACGACTGCAACTGCGACTTCGAAATTCACTTTGGGCGCGTCGGAGAAATCTGGCAGGAGCGCGTCGTCTGGATCTTTGAGTGCCGGGGAGAGCGCTGCTAGACGTTGGGCACCTGCGATGATCATCCCGTCTGACAGTGTGCGTGTACGCGAGACGATTGCGCCCAGTCCGAGGCCTGGATAAATTAGCGCATCTGTTAACAACATGAATCAGATACTTCTCGACCGCAACATTCAGGATTCCACCTACTGTTGCATTCTGCGATTCTGGAAATGAATAAGATCAGCGCGGCATTCAAGGTCATCGATCTATAATGATACGTACATGTAGTCCTTCCCATGAGGCATCTTTGCAGGTGGAAATGGACTGCCGGTAGCAATGAGCGCGCGGCCTCCGGTCCACTCGTTGGCCTTGTGCGGGTGCACTTCATGAAGTCTGCTCGGATTGCTGAGCGGGAAGATAATCGGACGTTCCACTGCATCTGCCATAGTGCGCACGACCTCTTCTGTGAATGCCCCGGCGACTGTCGATGTCCCAATGAGCACTGTTGGGTGGACTGCACGTACGACATCTAGCAGCCCGTATGATCCGAACTCATTCGTTTTCAGTTCTTGCACGTTGACATTGGAGGAACCAGCCCAGTTGTCGTCGTCCCTTGCGAATGGTTCTGTGCCCTCTCGGATTCGTTCACTTCCAAGGCTATTCTTAACGAGTCCAAAACGGTCGATAAGCCAGAACCTAGAGTTAGCTTCTTCCTCTGAGATATTGTCTGCAGTGACCATCGCATCTCGCAGTTGACGCGCAATGCCCAATCCCGCTGAACCAGCGCCGAAGATAATAATGCGCTGATCGGCGAGCTTTGACTTTGTCACCCCAACAGCTGACATTAGAGCCGCAAGTGTGACTGCGCCTGTGCCTTGCCTGATCAAGGGAATAATGTTACTTATACAATACTGGAATTGCTTGGAGGGACCTACACATCATCATTGAATACGGCATGCTTGTCTCTATAGAGACTCAACAGCCTCTGCGCGTTAGATACACCGAAGTCTTCGAAATGAAGAAGGCTATGTGGGAGATATTTACGAACGAGCTGCACAAACCTAAATGGACTTTAAACGCGGGGACAAGCGGAAATGAATTCCTATACTGACTTATCGATGAACTCGTCGTATTCCTTTCCACGGACTCTCCTGTTTTGCCAACCCTTGAAGTTCCTTCAGTTAAGGCGAAGTGAATGGGGGGGATTTGCTACGTACGACATAAAGCGGATCCTTGAGGAGATCCTCGTTGTTTGTCCCAACATCGAGCGTGACAGGCAGCGATTTCCCCGGATCAACTCCTCCAATGAGTCTACGGAGGGATAGTTCACGTCATCAAAAGTGAGTAAGGTAGAAGGAGGTCATACGTATAGACAACCGCCTTCGCCGTCGATATCTTGGAAAAGTTAGCTTTGTTTTGTTTGTTTGCTGTTCTAATCTGAAGAACTCACTCCAATTCCCTATAATATTACTATGAGCAGGACTGACTCGCATGTAGGAAAGTGTACCTACCCCAACGCCTTGATCACCAATTCCTAGAATAGCTTCCGCATCCGAGCAGACGACGAGATCGATATCGCGCCCTCGTACTTGCTCGAGGAAATCTTCCTCCATTGTATCTGCATTCGGGAATGTCAGATATAGACCTTCACTACGTCGGAAGAGATGTGAATATTGAGCGATCGCGTCTGCCTAGCGTTTCAATAGTTAATAAGAAAGTATATATATGCGCGACAAGAACCTACCTCAGTCGGTGTGTAGATAATGGGCATGAGATCCTTCAAGTTTCTCTCAAGCATAGAATAGTAAAGAACGATATTCTGCTCCTTGAGACTCTGTAGAAAGGCATTCTTCTGGAGATCATTATCAAGACTCGCGAGTTGGTCGTTCGCGCGAGCGCATTGCTGATCAAGCGTGTTCATAGTGTAAGGCAGACGTCCTGTAAGCCCGAACTGCTTGCGCTCCGGGACGTTGAATGCAGTGCCCTTGTTCCAGCGCGCGGAGTCAAGGAGAGCTTGTCCGCGCAGCCGTAGCTTCACGACTTGTGAGCCATTTGACTTGGACATTGGCCTCGACCTCGATCTCGATCTTGACCGAGAGCGGCGGTGAACTTTGAATAGAGAGCTCAGACGACGAGAAGAGGAGAGTAAGGAAGGAGTCATGAGGGCTTTACTCACACGTTGAATGAAGCTACGCACTTTATAGTCCTTGAGGAGACAGTCAGGCAGACGGGAGGTTCGGAGTAATGATTGTTTGATATGAAGATAACTGATCTTATATGACGTCGTTCTAATATTAGCTCATTCGGCCCGTGGGACGACTAGAAAAAGACGCGTCGCGTCGCGCGAATTCGAATTCTCTCTGGACGCGTTCATTACAAAGCAGGCTTGGCTTTCTTCGTCGGTCAAGACCACTTGCTATATAGTAGAGTAGTGTTACCGATGATGAGAACAAAATTGGCCCCTTCGACATTCACAGCCCAGAATACAGTATATTCAGAATAAGTCTACAGCTTCACTATCTCGCATCTTATTGCACGTCGCAGCTCCGAGCGAGGTGTGTCTGGTACTGAAATAGATGCATACGTTCCTTTCATGAGGAATGATGAATTCACGGCCCATGTCCCATCAACCATCTGCAGAACATAATTCACAAGATATTTTCATAGGATTTTAAGTCAGACGCGCCTTTGTAAATTGTTTGAGTTTGCTCGGGAGAAGGAGTACATCCGGTGCATGTTGGTGGGCCCTTTGATCGAGTCGCAGGCCATCGGAATGCGACACGTCGAGGTTGACTTCCGCGGACAGGTCTGTTGGGACAGGGAACAGTGGGTAAAAACTGTGGCCTTTGTCAGCATGCGTAATTCATACAATGATCGAGCAGCAATAAGGAAAAGTGCTCGCCTACGCTGGCACAATAGCTGTCTGCACGAGTTTGTCAGAGGATCCGTTCCAGATGACTCCGGCGTCACAGGAGGCATGGGATCAACCACCGCCCCCCGTTGTGCATATTCCTGGTTTCGTATGTGGAAGAGAATGTCGACCGAAGTGCTCCCAAATGACACGTCATTGATTGTAAATCGGCTAGGGTTTGGTATCAACTTTATTCTCTAAGACAAGAACTTGCATTAGTGCTGGAGCAATATTACACAGTCACACAAAGAAAAATGAACATACGGGATCGTTGAAAGGTACGTTATCGAGCTCGCACTGAGGATAAACAGGATGGTCGCTTAAGATATCACGGATGCTGGGTCCTAGGAGTATCAAGCTTTGAGGCGAAGCTTTCAGGAAACCCTCGAGTGGTTCCACAAAGCGACGCTTGAAAATCTTTGCTGGTATCTCTTCGACTTCACCAGATTTTATGAGCGGGTGAGCTGCATCTATAAACGGGCCCAGCTTTGCTTGACAGGTTAATGTGATGGACTTTGTTGGGAGCTTTAAAGAGGTACATACCAGAAGCAGAACGGAAGGCGCGGAAGAGCGTAATTTTTCCATCAAGGCATTGAAGTACTTATACTCAAGATCAGCGTCAGCGGTGTATGGCCCGCATGCCATGGCCATCGTAAATGCCTTGTGGTTAGGTGGCTCTGTCGAAGGACTCGGCATAGGCAGCTGGAATTGAAATGAGTTTGGGGCGGTAAACAGTGAACACAACTACAAAAGCTCACAGAAAGGATCTCTTCAACGGCAAAGAATCCTCCACCTCCGTTTCTGCCTCGAAGTGCCACGATTGATCCTGGGAAAAGGCCAATGCTGTTCGCACCCTGTGGAGCACCTCGCAATTTCAAGCTAGAGCTGAAGCGCAAAGGCACGCGAGAGCCGGAACCCATCATACGCGAGGATTCAAGGAAAATAGCTCCTTCTGTGAGTTTTGCGGATGCGTTGGCGGAATCAGGATCGTTGCAGATTCGTCCAACCACTACGACATCCTCCTACAGCAGAATGAGCATTGTTTAGCAAGGAGTTTCGTGAAGGACAACGGCACCTCTGAAGTCGCAGATGGATCTCCGATATCATCGACATTATAGTGCTCTCGAACCAGCTCGCCGAATTCGTCTATTCGTTCATCAAGGACTATACGGGAAGAATTGAGTTGACGTATGCAATCTTGTGCTTCCGGACAAACTTTCGCTTTTCTCTGAAATCTTTTCATACATGTATCGATCTTAAAGAGCTATGTTAGCATCAGTTCCGCAGGCCAAAACTACAACGACGCTCACATTTTCGTGTTCTCCTATCTTCTATGGGAATCTTGAACGAAACGCTAGGAGCAGTCGTCACAGCCAGCTTTGCGTCCGATCCTGACCCTCGAGGGGCCTTTCGTACAAGATGAGCCAAGGCCAGTTGTCGACGTTGAGCATTCATCTGCTCTTTCTGCTCTTTCAATCTCTTTGCCTTCACTTCATCGGCGAGCTTGATTTTGACCGACTCGGCATGAGCCGCTGTAAAGGTAGGTCGCTCAGCACCCAGTGCCGCATTGGAGGATCCGTACCGCAGCGACTCCCATATCCAAAAGAAATTATCCCCAGATACGTTATAGTCCTTGCAGATGCTAATACCTGGACGTCCGCGACGCGACGCGTCAATTGCTACAAAGGTTATAACGAATTGAAAGAACGCGTACATTCTGAAAGTAATTTCTCGTTATTCTCCAACTCTGGAATATTTCTTAGAAGCTCGGTGCGTGAACGTGCTTCTGTCATGCTTGAATGAGAGTTGCAATGCAATAAGAAATTGTAGTGGGTGAAAGTGTCCAGAGGCGCGACCGACGAGACGCGCCGTGAGTGATCAGTGATCTGATCTGGACGCGACACCCATGTCACGTGTACATAACTTCCTTTCAACGCAACGACCTTTTATTGAACAGTCTTGTTTTCTTCTTCTGACCACCATGACCGACTTGTCTGCATTGCTAGAGTCATCGAAGGCTCTGACGGCTCATTTGGCCCGTCCAGATCTACCTTCTGTCAACCTTTCTTTGGATCAAATTGAGGCTCAGTCAAGACGCCTCGTTTCTCGACAGCCTGGTATTTCTGCAGACAATGACAGGGCGTAAGTGGTCCATGATGCTGCATAGTCTGATTACTTATGTACTTGAATAGAAACTATATACTCGCTCAAGCACACGTTGATGCACCAGCATTAGCAAACTCTATCGCGCATCTCAATGCTTCAACCACATTCTCCCCTTTGCAGCCGCTTCATGACACAGACGTTGCAGGGTTCCTTCGTCATTCACATGAACAAAATCTCATTGCAACTATTGAGGAAGGTCGGCGCGAGACACAGGAGGACTTCTATCGCGTCCTTGAAGACCGTAGTAGACGCGATTGGGAGGCACGGAAGAAGCGTATTTTCGAAGAGCTTGGGACGCGAGCAGGCGCACAAGGGAAAACAAGCACTGAACTACGGAAGTCCTTGAGAGCGAGCACAGCCCTTGGGGTAAGTCATGCTTCAATAACTTCAACTTGGTCTTTCTAATAGTCCATACAGCAATCAATTTCTGCTCCTCCGGCAAATAATCTGCAGTTCCAAAGCAAGATGCTTGCCTATGATGCCGCCGTTGCTGAACTCAACAAGGCAAGGTTACGGGGGATATCCTTTCCTGTTATACACGCGCTCCATAGGATCGCCAGAGATATTTCCACAGACGTTCGTCTCCCGTCTGCTTTCTTTTGAAGATTCAGGTTCTTATTGTGTTTCCAGCGCTTTTCCCAAATACCACAACTCTTCCATACGTTGACTAAAATTGCCGACGAGCCACCGGTTCTTCCGCCTATCGAGCACGCCGGAGCGCATATCCTTAACGCGCCACGCTTTGAGAGGAAATATGCTCGTGTGTACCTCGGCGACCCGGAGTCAAGAGAAGCTGTAGCGCTCCGAATTCAGATCGCCACGGGAGCACGCACGGCCCTTGAGGAACAGTATTGGGATGTCCTTGAAAAGACCGTGCAGGCTCGTCCTGCAGATGCGCGCTTAGGTGGTGATCCCAGCATCGCAAACCATGTGCGAGCTTTCTTACTGCTACGATATTATCGTGGTGGTGAATGGGAAGAACGTATTGAAGTGCGTAAAAGTGAATCATACTGTAGCTATAATTTCTTATCTACTACATATACTTGTAGCTTGTCGGAACCCAGCCAGTCTGGGCGAAGTTGTTCTACCTCATCCGTACAGGACATCGAGAGGAGGCTTTGGAGGAAGCACTAACTCATTCGAAGGGCCTAGAGCACCGTGAACCAGGTTTCGTAGATTATTTCAAGACTTGGATAGGTTCTCCAACTGGCAGGTGAGTCACTTCTCTTAATTTCTCCCCTTGTCAGGAGTACTGATTGTTACTAAACAGACTCTCGAAGTCCGCGCGCGACCACCTGCAAACAATGTACAACACACATATGTTGAACTCGGCAACGGCGGATCCGTTCAAGCTCGCACTTTTCCGGTTGATGGGCAAACTTGATCCTACGCGGCGGAGTATTCCATTGGTTACTGCAACCGCGGAAGATTGGCTTTGGTTCCAACTTACAATGGTCGACGAAGAGGAGACCGGTGGCTTGCGTGCACTGGCTGAAGTCCTCATGAGCTATGGAGAGCGCCACTTTGAAGGTACTCCAAGTCAGCGTCGTCTGGGGATGTGGGCAAATGTCCTACTGATGTGTGGGCAATTTGAGAGGGTAAGGATCTATGCAGTTTGTTCAACACCTGAATTGTGACTGATGATCACCGCGCAGGCCGTTGCTGCTTTAGATGAGAATCCAGAGACCAAAGTTGAAGCTATTCACCTAGCAATCGCCCTTGCATATCACGGCCTTCTCCGTGTTCCATCGAAGAAAGAGGCTTCTGACTACGATATTTGTACGTACTCTTGATTCTTCTTCGGGTACATATTGCTGACTGAGCCTTGCACACAAGTGTGGGTATCGCAAGATTCTCCTCCAGCCCTCAACTTCGCAGCTCTCATCCACAAATACATCCGCCCATTCACCAAGCTCGATTCGCAGCACGCCTTGCAGTATGTTACATGTATGTGCCTGTCGGCTGATCAAGGGGACGGCGTAGGGAAGGAGCAGATCGAGTACGCGAGGTCGGAGGTCCGTAAGATCATCGTTCTTGCCGAAGGCGCGGGGTGGGACGAGCTTGTTGGCGGCCTGCGAGCGGATGGATCACGATACGTGAGTTTGTTTTATCAACGTACTATGCGAAAACTAAGAACACGTCGCATGTAGCCGGGTATAATTGAGCAAATGTCTCAGCTCTTTCTGCTCAAGGACAGTGACGAGTACTGCGAGAAGATCATCCGTGGAGCAGCGTCACTATGCGAACGGGAGCGACGCACGCTCGAAGCAATCAAACTGTACAACATTGCTGGCGCGCATGATACAGTCATCTCGTGCCTCGCACAAGCGCTGGGCGAGATCGTCTCGCAACCAGACGGCGGAGGAGAAGAAGGTCGTCGCATCGAAGCGACCGCGCGGGAGATTTATTACCACTACTCCCGGCTCAACCGCGCTGCTGGACGGGCAAGAGATGCTGTCAACGTGTTACTCCGCCTTCGTGATGCAATGGCAGCGAAGGAAGGTGGAAGGCTTGAGGCGGCTTTGGAGTCCATTGAGTCGACGGAGCTGGTGCCATTTGAGGGCGACGCGGCGAAGTTGAACCGCCGTGCTGCTGAGTTCGAGTCGACGTATGACGATGCAGTGAAGCGAAACTTGCCAGTATACCTGCCGCTTACGATGGAGATCCTTGCGGAGCTACATAAGAAAATCAAGAATTCTTCTATGGCGGAGGCCAGTAAAAAGATGGTGCGTGAAAAGGGATTTCGCTACACTGTCCGCTAATCAGTTTGTTTTTCTGTTAGTCTCTGGATAAACTGCGTGTTACATCACGTTCGCTTGTTATGTTCGCGGGCATGTTACGCTTTAGGATGATGCCGGAGGTGTATTCATACTTGGCTCGATTGGATGTTGAGATCTCACTTTAGACATTAACGATGATGATGCTATCCTTTGTTTCTCATGTATCAGTACTGATTACGAACGCCATGCTATAACGAGTGTCCCAGATACATTAAGAGTCTACAACTACAGAGGAGATGAAAAATAGGTATACAATGCAACTGCCCATCCTAGACACTGACCACATTAACTCGCCGCTTTCACAGGCGCTTTCCCCTTCTTTACTAACTTGATACCGAAAGCATTCGACGCAGTCTTCTGCTTCTTCGCCGCTGAAGCTGTATTTTTCGAGGCCAGTAAAGATTTGGCTTTGTCTGATAGGAGCTTATGCAACTCCGGTTCGTCCCCATCCGCCTTTCGCTTGACCACGACAGAAGACGTTGATGGTTTCGGCGATTCTTCGTCGGGTTCTGTTTTGAGTGCTGGCCCCGATGGACCAACTCTCGAGAAGATTTCTCGAACAAGCTTTTCATCCTCTTCGTCTTCCAACCGTTTAGCTGCCGCTTCTTCTTGTTCTACCTCATCCAATGCGAGCTTGTCCAGAAGGTCTGAAGAAGCTGCTACTCGTTCATTACGAGCATTTCTTGCACGAATGTCTTGCAAGGCATCCAGTACATCCATCTCACGCTTCGAGTCCAATGTCCTGTTCTCCAACGCCTTCATCGGATTGTTCTCCTCTGCCTCTAATCGTGCGAGCTTGTCTTCCTCTTCCGCGGCGGCTTCGTCTCGCCACGGCTCGAAGTTCCGCGACGCACCATGTTCGGCAGCGTAGTCTGTATTTTTCGGATCCGTCTTGAACGTAATCTCGGCAGAACAGAGGGTACATTTGATGTAAAAACGGAAGATCTTGATCCCATAGTAGGTCTCCCCTTCGACCGTCTCCTTTCGTGCGTTGAACTTCTTGCCCTTGTAGATGTACTCGCCGCAAGTGTTACACCGCCTGCAAATGACATGTTAGGATACAGACAGACATTGATAGTGCTGAAAGTTACTCACATTGAGAAGGGCGCCATGAGACGCACAACCTGCTGAGAATTCCTGGGGACTTTCCGTCGAGGGATCAACGATGGGTCGAAGTCCGGCGGAATGTACTTGTTAAGAACTATCATACAAACGTAGCTCAGCACATATTTCAGCGCTCAAGGTATCGGAAAACTTACCTTTACGTTCCGACATGTTGCAGTAAGTTCCAGAGAAGGATGCGGTCGGGTTGTGGACTTCGTCAAAGGCAAATGCAGTAAGGTAAGTCCCGTGACCAATGATTCAGCTCCAGATGTTGTGAATTACGTAAACAGTCAATGCCAAAAATGGAGACAGAATACAGATGGATGGACAAAGCACTAGGACTACAAACAACTCGTCAGGAGGCAGGAGATGACAAATAAATAGCGATAAGAAAGAGCTAGAAGTTGGAAAGTGATCAATACTTATGAGGATCTCAAATAAAATCCATAGCCCCATAGCCACATAAGCATTCACAGGGGCAGAATTACGTTTCTGAGCCGCTTATAGGAAACAGAATTGGAAAGCTCGTCTCTGATTGGCTGGATTTCAGTTCAAAATTTTCAGGTTCGGAAATAGGGTTTTGCCCCCTGTGATTCGTTTTATACTGTGTATAAAAATACAGTTCAGTGAATAGCTACAAGACAAAGTCATATCCATGAAATAGACAGAGAAAGAAGAACAATGATGACATGAAGTCTATGGTCCATCAACAGTCAGTATGCTCCAGGCCAGGCATCTCATAATCTATCGGGACGTCTTTTCGTTCCATCCAATCCGCATCATCCCCTCCAAGATCTACACCAGTCCCACAATCCAGCCTCCGGCGCGTTGGGAGGTCTTTTACTTTTATGTCGATCTCACCGTTTTCTTTTTTTCGTCTCACGACGACGACGAAGTGCTCGCCGTGCCAGCCGATAAAGTCGAGCGATGGCACTTCGCGTGCGATTAATCGGACACTGTCATACCATGATTCGGTTTGGACTTCTAATTTTTTTTCTGACATTGCTGAGATTTGTGGTCTTCGGCGTCGTGAATCGTGCAGGTGGAGCATCTCAAGGGAAGGGAAGTGTGAAAATAGAGATGAGTATCCTTCCTGTAGGAGAGATGAAATAGATTATAAACGGACACCTAGAATCGAAGTGGAATACTGACGATCGGTCTGTCTGAGACGACAGTAGATAGATGCAGAGCAACCATGTGTTTTGGGATGGAGTTGACGAGCTTCACAATAGCCACGTCATTCAAGGTGGGAATCCTAACTCGTAGGGCTCTCAAGTTTTCAAGGCAAGGCAGAACGCTCTGTACAAGATCCCATGGACAATTCCCCAAGTCCAAGCGTCTGAGCTTCGGTCTGCACCTGATGAATTTTGTCACATTCGCAAAGAGTTCTCGGTCGTCGTCATGCCCGACCAGTATGAATCGGAAGGATTCGAGGTGAGGTAAGAATGAATGCTCGCCTGCGATTACATGGTCGCTCCCAAACACCACGCTCGCTGCTCCGGGCTCTTCGAAAGTTCCATGGAGAGTAAGGATCTGCAAATTGTGGGCGTGTGCAATCCGGGAAAGGACGATGTGAGAGATTCGCGTATCGACAAGGTCGAGGTGCGTGAGGTTCCGGATGGAGTCGGACTCAAAAGCGCGATCCCAGCTGTGATCCCGCTTCAGGTAGGCACCCAGACAGAGATGACGTATCGTGGATTCATTGTTGTCAAGCACGACGCGAACTTCACCCATGTCCGCCCAACCGTCGTCATCCTCGGCTCGGAGTGTGAATTTTCGGAGGTTATGGAAGCCGGATACGCCCTCAGCATCAAAGTGCCATCCACTTTGAAACGAGATTGAACCGGATCAGAGACAGGGCAATTTCTAGTTGAGGAGGTCACTTACATGAGTCCGAGGCTCTCGAGCTTCGGGTGACTCTCTAGAATGGCCGCTACGTCTTGGGCCCTGAGTTCTGGGTAACCAATCCACTCGAAGTCTTTTAAGCCAGCGAAAGAAGGTAGGGCCTCTCTAAATAATCCTGAACATATTGTCCATTAAGTGGAAAAGAAACTATGAAGAATCGGTGCTTACTCAACATCAAGTCCAACATATCGCCCTCCTCATATGCCCAATGTATTCTAAGCGTTTTAATCTTTTTAGCGAAGACAGGGTCTTTCTTCACCCGTGAAAATAGATCCAACCCTTTGTTGACATTATCCATCTGATCATCTCCGAAGAATAGGTCGAGAGAGCGGAAAATATGTCTCTGGGCAATTTCGCGGTGAGAGGAAGAGACAAGCAGCCATGTTCGGAGGTGATAACGAGGAATGTATCGTGCGATGCGGTCCCAGATCTCGAGAGGTGCTCTTTGCCATGCCGGTTCATTCATGAAATAGATCTGACGAAATCTAGATCAAACACTGTCATGTGTTGATATGATATGATATCGAAAGCCTACGAGTTTATTTTTGCAAAGTTGAGCTCGTGCTTCTCGATTTGAAGGATCAATGACGGTTACAGCTTGGTAGTCTTCACGACACGTTAGCAATAGCTTAGATATAAATTTAAAGTCAATAAACCTTGATGTGCCTGTACGAGAAGGCGTTCGGCGGCCGTACGTCTTGCATTCGCTCTGGCAAACTGAGCTCTACCAATGTCTTCGTTTGAAATACCTGGTGACTGCAAATACACCTCAAGGTATCGCTCAACCTTCTCGCCGTACCTAACGCATATCATCAGTCCGTTCGATCATTCTCATGAACAAAAGCGAATCATTTGCGCACTGCCCAGCCTGAATCATCGCAAGAGAGGTATTGAGCAGCAAAGCTGCCTTTTGTTCCGTGGTCATCGCGGCTTCGACTGCATCGAAGACTGTGGACGTGAGGATATCCTGTGGTACTGGTGAAGCCATGGTTCTGTCTGGTGGTGGGCGTGGCATGGCAAGGAGTGGGAGTTGAAATGTTCAATGTTGGACCATCTTATCCCAAGACCATGGTAATGGCTGCACACCGAAATCCTGGACTTCTCACGAGTACCCAATAGGAACCAGTGTTTACAAGTCTAGTGTGTAAAAATGGAGACAAACTGGTGAGTATCTTCTTTTCGGACGCTGAATAGCATGGCTTTCAAGAGTTATTTTATTTTATTTTATCGAGGGATTTCTTTCTATTTCTTTGTTAGTTTGAGTAAGCGTCCACGTTGGCTGTCCTAGTCCAAATTCGGATGTGATGCGCTTCATTGCACCACGTTCTTCCTTGGTCCTTCGTCACGACTGGTCACGACCGTTATGATCAGAGTAATTCTCGTATCTACTTGACTCGATATACTCTTAGATCTACTTCAGATGCGGAGAAGGCGACAATGGACGTCTTCAAAGGGCACATTCAACCCGGACGACGAGCAGCGTGTCAAACACACCAAAATTGGTGTATGGGACCTCTATGAGGAAATCACACCAGAGCTCAAAAATGTTCCGGGAGGTGCAAAGCTAGAGCAACTCAACGAAATGAAGCAGAGCATCCCATATATATGGCGCATGCTACAAGACCTTAGTGGCCTCAAGAATTGTTGGCTTGCGTTGGCATTGTACGTCGCGTGCACCGTGGTTCTTTCTCTGCTTCCAGCCGTTGCTTTATGGTACTCGGGTCAAATGCTCCGGATTGTTAGTCAAATCCACTATATATCCTGCTGTTTCTGATAAATTGCCAGGTAGAGTCCGCCGTAGAGACTCGAACAGTTGATACAACCGTCTTGACACGGGTCGCTGTTGGTCGGATGACTGTCGCGGTAGTGAAGCGGCTCCTGAATCACGTCAAAAGCCGGACAATGACACTTCTTGACCAGCGCATCAAAGCACACTATTCGGGGCATATCTTTGAAGCCTATGCACGTCTTGATCTTCCGACATTTGAGGATCCCATCGTTCGACGTCAGCTCGAGGCAGCTGAGGGTGGACGTAGCTCCGTTGCTTGGGACACCGTGCAGATGCTTGCGAATACGTTCTCTCATGTCATTCAGCTGGTATCGCAAGTGTCTGTTTTGCTAAGCGTTCTACGCGGTCAGCGAGATGGTACTCTAATAGCCCTATTGAGCTTCATTTCGCCTGTGTTCCAATGGATGCGTTTCCAGCAGTTCGTTTCGCATGGGGGTATGCTTCTGTCCCTATAGACATTCCTCAACTAGCTAATTCGGACCCCAGTTTGGGCTGCTACTTGTCGAAACAACAGTTACATGAGGCTTCAAGGACTGAAGCGTATGGTCACTAGTCCTATACACCGCAAAGAAATTGTTGCTGGAAATTTATTTCAGCGACTATTAAATGGTGCGTAATTGATCCTGAAATACACCTAATACTGATGCTGTTGCACAAGAATTCTATGTAGCTCAAGAGGCAGTCGGAGATGATGGAGGAGATTTCCATGAACTACGCCGAAAGTATTATTTACGTGATCGCCTCACGTCACTTTCTCTTCTCTCAGATCCACTCAAAGAGATACCTCAAGTGAGTCCTTGCAGTCCTGTCTTTTTTTCTCCTGGCCGATGCTATTTGCAGATTGTTTTTGCCTTGCGCGCTGTTCAATACCCCGCATCAATACCCATCACACTAGCATCGCTAAATCTCATCCAGTCGACCGTCTCATCCTTCTCTCACTCTCTGCTCCAATTCTTCGACCAATTTGGCTCCGTAGCAGTTCACCTCGACTCAATTCGCAAGTTGTATGAAATTAAGAATATTCGATTGAAGGTCCAGGACGGCAGGGAAACATATCCGGAAAACGAGCAAGACTTGAGATCGGGGATTTCTGTTGAATTTAGGTAAGCGAACATTGCAAAGGATTAGCTGTTTGTCCGTTCCTAATTGCTTGTGATAGACGCGTTTCCTTTAAATATCCTGGAAGCGATGCATACGCTTTGAGTGAAGTTTCCTTCAAAATCGAGCGAGGACAGCTTTGTGTAAGGATCACTTATCCGACTTGTCACTTTTCCTTCCTGACGTATTGATAGGTCATAGTCGGAGTAAATGGCAGCGGAAAGAGTACGATTTTGAAGTTACTCACTCGATTGTACGATCCAACCGAGGGCAAGATCCTGATCGATGGTCGAGATATCAAAGCCTTGAAGCTGAAAGACCTCAGACACGCTGTTGCAGTGCTGTTCCAGGACTACTCGCATTTCCCACTATCAGTGAGACCTTCGCCACCTTCCAGCATTAACATATTTTTTTGACTTGCAGGAAGATAAAGGAAAACATCGGCCTGGGAGATCCTTATGCCCCTTATGACGACGAAAGAATCGAACGTGCAGCCGAAGCAGGCGGTGCATACGACTTTGTCAAGAAACTACCAGACGGCTTTGACGAGTATCTTGACAGACCAGTGTCCGATTATTACTCTTCATTGCCAGAAGGCACAACTTCGCTGTTTGGCCGTTCCGTAGATCATAGCAGAGTCCGAAGGATGGGGAACATGAGTGTTGCAGAGTCGAGTCAGCTGAGTGGCGGGCAGATGCAGAGGCTCGCCGTGTAAGTTCTTTTGTATTAGCACGTTTGATACTGCGAGTGTTGTCCATTTATGTTCTTTTTTTAGTTCAAGAACATTCATGCGGTCCGTAGCAGACGATTCTGGTGTCGGATTGCTTTTGTTTGACGAGCCGAGGTGGGAGCATTGATTTGGTCCGATTGGACTGGCAACTAATACATTGATCCACTGTGAAGTGCGTCTCTCGATCCCCAAGCTGAACACGGTAGGTGTAAATTCAAAACGGATGATAGGGCAATACTAATGTATCAGTATAGATCTATTTGAACGTTTACGAGCCCTTCGAGGAAATAAAACGATGATCTTCTCGTCTCATCGATTTGGCAGCTTGACACGATACGCGGATGTAATTCTGTACGTTGCTTGCTTGATTGCCTCTACCCCTTCTACTGTACTTAGGACTGTGTCCCTTTGTAGGTACATGCGAGACTCAGTAGTGGATGAGATCGGAACACATGAAGTCTCTCTTGAGGAAGGGTAGAGGATACGCAAATGTGTACAACCTCCAGGCCAGAGCATTTCTATCATGACTTTATACGGGTGACGATTCAACCCGTGCTTACACACGTCTCAGGATACATGCAATACTAGTCGAACAGGAAACGAGCATAGACACATAAATAGACATAAGCAATCTACTGCATATCTAGTACTCATCATCTACGTTGAGCGACGGTTTCGTCCTTTTCTCTGGCTGGGTTGGCATTTTCTTCAGAATGATTTCTTCTACTTCTCGACCTATATTCCGTTCGGCTCGCCCGACCTTAGCCGACACCAGAAAGGAGGCAATTTCTCGCACTACGTTCTGCAAGTCTCCCAGAGTGCGCTTTATGTGCCACTCCGACCTTGCCTTGATGTTCTCTTTAAGCTGTTCGAGACGCTTTCGATCCGCACTGGCAATACATTGAGAATGAGTCTCTCCCTTTCCTTAGAAGTGGCTACTGCTACGTACCTAGCTTGATTGAGCTGTTCAAGAAGCTTCTCGTAATTGTCGTAGTTGATTTGCACATCCGATGACCTTGATGCAAGTTGCTTGTTGGCGTTGCTCTTGTTTGACTGGAGCTGCATCTGAAGGGCGTCCAAACAGACGAGGAGATCTGGGACGACACCAAGAAAGACGACGCGATGATGATGGCTTGGCCATTGCTTGCCTCTCTCCAAATCCACTTTCAAGCAATCTTTATGGTACCTGGCCCGTCTCCCACACAAACCGGGACTCTCTAACTCTCTTCGCCGGGCACGCACAGCTCTATACCACCGTTGAATGATACGAACTTCCTTCCGATATCGCAGAGTCCTGAAGAATCTTACGATGACGCGACCCGCGGCTTTTTCTTCGTTTGTAAGACTGTTCACAACCGGAGGCGCGGGCAGTTCGGTTGACACCTCCGCTTCTGCTGGCTGAGACAGAAAGTCATCATGATTGTCTTGTTCACGATGATCTTTCGTAGCTTCGTCCTCATCGTCATTAGCGAGCGATGTCTCAGCATCTGCTTGCGCAGCCTGAGATGCGTCATTGGGTACAGGCGGGTTGCTTGAGGGCACGGCTCGAGGCACAAATACTGGACCGTCTGCCGATAGCTTGGAGAGCCTTTCCTTGCGAATCGTAGAAACCAAGGAAACGAGAGTATCCCTGTCCTTGAAATAAAGCTTGCGAATCTTCACATCACTTGCCAAAGACATAGGCTGGCGTCCTATTTGGACAAGGTGTATCATCTCATCGAGATTCGAAGGTGGAACCGAGCGTTCTGCTGCACGGCGAACTCCTAGCCAGCTGTTGCTCCAAAGGTAACTGTGATCTCAAATTTAGACAGCGACCCGACTGTCCCCCACGAGAATACAGCACTCACGGCTTCAATAGATTATGCGGTGGATTGCTGCTAGCAGCTCGAAGACGGACAACAATATTGACAATGAGGTCTCGAAGATCTCTAGTGGTGTTGTAACCAACTAATTGCCATGAACATCGGAACCAGATTCATGAAATGTCCGAAGGACATACCCAAGCTTATTGCTCGACAACTGTATTGAATTTTCAGTAGCTTTTTCCTATTTGCAAATGATTTGGACGTACATCCTTTGGATAGCTAGGCATCTCACGATATATGCAGAGGCATACAAATGTGATCCGTTTTCTACAGATTGTTCAAATCAACGCAGAAGACTTTCATGAGCAATACTTACCATGTTCAATGCTATCCAGCAAGTGAAGGGCTAGGTGAGCGGAACACTCAACTAAATCCCATGCTGCCGCTTCAGCATTGTAAACCTGGTCGAACTTCAGCCTCGATATTAAATGCGAGATCCAAGATTTAGGAAGGAGGCAATCATGAAAGTTGTCTTTCATTTTCCACAAAAGCACGCTTGACGCGGAGAGCAGTTCAACGAGTCTGCACAGGTTTTCGACATGTATCTTTAGCCTATAGCGGATAACGTGCCTTGTGACGGGATATTAGATATGCAACCTTATGTCTCATTTACTGACTTACCGCATAAACATGGATCCCGATTTGATGAGGTCCGTATTGATTAGGTCAAGGCACTTGAGAAGATCTTGAATTCGCGATTGTTCGAAAGCTTGACCATTCATCGAAATTAAACCTTCCCCGGTGCAAAAGCGTGCACGATAGAGTATTCTTCTAGCTCTAGGTCCGTCATGCAAAAAGGCGAGTGTCGCGATCTCCATGACTGCATCCAGGAACCACCGAGAAGATGCATAGTTGGGATCAATATTATATGCGCGATTCTCTATCCAGACTGCTAACGCATTCATTCCTCTGTTGAATTCGGGAATTTGGTCAGCCAAAAGATTTGTTGCACTCCCTAATGCCATGATAGGTGGATTCAGGGCGCCGAATAGAGAAGAAAGCCATTCGCTGAAGAGAATATAAGTAAATATGAGTGACCAATGGAGGAAACACTCACCGTTGAAGTCTCTTTCGGTCCGAGTCTTTCAGAGTGACACCGGCTACTTGTAGAAAAACAATTTGGAGTAATTGGAATCGTAGTCGCAGATTAAACCAGCCCATATCTACTGATCTAAGATCGATGTGTCGCCGGCGACAGTCAATCGAACTGCATTTGCCTTGCAACACGGCAGTAAGACATAACTCTTTGAAGAATTTGTTCCGTAGACTTCCCGAGATTTTGACCTGAGATTGGACCACATTGGACAGTCTCGCCATGATAGAATTCTTGATAACTGTGGAAAGCTCGCTGTCATTTACGATTATACCAGCTTCGGAGGTCCTTAATATGCCCGACCAGCTTTCGTTCGAGTGCAAGTAGGACGTCGAGAAGGACCCATTCAGCAATATGAACTCGTGTTCAGATTGCTTCCGGAATCCGAATAGTCTCTGGATCCTAGGGTTTGACGTAGAAATGGGATGGTTCCACGCGTCTCGCAAAATATCCGCGTAAGCTAAACAAGCTTCCAGGTATTGGACTGCTTCAAGTTCTTGCATGTCATTCGCATCATAGTCGAGTGTCAGCAGAAAATCAAGAATAAGAAGAGCTGCTTGCGGATTGTTGCGACATCGAAATTTCTTGTACGTGTTGAGCAAGTATCCTTTTTCACATCTACTGATCGCATCAAACATATCCACCTAGTGTCTCACGCTTGAGAATCTCAGCTTAGGTTTTATTGCAAGACACTCACTTCAGCGATGACCTCTTCTGAAAGTTTTGTTCTGTCAATTTCCTGAACGAGTTGAAGTGGGTTTCTAGATCCAACGTCCTGCTGCCGGACGCCACCGCCGAATGGATATCGATTCCATAGGCCCGTTAATAGGTAGTCCACAGCGCGTCGCAATGAATCATGACTTTGGGTGTCTTCTAGAAGAAGTCGAACAGCTTTCTCCGACTGTCCTTCCGTGAAAAGTAGATCTGCGGCTTCATGTATTCTTCCGAACTTTTCCAAGACCATGGCTCGAGCAACATCTAGGCCAAAGTCTTCCAAAAACTCCAGTGCATTTTCGTGAGAATCAAATGTCTCTACTGCTTTACTATTTACCGGAGTCAACGAAACATCAATCCAATGAACGAGTAAACTCACTCAAGCCTTTCGACGTGGATATAATGGAGTCGTGAAGATCCGATTATCGTCTCAGTGGTATTTGGATCAACGAATTCGTCGTTTTGATGACTCTAATGGCGTCATCAAACTTGATAGCTTTCGCATAGCACTTCGCAGCAATCGTATACTCTCCAGCTTTTTCGTAGAACAGAGCTGCTTGGTAGATGTCGTTAGCGTCCGCGAAACATTCTGCTGCATTACGAAAGTATGCCCTCTGAATACGTTGGTTGGGAGAATTTTCCCCGCAACTCCGGAACGCGTAAGCTGCCTTATTGAATGCATCGATACGCGCTTCTTGAGTTCTACTTCGCGGGATATTTCTCGCTTCATGCCTTAAATCATAGGCCTCGGCGATCTTGCTCTCAAAAACGAGCTTAGCTCGCTTGAAGCAGCGGATTGCCTCGCGATATTGCATCTTCTTGAAAAATTCTTTTCCTTGTTCAGCCCACTCCGCTTCTGTGGAAGCCGCTGTAATAATATCCGTCAGAATGGCCACGAAGAATAACATTGTTATCTTACCTGCAAGTTTAGGAGCTCGTTCCGAATCCCACAATTCGACTTTATCCTTCTGACGAAGTAGGAACTACACCGTACGTAAGTTTCGAATCTCATTAAGAGAACAGCAACCTTCGCTTACCTTCATGGGCTCCCCTTATCAGAGCGGTCGATGATCCATAAATTCTTTCGAGCCCTTGTGATGGCGACATACAGAAACTTCAACTGGGGTAGAGGCCTTCTGGTAAGAATAGTACAGAGCGGAAGAATCGCTGAAATACCTCGGTGCATATTCCAGCATGTCGAAGATCGTCAAATCGTGGTACTGCTATGCTGCTTTCTTCATCTATCGCCAGGAAATTCAAGATGACCCTCCATTGCGACGCGACACAAGACGAATCTTCAAAGAAGTTGTAGAGTAACACCTGGATTGATGAATTAGAGAGTCACTGAAAACCTTCGGAACCGTCCCCTTACGTCATCAAACTCAAGGCCCTTGCTCTCGTAAAGAGTCCTGCCGACCCATTGAGATCAAGAAATCGCATTCAGCATCTTACTCACAAACATTCCCTATTTCGCCGACCTGACACGAAGTTCATCTTTTACACGATTGTTTCGAACCAAGATACCTGAGAAATGGAGGAGACGAGAAACATCTTCCAGCGAAACCAGTATACTCAAATGGAAGCGTCTTACATTGTCTGGCTCCGAACTCGATCGAACTTCCGCTGAAGGAACATTCTTAGAAACATTTCATCTCCCTGAATGGAGATTGACGACTCACTCTTCTCCTGACAGGAACTGTTGTAGAGCTCCACTTGGTCTTTCCGACCCGTGAAAAACACGGGCTTTAATCCATCGACAACGCCTTTCTCCCTTTGAAGAGCATCAATGGAATGAGGCCAGAAATGAGTTATGAGCTCGATAATAAGAGACGCGCAATTGACAATGCCGCCATGGCTGCGATAGTTTGTCGTCAATTGAAAAAAGGCCGGTTGCACAACGACCTTCTCGGAAGCCAATGGATACAATTGCCGCTGTACACGCTGTCAGTGATTGTCATCCGACACATCCGTAGCTCTGGACAAACCTCGTAATCGTACAACGACGCTTTCAGATCATTGAATCTGAAGGAACTTCCGATCGATATAGTCTGGGCCGTATCTCCAGCCCAAAACAATCCATGGGGGTTACGGCACAGGCGGCGCAAAACTGCGGGTCCAAAATCAGTGAGACATAGTTTGTAGTAAAATGGACCCTTACAGAACGCATCGATGATCAGATTATCTTGCGCCTCGTCCACGTAACTGAAAGAACAGTTCAGTGATGGGAGTGAAACGCATTGTTCTACGTACAGGTAATCGACAGACAAGTCGTAGCCTTCCTTGATTTTTCGGATAATTGCATGTGAACTAGAGAATTCATTTGGATTGGCTGAAAGGCACTCAGTCGAATGCAACGCACCGGTCCGCGGTGTCATAGTCCCGGTATTGCTTCTTGAGTGCCAGATACCTTTCAAACAACCGATAAATTCTATCACGGTCGTTGGCAAATGTCGACCGCGTCCGTTTGCTGAGATCGAGATATGTCTCTCGGCTTAAGTAACCATCTGGCGCTTCAAGGGATTCCTGCGAGCCCTTTATTATTCCTAAAATGCAGAGTCAGAGGCAATCAACTGGCAACATCAGATTCTTCAGGTGCCTACCGATGAACTCGCTAAAGACAAGCGCTGGGTCTATTGAAATGGATAATTTGTTAGTGTTTTCATTGACATGGTCGAGCAACGCACCCAAACGTTTGGCGAGATCTTCCGGAAAACGAGGCCAATACTCATTGCAAAAGCGCTCGAAGTCTACAAAGGAGCCTTGCATCTCCTCATCATCCTGCATGTCTCCGTCCACACCCGCATTCCCGATGCCGTAACGTCTAAATACGCGCCTGTCCGTTGCAACCTTCGGTCGGTCGAAGGAGATGCCTAAATCTGCCGCCACAAGTTTGCACAGCTTTACCATCCCATGTCAGCCATCTTAATTCGCTGCCAAAAGTATTTAAAGTACTTAAACTTGCCTTATCATAGGTCAGAAACAACGGAAAATGCTGATCCTGAAGTTCGCTGAATCGTTTCGGCAGATTATCTCTCCAGTCATCGTCATCATCTGTGGCGACTAGCCCCTCGGGCTCGGCTTGTGATTGGGCATTTTTGAGGGAGCTGGATTCACCGGATGCCGCCGAAAGGAAATCAGCGAATTTCGCGTAAAATTCTTTCACCTTGTCCGCCAGGACACGAGACTGGGTCACAAAGAGTTGACGCGGTTTTGCATCCAGTTCGCTAGAATGTGCTTGTGCACTCCTCTCAATACCAAAGATCTTGAATGTCATTGTGGTCGTTTTTCTGATAAATAGATGAGCTCGTGAAATGACGGAGGAGAATTGCGTAATACCCAGTGCCGCTTCGCCCGAGGACGTAACAAGACGAAGGATGCTCAATGACTTCCCGTTCATATGGCCTGGATGAAAGTATCAGCTACAATCAAGCAAACCATGCCAGGGTGCTCACGATACGGAGAAGACTGCCGATGAATCCTTGTCATGCAGGATGCCTATACGGATTGGGAAGCATAGCAATAAAAGAAAAACATAAGCTTACAGTTGAGCAATTCCTTTGCGGTGGAATCAGGTGAGAATTCAAAGAAGGAGACATGTCAGACGGACCTTTGAGAATGCCGAATACTTTTCTAGTCTATATAGAAAAAGTCGGTAATAACACCATCGAAAGACGCATGACAGACTTACACCAGCCATTGATGAACCTGTCACGGATTCAGAACAGAAATTTTAAGAATAACAAACACCCTCATACCAGTTCCTGATCGTTGGCATCAACGAAGCTATTCGTGGAGTCTGCAAGGGAATCCACCGTCGAGACATCCGGCCAAGACTGAGGGAGATAAACATTATCTCCAATAGTCTGAGGTTTCTTTCGATACTCTATTCTGCAATCATGGTAAGGGCTAATTGGAGCGCGTTGCATGTATGTATCGAAGCAAACCTTCTGCGATACTCGGATCCTTTCGTTTCCAGTTGAGCACTCAGCGACGCCCACATACGGTTGTCCATCTGCGCGTGCGTGAAAATTCCATATACACGAATACCTTGGGATTCACACTTGGAATTTGTCATCAGTCGAGGGAAAAAGAGCGTTGTGAAAATCTGAAATCATACATTACGCTCGAAATCCGAGACAATGTCGATCTGATACTAGAAAGCTCATTTCAGCCTCATGTGCTTCGGGAATTCGAATAGCAGCTTACAAGGAGACGCAGGTCTCCGGTCAGCTTCGCCTCGAAAATCGGAACGCCTTTATCGTGTCCTTTCAGCCTCTTCTGATTGTCATCAGAGAAAAAGCCGGTCGAAAGCTCCCTATACAGTGCATCAGAACAGAGTAAAGCTGGGTGTATTTACGACGTTTACGAACTTGATTTTCTTTAGTATCACTTTGAAGACTTTCTTATCCCGACGAAGATTTCGCATGTCCTTAATGGCTGTTGTCGACATGAAAATTCGCCACTCTCCTAAACCTTCGGCACTTTCGAAGAATAAAGAGGCCTTGACCGGTTGCACGCGAGGATAAGCGGACGACATGCTAGGGACAGATTGTCCTTCTGTTATGGTCCCGCCTTCAGTTGCGGCAGACTTGGTAGGGTCTGGTGAGGATATAGCGTCTTCCGACGGGATACACTGCTCCTGGATGGCCTCAGAAAGCACCGGATTTCTCAGAAGATCGATGAAGCGCTAAACAATTGAACACAGTCAGCGCTATCATTGCTGCATCACAAACCGACTTACATTGAGGAGCTCTTTCTCTTTCTCGAAAAGCCTCAGAGTTAGCTCTTGCGCTTCTTCCTGTGAAGATGGGACGGACTCGTTCAAAGCACGGAACGGTTTTTCATCAATATTCAAAGTATCTTTGCGCCGTCTCGCTTGCTGTCTGGCATGCTTCTGAGAAACTGACATTTTCCTCTTCGTTATCTTTGGAGAGGTTTCGCCATCCTGATGTACGGCTACATGTTCTTGACGAAGAAGACCTGAATCGCCAAGAATAGCGATGACTTGCTGAGCCGATTGAATGAACTGGAAGTCTTCAGTCAAAGAGGGAGGCGGCGGATGGTCCGGCGGATATGGCAGGAAGGTGATGAGTCCTGCTAGCCTGTTGAGAGCAACAAAACTTGCTGAAGATGTGCCGGGGGCGGCGAGATCGAATCCAGTCGATAGATCTTCGCGTAGAAGAAAGGCCGTTCCTTCGTCGGCGACTGCGAGCCCGGAATGAGCGGGAAAAAAGGTGACGGTTCAGAAGACAAGACTTACGGAAAAAGGTGAACTCGAAGAGCTTGCTTCTGCTTTCTGTTGTAAGCAGTGCGGAGAGTACGTCGGACGCGCCTCCGGAGAAGACGGTCGTTCTGAGGTATTCCAGAGCGCGGGAAAGACCCTCTTCGCCGTCGACGAGATCTCGCTCAAACGCATTAGCGTCGAATTTCAGAAAAGGTTTTTTGGACTTTTTGATAACGGGGGAACGAGACATGATGGGGGTTTCGAGCTGGGGGTATAGCCGCTTTGCCGGGTGCTGAGTACCTTTTATCTATCATCTTATGGCTTCGGTCACCACGTCAGGTGCCAGTTTCGGAGCCCAGAAGCTTGCAATGCGGATGAAAACGCGGAGTTGGACATGTTAAATGGGCGCTTATTGTGCGTTTCTGGAGTGGTCATAGGGAAGAGACGCTAAAATTAGGTCTTTAAGCGCTCGTGGCGTGAACACCAAACGTCACATTCCATTTTTGTTAATATCCACGTAAGGAGCAAGAAACCGAGATCAGAATTCATTCAAGAGAGATTCAGATAGATACCGTAATAAGAGAGCAGACGGAAAGCGTGTATTTTCCATACAAATAGAACAAATCAGACACAAGCGTCGCAAAAGGCTGGTACCGCACCAAGAGGTACTTCTCATGATGCCAAACCTAAGATCTTGAGCATATTCAAGCACGTTCCGAGGTTGTGAAGAGCTAGCATGAAGATAAGGATGCCGGCAGTGCCAACGGTGTCCGTATAGGTTCCTCGATGCCCTGAAGTATCATGACGGGAATTCCAATTCCACTGTCGGTGAGACAAGAGTCTACGACGCAGGCAAAACCTACGGGCGTCAACAAACACAAGACCTTGTAAGTATCCTGAGTTTGAACAAAGGGAGTAAATCGCGCATTTCCCACGATTACAAAAGCATTAGAATTTGCTTACCTAAGTTATTATATATTTATTGAGCTATTGCACGTGTCCAGTAACTCATACGTACATTACACCAATCCCTCTGCACTGCACGCGTTAACTTCACCGTCAACGATTTCTCCTCGTCGTGTATATCCACGGCATTGCCGACGACTTTTCAAGACTAACAACAACGATACAACATCTTCTTTTGTTCTTAATAGTCTGGTATAATTTGTTATGCCGCCCCCACATTACGACTTTCTCATCAAGGTGAGTCCAGCCATCAAGTACTTGCATCGTGTATAGCTTCTCTAACATTATCTTTGAAATCTTATAGCTCTTGCTCATCGGCGACTCTGGTGAAGTAGTCTTCTAAGCCGCGCTAGGACTATTGCTGATTTCTTGAATTGTATTCGTGAAACTGCAGGCGTCGGTAAATCATGTCTCCTCACGCGATTCTGCGACGATACATGGACTCCGTCGTTCATCACAACAATCGGTATTGACTTCAAGATCCGCACCATCGAGCTCGACGGGAAGCGAATCAAACTTCAGATTGTACGTATCATATCGTTTGCTCTTGTCTTGATGTTCGTGTGTATGTCGGAATTCGGCTGACTGCTTCTGACTGCGCCGTGCTGGCGCGCACGGGGCTGTGTTACTGAATATATAGTGGGACACTGCTGGCCAGGAGCGATTCCGGACGATAACGACTGCATATTACCGTGGCGCCATGGGTATTCTTCTCGTATACGACGTTACCGACCAGAAGTCATTCGATAGTCAGTTCCTAATTGACTTTTTACGTCCTCTAATTTCAGAAGCGCTGATGATGGGAACGCTACTACTGTAAATGCAGATATTGACACCTGGTTCTCAAATGTTGAGCAGCACGCTTCGGAAGGTGTAGATAAGATCCTTGTGGGGAACAAGAGTGATTGGGAGGAGAAGCGTGTCGTGACAATGGAGATGGGTATACAGAAGGCTAGGGAGCTTGGTATTGACTTCATCGAGACCTCGGCGAAAGAGAACAAGGAAGTCGAAAGAGCTTTCTTCAGTCTAGCTGGGTTCGCCATTACTAGCTGTCTAATCACCTTCGTGCATCTCTAACTTGCCCTTACAGTGCGATCAAGACCCGCCTAATTGACTCGCAGGTCAACGAAGATCCTGCAAAGAGCGGGCAAGCCGACGGTGCCGTAAGAGTAGACCAGGCTGGGAATCAGCAGGGTGGATGCTGTACATAGTATATTCATAACTCGCCGTTACTCGGCATTCATACTCCTCGTACATATATATCTTGTCGTTTTCTCCGTCTTCTCTTAACACTTCATTGCATTGACATGTTCCAGACGCAACGCTATGCTTCGCCACATTTCTACTTGCGGGTACGTTTATTCAACCAGTACTACCTTAACGAAGGGATACGAAACAAGCAGAAAGTACAAGAACGGTAATCAACTTCTCAAGATTTTCAATTCTCATCATCAACAAAAGACGAGTTCCAATTCCCTCCCCACCAGCGCCTAATTCGCTCTCCTCCCCATTCACGATACTCCGCTTTCGTAACAGCATGATTCCAATGTTCAGGACGCGTGGCACAATCTGCCATCCCTCGCCACGCGTCAAGAGTGGGATTGTCCGCTCTGTAGATGTCCAGAGGCATTTCGGGAGGGAGGATGGGTCGCAATGTGGCGTGCAGGCGTGGGACGAGCTCTGGCAACTGGGAGGGTGCACCCGTCACCCAGATATTCTGAAAGAATCGGTGTAAAATAGTTCGATTAGGTATTATAAAGAGAGGTAAGACACGTACGTTGACAAGTCTCCCCTTCTCAGCCTCACTAAATCTAGCAAGCACATTTTGCACGACCTCTCCCAACCCGGCAGCATCCACGCCAGCCATTCCAGGGGCGAACCACGTTTCGCACGTTCGCCAGCGCTCCGTGCTCAGATGCACCCTCGCCGCACCCGCAGCATCGCCTTCTGGATACCGAGGTCTGAACGCTTCCATTAACGCGGACCGCTGCTGTGTACGTGCGGCGTAGGTGTGCTCTGCTACGAACGTTGGGTCATGTGCGAGGAGCTTAGATTCGACAGCCTCGAGACGTGCGAGGTCTTCTTCTTCGTCTGAGGATACTGCTGAAGTGTTCTGTGCCAAAGAGTCAGTAATTACCTACTTAATCTAATGGAATAGGCCGCACGATTTTACGATAGATTGCCCAATCTGCGTCATCCGCGCCAAACATATCCTCTAAAGCGGCAAGAAAAAATCAGGATAAAGCGGTATCACCGCCAAGACGAATGAACCAACCTCCATTCGCCTTCCTCCTCTTCTTTGGCATACGGTCATCAGCAGCTAAACTTGCAATATTCTTCATCCTCGCCTGCGCAACAGCGCTCTTCCGATCCGACAACGCCGCCTTCCTGCGCGTACGATCTCTAATTCTCGTCATCGTAGCCTCGTGTTCACGTCTAATACGCTCCGCCCAGCCCTCAAGATCCCGCTCTCGTTCCTCAGCTTCGCGTTGCTCTTCGGCTTCTTTTTCTTCTCTTTCGCGTTCCTTTTCGCGTCGCGTGCGCTCTCGTGCTTCCCATCCGGCTTTCATCATCTTTTGTTTCCGTTTCTCTTTCAAGGCTTCTTCATCGAGCTGAAGATAGCAAATTATGAGAATAAACCCTTTTTGGGAGGGAGACAGTAAGTACCTCTTCATCCGGCACATCTACAAGAGGGAACGAAGGCTCCTCCTTTTCTAGGTCATCTGCATCTGTAGCGTTCCTCTTTCGTCGCTCATTGATGTCCTTCTCAAGCTTCTTCATATATTGCCGCAGCTCATCTGTATCATCAAAGCCTAGTGACGTCGCTAGTTTTGTGGTAGCCTCGGTGGATGTGTCTGACTGCGCCTCCATTTTTTCTTTATAGAATTTCAGTTTCTTCTCCATCTCTGCCAGCTGAAAGAGATGATACGAGACACAATTGAGCTGAGCAGTCCTACTGAATGTAATTCGAATTCCCTACCTTTTCAGCCCTCTTGGTCGCCGCAATCTCTTGAAGTTTCTTCCCTTGCGCACGTCTTCGCTCTGTCAAACGCGCAAGCTCCTCTTCTGTCTTCTCATTTTCAATGCTTGCCGAGTACGGGAACTGGACGATCCGTTCATGTGCACGGATTTGAGCTGGATCCGTAAGACGGCGCAGCAATCCGGTATAGTCCGCTGAGAAGGCGCAGACATTTTGGAATAGCCACTATACGTTCGTTCAGAACTGTAGTAACGAGGCGGGCGATGTTTACGTACGTTAATTTGAGGGGATGTTATGCGAGCTGGGAATGACGGATATTTGAGTTGTATGAGTTTCTGAAGGTAGTCGGCTGCCTGAGATGCACCCCACGGTATCCTAGAATCCAGGATTTTTTCAGCATGAGCGTATGTTGATTCGTAAGTCACGCGTACCTCTTGCAGTGGTTTAGGATACCTCGCCCAGAAAGGACAGGAATGACCGATGTGGATGCCGTATTGAATGATATGACAAGACCATCGGATGTGAATGGTGAACTAGGAGCGGGCACATTGTTATGGTAAAATGACATGACCGAGTCTACGCAGTATAGTAAACGCGGTACGCCATATTGCTCAAACATCAGTTCAGATGTTACTGAAACGAGTAAGATTATGATTGATTCAACAGTATATCTAACGACACGTACAAGCTCGGGAATGAAAAGGCGTGCACAAGCGCTCAGACATCAGAACTGGATGGTTCACAGACTCGGCGCTGCTGACGTTAAGATGCACGAATGCATAGTCCAACGCATTTTCCTATCTCTCATTTTAAGGAACTGAGTGACAAATTTACATCCAAGCAATAACCGACTCACCAACGCGTCAAAATTTAGTAAGACGTCGCCTTCCCAAGGTGTTCGTGCTTGCGCTCTCGCCCCGCTGTCGAATTCAACACTATCACCGAAAAGTAGAACAGGGTTGTTGGACCTTCTGTCCTTGAAGCGGGAGACGATATTGGGTCCCGAGAACGGATTCAGACGCGTCTTTCCGGTTTCTGGATCTAATGCGAATCCGTAGCGTAAAGTTGATGAGCCATTGTCGATAACTATAGGTGTCTGCTGGTCCTTGAAAGGAGCATGGTCAATTTGTTGAAGTGGTTGTGGCGGGTACGGTGCTGGTAAGTATACGATGTTGGACGTGTCGGCCATCGTCGTCGACGGCGTCAAGATTAAGATTGAAGCGAAACGCGAAAGGAAGGTGACTGTGAGATCTACGCGTGACGCGTTGTCGGATCATGCCGAACGGTGAGATCTGAAATGAGATTGCAAAACGTATATTTGAAGTCGATCATTATTTTATTTGACGAAGCCCGCTTCTCCTTTGCCCACTCGCCACCATGTCCAGTTCAGACCTCCGCCGTCTTGCGGCGACTCACGCTGAAATCCCCTACTCTCGCCCGGGTACGCCGCCTCCGGAGCACCCTCCTCTGCAGATCGGGTTCTGCGGACTCGGCGCGATGGGTTATCTCATGGCTAGGAACCTAGCAAATCACCGTTCTTCTCATCCGAGGGGCGCTCCTCCTCTTCTCGTATACAATAGGACACTCGCAAAGTCAGAGAAGCTGCAAACCGAGCTCGGAGCGAACAAGATCCGTATTGCCGAAAGTGCAAAGCAGCTTGCTCAGGAATGTGATCTGATCATTACTAGTCTCGCGAAGGATGAGATTGTTAAGACCGTATATGCGCAATTTAAGCAATCATTGTCGGTAAGATGATTTGCCATTCCATGTACTCACATTATGCTCACTATATGCAGGAAGTACCGCCCACAAAACCAAAAATATTCGTCGAGACTAGCACTTGTTACCCGACCGTTGCAGGTCATTCTTTTACCGTGTTAGTGCGTGTCTGAATAGCACTCACATTTTTATTAGGGGAGCTCGATGAAATGATTTCTGGTTTTCCGCACTGTCATCTCATAACAAGTCCGGTCTTCGGGGCGCCAGCAGCCGCTGATAAGGCCCAACTCGTGCTTGTAATGTCGGGAGACTACCGTTCAAAGAAAGAGGCTGCTTATTTGTTGGTCCCAGCTATCGGTAGGAAAGTCATCGATCTTGGTGGAAACCTTGAGAAAGGTCCGTCCATTTTAAGATCGTATAAGAAGCCGCGACATGCGTATACTAAGCCCTCTCCAGCACCCACGCTGAAGCTTATCGGAAATTCGACTATCCTGGGACTCATGGAAACTATGGCCGAAGCTCTTACACTAGGCGAGAAAACCGGAGTAGGCGCTCCCGCGGTGCACGAATTGATCCAAACTCTTTTCCCGAATCCGATCATGTTGAACTATGCCAACAAGATGACGAACGATTTGTTTGATGGGAGTGTAGGTTTCACGATTGACGGAGGATTGAAAGATGCGAAGCATGTCCAGAAGCTTGCTAGTGACTTCAACACACCTATGCCTACGCTTGACATTGCTCATCAGAACTTACTTACGGCTCGAGCCATCCACTCCAATCAGAAGTTGCGTAGTGTACAAACCGTTGATGTCCTTGATTGGAGTGCACTAGTTGCTGGACCTCGCGTGGCCGCTGGACTAGACGGACTTAATTCCGGGAAGGTAAGATATTTGAAATGACTTCAGCTTACTCATTCAATCTAATCGGTATCGCTCGGTCTTTAGCATTTGAAAGTGGTGAAAGAAGATTGAAACGTCTAAGGACGAGATTGCTGTTGTTTCCGCTAGTGCCATGTTTACTTGTACTCTGTAGTTTTCGCAGCCCTATGTAAAAGTACTTACCAGAAATGTATCTCGTTGGTCGATCAGCTCAGAACGTCAATGTTCTGGTCCCTGAAGTGGTAATGACCTATCAATATTTCGTATACTACTCATTTGAGTGCCGATCATGACGAAATGGACCACCAGAATTAATGGCAAGTCTTTCCTTTTTGTGAAATTTGTAATTAATAAACCTAGAATATCGAAGGAGCTACAACCGAAGGCAATCGATACTAGTGGTATTTGAGCCTGCTTCGCATATTTTCCTAAGCGGATGAGAAGAGGTTGAGTCATTATCGAAAGCAGGAAGGAGGAGAGCATGTGACCATGAAGTCACGTTATCGCTCTTGATGAGGTCCCGACCGACTTTTCGTGTGCACAGCCCATAGGCTCCGACCCCCTCCTCCTGCCACTACATCCTTTATTCCTCCTCGTCCACGATGTCTCCATCTCTGATGTCGTCGACGTCCCTCTTCAGACCTCGTTATGATCCTACCAAACCGGAGTACGAAAAGTCTATACTTGAGTGGAAGGGTAAGAAGAGTCAGAAATCGAGCGCGCCACAAGTGCCCACAGTCAAGGTAGTGGTACAAAGGTCTAAGACACTTTCTCCTCAATCTCCGCCTCCACCGCGAGAACTGTCAAGTAGTCCGCCAACGAAGCGCAGTGCGCCAGCTTCTGCGGTATTAAGCTCACCGGTCTCGTCCTCTGTCACGTCCTTGGCCTCGGCAACCACTCCGGGTGAATCGAATGCGCGCCTATTTAAGAAGAGGAAGCTCTCCAGCGCGTCTTCTTCACCCAAGTCACCGGATGTAACCCGAAAAGCGACCATGTCCCCCCAGAGTGCTGAAAGCGCGAAAGACGCGTCGAAGTTGTCCACGATCAAGCGCGAAAGGTCGATGGGTGACGCGTCTCCGATTGCCGGGGGTTCGAAGGCTGATGAAGATAATGACGCGTCGCTGACTTCTTCACCACCTGAAAGCGTCAAGAAAGTCAAAGACGCGTCGACGCGTGAGTCAGCTCTCCCCTCATCCTCGATGTCCACAGCTTCGATACCATCGACGTCACTCTCCAAACCCCCTTATGGTCCTACACGGCCGGAAAGGCCTAAAACGCCTTCTCCTCGTCCTGTGCTCCTGCCTCGAGAGCCGTTGAGTACACCGCCGAAACGCCTCGCTCCAGTCTCCTCGGGTTCCTCATCTTCAGTAGCATCTTCTCTCACGTCCTTGCCTTCGGAAACCACCTCAGACGAATCAGATGCACGTTTACCTAAGAAAAATCTCTCCAGCGCGTTTTCGTCCGTCAAGCCACCAGATGTAACTCAAAGCGCGACTATCATCCCCAAGAGTTTTGGAGAGGCGAAAGACTCATCGTCAAAGTTGTCGACACTCAAGCGTGCAAGGTCGATGGGTGACGAGTCTTCGCTTGCTGAGGGCTCGGAGGATGATGAACGCGACGACGCATCGCTAATGCACTCGCTACCTAAACGCGTCAAGAGACTCAAAGACGCGTCGACGCGGGCGACGACAGTGAGTTCGAGTGTGTCGGCGAACACGTCACGCTCCTCGTCGCCAGCACCTTCCGGAAAGACATCCGCGCGATCAAGAAAAACGTCACGTAAATCGGATGGATCTGGTAGAAAAACGCGCCGTCGTAAGAAAAGAGCCCTGACTGACCTCACGCTGCCTCCAAAAAAGGGCACCTACAATCGTCATTTGACTCCTATCATGGTCCGAAATGCCAGCACGCCGGACTCTACGATGGACTGCGAATCCGATTCCAACTTACCGTTGCACGATCCCCGACAGACATGGACGGAGGAAGATGGTAATATTGAAGATGGACTGCGTACTAGTGAACAAGTTGTGAAGCGACTCTCCGAGATGGGGAGATATAGAACTTGTAAGTTCTCTGATTAGATAACTTTCTTCGTCTTATCGCCGACATCTGACAATGCTCTTAAGTTTTCAGGAATCCGAACGATCCGGAGGACATGTCTTATGAATTGTCAAAGCTTCCTACTGTTGAATTAGAGTATCCAAATACCGGTGCGGTCGAGACGTGAGTATCCTTCCGGATTTGAGATGCCTATTTAATAAGACACGCGTAGTTTCTTGCTGGCTCGACCTAAGGACGAAGACCACTATGATCCTACGCTTGATATCGAGAACACTTTGACCACGTTCATCAAAGGTTGGACAAGAGCGTCGAGTACCGAATCGACTGTACTAACTAACTTCTCAGACATTATCCCGTGCGAGTTCAAGGACGTGTTTGGACCGCTACCTGAAGACGCTCTCCGGAGCATTGCTGACGAAGATGACGAGGACAATTATCGAGCCTCTCCTACACCTCTTGAAACTTCTCTGCACCGGGTTTCATCTTTCTTGACCCCTGAGACATCAGAACCATCGACATTGAGTCTCGTTCCATACTCTGACTCCGAAAGTGGAACTCCACCTCCACCTACATCATCCTCTCGATACTCGCCGTCGCCGAAAGGATTAATGAGGTCACTGATCACAGCACGACACCGTAGGGATGGACCGGCGTATACTGCGACACTAAGAGAGATCAATCAATGCATTCGCGAATTCAAGAAGCATATTTCGGGCAACATTCTCCGAGAAGTTCCTCGCACATGGGAAATGGACGGGATTCCAGCTGGTGTAGTGCATCGCATTATCGAAGAGACATACCAGCGTTGTGTCGGTCCCCAGATCAATCAACTCAGGAAATACGAAGCATTCTCGTCTAATGTATATGGAGAGCTCACGCCTGCTTTCGTGGACGACATCATCAAGCGCACAAGGCTAAATTCCAAGTCGCTCTTCCTGGATCTTGGATCTGGTGTAGGCAACGTCGTTCTGCAGACGGCGCTGCAGACTGGATGCAAAGCATTTGGTATTGAGGAGCGTGGGGATACAGCGCAAATTGCGATCGACCAGATTGAGCAGATCAAGCTCCGCTGCCGGATGTGGGGTGTCAGTATGGGAGAGGTCGAGCTCATTCAGGGAGATATGACTAGAAATGAGCGCGTTGATCAATTGATGAGCAAAGCGGATGTCGTGCTCGTCAACAACTATGTCTTCTCCGAGGAGTGTAAGCCTTTCCTTTTTGCCTCTTCCTACACTTTATTCAATCTACCAAATTCAATATCTATATAGTGAATGCCGCCCTCCGCCCAAAATTCCTCGACCTCAAAGAAGGCGCATTTGTTGTCTCACTCAAGCCCTTCGCGACCCCAAAATCGCAACAGCTCACCGAACGAAATTTTGATGACATCTCTTCGATATTCGTCGTTAAGCCTTATCCATATCATAGTGGCACCGTGAGCTGGAGTGGTGGGAGTGGGACGTATTATATCCATCGTGTAAATCGAGAGGTGTATAGAGAGTGTGTGAAAAATTTCCAAGATTCGAGGAGGACGAGGGTGACGAGGCGATGATGCGCCTTTCGTCCGAGCTTGGTCTCAGTTGCCTAGTCATCTCTTCCTCCTCCTCCCTCCCTTCTCACCGCAACTTTGCACCTTCTCCAGCTTCCTATTTCTGACCTTTTTTTCGTGGATGGCTCCCCAATAACGTGTTTTATCATTTATTATTTCTTCCTAGAGGTTCAGGTTGATTTCCCAAGACACTGGCCCTTTTTATCATCAGACAAGTCAGACTTTTATCATTGTAGACTGCATTGCATTGCATCTTATCGCATCGTGACTTTGACTTTCCAAGCAGGTCTGCTTACATCCGTAATATCCGAGAGTGTATTGCTTTTTTCCCTTCTCATTTGTTTCTCCCTCTCTTGCTTTTCGCTTTCCTTTCACTGACGTTGTTTTATTATATAGATACTGTTGCTTATACCCTCCTGTTACCCTTCTGCTACTTCTTTGAACCGCTTTTCCCACAACGCAATGTACAAAGAACGAGACACTCTCATTGACAACTCTACTTACACGTTGTCGACGTCGACTTCGTCAAGATTCCTGCTTTTCTGTTCTCCTGTTGTAGGTACAATTTTGTACTTATTGTTTCGTACTGTACATACGTGCTCTTGTGTAAATCTTAATTCACTGTACTAATTTCTTCAGATTCATGAATGACCCGAGGACTCTTCACGTCCTCAACCGATCGAAAATTTTAGAAAATAAAAAACCCTTTCTTTATTGAACAGCCTTTTATCTGCTCAAGATAAACATAACGACGTATGTCGCGCTTTCTCTCTTCAAACTCTTGGGTAATAGGGGAGAAAGAAGAATACAGAAAATAGTACGGAAGTTGTGGGTGACCAATATATGGTATAAAGAAAAGAAGGGAAAGGACAGGGAAACGAAGGAATAACGAAAGGGAACCCCGGGAAGGAATCAGAGCATATATGATTTCCTTGTAAGACATGGAGGCGGAAGGACGGGAGAGTTGGGTTAGGTTTCCTGTACGTAGTTTCCTGCAGTAACGGGAAGTAACGGTGAACATTGATATCGAGTTAAAAATGGAAAAAAGAAACACGACTACCTGGGAAAACGCCTTCTCGTCCGTTTAGTCGACCTGTCCACCAGTCCTCGGTGCTCTCGGTGCGCTTGACGACTTCGATGCGGTCGCCAGTCTTGAACTCTAGATCGCCTTCAGCCTGTGCGAAGTAACGTTCAGCGCGATCTTGTATCAAGATAAATGAGAATCGTTTTACCTGAGCGGTAAAATCATACAGCGCAACTACGTATTGCATTGGAGGCTCGGCCCGTGGTTTGGGCTTGAGCGGAGGTGGAGGTGGGGGCGCCTTCTTCGCCAACGTCATCTCTCCATTATTAGATGGCGTATATGGAGGTGGTGCGGCAGACACATGTCCCCCAAACGAAGGCGGCGGAGGCGGCATCTTCTTCGCAAACCCTCCCGCACTGCTCGTCGTCGAGCTTGACATCGCCGTATTCGATCTCGCTAGGGACGAAGCGCCCGATGCTCCCGACATCATCGAATTCTGCCGATGTGTTTGTATCAGCTTCGAAGTTGATACGATGCGCTTGGTGATATTCATATCCTCGATACGCTGCCACGCGTCTGTACGCTTGTTCTCGTAGTCATCTGCTATCTGCGGCACGGTGACTGACACGTCGTATTTTCCCTCTGCGAAGGTCTGCATTTTCTCCATGAGCATGTAGTAGATGTTTAGCCTATTTTGGACAGTTAATCGGACGAGAATGGGTTGAGAAAACAAAACACATACTGCATGTAATAGAAGGAATTGTATAGAGGATCAATGAATTGCGTGGAGAGCTGGAAGAAACGCGGAAGTTCTTGCTTCATCGCGTTATTGATATATTCATATTCATTCGTTGCGATTTCAAAGTCTTGTTCGAGCTAACATCGCAAATATCAGCGCTTTACATGAAAGATCAACTGCTATGTCCGAATCACCTACCTTGAACAAGTTCTTCTCGTCATTGAGCGATTTCTCCTTCTTATCGCGCAGCTTCGTCAAAGAGTTGTTGAATCGATCATAGTCAAGGAGCTAGTAATCAAGAAGCAGGGGAATAGTTAATTAATTAGACAAATATTACGAGACCTAGCCTTACGAGCCAAGCCTTACCTTGTGATCGCGCTTCGTAATGTTCTTGCGGATCGACTTCATGATTGTCTGTAATTCCTTCACAGGCACGACGATGCGGGACTCGATAAGCTCAAGTTCGGGCGCAATGTTTAGTTTGAGCTCTTCAAATAGCTGTTGATAGCCATCGACGTTGCGAATCGTGTCCTGCGCATCGGGATACTTGCCGATGAGGTCGAACTCTCCGACCATGGGGTGGAATATTTGGCCGAAGTGCTGCGCGAAGCCTTGACCGGAGGTAAACAAGTCTAAAGATCATATGCTGTAGTTATGATAGATACGAAATATAGATAAAGTACGTACTGGTGACGGCCTCGGTGAACTTCTTGCAATCCTTCAGTAGCTTCTCCACTGTCTCCTCGATCGCTGTGAACTTGCGCTGGTAGTCATCGAACTCCGGATCGGAGGACTCTAAATAGAAGCATTAGACGATAATCCATGGAAAAGATATTGTGATAGAAGCTTGCTCTTGGACATCCCGACCTTGGCGGTCACCAAGTGCGGTGTCCTGCGGATATCACGAAAGTGAGCTCAAGGATCATGACAGTGTGGCTAATGACACACCGCTTAATTGCCTTTGTGATTCCCTTCATCACTAGCGACTCACGACACAGACGACAGCCAAGACGATAGGTAAGATGGGACGAACAGAGGAGTCAGAACCGCACGCACGCATACAAAGCGGGCTAAGTGCACAGCCATCACGTGCAGCAACAATAATCGTAATTTCCTCATCGTAACAATTTCCATCACTTATCTTGTTACGCTCATCCACCATCCACTATGCCGATTAACCAGCCTTCAAACCAAATCAAGTGCGTTTAGCACTCTTCACTCGTGGCTGTACTTGGCTGAGACCATAGTAGGTTAACCAACGTGTCCATCGTGCGCCTCAAGAAAGGCGGGAAACGTTTCGAAGTGAGTCAGAAGCGCATACATCCAACACCCCTTCCATCTGGTAGACTCGTGCTCATCGTGGTAGACAGGTGGCATGCTACAAGAATAAGGTGCAAGAATGGCGAAAGGGCGTGTAAGTCACTTGCGAAGTACACCATGGCTGCGCTGAGAAATCTCATGAGAATTGAATGTATAGAGAAAGAAGCTTGGACGACGTCCTGCAGACTGAGGCTGTATTCGTGAACGTGTCGAAGGGCGAACTCGCAAAAGCAGGCGATCTTAAAAAATCGTTTGGGAATCTATCGCAAGACGATATTATCAAGGAGGTGAGTACAGCCCATCCTCTGCTCTCTTTCTTTTCTCCATTTAACGATTAAATGACTCACAACTGACGTTCGGCTCTTCACCAGATCCTCAAAAGCGGAGACCTCCAAGTCGGTGAAAAGGAGCGCGAACATGAGCTCACCAACTTGCGCAAGGACATCGCGCACCGCGTAGCCGAGTCCGTCGTCGAGCCATCCACTCAGCGGCCCTACTCCCTCGCGATCATCGAGAAGGCTCTCTCAGAAGTCGGGTTCAGCGTCGACCCGTCGAAGAACGCGAAGAGCCAGGCTCTGGTGGCGATCAAGATGCTCACTCAGAGCGCTAAGCTGCCAGTACAGAGAGCGAGGATGCGCGTGAGGGTGACGATCCCTGCTGTGGATGTTGAGAGGCTTGGGAGCAAGATTAAGGAGGGTGCGGAGGTTGTGGAGGATACCGAGACGAGGGCTGAGCTTTGGGAGGCTGTAAGTTGCTTTTTTAAATGCCCGTTGCTTTTGAAAGTGTCGGAGCTGATATTTGATTATTGTTCTTAGACTTTACAGATCGATCCTTCCCAGTTCCGCGTATACAAGGAATTACTCGACAAGGAGTGCAAGTTGGGGCGATTAGACGTAGTCGATCACACAGTCTTCGCGCCGCCTGCTGCTTAGAAATCTCACATGTCGCTGTACTGTAATTGTAGCTTGATTCTCAGTGTACGCTGTTGAGAGATTCGCCAACCTGTATATTGTATAGAACGTTGTCTTTTTCTCGTTGTAGCGAATAAATACGACAACAACCAAACACCTCACCAAATCAAACTTGTCTCCTCCCGTTCGACGTCCCTTAAAACAAGCGGCTTCACCACGCGGTTCCAATTCTCCGCCCATGAGCACCATCCGTCCCCTTCCTCTTCCACTTGCACTCGCTCATCGCCTCGCGATCGATTTTGACGATGCCCATGCTTTGTATGCCTGTTGCTCGACATGCACTGCTTGAACGACTCGCGCAGTCGGGCGAGTTGAGGTGCTTCTGGGAACCCGCGTAGGATATCCGTAAGTTGGCTCGTCAACTCGTCAGCGGTTTTGAATGTGTATCCGTTTTGGCGATCTTTGACGAGTTCGGAAAGGCTGGATTCATCATCCGAGGAGTGGTGTTTGAGTGTGGATTCTGGTATACAGATTACTTTTTTTTTCTTGACTTACCACGGAAAGTCAAGCGCACAGACGGGTAACCCACATCCAAACATGTCGACGACTTTCATCGGGAGGTCCAAATTGGACGAGCTCGAGTGTAAACATACACCAAGATCTGCAGAGCCTGTAATTAAACGCCAAGTCTTTAGTATCACCACGTTGAAAGTTCGCTCGGAGGAACACCCTAACCAAGCAGAACAGGATAATCCTCCGCCTCGAGCCACAGATTCCTACACCGAACCCATCTCCATCCCTGTTCTTTCTCCCTTCGCGCTACTTCGTTCATGTAGAACTCCTTTTGCGGGCCCTTGCCCGTGACGATAGCAAGCAGCTTGGGTAATTTGTTACTTTCATTGTCATCCGATGAGACGTATTCTTCTTCATTCGCCTGACGCGCCCTCTTCTCATACATTTCAAGCGCGTCTAGGAGGATGCTGAAGTCTTCGTCGGGCGTCCATGAAGTGGAACTGACAAGTAGGGCAGGACGGTCAGCTCGTAAGGCGGGGAAGGTCGATCCTGGAGACGACGGATCGGACAGTTCTGGGTCGAGAGAAAGAGCCCCGTATGGCGCGCCTTGATGTGCTAAATGTGTGAACGGAGTAGAACGCGGCGAGTTGTATCTAGGAAGGAACTCTTTGAGAGAAGGCGAAGAAAAGGAAGGCGCGAGTTTGTTAAAGAGCTGAACCAAGGTCTAATCGTCAGTGAACGTATCTATGATACTGGTGCAAAGATCATCGCACATCGTGAGTCTCAAAGTCCTCCGCGCGCTTGAAGTAGGACGGAGGGCGGTCGTGAAGAACGACCTTGATACCTCTGAAGATAATCAATTATTAAATGACATGGTTAAAAAGAAGAAGACACGAACCGTAAGTCCCAAGGCTTGACCAAATGATCACGCATCGCTCGGGTGACGAACAGATGGATGTGCGCTGACCGACCAAAGAACTTCTCGAATCTTCACAAAAAAATCAAGGTAATCAATACTCTCTAAATGAACAAAATGCAACCCTGGGCACGTACTTTCTAGCAATCCTGACAAGCGCATGTTTCTCGCCCAACTTGAGTGCGAGTATACTATACCCAAGATTATGCCAATCGATGATGAGCTTGCTACCTCTTAGCCAGCACACGAGCTGCACAAGTGCAAGAGTCGGGATGCTCGGAGGGTTCTGGCTTCAGAAATTAACAACACTAACTAAGTGGAATCTTTCTTACGAAGAGGGGGGAAAAGAATTACGAACCTGCACGATAATATACTCTGGAGGACGAGGGATGGTGTACAAAAGTGCTGAGAGGACTGTACATATTTGAAGGGCAATTTTGAGGGGTGCTAGTAAGAGGAAGGGGAGCCCTTTAAACATCGAGGGCGTTTCGGTTAGATGAACGAGTTCGACATTTATTCGTACCAGCGAAGGGATCGGCTTTGAACCTAGACTCAGAATAAGTAAAGGTATGCTACAGCAAAGCAACGAACATTTCCTTCACAACGCACCTGCATAGCCAACCAAGTACGTCTGGAACTGCGCATTCGCAAAGCTTTCGGCGTGATACATCATACGCGGACTCCTCCCTATGTCCCCTAGGACGAGCACGGCGACGATGCGCAAGGCAGCTCTTTCCCTTTTGCTGAATGCATTTCGAATGAAGGTAACGATGAAGAGCGTGATTAAGATTCGAAGGGCGATTGTGTAGTCGAACATTGTAATGTGAGCTTCAGTGCGATTACTATTGCGGAGAAAAATCACGATCCAGGTCGCAGGAGGGGGGTCTATGCTCGGACGCTACGAAGGTGAGTTGAGTTTCACTTTCAGTTGACGACACGTGCACGTGCACTTGCCCCCAGCCGGTTGTACCACCAGTGCTTCATGTCGACACAACGCAGCTCGACTTCTTTAAGACTCTCCAAGACCGCTTTTGTCGAGCCCTCAACGGTATCATCAAAACGTCCTCTTAGTCCTGTCGGTTCTTGTCAATATAATATTTTTATTTTACTTTAAGTACAGTAACTGGTTGCCAGACTTGGCACAGGAAGACTCGAGCCGTAGACACTGGGCTATCGGTGTGGTGTACCGCTGATTTGTCCCCCTTGTATCTGATGCCCTTGAGCTTAGACCTAACTATCTACACACATCAGACTGACCGGAGGCGTAGGTGTCTGTTATGCTTCGCAACGACCTCCTCTTAGTCCAGTCCAGGCAAAACTCCTATATGTTGGGACTATGTAACGAGCTGACGTCTTTTCCCATTTACCAACAGCACATTTCATCTCATCTCACCGCGAAAACAATAAGCATATGCATATGGTCATGTCAGAATCAACAACTCCAGTCGGTACGCAATCCAAATCCCCCCGTTTCCCCTTCCACGCGATGGTGATGCAGATTATATGACTTTATTTACAACCTTAGTGATACTGATGGAGGTCGTTCGGACAACGCCTAACGCTTAAGAGACGACGAGGAAGAGATAATGCCGAGAAGACGAGCCGACCCGGAGATGTGGTAGATACACCCACTGGCCGGGAGCGGATCAGTAGCCGAGTTCCACTCCAGTTCTATACTGTATGTGCAGTAAGACTTGTTGTATGCGCACTGGGCTGTACAAGGCCAAGCATTGCGACTGTTCGACGTCTGTCGGGGCTGAATCGCAGAAATACAATATATGAAGCAACTTGTATATTACGCAACGCAACCACTGTGTTTCACGCGTTCCGTCGGGCTCTCATTTCTCCAGTCACGCACGGTGAAGAGTCAGAAGACGCAAAGATCGAGTGTATTTCTTGGGAAAAAGACACGCACATATTGAATGAACCACGCTTCGTTCCAGTAGAATACCCATGTTTTTGTATCAATGCAGAAGTGATGATCAATTTCTATGTGTGTACATGCAGAGGTAGCTCCTAGCAACGTTGATGCGTACTTATTCCACGAAAGGCGATTGGGCGCAACGTATGCGTATAGTTAATCTTACACGAATCCGCAGACCGCTACGACCGAAAAAACCGAATCACAGACGTAGCCTCATAGCAAGAATCAGGAGGAGGCTCGTCCTCGTTCTCCCATCTCACGCATCCTTCTTCTCCGCAGCGGCTTTCTCATCATCCGTACCATTGACAGACTTCTTCTGCGGCCTCAAGCGCGGCGGCAAGATCATCGTCGGTGGAAGCGTCGTAATCGGAGGCAGCAGCGCCGACGCCGCGTTCCTCGCACTCTGCATCAAGACCATATCCATGATTACCAGAGCCGCCATCGCCTCGACAATCGGCACGGCGCGCGGGACGACGCACGGGTCGTGTCTGCCCCGAGCAGCCAGCTCACCCTCGGTGCCGTCGTATTGCGCCGTGGCCTGCGCCTGGCTGATCGTCGCGGGCGACTTGAATCCGATCCGGATGTAGACGTCCTGCCCGTTCGTGATCCCGCCCTGCACCCCTCCACTCCAGTTTGTGCGCGTGCCGAGGCGCCCGTCGGGCAGCGCCACGAACGCGTCGTTGTGTCGCGATCCGGGCACCTCAGTCCCTCGGAACCCAGACCCGATTTCGAAGGCCTTGGTTGCAGGAATGCTGAGCATGGCGTGCGCGAGCGCCGCTTCGAACTTATCGAACACGGGCTCGCCGAGTCCAGGTGGCACACCCCGCATCACACAGGTAATCGTCCCGCCGATCGAATCCTGCGTCTCTTTGGCGCGGATGATCCGCTTCGACATGCGTTCTGCCGTCTCTGCATGCGGGCACCGTATCGGATGCGCATCCACATCTGCACGCGTAACTGTTTTGAGAAGTTGTCGGAAATCCGGAGTGAGCGCCTCTTCGATCGCATCGTTCTCTTCGTCATGCGAGATCGCGCGTCCGTCAACGGAAGATGGGATCGTTACTTTCCCAACGGAAGAGACGAAAGCGACGATTTCGATGCCGTAGACTTGTCTGAGGTACTTCTCTGCGATCGCGCCTGCAGCGACACGTCCTGTACGAGACCGTATTGAGTATATTAAAATAAGGCAAATGATAAAAAATACATACCAATCGTCTCACGCGCACTGCTCCTGCCACCTCCACTACTAGCCTTGATCCCATATTTCTCAAGGTAGGTGTAATCAGCATGACTAGGCCTGGGATACAAATCCGTCTCCGAATAGTCTTTCGGCCGCTGGTCCTCATTCTTCACAAGGAGCCCAATGGGCGTGCCGAGAGTCACCCCATGCTCGACACCGCTTTGGATATGTACCAAGTCCTTTTCGTCGCGCTGTCACAGGCGAAGGAAGCCAGGAACACAAGGATAGTGGGATGACAAGAAGGAAGCGAAAGCGACAAGGGTACATGGGACTCGGCAAAAGCCATATTCAAATCAGATACCAAAGCCAAGACGAAATCGCGTATTAGACAGGCGCATGCAGTGCATGGCAGAGCCAAGATGGATGGATGGATGGATGGATGGATGTGTAAAACAAAACGTCGAAGAACCATAGGCCCAAATATCGGGTGTGTGAAGTCGAGGGAAATAGGCGTTTTATACGAGTTATTTAAAGCAGGTCGAAGTGATGGCAGATGCCATGAACGAGGGGTCGGAAATCCGATGCGTCGAGGGTAGATCAAAAATTTTAGATCCGAGGATGACGACGAGGGCGCAAATACCAGATGTCAAGTATCAGATATCAGATGAATAGAGAAAGTAGGCACAAAAGCGAGGGGTAACAGCCAAGCGAGCCGACAGCGAGACAGTATGAGTGAACTCGATTGCATTTAGAGGGGCGTCAGTCAGTCAAAGAACCGACAAGCAGTGCGTTAGGTTTGATTGAACAGCGAATAGAACGCATTCGCGAACGCGAGGACATGATAGAGACCAGATCCAAATGGAAGGTATTTTCGTCGTGCGCAGCAAACGTTCGGTAGATGATGGTCGTAGGCAAGGAACACGATTGTCGAACAACAGGGCACGATAGTCGATGAATATGTGTTGATGAGATGAGTTGAGAGGAAGCGTGTGTATAATCAAGGAAACATCGAATGCAATATCAACCTCGTTGTCAGCAAACAATTCGTCATAATACGAATGACAGTGAGATGATTTGACTTACCGGAGTCGTGAGATTACTTTGTCCCGGCCGACGCCTGCTCAGTTGGGCTTGGATATCCGGCGCGGTGAGTTGCAGGCCCTAAATCATCCAGGGCGGGAGTAAATCAAGATGAAGTGTCAGATATCACTCGAGGCAAAGAACAGATTAAAGGAGAAGTAATGACGATTGCTAGTATGCAGCGAAAGGAGCGAAATGAGATAGAATGCGAAGTTGCACGCACCGGTGGACATCCGTCTACGATACACCCAACAGAGGCGCAGTGGCTCTCGCCATAGGTCGTCACCCTGAACAAATGCCCAAACGTTGACATATTGAGTGCGAAAGTTCTTCAGAAAGCACTGTCCAAAGCAAATCGAGTACGATGGGGAATCTTGAAAGAAGAGATGAAAAGACGAAGTTGATTATATGCGCCCGCTCAACGTGCACGGCCGCAGAGCAAGTTGTATACACTGCGTCCAAAAGTTTCCGACTTTCCGAAGTAAGCGGAGTGACAAACGCGTGACACGTGACTCCCATCGGCCGAATTCGGTAACGCGAATCCCTCTAATCATTGGCTTGTGCAGTGCAAGAGCGCGTCAATCCTCAAGTCGCGTCGTGACTCCGATTCGTTCGCTCACATCATCCACGGCTACGGTTGCTTGTCTCCATAGCTGATCGGGATTCTTGACGGCAAAAGCGAGATACGCAATAGGGAGAGAGAATGTCGCCTGCAGATGGGAAACCTGCTCTTGCGCCAGCTAATCCAGGTCCAGGTGCCAACGCAGGAATGAGCAGTAACGCTCGCATGAGAGCAGGGCACAGTCCGCCCATGCATGACTACCAGCTCCCTCCGCCTCCCGCTCCGCGCCCCCGCAATCAAGGCGGTCGGAAGAAAATGGTACCTATCGAGCCGGACTCGCTCTACAGGGGTAGCACCGTGTCTTCTGCACACGGTCACAGCGCAAGTGCTGCGCACGTATCACATTCCGGAGTAGGAGCCGGAGCCAAACGCGGAACAGACGGCGGAGCTGCAAGCGTCAACGAGCCACGAAAACGGAAGCGAGTGGATGCGCAGCACTCAGCGTCAACAACAGCGCTAACGCATTCGAAACAAAGTGGTTTTGCTGCGAATAATATTCATGCCTCACATACACATTCTCATGTCGGCGTGTCTGGAAGAGGAAGCGGAGGTGTTGGATCTGCCATCACGGGCGCTGGTTCTATGAACATTTCAAACAGCCAAAACAGCAACAGTATCACCGGAGTGAGCAACGGGATAGGCGGAGGTGCGGGAGTTCTGGCAGGTGATGGAGATGGAGCATCGTCCCTTGTGAGTGATACATAACATAGCATCTACTGTCGATTTTCCAAATCTTTTTTTTGACTGAATTTGATGTTCAGATTGAATTTTCTGCGTTACCGACTTCAGCGCTATACGAGTACATCATGCAGTATGATCTCGTGCCAGTGATCTACCCGACGCCACTCTCTGCCGAAGACCCGCCGCCACCGGCAGCCCTTCTCGACCCGGCACGAATGGCATCACGTGCACCCACTCCCTCACCGCTTCTGATGAGTCATCCATTCATGATTCAGCTACAGCAGCAGCAACAGCACCAGCACCAGCAACAGCTGCATCAGAGCAATACACCGGCTAATCGACCGCGCCGGACACGGGAGGCAAAAGAGGGTAGTCGGCGACGTAGCACACGGTTGATAGAAGAGGAAATGCGAGGAGCAGGAGGCGTCGGAGGGATAGTAGGAATGGAACAAGTGCCAGTGCTAGCGGATGTGAGCTCATTGCATGGGGTACTGGCGACGATCGCCGCGCGGCATTTCCGGGAAAGCAGCGTACGTGAGATGGATACGCTGTTTTCGTTTCTTGGGGCGGTAAAGGGACGGAGGTAGTATTAGTGTGAATAGGCGTGTGGGAGATAGAAACGAAAAGGTGGCCAATAAAATTTTTGAGAGAGAACGACGATTCGCTGTAGTCAGGCGGGAGTGATGGATGGGAATAGATAGATGCCTCGCCGCTGGGTCGCTCGTCGTCCTTGATTCGTTGCCAGGCGACCGCTGACCGAACATTCCGACGCTCATGTGAGGCGGGGGCACTTATAAACAGACACCCCGTCGCTTTCTTCTCCCTCCAGTCCTTAAGCACTCACCTCCTCCGCCTCATCCTTTCGTCTTTCTCCGCAGCAGTGCTGCCTGGTCTTTTCACTTTGTCAGTACTCTTTATTCACTACTACGAATGCTATTCGCTAACCTAACTAACTATGCCTACAGCTTTCCTCGAGGATCCTTACCCCCACTCGTTCTTTTTTCAACTCGTCCCTTGAAGCTCGCATATAGTCGACCTTCATTTTTCATCATATCCAAATCTACAAGTTCGTTCACGATCAGGTATCGAGCAAGATGAAGTTTGCAGCCGTTCTCTCCTATATCCTTGTCGCGCTCGTCGCAAATGCCGTAGCTGAACCCCAATTCGGCGATCGTCAGGGTAATGTATGTACGCGGAAATCCCCTGATACCGGATATATCACTCACAGATATTCAATCCGTCTTTAGGGCCGGGGAGGCTTTGGAGGCTTCGGGGGAGGCAACAATAACAACAACAATGCCCAGGGTAATAACGGGAATAACGGAAACAACAACAATGCGAACAACAACAATGGCGGGAACAACAACGGCGGGAACAACAACGGCGCGACGAGTACCAACACCGCGTCTGCTGCTTCTACCGCCTCCTCCGCCTCCTCCTCCGCCTCCTCCGCTACTGCAAACAACGCGAACAACAACAATAACAATAACAGCAACGGGAACAACAATGCGAGCAGCGATGATGCGCAAGACAGCACGACGCTCGACCCCTCCGTGATCGCAACTGGCTTTGCCGAGGACGGACAGGCGACTCCCGCGGACGGACAGGTTGCTTCGCTCACGTCGACGAACAACTTCATCAACTTCTGCTTGACGGTTGACAAGCCAATCACGAACGGTCAGCAGATCCAGACAGGCTCGTGTAATCCGGCGCCGATGGGTGTGATTGCGGCGACGACGAACATGCCGTCGAGCAAGTTCGTGTTCCCGGCTAACGGCGCGACGATCGCGGCCAACCAGGCGTTCACGATCCAGATGGCGATCAACAATATCGAGACCGGTAACTTCGTCAACGCGCAGAGTAACTATTACTCTGCGCCGCAGCAGGTGAACACGCAGGGCGACATCATCGGTCACTCGCACGTTGTCGTCGAGGCGCTCGACTCGCTCGACCAGACGACCCCGCTCGACCCGACCAAGTTCGCGTTCTTCAAGGGTATTAACGGAGCTGCTCAAAACGGCGTTGTCACTGCCGATGTTACGGATGGTCTTGATGCTGGTGTCTACCGCTTAGCGTCTATTAACTCTGCTGCTAACCACCAGCCTGTTCTTGTCGCTGTTGCTCAGCACGGCTCTCTCGATGACATGGTCTACTTCACTGTCTCGAACAACGCGGTATGTTTCTTTCGGTGTTATACATTGATTTTTTTACTGACGCTCCTCTGTGATTCAGGCTACCAACAGCACGGGCAACGCTAACACGGGTGACGACGACGACGATGACGACGATGACGACGACGACAATAACAACAATAACGGGAATAACAACAATGGCAACAACAACGCCGCGAACAACGGGCGAAACAACAACAACAACGGGCGAAATGGTGGGTTCGGGTTCGGCGGTGGACGTAACGGCGGACGTGGTCGCGGCCGCGCCCTCCGCTTCGCGCGTGACGGTGCCTAAGCGCGGTCGCTCTCCGACTCTTCCACTGTCGCCATCCTCTAATATTCTCGTGTGCATAGAGGACATTTTCATTCCTGTTTTGTTTTGACTTGTTTTGAATTCGTGTGTGTCCATAATGTTTCGTAGCAATACCCTATTGCCGTCACCCCGTTATTTATCCCGTCATTCATCCCGTCCGTTCGTATCCCTTGGCACTGGCTCGATCTTTTCGCGTTTTCGTGTCTCCATGTTTCCATGTTCTGCTTCCTTTCCTTCCTTCATATGTTGTGTAGCCTCTTCCATACCTAAACGGCCCCGGGTCGAGCCCAAAGCCTCTCTCCTGTAGCAGCTTCTTGTTGATAATCGAGCTTGAGGTGGATAGGATCCTTTTTTTCTTTTATTTTGTTTGACTTTTCGTTCGAGCTTTCTTTCGTGTGATCTTTCCAGCTATCGCCGCCTTCGCCATCGCCATGGGACTGGATCTGGGACTGGCTACTAAACTCTCCCCCATCGCATCATTCGCTTTTCTCCTTGCCACTGCAAACATTCGGCATGATTTTCTTTTTCTTTTCGAATCCCCTTCTTTCTCTCTATCCTTTCCCACGTGTACATACTTACCAGCGGATCGGAATTCAAGGGGACTTTTGGAAATTGGAGGAGTAAAAATAACTTTTTCTCCTTTTGCGTCTTGCGGTTGAGATTGAGTCTGAGATGAAGTGAGATTATTCTCAAACTTGAAGCGGTCTTCAAGTTACGCAGGCAGAGTCACTTTACTTTGCCTGTCTTCAAACAGGCTTCCGCCTGTTCCTCGCATGACTTTCGACCTCACTTGACAAAGCCTGTGCAGTGCAATATCCTCCTCTCGGAGGAACTATTCGCGTTGGGAGGGAACCGCTGCTCATTCACCCAAATCCGATACGATGACTCTGAGTCGCAGGCTTCGCGAAGTTACCCCCTCTTGGGAGTTCAACCAAGGAACGGATACTGGAAACGTGTGTACGTATATATTTTGTTCTTGCTGAGATTGGAAACGGAAACGCTTTCTGATACGTTGCGCGGTAAGTGAGTAGACGGCAGGCCACTCGGCATGGCTGAGGTATACAGTACATGTACTGAACTTATGTTTCGGACGGCGGGCATTTGCATATGCCGTATGTTTTTCTTCTTATCACACGGGTTTATTTCCGAGTTCTATTTGAATGAGAGAGAGTGAGTGAAACTTGCGCTGTGAATCCGGGCTGAGATTTATGGAAAAAGTCGTCCGTAAATTCTTTTAGAGTTACGGAATCGGTGGATTTGGTGGAATTTCCTTATTCTCTCTCGTTAGAAACGCCTTCTGATACTGCAAAGATGTCGGTAACGGTGACTGAGTAGGCGGCAGACCACTCGGCACGGGATATACACACCGTATGTTTTCTTCCATCAGGGCTTGTTGAAAGATTACTTGAACGAATGAGAAATGAGCAAAATAGAACAGAATCAGAGCCGTGCTGGACGTTTCACGACACTCGCAGAACCCGATACCAATCCCAGATAGGCTTAGCCGCCGGAATTAATACTTACTGTGATTCTGGATTCATTTTGAAGTGTCTGGAAAGTCGTCCGTAAGAGTTATCACTGAGCTTTGGAATCGGTGGATTGATCTATTAATATTTCTTCCTTATTCTCTTCCGCCGAATTCTAATTTTACTACTTCTTGTGGAATGACGCTGGATACGGAGGCGTAAAAGTATAGCGACTCGTGTGTTTTACATTTTACACCTCCTCAAGCTTCTCGAAGGAGGGAGAAAGAAAATGTAAGGAAGGAGAGGGGAGTCCGTGCATGTGATGTGAAATAAGTACTGTATATTACGGAATACAAAAAGTGAAGAGATCGAATCTGCGAAAAGTAGTGAGAGCGGAAGTAAGATCATCAGCATCATGAACAAGGAACGGTGATAGATAGATAGATGATGAAAAAAATTGAAACCCAAATACGAGAATGAATGATGAGAAGAAAGTTGACGAATATGGGTCAGGCTCAGAATCCATCCAACGTTTGAGGGGGCAGCTACTGAATGGTTGGTTTGTTGGTTGATGGGTGGGTTGATTTATAGTTGGACCGTTGAACAGATATTTGTTGATTGGTCGGTGAGGAGGAAAACCAGGAAATCCGAAATCAGCGGTGCAATAACCGAAAGGATTCGATGTAACAGAAAGGCAAAAAGGCGAATGAACCAGGGGGCCACGTGGGGGAAAGTGGGCAGAGTCCTGTTCTGCTATTGTTGTCGCCATCGTCAGTTAAGGTTGTCAGTCAGCGGCGACCAGCAGCACCGCGATGTTCCTGCTCGTCCTCAGACTCGTCGTCATCCCCATCGGCAGGACAACCACACCCCGAGATCGACCCGCATTTCCACGCCCACCACTATTTGTCCGTTATGGAGCGAGTTGTGATTTCCCCCGGCCGTTAGCGTCCGTGCGAGCCAATTTTCAACGGAAAAGGCACAGCGCGGACATCGACCAAAATAGCCATCGTCAAAGAATTTTGATTTGAAGATCGCGCCAATTTGAAATGGTTTATTTTTGGAGCAAAGGGCACCGCGCGGCAGCATTCCCGACGAGTGAGAAAAAATAGAGACACAAATGAGTTAGCAACGCGAAGGCGCAAGAAATGATCAGAAAAGGATGAGTATATAAAAATAGGCACGGCCCAATTGACGATGGCGCAAGTGGTTACCAATGGGCCCACTTGACCTTGCTCTCGGCGAGCTCGGACAGCGCTCAATAGTAGTGTCATCATCGTTCATGCGGCCGAATGATAATAAAAGGCCGAAAGATCCTCAGATCCTCGTTGCAACAAGCAACAATGTCAGAAAAACAAATGTTCGGAGATAAATAATAAACAGAGTTGCGACAGATCTCCGAGGAGGGGATAGAGACAGTGACAGATGTATAAAAATAAAAACAACAAAGAGAAGGAGAGACGCACGTATCCATTGAAGAGCCTCCAGGGCCATGGCCCGAAGACGTCCACGTCCTCACGCACGGGCGAGGGGCGGGAACCGCGCCCTGGTAACGACGACGACGAAGAAGTTTCCCCTACTTCTTCTGGATTTAGATTTCCATAAATCCGCCGCGAACGCGCACCGAGGCGCGAGGCCGGCGCACGTAACAACGGAGCACGCTCTCCGGAAACTGTGTTATTCTTAGGTCGGGAACTTGTTATTCTGGGAGGACTAGTAGACGGCACAACGCCTGTTGCGAGCGGTCTTCGCGGTCTAGGACGTTGTCGTTTGCCCTTCAAAAGTGCAGAGATAGGATATGTGGCCCGGGAGTCGGAGTCGTCGGGTGTGTACCGGAGAGGAGCAGAGATAGAAGAGCATGGGGACGATTCGGAGTCGACGGAGCCCGTGGAGTTTCTTCTTGGCTGAGAACGGTACGGAGAATGGTGGTGGTGATGCATGCCAGAGGCTATCCGAACGCGAGAGCGGAACCGGACACGGAAGCTCGGTTTGGGAGGAGGATCTTGTGTCGGATCCCGACTAGGTGATCTCGACATGGAATGCTCAATATAGCTATCCCGCATTGTTGTCGATGGCGGGTCTACCACGTGTACTTCTCCTTGGGATGGTAGGTGAAGATGAAGCGCATTATTCGGCGCGATGCCCATAATGTTGATGTCTGACTCTGCTTCTGGCGGTAAGTTGTATATTAGCTCTGAATGTATCTCGTCGTTGTCTTTGCCCCTGTTTCTGTCGGGAACACTATGTGTTTGATCATTCAAGACATCGTCAACATCACACAGGCTACTTCCATGCGAGCTCTGTTCTGAATAACATAACGGTAGAATTTAAGCTCAGCGGAACAAAAGTCGATCCGGTCAAAAAGGAATAAACAAATAAAGACACACCTGCAGTCAAGCCCTGATCATGTCCGTTTACCATGCCAGGCTCAGAACTTCTTCGCTTCATAATCCACCTTGACCTGCCATGGTAGATTGTAGATAACACACAACACGGCCCGAGGGGGCTCGGCGACGACCCGATGTAAAGTAACCCTCTCCTATCCGACGTCGTGGGGTAGTATCACGTGACATTCATCTTAACTTTTTTTTAAATATTTGGGTTGGATGACAGAAGGGGCAATAACTTGCCCATTGATAATATATCTTCTTGGCCAGTGAACTTTTCTCGGCGAAGACATATTACTATCGGGCGACTGTAGTTCAGCAAGGCCAAGTTCACGCATTAGTATTCTCAGTAGAGTTGCGAAGTATTCGACCAAGTGCCATTTAACCTCAATCGTCAGGTATGTCATTAAGAGCAAACAACGCAAGGAAAACAATCCGAAAGCAGTGTAGAAATATCAAACAGGAAGGACCTCTTAGAGGGAGCGAATACTGAAGTTCTCTTACTTATTTTCGGATTTCTTCATAGGATGCTCATAGGCAGCACTCCGAAGTGGACGAGGAATCACGAAATCATCTTACAACTTTGAACTACTAATGCGATCTGTTGCATGCCTATTTATTGTACGTCGAAGCAAGCAAAGAGCTGTAATACTGCGCAGCCCTTGCATAGTGCATGTGCATTCATTAAGAACATTCTCTTGCCCAGTCCTAGATTTTCTGTTGACTATGAACTTAATACTAATAGAAAATGCGCACGTCGCGCGTTGTTTGGCCTGTGTTTACATTCTTTCCCAATTTAGCAGTGAAATGATCAGCGCCCAAGTTGTCAGACCAAAGCACCGTCACACATCTTGCCACGACCTTCAACCAACGATGAGCAGCATCTCGGTTAGACGGCTGCAGAAAGAGCTCCGGGAAATCAACAAGGACTGCCCACAAGGTTTATCTCGTTTCGATGGGAATGTTCGATTGAATATCTTGAATTCATCTTGATCAGGCATCAAGCTCGTGAAGGCTGATGATTTCGAGACGTGGTATTTGACTCTGGAGGTGCTCGGAGAGAGCTTATACAAGGTGCGTTAGCTGGCCCGCTTTGTATTATCTAAAGTGCTGAGATGTTGACGCGCTGCATGCGTAGGGCGAGACGTTCATGCTCAAGTTCCGATTTGATGCCCAATACCCGATCTCGTCCCCAAGCGTGACATTTGTGGCGGACGACAAGCACCAGCCTCCGTTACACTCGGTGCGTAATCTTCAGAGTTATCGTTCTTGTGCACGCAAACTGACTTTATTTACTCTTTTGGTTCAGCATGTTTATTCGAATGGACACGTGAGCTTGTGACTCTAAGTTCTGTACACTTCTTTACGACTTACTTGTTATGACTTGCGATAGATCTGCGCGAATATCCTTGGTGATGGATGGTCACCTGTGCTCAGCGTGAGCGCTGTCTGTATATCGCTACAGAGTATGCTTGCTTCGTCCCGGGTGAGTTCTCTTCGTGAATATTCTGAATGTTTTCCCCTCTTCTTACTTCTCCCTTACCCCTTTCTTGCCTTCGATTTCGGTTCCGTATCCCGCATTCCGTGCTCCGTTCCGTGTACGTCCTCAATCATCTTCTCCTTTGCGCTATCAGAAAAAGGAACGGTGAGTGCTTAGATCTAATGCATACGCGTTTCTTCTTGAGTTCCCTTCATCGGATATTGAAATTGATGCTGGGTATCGTCCCGCAGACCCGAAGGGAACGACCGATACGTGCAGTACGCTCCCGACGACCCGAAGAAGGTGAGTGCTAGTCATTCACATAATATACCTACTAGTTTTCGCTGATGTTATTGATGTTGATTTTGATGTAGTCGAGGTTTGTGTACGAAGGTTTGCATCTAATTCTGGATTTTCAAGAACTTTACTTTGCTGACCTCACTCCCTACACTGTGCATTTCCTAGATGACAGGTAAGCTTTGAATCACATTCAGCTACCATCGAATTAGACTAAACAACTCGTTCTTTGTTGTGAATACAGCGTATAGAATCTGGGAGGTCTCCTAGCTTGTCCCACTCAGAGCTCGTTTGACCGAACACCCATCTACCGGACTAGTCTGCGATCTGTCAAGATTGCATGCTTCTTGACGAAGATTTTCCTGCCCGTTTTTTTGGTCGGTTCGTCTACGCATTCAACCTTTCCCGCCGTTTGTTGCTGCTGTTTTTGATCTGTTGTCTTGTTATCTTGTTACCTTAGTACTTCCATACCAGACAGTATATCTGCAAATCTTGTACTAAATAGATCACCATGTCCAAAGATTGTTGTTCAAAAGCTACATTACTTCCAATTCGAGAGCGTTTGTGAGAGCTCGCGGAGTTATACAGGTTTAGCTATTTAAGCTTGCTCGCCGGTTCTGCGTACATAAATTTCCGAAGATCTCTGAATCAAACCCCAAAACGTTAAGAATAAAAGAGAGGGAAAGCACAGAGTAGAGAGGATTCGCATTGGGCGAACGAACGGAAGGAGAAAGAGAATCCAATCAGAAACAGCCAAACAGCATATGAAAACGGGGAGGATATTTGTGAAAACGAAGGAAACGAATCCGAACGTGAAAGATTACTTTCACGATCGCTAAGGGCGGGCGCAGCACGCCCTCGGTGCGGGAGCATCGTGTACAACAGCTGGAGATCGAGGGGTATCATCTAGCGACTTTCGAGCAAAGCTTACTGACGGAGATAACCTCGGACCAGCCCTCAAAACACTGGTTTCACGACTATCCTCACCACCATCCTCGGTATCATCTTTCTCACCATCATCCATGCAGCATCCATCACACATGTCACCACATCCGCATAAATCTTCAGGGCATCTACATCGACCTGCACAGCACTCTTCGAGTTTGGGAATGCGGACGAGACCAAAGGCGCGAGGGCGTTCTTCGTCTTCTTTGTCCAAGTTGGCTGAACTCTCACTCATTACTCGAGGACGGTTGAATAGACCCTGAGGATAGATGGTAACATCTGTTGGATCGAGGCTTGAGCGACTCTTTGCGGGCGGTGCAGGAAGCGAAGCTGCACGGGCATAAAAAGCCGCAAGATAAGACGGAGTGGGTGATTCCTGAGAAGTCGATGGTACGCCCGGTATACTGCTCAGCGGAGGAAGCTCAATACCACCATCATAATCAACGCAAGTAGAACAATCGTCAGCACAGTGAGTGTTATGCTGTCCGTGTATCACGGCAGGCACAGTCGAAGGACCCGCCTCGGCAGGATCATCAACCCACGAAGGCCGGGACGTGGGAGCCGGACCGTGTAATTCGCACCCAGCACATTCGCAGCGAGTACCGCAGCAGCAGTGAGAACCGCCCACGTCGGCGCTCGTGGCATGTGCGTTAGCCAATCCCGTGCTGACTTCCGTACTCGCAACCACGTTTGAGCTTGCATGAAGAATGGGTGGCGGTGTCGGTGCTGGTATATATGGGTATGAAGATGCGGAAGATGACCAAGATGTAGTGTGCGTTTCTGGCGGTGCCGGCGCTATTTGGCGGAACACCTTAGGAGTTGCTTTATTTACGTCAGACATATTTCCCTCTGGAGGAACGGGAGAAGATCGAGGCGACCGTTTTCTCTTCGACGTTCCAGAAGTACGTGATTCTGCCTTCTGATCAATATCAATGTGCACACTGGTACCAGCTTTCTCAGCGGATAAGGTTTGGTTCATTTCCTTGTGAACCGTTGGAGCAAATTGAGAAGGAGTCGCAGGAGCACAGCATGCAGCGACAAGCGCCAGAGCGGATAATCCATCATTGAATATTGCTGGGTCGACCGGTTTCCTCGGATGGGGTTCTGATCTGATACCTGAATCGACAACTCGAGCGCGACATTTGCAATTGTAGACGTCCTTGCAATGGCAGGGGTTCAACAGGGCATCCACTATTGCTAATGTTAGCAGATAGAAAGATGGAATGAGTTGTGAGGAGTGGACCTGGCTGCTTAGGCACGTTCGCCTCCACGGCTGCAGAGCTTGATGCCTTCAAGGCGTCTTTGAGACCGTTCGGAAGAGATGGGATGGTAGGGATGAAGCGCTTCCCTGTTCATCGAGCGCGTGAGGACTTTTCGCTGGCTGAACTGATCAAGGACGTACCCTGCTTCCTCTTCCCTTCCGCAATCGAGGGAGTTGCGTCCGTACACTTTTCTAAATCACAGGTACACTTTGCATGGATCCTTCGCGATTGACGTGCCTCCCTACACCTTTCGCACTGCGAGACTGGTCGACCTTTCTTCTTTATTTCATATAGGGGACGATCATTGTGATGACAGCTTGAGGAGCGGTGGCCTTTGATGCAAGATTCGCTAAGATTTGTTACGTCGTGAATTCCATGACCATTAGACGACAAGAGAGGCTACCGACCATGCATACTTCTTGGAGTTGACGTAGACCTGATGAGACAAGGCTTGTATTCAGCAAAGTGTCCCAGAGAATGGGAAATGGCACATACCATCAGGCGAGCATAGATCTGAGAGACGGTGAGAGACGGAGGGAGAGACGGAGTAGTGAGTGCGATCAGGCGGTATTTAGAGTAGCTGAAGAAGCCTGTGGATTCAAAATCGATTTGGTATTGTGTGTGAGTTGTGACGTGTGACGTGTGGACCCTGCTTTACGTCAACTCTGCACGGTCGTAACGGATTTAGCACTGCAGTGCCGCACCGCGCTTGCAAAGTCGCGAAACAGTCCAGTCAGCTCGATGTTTGGTGTCATTCAGCCAGTACCAGTATTCACCGATTTTTTTTCACCTATAGAGGTGCAAAAAAAAGAATGAAACGACTAACTCGTGAGCTTCCGCCTCAGATTGAAAGAAAACAATTGACGCACTTACGACACTGCAGACAGGGGTATTGATGATGTTAACTCTCGATTTGTTGTTCTGAACCTTGTGGGTGAACAGATTTATCCGATCTTTGCGCGGTTTGTGCGCGAAGGAACGGCCTCCGATGTTCCACGTGTGCGAGCTGTATATCTCGTCGGAACCGGGGCACTAGTGAGGCATTTAACATACCGAAGCAGCGAATTGGCCTCGTGAACAGCCTTGTTCAGTATGGAATGACGAGATGAATTACGGTTCGGTAAAAGGAGTGGGAAGAGAGACGTTTGTGCCATTTGGACATGGTGAGTTCCAGCGCTCCTCGGTAGTCCTGTTGAAGACAAGAATCTCGATTGCGGTGATCTCTAAGGTTAGCTGAAATCAGCTTCCGCAAGCGCCAATATAAATACAAAGTGGTAGAAGTGCGCCAGGTGATAGCACCTGATGTACCCATCTAACATACCCGTGTTTCCGATAGCACCGATAGCATGTAGGTTTGTTGAACACCCAGAAGTGAACTGTCTCCACTTGAATTGTAAGGTCGAATGACAGCGTAATTTGAGGGTCTTCCCGCCGCTAATATGACCTAGGGTGGTTGATTGAGGCCTTCAGGCACGTCCTTCATCATTACGGTCCCATTCGCCGCGTTCGCATTGATATCCTCGCCTGGGTAGGTTCAGAATCCGAATCCGAATCTAAAAGCCAAAGCCAACGTCAATTTGCTCCCGGATGGCATTTGCGCTTGCTCATGTTACCACCCTTTTACCAGATGCTGAGAAGTTCTAGTGGTTCTAACTGACAATTCTCAAGCCATCGACCTCCAGCATTGAAGGGCGACACAACTTTCTTATGTGTGAAGACAAGGCCACAATCTCTGACCCGCCCAAAATTGTAGTCATCAGCATTTACCAAGATAAAGACTAAAGCATGACATACAACGAAACACTATGACCGAGCATCAGTAGCGCTCATGCAATACCTCGTGACAGGTTCATAGGTGACGCAGACGTAGCATTTCAACATCGCATATACGCTTCATCGGAAAAAGTGAAAGCAGCGGCCAAAAGACGATGGCAGGAAAGCATGTTCTGATATGTGCCGTAGGGATCAAGCAGCTTATATACCAGTCCCAGTCACTTGGAGATCAGCTTCGCACGTTCCATGCACGAAGAAACGCCGAGGAAAAATATTGTCGGTGAACACGTCGGACATTCAGAGGACCGAAGATGCAACCTTATCGACTTATTGAAAAGTTAATAAAAAAAACACAAGATAATACCGCGTCTACCGACCAAGGCCCTTTTTGCTTTGCAGTGAACGAGTACTAAACGTGTTGAGCCAATTACGCTCCTCAGCTTGAGAGATCGACGTTTATCCACATATAGAAAGTAAGTCTCACGCATAATAAAATGAGCATGATTGGACTTTGGGGAGAGGATTGATCCGGGCAATTCCGGCCCCGGTGCATCGGTCTTGTTTTGGCCAGGTCACTCCACTGCGAATCAAAATCGTCACTGTGACCGCGCTTGGTCAGAACTCCTTTGTGTCCTTCAACTTCCTCCTCGACGGCTCCCTTCTTGTTGTCACCTTAGACGTCGAGCTCAGCGATGATTTCAATGGTACGACGGAGCAGTATGGCGCGACTCGGCACCGCAGCGGCGCCTCCTTCGTATGCATATACATCCGCACATACATATAGCCACCTCGCAGCGACGCGCGGTGCAAATGCACGAAATCGCTGGACAGGTAGACCTACTTTCCTCGACGCTTTCAGCCCAAGTGGCGTTGCTTTCTATTACGCGCCATCTTCTTCCTTTGCGCCTGTCGGACAAGCACCTGTGGCTTCGACCTCGAAAATGCGCGGAGGGGAGGTGCTAGGGGATCGTCCACCTATGGTTATCCCTGAGGACCCTTCCAGTCCAGGTTTCACGTCGACTTCGACTGGGAGGGATGGTGCACCTGTGATTTCGCCTGATGCGGCGTCCCCGCAGGTAGCTGCGCGGCCTCCAAAGCCTCCCAAGGCAGAGAAACCGAAACCGCGGTTAGTAGGTCGAAAAGCGGCTTTAACACTCGTACGTTATGTATTCCTCCTAGCTAAATTGCATTGATTAACACATCAATTTCGGTCCTTTATTGCAGACACCCGCAGCTGTTTATCGGCTTCGCGCACTCCTCACTGGTCCGCATCCGCAGTTGATTCGCATTGGTGTGCGAAATAAGGGCTGCGCAGGCATGTCGTATCATCTCGAATACGTCGACAAGCCCGGTCCTTTCGACGAGATTGTAGAGCAGGATGGCGTCCGTGTACTCATAGACAGCAAGGCTCTATTCTCTATTATTGGGAGCGAAATGGACTGGGTTGAGGATCGCCTGAGGTGAGCATTACATCACGCATATTCTTTTAGGCGGACGATACTGAACATGATCTTACAGCGCAAAGTTTGCATTCAAGAATCCTAATGTCAAGGACGCTTGTGGATGCGGGGAGTCATTCAATATCGGGGACTGATTCTGATTCTTAGACTCATGCATGGATCATCTTGTGCTCACATGCTTCATGTTACCCTCATATGTTTATTCTGGCAACATCAAATTTGTATCTGTATTATCATCATATCTGGCTAGCATCTAATTAGCTTTTAGAGATGTATTGCACACCCCATTCAGAGCTCAAATGACAGAGATATCTTTTCCCCGGGATGCATGATTGTCTGGTCCGAGAGAAGCAACGTGTTCGACACTCATGATGCAGAGTTCATTCGTACAAAGAGCACAAGGATGGAACCAAAGCAAACGTGCCATCGTGTTTCAATTCTCTTTCTTCACTGGATTCTGTCCGTAGTAGTAGCGTTTACGGCCAATGCCCATGAACCAAGCCAATCTACATATTAAATGAATAGATAAACATTGAAGAGGGTGTAAAGAAAAAATTGGAACGCACCGTCCGCTCAGAAGTACAATAACGAATGAGATGTTCCCATGTGTTGTTGCGTTCCATGCAAGAGGGTCGTATCGAATCTCGGATGGGAGATTGATGAAGGTTGCGATTATACTGAATGAAACGATCGACGAGGAACTTCACAGGTGAGGGGTATTCAAAAGCTTACTGGGTAACCTGGAAAATTCCCAATTTTTATGTAAGGGGTAATGAATTTGTTTTATGATTGGCAACTTACATCGGCAATAGCTAGAGCCGCGAGGCTTGCCCCTAAGATCCTCTCCTGCGCAGCTGGATCATGTGGAAGAGCATCACGTATTGCTCGAAAGACGAGACTTGAGATCAACCCGAGTAGCAGGTAGCCTTAAATCGCAATCTACAACTTTAATATTTAGCGAACCATTAAACGCTCAGGAATCCACTTGCAATTCGTAAGCTGCCAAACGGCCATGCTTGATCGTGGATCCAGGGAATCTTGTAAAGGAGCAGCAGGAGTCGAAGGGATGAGTTCGTTAAAGAACCACTTTGAACCCGGGAAAAACCAGGCGAGAAGTGCTGGTGTCATCGTTGAAACTGTTGTAGGAGCATAAATATGAGACGGACATGAATTTGAAGGGTATTGCGGAAGAAATTTGACGCACTGGGCTCGATGTGTAGGTACATAAGCTTATAGAATCTAGGTAGAGCAGGAAAGTCGGACATTTTGAACGTAAAGCTTTCGGGATGACTGTGTTGAATGCTACGCGAACGTCGTTTCGTGAGAGTCTGTCCACTCCAAGGAGGATCGACGCGACGCGTCGCGCTTTGAGCCGGAGCTTGAACTTCGCGGTGCGTCGATTCGAGTTTTTCAATTGTGGTATATTTTCGTCTAAATAACTTAAACAGGACTCAAAAGGATAGTATACTGTAGGAGAAATCCACTAACTGTGTCCCTTTAGCTGTTCATAACAAAACAAATGTTTTGGCAGATCACTCATTTTTGCGTTTTTATATCTTTTTCACCTTTCTTGACTAACGATAGGCACGTGATTCACTTGAACTTTGCGGGGCGAATTGTGATTGGACGTTGCTGACTAACATTTGACGAATGGTGATTGGCTAAGTCGAACACTTTTTCGTCATTGACCATCATGTCCTTCAAAGCTGCTTCATCATCTTTGAGAGCGAATCTTAGAGTGACCTCGCTGTTGCGAAATGTAGAACGATCCCTGGCTGCGGCTTCGTCAACACAACGATTAGCTGCAAGCCGGCATGCTTCGACCCTGATAAATGGATGGGGACCTTCTGTTAGCTCGACGTCCTCGACACGTTTGACAACCTCGTACCCGACACTGCAAAGAGTCGCCCCTCGACTTGGTGAGTAGTGTGTGATATCATGGTATCTATGCCTTACTAAAGTAAACTAAAGCCCGGTCGATGTTCATTCAAACCGAGTCAACACCGAATGACGATTCGTTGAAATTCATCCCTGGGGTAGAAGTAATGCAAGATGGCTCAGCTGAGTTTCTCGATACGCGCACCGCGCTCGCTTCGCCTCTTGCGCTCCGACTTTTGGGTGTCGACGGGGTCCGTGCAGTCTTTTACGGACCGGATTTCGTCACCGTGTCGAAAGATCAAGAAGTTTCATGGTCTGTCATCAAGCCCGAGGTGTACTCGTTGTTGATGGAGCACTTCTCGTCGAAGAACCATTATTCCGTAGCGAGGAAGAAAGGGAAGCTGCTGGACCTCAGGACACGCGAATACTTGATACGGACCCTGACACCGTCGCGATGATTAAGGAACTCATCTCTACACGTGTACGGCCCGCGATTATGGAGGACGGAGGTGACATCGAATATTGCGGGTTCACTGAAGACGGAATCGTGCAGCTGAAACTGAAGGGAAGTTGCCGAGGATGTTCGTCAAGCACTGTCACGCTGAAGACGGGCATTGAGCGCATGATGACGCACTATATCCCCGAGGTGAAGGGAGTAGAGCAGATTGAAGATTTGGAAGAAAAGATTGCAAAGGAGGAGTTTGAGAAGCTCGAAAGGCGATTGCATCCTGAGCTGGCGGAGAAGGAGAGGAAGGAGGATTCACCGTAAGTCAGTTCGCTTGTTGGTCGATTTCTCGATTTCAAACTTCGAGATTCTTGCACAGAATGGCACCATATATGTCTGTCTAGAAAGGAGGTTAATATAATGTAATTTCGGACAGCTTGCATTTGTACTTTACTGCATTCATCATATTATAGAGTAATATCTGCATGTTGATCGAGCGTACTTCTGGTATGTCTCGAGACTCAACGAACCCACGGTTTCAAAATAAATTAATTTGAAATGCCAAATAAAATAATGCAATGCTCGAGTTGAGTCTATATGGTACATACAAGATCATGAGTTAGGCGGGTTTCGCTTTAATAAGTTGCTCGATGAATATTACATAGCTCAAGAAGGATGCAAGCAGAACACGGAAATACAATGTGGAACAAGAGAATAGCGTGCAAGAGTGAGTTTCATGGGCCAATTGGTACGTGTTTCTGGGAGGGGTCCCTTTCCTGCCAATCCACAACCGGCGGCCTGTAAGTAAGCTCACACACAAGGCAGTTTCCCAAACTCACCGAAGTCAGCTCCTGTGCCTCAACTTCCGATACAACACCCACGGGAACAGTGATATCAACTTGGTCTTTATTGTCCTTCTTGGACATCCGGTGTAAGTCAGATCGAATTCCAGAAACACTATCAGCACTAATGCTATCTTGCGTAAGCCCACTTGGCCACGTCGCACGAAGGTCAGTTAGCTCGACCGGGTCCGGTCCTTGTCCGTGGACTTGCACACCGTTCCGGAATTGCGGTGTTGCACCGGAGCGTGAAGATGCAGGGAGGTCTGAGAGTGATTGTGAATCATTGTCGTACCCTCTGCCACGGAGTACTTGACGCGTGTTGAGCCTGTGAGGTATTCACTTAATGTGATATCGAAGTTGTCCATAACACGAGCGGCTTACGTAGCAAGCAGTGTATTTGCATAGACTGTTATAGCATGAGTAGGCGCTATGAAAAGCTTGCGTTGTACATACGTTTTCCAACGCAAAAGTCAATGGCGAGATAGTAGAACGAGTCCGGCAAGACTTTGAACTGCAATGTGCCTTAATGGGTGTTTCCGTTGCAAGAGACAATAGGAACTTACCACGATCACTTCCGCGATCACCACAACGCTGCGGAAATCAAATTGGATGATGCTTTAGGAACGAGAAATAAGCCGTACGTAGTCAGAAGGCATCGATTGACCGCATAGACCATCAACGTATTGAGCAACGCATTTGTCCTATAGGAGATCCGGAACGCATGCCATATTAGTACTACTTTCAGTTGTTTGTTCAATACATACCCTCGGAAACCTGATTTCACCGAATGCAAGAAGTAGCAAAGGGAAAAGGCAATGAGCACGTCTGGGAAGACGGCAGTTATGGAGAACGGGAGAGCAGCGTTGTACTGGCGGGATGAAAATTGTCTAGACGAATGGCGAAATGTTGGAACGGCTTACTGTGATGGAAGGTATTTTCGAGAGCAACTTAAGCTTAAGTCTGACAATTCATATGAGTCATAGGAACGCTTCATGATGAGATGGACAAACAGTAAAATGACCGTTTCTAAAGAATATTTAATCATCGAAGGAAAGATACGGGATAACTCTTCACTGACCTAACCCGAGCGCTGTAGTAATGGATGGAGTTTTGTCAATTCGTGAGACAGAACCACGTAAGATTGGTCAATATGTGCGTACCGAAGTGCGCGAGGATAGTGAGCGTCTAAAGGTCGAGTCAGAGGAAGAGTACACATTCATGAATAAATACATACGAGGAAGGCTGTCAGCCACCACATGCCTTTGGATACTGAAGGTGAAAAATCAGCAAGCTCCTATATGCGAATTCTGAGCATCACTTGCAGATGTGCACTCTGACTGCGAAGAATCTGAAAGAATTGCCGTTGTCAACCTTTTTGAATAGAGGGTGGATAGAACCTGATACGTACAATTGGACAGTTGTCGAGATGATAACCTGGAGTGGATCAGAAAAGTCGAAAAGTGAGAATTGGACACCCCCGAGGAAATACATACATTAACCAGAATCGATGTCTGTAGCGTGCTTAAAGAATCAGAAAGAATAGAGCTATAAAAAGGTTCTTACGAAAAGGGACCTGCGTGTACATGCAGTATAAATGTCAAAGAAATTTAGCCTCGGAGTCAGCGGAAACTCTTACCATATGCCGACGCCAAGTGCCAGCGGATTGGAATAGTTAATTACCTTCCATCCACAAAGCTGGTGAATGAAATCATCCTTGTGCACAGCATTCAAGTGATCCCTCACCAAGTAGTGATACAACGAGTGACAAACTTGGGATTCCCGGTCAGCTAGAAGCAATAACGAAAGCTAACACGAGCGTCTACATACCTAATGCAATTTGAACCGTTTCAAGTGCCCTGAATCCGTGTTAGAGTGAAGAAGAGCAAATAAATCCTCGTGTGGACCAACCAAATAAATGCGACCTGGAGGAAGATGATATTAAGATCCTATTTTATCGATCTTAAGTCTCACCAAAAGTTTCAGAGATGGCCTATCCTTGGGGTAGTACATATAGTAGAGGTAACTCTGTCGATGAGGAATTTGTCAGTATTTGTTCTGACTTTGATTGGCAACCGATCCGACCTGAAGTGTCGTTATCCCATACAATCTATAATACTGTGTGAGCACGGTCGGAAAGTATCGAGGATGCTGAAACTGACACCAACGCAACCATGGCTCCGATGTAAGAAATCCCTTGGTGTCATGTCAGTCGGGGAAGAAATTTGCACAAAATCAGCATTATACCAAAAGTCCCGGTGAGGTCAAGATGTATTTCGGGAGATGCGCTGGAAGCCATGTTCGTTCGTCGATACACAGAGAAAAGAAAAAGAAAAGTTTAGGGATTTCGCGTCTGTGAGAGGATTGGAGGAAGATACTTGTAGAGACTCATGAAGGTGGGTCGCCCTATAACACCTAGGCGTGGCGAAGAAGAACAGGTACGGCGCCAAGGCACGAGACGTAAGAACAGCACGGTCGTTACAATAAGTTCTTCCGGTTCATGTTACCTTACCTGAAGGATCCGACGGAATTGCGTGGGATGAACGGCTTATGTCATAGTTTATTTCTGGAAACCATGCTCCACCATATCAGGGTGATGCAGTCGACATATCAAAGATGCATCAGTCCTATGGAACCCTGAATCATGGGCTGCAGGCATGAAGAATCGAAAAGCACAGGTTGATCGTTCTAGAGTCGTCGCGAGACCGATAGGAGCCAGAACCTCAATAGGATACATGTAACCTAAAAATTGTACGGGAAGCTCCCCTTGCTTCTCATTGATATTGATGAATGACCTGAGCATCCGCTTTCAGCGGGATTCTCCGATGAGCACACAGTTCGCAACCTTCTTCAATATGGACCGGGGCAAAAGACGTGCTTGGCTATCCAGGTCAACGACCATTGTCCGGGAACAAAGATATAGACGCCACAAAGAACTCAGGCCAAGATCGATTGCTAAGATTGGAATTAGCCTTCGCCGATGACACGCCAAGCAATTTCGAAATTTGATCAGTACCTGTCTTCAATTTCTTTGTCTGGTCAGCTATATCATCCTTTCTACATCCCACTCGCTGATAATCCGCCGCAAAGCAGTGCGCACGCTTTCGGCATCAAACATCGGAACATCCGATCTGTCGGCCGTGCCAGGCTTCAACGACTCCACTTCTATGCAACGGACGCCCATATTCTTTAACGCCATGAAAATGAGAACTTGCTTCGATGGCAGAAGAGGCGAACAGCTACCGTTATTTGGTCCGTGTCAAGAGGCACCTGCCCACCTCGGAGATACACGAGGTGTGTGATGAATGCAGAGACAGGATACGACGTGTAAGTGCCTAGGCTCGCATAGTGCGTGTTTAGCGTACGTGTGATCGCTCTTCGAATGCCAGTCAGACATGAGTCTTACAGGATTCGAAGTGAAGACTCACTTGATGTAGTCGGCCGCAGTGTAACCGTTCGTCTCTCTGTCGTTCTTGGAGTTCACTATTCTAGCTCAGATGGTTCAGAACCGGACGGAGTTGCGAAATGGACTCACATAGGAAGATCTTCGCTTTCACAATGCGGGACCGCGCAATCGCAGAAGCGACTCCTTTCAAGGTCAGGCACGGGATGATACTTTTGTTCCAAAGTTAGAACAGGAGGAAGAGGATTATTAATTTCCGCACCTCGTCCAAAGTGAACCGCAAGAATAAATTATAATATCCTTTGAGCCGCATTGCGCAAGGAAATCTGGATTGGGAGATGGATGTATTTCATGCCCGTACGCGTTTATGTAATATAAACCTTCGAAAGGCCTCAGAATTCAAGAGTTACGCAGAAGAGACTGAAAACATACGATTTATTCTAGATTCAAGAGGCACTTCTTGATCCTCGTCTTCTTTCGAGAAGACTAAGTTTGGCGTGTGACTGCGCTCATGGTTAGATCCCGGCGCAAACTCTGATTCAGCGAGATCCTCCGTGATTGGAGACGCGAGCGCGAAAGAAAACGAGGTCTCCGAGTGCGCCGGATGAGAGATGTTGCATTGACCGATAATGTTCCTGCCGTTTTCCTACCTCACAAAAGACACTTTCAGAAGCATGATGTGCAAGTGAGGTGAGAAGTCAAACCAATTCGGCACCGATAGTTACTGTATGGTTCGTAACCAAGACAGGTACGATATTTGCCTACCAAAAGCCATCATCAAGTCATCAAGAAATAAAGGTAGAGTCTCCTGAAATGAAACACACCTGACTATTGGTGATGGAAGAAAACAGGAAGATCGCGGAAGGTAGAGACCGAAAGAAGATTCTTGCTGCGGCAAGGAAATAGTTACCGACACTATTGGTATAATTCGCAACAAATCAGCGATATGCTCTGATGGGAGACTTTCGTGGCTTGACCATCACCTTCCATTCCGGAATGAAAAGTTCTTCTGAGCGCGCCGCAGTACTTCACTTTCAAAATAAACCAAGAAGCCTAGGCACAGCCCATCAAAACAATAGTAGAGAATCAGATCAACGCGCGAACCTCTGATAACTTCTTTCCTGTCAAGAGGAATGCCTGTCCATAATGGGCTTCGTCCTTCAACGATGTCGCGCCATTCATCACGAGCTTCGCGTTCGGTGGACTCTGCGCGAAGACGGTACGCTAATAGGTGACGAATACGGTCCAAAGGTGAACCCTCAGGTGATGCTGGTATAAGCCGAATCAAACGTGATCTTATGTCGCCTGAAGATATCATTATATATCTTTTACCGAGCAAGGCGAAAGAATATTCACCGATTGATGGTCCACCAAGCACCCGGATAATCTCACTGGACGAGCCACCGTCATCCGATACAGGCAGTACGTAGCAGGCGTCGCGGAATGCAGAACAGATTGAATTGCATCCTGTGCCTCCAGAAATAACCAAAACAGACGGAAAAGGAGAAACCTCTCTACGTTGTACCTCAGTGCCTGCTGTAGTTGTGGAAGTCGGGGATGAGACAGGGAAAGATGGTCGCCGACTCCTCAATGCGGGCGTCACTATCGGGTTCACGGGTAGGTCAAAGACAGAGGAAGAAGGGCTCTCTTCAATCTGGGGAGTGCTCAACCTCGACGAGTCTGAGGAGCTGGGTGCCTCCAGAAAAGATGTATATGGCGAGACTGGCCCATTGTTGATTGCAGGAGCCATCATATGTGAGATACACTGAAATCTTGTGACCAGTCAGGCCTACGTAGAGTCCAGGATTCCCGGTCGATGTATTTGAGGTGATAACAGGCGTTGCGCGAGTCTGAGTCAGTCAGTCTGTGCGACACGTCAACAAACGACAACAACACGTCTCAAATTGGAGCTTTCCCACGGTACATGACTTCCACACGCGAAACGAAATAGACTCGGAGTTGGACTTCTATATCAGAAGCAAATTCAATAAGCGGATATGAGTCCTATGGGTGCGGGAAGATAATATGGAAGCAATTTATGTGACCCGCTCACTATTCCACGCCGCGGACGAACAAGGACGAACCCGTTGAGAATACCATGTGTACAGGTTACTAGGCTCATCACGAGTTTAAGATGCACACTAGTACTATCGTGAATTCTCTGGATACCGGAATGGATAGTCTTCCATCATCGTTTCCCTAGCTCATTGTATCGGCGGTGATTTACCCTAGAAGGACCGAAGCAACGCGGACATTAGATCGAAAATTATACAACTGTATTTAAGTTACTAGTGCTGGTTTTGGTTGTTCGATTGTAGTAGTTTTTTTTCTTATGCTCGGAAGCATGTGTGAAGCAACGGAATCAGCTAAATCTGAGCCGTTTCGCGACGGCTCTCTTTTTTTTTGTAGTTTTCTCCGGGCGGCCTGAACCATGAGAAATTTCAAAGGGGAACGGATTCTCCGTAGACAACATGAGATGTAATCAAGATGATACTGAAAATCGGTACGAAAGATAAATTGCAGAAGGCTGGATCCGCGGGGAAGATTCAACACCGGAAAATCCCCTGAGGCACAGAAACTGAGCGGATGGATAAGCCCTTCCATAACTCTGTTCCGTCAACGATACCATGTTACCATAACTAATAAGTCAACGAGTACTATATAAGCATAACGAAACCAAGATATCTTACAATGTTTAAGGAGAAGAAACGGAGATTTAGCTAGCTCGGAGGGCTGAGCTAGCTGCACGGGTGACGTGTGGCGAATCCGATCGTAGTTTATGCTGTTCCTCCCAGGAGCCGAAGCTGGAACACACATATTGCTTGGACTCAAGGTACACGTGTAGGGCCGCATCCTAGGGCGATGCCCTGCGCAATCATCCTGAAGGATTACTGCGAGCCAAATGCCAACTGAGAATCAAACGAATATGGAGCCTGAGTTGCTAAAGGCCACAAGCTCTGGTTTTGCACGTCAAAAGCTTGAGTGAAAGAAGGGATTGAAGGATCAAGGGAAGAGGAAAGCACATCAACGTCGTCAATGTAAGAATTAGCTCCTTCGAAAGGCTTGTCGGGCTCCCGAGGGCGCGCATCCCCTACTCGCAACTCAGTATGAGGCGGATTTTGAGTTGCGGTGTCGTTTTGTGGAGGTTCGGCATCAGCTGTCTTTTCGGGCGGAAGATTAGGCTCAAGTCGAATTGATCCAGTGCGGAACGGTCGTACGGTCGTCGTCGCAACGTCCGAAGTTTGTATATCGGAGTGCAATCCGTTCTGCAGAACTGACGCATCCGCTGCTTCCGGTATTGAAGACAATCTCGATTCTACAACCGCTTGACTGGAGCTAGAAGGAAGGTGGGGTAAACCCGGTGCTGAGCGAGATCGCGATCGGTCTGTTCGATGAGAATGAGATGATGGTGGCCGCGAGTCAGTTCTGCTCGGAGGCCGTAGGCTCTCGTCCATCGGCGACTCCGCAGATTTTCTCTTGCCTAGAGCAGAGGGAGGATGATCGGGTTCCCCAGTTCTTCCGGAACTCGGTGGCCTGGATTGTCGGACCCCTGCTACAGGTTTAATGGTACTTGGTCCAGCCTCTCCGACATGCTGTGCGCTATACACGCTGCTGATTGTTTTGGCTACCATCTCTGCGAGACTAGGAGAGCGTGCAACTGCGATAGAATCCGGGTCTGGTGAAGGAGATGAAGCAGCAGTGAGCGCTCCGAAGCTCCTCGATGTCGGTGAGGGTGAAGGTGCTTGGATTGTATCCGGCGAACGGTGATCGTGACTCTGGTTAGAAGAGAATACACCTTCCACGTCTCCGAGAGAAACTGGTGCGGAATCAGGATCTATCCTAAGGTCTTCCTCTGAGCCATTAACAACACCATCCTGATGATCTGAGTTGTGCACAGAATGTCCATTTTTTAGAGAAGGCAGGTCATTCTCTTTCTCTGAAGGCAGCTCGATCTTAGTAGTACATCATCGCGATAAGGAGCCAAAGTACCTTCATCGTGCAAGAACGCATTATCATTCATGAGCAATGAGGTGCGAATGCTGTCTTCTGAGGTAAAGACGTGAATGCAAATCCCCCACGAGAAATAGGCACGATCTACCTCCAATACTTGTCCCATCAAACGCACGCAACTCCAGACGAATATCTTCTCTTTTCACGGGCATCTCATTTGCGACATGATCGTCCAGAACATGCCTTGCAAGTCCATCGCTTGTATCGAATACTTGCCTACACCAATCCCATCTACAAGGGTGAATGGAGTCTGGAGAAGCAACCGATGACGACATGCTCTTCCCAGTGAAGGTCCCCTGCCTCGAGGCGTTAGAGAAAGACGAAGAAGGATGCCTTGGGCTCAGAGCGCGCTGGGCGTGATGGTCAGTGACCAAAGTTAGAACACTGAAGACGCGGCGTGGCCCGATGACCGTGACCAATATTAATCCTGAGTGAGACTTGGCAACTTTATTTGTCCAACCTACTCCTCCATCATCGTAATCAGCCAGCAATGCCTTGCTGAATCGCAGAAGGTAAAATAGGCATTGAGTGCATTGATGGACCATTTGGGCTGATTACAGAGCACATGTTAGTGTCTGTCGCCTAATTCACCTATAGTACTGGGTACAAAGCAATCACAGGAACCTAATCTACCGACCAGTTCTCCACATTTCAGTATTTCGGAACTTTCTTCCAGCCCAGTCGATTGTTGGTTTGGTGGGATGGCCAGCTCAAATAGGCCTCCGTCAAGGCCAGCGTCTAGAACACCGTCGATACCCATACCAGGTGCAGCTCCTCGCACAATAGAAGACATCTTAAACATCAATACACTCGGTTCACCGCCTGGTCCATTATCTCGTGCACATGAATCCCGCCCGGAACAGAGGCAATCACGTACCGCATCGCGCTCGCTGTATAGTGGTATTGAAGCGAGTAGACCGATAGCGGGAGTGCGCCACGCAAGCACCAGCAGTAGCGTTGGTTCAAGCCGACCCTCTCTCTTAGGTGGAAGTGGTCCTCCTTGGGCCTCCAGGGCAGTCTCAACCTCTTCTGCTCCAGTGCTTCCAGGTACTTTCGGGATGCAGAATGCTTTCTCAGGCTTTCAGCCGCGGGTGATTGGGGGGTCAGGAACAACACCTGCGGAAAGGAACGGTGCGTCTTCAGAGCAAGACTCACCTGCCATCATATCACTAACAAGAAGAGTAGGGAGGATGCATACGCAGAGTCGGCCACCGCAGATGGCTCGTGATATTCCTATACGATCTCATTCTCAGCGCACGGCGCCAGTGGTATCGTCGATTAGCTCACCCTATACCCAGCATCTCGGGAACGGCGCGCCGACTGTATTTCCTCGACCATCCTACCTCCGTTTCTCTTTCCTGCGGGATCTTCTACAAACAGACGTTGATACAGCATTCCCTCTTCAGCGACCTGCACCTCCTTTGGTGACCGGAAGAGATATCACTCCGTTTACTGAGAGCGACGATGACAGTGAATCCAGTACTGGATTTTCGAGGGGACCCTATGCACATCGTGAACGTGGTCGCACACGAGAGCGCAAGAGCGCCTATCAAGCGTCGTTGCCTCAGGCGAATGTCGATCCTGTGATCTATCTTCCTACTAGATGGAATGAGCAGGATCGGAATAAATATCTTCATGTATCTGAGGATGGACGGAATTTGTCTTTTCATGGTGAGCAGTGAGTGTTAAGGAAGTCTTTCTCATATATTAAGGAAAGCAATTTAGGTCCGAATACGCAAGGGGAGAAGGAAGCTGCTGCAGCGCGAGCTAATCATCCAATTCCACCGGCATGTGGCATTTACTACTATGAAGTCCAAATACTTGACAAAGGCTACAAGGGGTGAGTTGAAGTGCATTCTTAACAGCTAGCGTCCTGAAATGAAGTTATCATTAGGCATATCAGTGTCGGGTTTGTTCTCAAATGTTTCTCCTGTCTGCTTCAACCCTCAACTCTTTATAGCTTTAGCTGCCACGGCGTAAAATTAAATCGTTTGCCTGGATGGGAAAAGAATTCCTGGGGTTATCATGGCGATGACGGACATTCCTTCGCTTCTGAAAGAGACGGCACGCCGTTTGGACCTCGGTTCACCAGTAAGACATGTCCAGACTCGAAGATACAGTGCTTTTTTTCATGCTTTTTCTTTCAGCTGGAGATGTGATTGGATGCGGAATCGACTTCTGTTCGCACAGAGCCTTTTATACCAAGAATGGAAGTCTTATTGGTTTGTCACATTTTTATCTTACTATAGACAGTCTCTGAGCTTTTCCGTAGGGTATGCGTTCGACAACATCGGACTTGATGACTCCGTTATATTCCCTTCCGTTGGTTTGAGGACACCTCAGGAACATATTCGCGTCAACTTCGGACAGGAGCCGTTCAAATTTAACATTGACGATCATGTGCGTTGCGAACGGGATCGGGCATGGGAGAGGATACAGTCAACTCCAGTAAAATGGACGATTGATGAAACACGAGACATCTTCGAGCTTGAGACAGACAAGACGGAGAAGAAAGATACATCTGCTGATGTGAAGCAAGAGGCTGTGGACGATGAGTTTCCTCCGATAGAGCTCCCTCGAGATTATTCGGAACCGATCGACAAGCTCGTCTTATCATATCTCCAGCATCATGGGTACGAGAATACTGCGGTTGTATTAAGGACTCAAATAGATGCACGTAGGAAGAAGGCTGCTGCCATCAGCAAGCTGATGGTTCCAAAAAGGGAGGAGATGGATGTTGACATTAAGATGGAGGCAGATGATAGTTTGCCGTCGAATACTAGCGACGGAACGTCTGGTTTGACTAGCCTAGTCCAGGAGTTCGGCTTTTCTGCAGATGCGATGCGGTCACGACAGCGCGTGGTGACTGCCGTTCTGGCGGGCGACATCGATCTTGCGTTACAACTCACACTGGAGCTATTCCCAAGTGTACTCGATGCAGATGATGGTTTTCTTCTCCTGAAATTAAAATGCCGCAAGTTTGTGGAACTGGTACTTCATGCAAGTGACGCCCTTCAAGCTATGAAACAGGCTGAGTCTGCTGCCATATCCAATGGTTCTGAGACACCAGGGTCGATAGAAGAAGGGGCAATGGATGTGGACGAAGAGAGCGCTCAATTGCCGACGAATGGCATTGCAACTAATAATGTACCTCCATCGACTGGTTCTCCTACACCAGTTCTCAGTCAACGGATGAAGCGCTCTTCGAGTCGCACCATACCACCTCCAGCTGTTGCAGCGTATGAGACTGCGTTGGCCGACCTACTTGCTTACGGGAAAGCACTACAAGCAGAGATGCCTGGACCGGACTCGCCGTCTAAGTTAGGTGCACGTCCGGAAGCGCATGCACTACTCAAGGAGACGTTCGGGCTCGTGTCATTCGAAGACCCACGAGCCGTAGTTGAAGTACAAGCCTTGTTAAGCCAGGAGGCACGAGCGAAGCTTGCATCGGAGGTCAATCAAGCAATCCTTGGTGAGTACAACTTGGTATGATATAACTGATTAAATCCCCCTAATTTTCTGTTTTGTTGGAATTTAGTCTCCCAAGGAAGACCGAGCCGACCGGCGTTAGAGAGGTTATATCGGCAGACAAATGTAGCTCTTACTCAGCTTGCCTTGATCGGAGTGGGAGATGCGGCGTTTGCGGATATGCGTGGCGAATTCTTAGATGGATAGATCATCTTGGTACGCGGATCAATTTTCGACGTTGACGTCAGACAAAGTGTTGATAATGATTCCCAGCACTTTTGGAGCGCGTTAAGAGGGTGTCAAGAGTATTTACAGTTGTATCCACTCTGGAGATTTCATATTCATCTTACATCGCCCTTATGTCGATCCTCTATCGACAGTTTTTTTTTCTCTTTTCGCATACATTGCTGTACCATTGTTATCTTCACTTGCATATCTGTTTACAGCTATCAACTATGTTTGTTTTACTGATCAACCGCCACATTTCATCCTCAAGGCCGGGACAGCGTATTCACTAATACTGCCTGCATCTGAATCTCCGAGACTCCAGCGACAGATAAGCTCACCGCAATAATTATAGTCCAGTATTGCACTTCAGCTCAGTCACATACGTCTGGCAGTGGACACTCAGTTCTGATGTCTGAAGATACATTTCTTCCAGGAGCTTGAAAATTACTCGCTACATGACGACTTCTCGCTTGGCCACTCCTTTCTTTATTTTCGCCATGCCCTTCCTCGATCTGGGCTGGCATGACTTGGTCTGCAGGGGGCCATGCCAAAGCCGACTGCGACAAGGGTTAAAGATACGTTGACCAGCGTGGTTTAACATGTGAAAGATTATGACGTTCTGCTTGCTTTGTGTTCTAGTCACAGACGACCTAAAGTCCGAAAAGGGAGCATCGCTGGCACTGAAGGAGGCCTCAAACCTACCTTGCAATCAATATTCGCAGTACTCGGAACGAGGTAAACTTTCCTTCTAGCTCCTAGCTCCTATCTATTTCTCTGGAGGTTCACCCGCCTTCACTTTGTTCGGTGAAGGACTACTTGCTGTACTTTTTGGGTGCCTGTTGAGGTGTGCAGCCGTTTCGCGGATCTAACATACTGGATAATCCATCCTGCCGGATTTTCATAATTTTTAATTTTTCTGGCACGGAAACATCGTCCCGCGCATACGATAATGAAAGGTGAGCAACCCTTCAAATCTCAAACTGGATGCGCACCCACTGACGTCAGACTCTTCCACCCATAGTGTATGTTGTTCCATTATTCGTTCTTCATCCATGAATTCGTCAGAAGAAGAAGGCAACTTAGAATCGCATTTATCTTAGTGGCCAAGACCATCACTTATTTATCTACACGCGTAAATCGCACTATCCAAAGGAGCTGGAATGTTCCATTGCCCCTTCCTAGCCGCAAGTCATTTGACTGTCATTTGGACAGAAAGAAGCGCATCAAGCGATCGGCGACTTCCTGGGATAATAGATCGTCAGGCAAGGCGACGGGCAACAGACCAGGAATCGAAATTTGAAGAGGCGGAAAACGGTGAGCTCGGAGCTATTCCGGCGAGATTCGAAGCTCTGTTACTTAGTTAGAGCTTTCTTTTCGAAGTGGAAGCCATCCGGTTAGGAATAAAAAGAAATCTTGGTCGAAGGGCTGCAATTCCTGCGCCACGAGGACGATCATACACGGAATCAGAGCAAACAAACGACGTCCCTATTTATACCGTTCCTGTTCTATTCAATCAGGCGGGATTTCGCTGACGTGACAGGTGATCTCGAATACAGATCTCAGTCCCAGACTCATGTTGGTCGGTGGACGAATTGTAGCAACACCGACAGATCTTGGTGCCGACTGGAATATTTACACGCAATTCGACGCAATGATATGAAGTTATTTCATTTCAATTGCATAATGCCCATTTTTTTTGATGGCTCGGTGCTAAGTACTGTACTCTGATGTAGACGGAAGCGAAACGAGCCGAGATGCCGTTAACTGGTAGGGTAACATCGGAACTCTTTTTCGGAAAATTATTATATTCTCCGTAAGTTTTCGTCAATTCATAATGCTACTTTCGTCTCTTACATACTTTGCATGATCACTCCCAGCTCAAGTTTGTAGACAGAAACAAATCATCCGGAGGAACTGGCCGGAACTGGCGACCTTTTAGGTCACTCTGATTAACGGAGATGCCAACCCTGATCTCAAAGTACGTCGGTGCCTCGGTACCAAAATGAATCTCCTCGTTCTCCGACATGAGAAGCTCCCAGTGCAATGGCAATTTGCAACTCAGCGGGCGCTTTCTTCCCACTTACATAGTGACCAAAAGTTCTTCTTATCACTAACCTTACTAGCATTCAACGCTTTGCGACCACTCATTCTTGATGACAAGAATCGCAACGCTAGAATTTCGCTTGTGAGAACGAGCCCTGTGTGGACTGAATTTAGTCGCCAAACTCTGGGTCAAATTTTCCTGATAAACATCTCGTTACGCGCCAGACCGTCAGAATCCTTACCGCCGGTCTATTGCAGGGCAAAATCCATCGCAACCTCTAATCTGTCGGCAAAAACATCCCTTGCTCTGGCACATGCCGGGTAGTTTAAAGGGTATAAAATGGCCTGGTTGAGAAGTATCTACGAAACCATTTGCCATCCCATTTCCAGGTCTACTTCGTGAGCATACGATTGAATGATGCCTCTCAGCGACCTGCCATCTGAGTTGTGGTATCACCTTCGGACACTCTTCCTCTTTACGAAGTCGGATATAAAGACGACTGTAATCCCAATAGTACGTATTATTCGTCCATTCGTTGCTTGAAGTCTTTCATGATTGGGTCTATACAGACATCACTCGCCGCTGCTTCTGCTCCGCTTGCTTCTCTGGATCGTCTTCCGCATGTCATCTTTTGGATTTGGTTTCACGTTTTGCAATTCGACGTATCTAATCAGACATTGAAACCCGAGGAAGACGAATACAACAAAAGAGATCGACCCTTGCCTTCGAAACGGATTACCTGGCGCAACGCCATAATACTGCGTTGGGCGCTTGTTCCGGCATGCTGGATTCTCTCTGCATTTTACAGTATGGAGACCGTATATGCTAGCATCACTCTATGCATCCTAACATTTATCTACGATGAACTGGGAGCATCCGCTGGTCACTGGTTCCTTCGAAACTTTGTGAATGCACTGGGCTTTATGTCCTTTGAGCTTGGGGCATGCCTTGTCGCTAGTACGTCTCGGTCCGAACACACTTATTTGCAATTTCTTTACTTACGTTTTCATTGTCTTGTTTCTAGGCGAAAACCGGCATGCATTAGATAACATAAGCATTCTCTCTGTGCTCTGCAGCGCCGGCATTTTCGCGACGACCATACAAGCACAGGATTTCAAGGATACCGAAGGAGATCGACTTGTTGGGCGCAAGACCTTGCCAATTGTCGCGCCGAGCGTAGCACGTCCGACCCTCATGTTGGCTTTGCTTGCTTGGTCCTCTGCGCTTAGTTCGCTGTGGAGGCTCGCGGTAGTTCCTGCAATTGTATTCCATTTCTTAGCATTGTCCGTCGGAGGCCGATTCATGGCGTTAAAGAGCATAAAAGCAGATCAGAGAAGTTTTTACCTTTACAATGTAAATCACATTCGCACTCATTGAATTTACGGTACTAACATTTGACACCCTCCTTAATAGGTCTGGTTATCCGTTGCCCACGCTCTTCCTGCTTACTTCCGCTTCATTGCGTCCGCTCAAGCACTCTGAGCTAAGTTGTCGCGTCATCCCCGTCGACCCGTCCGGGACCCGCTTAAGACCGTTCTCTGTGGAATTGCTTTCATTTCCTTGCTCTTCTCGCGCCTGCACTTCTTTTATCGTTTAATCTCGCCAGTGGACGTCGCTTCGGCGTAAGTTGAATATCTCTGCACGCACCTTTCCTCGGACATCACGACACTCCGATACTCCGATGCATGTTTATATTAGTCTGATTTGAATTTCTCACACATTAAACATTCCCCTGAATTAGCGTACCGTCTGCCCGCACGTTTTCTCGTCGTTTTCTCGTTCTTTGCTGTAGATAGATTTCTTTTCTAGAGTTCCCACTGCTATTCTCGCATGCTGTGTGGCCCAACATCAAATTGAGTAATACGCCATCACTACCCTCCCAACAATAGGCTTTCACTGTTCCGCCTCATGTAATTATATTACTTGGCTGGTAAATGTATATTAATGTCAAACTCATGTAGATGTGATTTCAAGCTGTTGAGCAACCGCCGACAATTCAAAACCTTCTACAGAAAGTACCTTTTGTACTACGTAATCTGGCATTTCTCGATATCATTTCAAGGCCAATCTAACTGGATGGTTTCGACTGGAAAACGCATGCTAGCCGCACACTACTGCCATCGTAACATGAAAGGGCTTTCCATAACAGCATAGCTCTCTAGAAGCCGATGAGCTCTTGGCCAAAACATGCTCGATTGCCTGGTGGAATTAGCGATATGCGGCAGGGCCGATAAAATTGAACCTCTCCCAACCGGGGGTCGGATGACACTGGCCCGTGAGTATGTTCAATGCTCGCTTGTCTGCGGGAATCGCGATCGTTTTGAAAATGCGAACACTGCCTTCCCTGCATCATGCACTAGTCCAGGAAGATTGAGAGAATAGGTTCACCACTCCGCGGAGCGCATAATTTGAGTAAGGATCCCGCACAAGCTTTTATCACCGAAAGATCAGAGTCGGCGCAACTTTTCAACAGTCCCAAAACCTAAATCAGAAGACGAAGAGAAAGAACTTTTCCGACGGCAACGAGGGAAGCTCAGATGACTATCACAAACCCTTGGTGGTCCTAAGATTGTCTCCGAGACCAATCCTCGGAGAGCTGGCATCTGTCAGTCTCGGGCAATGACGGTTCCGAGCTATCAGTATTATTGTAAAGGCACCTGAACAGTGTCCGATGTCGGCGGTCAGCAGAATTGCCGAAATCCGTAAGGCATTCATCGAGAGTAAGGCCGGGTTTGGGTCACCGGGCTTTGACAAATACATACATGGAGACTTTACGTGGACTCGGAAGCTATATATGGTGCTCTGATTCGACGATCGTTGTCAATGAATGAGTAACTTACTAGACAAAGGGTCACGATTCTCGAGGAGGCTCACGTGGTCAATATTTGAACAAATTCGGCGCGGTGTTCTTTGACCAACGACACTCTTACAGTCATGGCCGCAGCCGACGTAGCCAGGGAAATTCGCACTAGTCTTCCAAGCACAGAAGACATCGTCGTCAATTACCTCTCAGGTTATCTTGTAGATGATGCTGGGACAGGCGAGGATATGCTTCAGGTCACACGGTCTATGCTCGAATCTTTTGCCGAGTTTGAAGGAAAGCCATCGGCACTGGATGAACTTCTTGCACGTCTGGGAACATTGCTTGCTGCAAGGCTCAATGCAAGGAACTCTGTCAGCGGCGGGCCGAGGAAGTTGGAGAAGGCAATGGAATTGGGGAAGTCAAGCGCCATTTCTAATACGATTGCATTCTCGCAAGGCGTTGATCTTGAGTCCATAAACAAGACGAAGTTAGTCTTGACCTTTTTTTTTTTTTCTAGCAATAATCTCACTGACCGAACTCATAGAGCGTCTCGAGTGGATGTGAAGAAACTGGAGAAGCAAGAGACGAAGCTCAGGGTCCGCGTTTGGTCATTGTCGATTCTTGATTGATTGATGGCTGAATGACATCGTTATTAAAGGCTAAAATCGAAAAGCGTGCCCGCCGAGACTTATACGAAGGGTCGAAGCTGCTGGATCAGCATCGCAAGCAGGTATGCGTATATGCACATTAATTTATGTTTGATTCACTAATTATCTATTGCGACAGCAAACCTACGAAGACATGTTTTTGAAGGTCAACTCGCTCGAAGCGAGCAGCGCTGGCAAGAATAAGAGCAAGGATATTCATTTACCTTCCATTGACGTCACATTCGGTTCGCTCCGCATCCTGTAAGTTGTGCCATGACTCTTTTTCAGACTGGCGGTAATTCTGGCGTATTATCGAAACAGATCAGGAGCAAGTTTGACGCTGGCCTATGGTCGGAGATATGGCCTCATCGGGCCAAACGGTTAGTAGACAGCTAATACCTTATCCGGACAGAGTTACGAGACGAGTATTTCAGGTGTGGGCAAGTCAACATTACTCAGACACATTGCTCTCCGAGAGGTGCCAGTCCCGTCACACATTACTATTCTTTTCGTTGAACAAGAGGTATTTCCTGTTCATGTCTTTGCAAAGAGGTTTGATCAGAAGTATTTGTAGATCGTCGGCGATGACACTAGCGCCATTGAATCCGTCTTGAAGGCGGACGTCTGGCGAGAAACTTTGCTCAAGGAAGAGGTGGCTTTAAATGCGAAGCTCGTAGAACTCGAAAAGGAGGGAGATGATAGACGTTTCGAGGACGCTAGAGAAGAAGCTGCCGCTCGACTGGCTGAGGTGCATCAGAGCCTAGCTGATATGGAAGCGGAAAGTGGTCCAGCGAGAGCTGCAACGCTGTTAGCTGGTGCGCCTGAAACGGTTTTTAGTTTATTTTAATTTGCAGGATTACTAACGAGACCTTAGGCCTAGGTTTCAGCGAAGCTGACCAACAGCGGCCCACAAAGTCCTTCAGTGGAGGTTGGCGGTATGATTTCTTTTAGTATAGTCGTCATATCCTTCTTTAATCGATTCGCCCCGGCCGCAGAATGCGGCTTGCTCTCGCACGGGCACTATTTGTCAAGGTATGATGCATGGCCAACCGTTGAGTCTTGAAGGTTGATAATTATGCGCGTAGCCACATCTACTGTTGCTTGACGAACCGTCCAATCACAGTACGTCTCGGATCCCAAAATTGATTCTGACTTGCCTGACACATAAATTAGTTGATCTTAACGCCCTCGCCTGGTTGGAAGATTATCTGCAGACATGGTCAGGTACTTTACTAGTCGTGTACGTTTCTTCATTTCTATCCCGAAGATGGATTAAACCTAACTTTCCCAACAGATCACACGATAGAGCTTTCTTGTATGCGGTGAAAAGAATGCTTGCAATGACACCGGAAATTAACAAATCTATTTCAGAGATGCAGTGGCTACCGACATCATCCACCAGCATTCCGGACGCTTAGACTATTACAAGGGGTAAATTGTTTCTATGTGATTATCGAGACTGTCGGACCTGAGGGTCATCCTTTGTAGGAATTTTACTCAGTTCTATTCAACAAAAACCGAACGCGATAAAAAACTGCAACGCGAGTATGAAACCCAGATGGAATACAGGAAGCACCTGCAGGCATTCATCGACCGGTGGCGATACAATGCTAATAGAGGTGTGTAAAGCTTCTCGTATCTAAATTGCGGGGACTGATGTTAACTTTGCAATTTCCAGCTGCCCAGGCGCAATCCAAAATTAAGATCTTAGAGAAGCTTCCGGAGTTGCAGCCTCCAGAGGCAGCTGAGACAGAGACTTTCCGGTACTTATTGATTAGTTCCGTGGTTTCTGTTCCATTTCTGACCCGATTAGGTTCCCGGAATGCGACAAGATTTCTCCACCGCTACTGCAGCTGTCTAGTGTTTCATTTGGGTATTCTCCAGTTAATCCGGTTCTCAAGAATATAGATTTTGATGTTGGTCTGGACTCACGAATCGCCGTGGTTGGGGCTAACGGTACCGGAAAGTGAGTAGATGTCATTGCCTCAATCGAAGTATCGGTCGATGAAGCTATTTCTAGATCCACATTGTAAGACTCCTGTATTGGTTTGCGAGCCATCTTTGATTTGTTGGTAATCCTCAGGATCAAGCTTCTGACAGGAGATCTGCATCCACAAAGCGGCCAGGTGAATAGAAACGGGCGATTGCGAGTGTAAGTGCTTTCCTGAAACGCGTACGATGTATTCGTAACATTAATTTTAGTGGTTACTTTGCGCAACACCACGTCGACATGCTAACTCCTACCATGACTCCCGTATCTTTCTTGGCTTCGAAGTTTCCAGGAAAGAGCGAGCAGGAATACCGAAGTCATCTCGGCAACTTCCAGATTAGCGGAATGACTGGGTGCGTGTGCCCATCTCATTTCTGTATCGGGTTCGTTGAGTTAACGCTCTTCTCAATAGATTGCAGCTTATAGCAACGCTGAGTGGAGGCCAGAAGAGCCGCGTGGCATTTGCTGTCTTGTCATTATTGAGACCTCACATCCTACTACTCGATGAAGTGCGAGATCTTTCCTTATTCTTATTATAGGTACTAAGACTCGCCCACAGCCAACTAACCACCTGGATATCGAGGGTCTCGATGCGTTGATGGCAGCGCTCAATAAATGGAATGGAGGTGTCATTATTATTTCGCACGACGAGAGATTCATCACATCCGTCGCGAAAGAAGTATAATACATAGTCATTCCTGGTGCTCGGTGACTAATTTGGGATTTTTCTAGCTCTGGGTATGTGGAGGAGGAACTGTTACGAAATTCAACGGCGATGTGGAGGCATACAAGGTTCGTCGTTTTTTCTCTTGGAACAATCATACTCATCTGACTGATGATTACTTCAGAAACTGATCGTCGGTGGACTCAAAGCAACGCCATAGTAGAAGTAAAGTTACCAACATTGACAAGTAGAGCATTCCTTTTCAAAAGGTCATTCTTGACATAGTCCGGATGCTGTCCATGTCTTGCCATTTGAGTACCTGAAATAACACGCGAACAAAACATTCCGTCAGAAGACTAGAACACCCGTCAGTGGTGAAAATTTTGTGGTGCTTACGTGTTCATGAGTCAACGATTTCACTCTTAAGGTTCTGTCTTCCATCGCTAACGTCAGAAGGCACGCAGCGCGTTGTGATAACTTTATCCCCTTCACCTTTCGTCACCTAATATGCTTCTGACTAGTAGAATGTCAAAGCCCACAGTGTGTTACGTAACACGAATATCCCTCGTCGGCAAGTCCCGTCCCCGTGATGGTTCGCGTCTGTCACGCCAAGGAAGTCAACAACGCGTCTATTGTCAACCACGACTACTACACAAGCTCGTCATGAGTTCCTCGGAGGCGGAGAACTTCGATATCGACAATGTGTCCGGCTCCGAGTATGACTCGGACGACTATGTACCCTCGAAGAAGAAGGCTGTGCGTGTGTGCATTTTTATCCCTGTTGAATTACTCTGACTTGCTTCACATAGTCGAAAGCCACGAAACAGCAGCGAAGCAAAGACTGCCAAAACTACAACAAAGACTGCAACGAAATCAAAGGCTACGAAGAAGAAGCCGCTGAGGGATATTGACGAGAATGTCGACGATAGCTTCATGGACGTCGACAAAGACGAATATTCCATGATGCTTGATGATAATGAACCCGGTCCTTCGACGGAAAGAGCACCCATACGGGCTCCTATGGATGGAAAGACGGCTTCGGAACATTACAAGAAGGCATGCCATTAGTTTATCTCTGAAGGCAGAGTACTAAACCAAAAGCTAGCTTACACCAAGGGAACATGTTCTCGCACGACCTGATACATACATCGGAAGCGTTCAGACCATTACCCAGCCTATGTGGGTGTATGACTCAGAGACGAAGAGAATGGCTTTTCGGGAAATTTCCTATGTTCCTGGTTTTATCAAGATAATAGATGAAATCCTCGTAAATGCTGCCGACAACAAGGTGAGTTTTGCCCGGCCCGGACGATATACAGCCAGATTTCTAAGATTTTCTAGATCAACGATCCGAGCATGGACACACTCAAAGTGAACATTGACGTCAAAGAGGGTACTATCTCCATCTACAATAACGGACGAGGCATTCCGATCGAGATGCACTCAAAAGAGAAAATCATGATTCCTGAACTCATTTTCGGACATCTATTAACGTCAGGAAATTACGATGATAGCATCCAGAAACTCACTGGTGGACGAAATGGATACGGTGCAAAACTGGCGAACATCTACTCGACCGAGTTTACAATCGAGACGGCGGATAAGAATACAGAGCAGAAGTACAGACAAACCTGGACGAAGAACATGTCCGTATGTGGGAAGGCAAAGATCACAAAGAACAAGAAAGACGAGTATACACGCGTAACGTTCTCGCCAGATTTTGAGAAACTCGATATGGATGGTATTGACGACGATACATTGGCACTTTTGAAGAAGCGCGTTTACGATGTGGCTGGTACTGTCAAAGATATCAAAGTGTTCTTGAATGACGAACGCGTCAAGATCAAGAACTTCAAACAATACGTCGAGATGCACATCAACTCGGTTGCCGCAGACGCTGAAGATGCCTCAGGAGGTGCTACACAGCCTAAGCAGCCCGTCATCTACGAGCAGATTCATCCCAGATGGGAAGTTGCTTTTGCAGTATCGGATGGCTCCTTCCAGCAAATATCCTTCGTGAACTCGATCGCTACTACGAGAGGAGGGACACATGTAGACTATATCGTGAATCAAATATCGAAGGGCCTCGTAACGGCTATTCAGAAGAAGAACAAAGGCGCAACGGTAAAACCCGCACAGATCAAAAACCATATGTGGATATTCGTCAACGCTCTCATCGAGAACCCGACCTTTGATTCTCAGACGAAGGAGACCTTGACTAAGACGGCGAGCGGATTTGGATCAAGGCCAACACTTACCGAAGAGTTCATGAAGAAGAGTGAGCTGTCTTTCTCTCTAGTGTCAAGGTTTATCTCATTCTTCGTAATATAGTCATGAAGTCCAGCATAATTGACCATGTTCTTAACTGGGCAAGGAATAAAGCTGATCAGCAGATTAAGAGGACGGATGGAACCAAGCGTAGTCGGTAAGTTCAAGCCTCTCGCTCCATGTGGCGCGTATGCTGAACTTGCTACTCACAGGCTTCTTGGTATCGCAAAGCTTGCCGATGCCAACAACGCCGGGACGCGTGAAGCCACAAGGTGCACGCTCATTTTAACCGAAGGAGATTCTGCCAAGGCCCTTGCAGTTGCAGGTCTTGGAGTAGTCGGACGCAACAACTTCGGTGTCTTCCCGCTTCGCGGAAAAATGCTCAATGTGCGCGAAGCAAGACACGAGCAGATAATGAAGAATGAGGAACTTCAAAATGTCAAGAAAATCCTTGGACTCCAGCATGGCAAAGATTACAGAGATACGAACAGCTTGCGGTATGGACGTCTTATGATTATGACCGATCAGGTAAGCTTCCGGTGCTTTGAGGATTTACTTTGCCTGTGTTAATTTCATTTGTGTTTACAGGACCATGATGGTTCGCACATCAAGGGCCTCCTCATCAACTTTTTGGATTATTTCTATCCATCATTGCTGAAGATCCCAGAATTCCTGGTAGAATTCGTGACGCCAATTGTCAGGGTGCGCAGAAAGTTTCCTTTACAGATAATCTTGTGTTGATTGTTGCATAGGTTACGAAGGGCAAGCAACGCATTGATTTCTTCACTCTACCTGAGTACGAAAGATGGTTGGAAGAAACACCTGACTCTCATAAGTGGAGCGCGAAATACTACAAAGGTCTTGGTACAAGCAAGGATTCAGACGCTCGCGATTATTTCAGCAATATGGGAAAGCATATGATTCCGTTTGCTACGACGCAAGAAGGCGACCGAGAATTGATCGACCTTGCTTTCAGCAAGAAAAAAGCGGACGATCGTAAGGAATGGCTGAGACAATTCAGGGTCAGTTTACCGTTTGACTCGTAACGAAGCACCGTTACTCACACTATTCAATAGCCCGGCACTTACCTTGATCACAACGTCGATGAAATTCCTTACTCTGATTTCATCAACAAAGAACTCGTACTGTTCTCGATGGCGGATAACATTCGGTCCATCCCATCCGTCTCAGACGGACTGAAACCGGGTCAGAGAAAGGTCATTTGGGGTTGTTTCAAACGCAAGCTGAGAACAGAGATCAAGGTTTGACTTACTCTCATTTGTGAATGGAATGCTGATGCGCCGGCTAGGTCGCACAATTGGTCGGTTACATCTCAGAGCACGCCGCGTATCATCATGGCGAACAGAGCTTGACCATGACAATCATTAATCTGGCGCAGGACTATGTCGGCAGTAACAACATGAATCTATTACTGCCGAATGGTCAGTACGGTACACGTGACCAGGGTGGAAAGGATCACGCAGCAGCTCGTTACATCTACACAGAGCCAGCTCGCATTTCTCGAGCCGTGTTTCACCCGAGCGATGACAACCTTCTCAATGCGCAGAAAGAAGACGGACAGCTCATTGAGCCTGAATTCTACATGCCAACTTTGCCTCTTATTTTGATAAACGGAGCTGAAGGTATTGGCACAGGTAAATTTCTGATACATTGGCAGCGAACATGTCATGATAGACCTGTTTAGGTTGGAGCACGAGCATTCCCTCATATAATCCTGTGGATATTGTCAATAATCTGAAGCGGTTGATGAAGGGTGAAGAGATGGAGCCAATGTCTCCTTGGTGGCGCGGGTTCAATGGTAGCATCAAGAAAACTGGTGACGGCAAATACGAGGTCACTGGCATTGTGAAGAAGCTCAATGACACGACTGTGGAGATCACCGAGCTTCCTATTCATAAATGGACGCAAAACTTCAAAGCCGAGCTTGAGGCTATGTGTGGTGAGAAGGGTGATGGTGCCGTCAAGGTAAATCAGCTTAAGGGGCCTCAGAATGCATCACTAATGTCATCCGGTAGGACTACAAAGAGCACCACGACAATCGTAACGTTCATTTCGTCGTGACCATGGGTGCCAAAGAACTCGAAAAGGCCGAGGCACAAGGTTTGAGGAGTTCTTCAAGCTCACGTCGAAGATCAGCACCAACAATATGATCTGTTTTGATTTCGAGGGTAAGATTAAGAAATACAACAGTCCCGAAGAGATTCTCGAAGACTTCTATCCCGTTCGATTGAGCTACTACCAGAAGCGAAAGGTTCATGTTCATCTGCCCTTGCGTTGCCTCGGATCTAACGATATTTTGTACAGGACTATCTCGCAAACGAACTTCAACTTGAGCACGAGCGATTATCCAATCAGGCTCGCTTCGTTCAGATGATCGTCAAGAAGGAGCTTGTGGTCTCGGGTCGCAAGAAGGCAGATATTGTCGCGGACTTGCGGAAGAAAAATTTCAGACCGTTTCCCAAGGTTTCAAAGGCGAAGGCCGCCGGAGAAACCGAGGACGCTCTGGAAGACATTGAAGCTGAGGAACAGGAAACTGGCACAACTTCCGACTTCGACTACTTGCTCGGTATGCCTATCTACAACTTGACTCATGAGAAAATCGAGAAGCTCCTGGAACAGGCCAGGTTGAAGGAGGCTGAACTTCTCACTTTACTCGAGTTAACTCCGACTCAGATTTGGAATACCGATCTCGATAAATTCCTTGAACAATGGGAGGTACGTTATCAGCAGATTGGATGTTCATTCGCGCGATGCTAATGTGCTGTTTAATATAGCAAACATGCAAGGAATGGGAGGAGGTCGCTGTCAAGGACTCCACCGGGAAGGTTGTCAAGAAGAAGCAAGCGACGCTGAAAACACGCAAGTCGCTGTCCGGACCTTTCGGGAAGAAAAAGAGAGACGACTCTGGCGACTCTGGCGATGATTTTGTACCCACCAAAGCTGCAGCCAAGGCCGCGACGAAGAGAGAGCCTACTGAACGTAAAGTCTCAAAGCCGAAGGCATTAGTAAAGAAAGCCAGGTCGGATGATGATGATGACGGCAATCCCTTTGGTCCATCCAGACCAACTACAGGTAAAGCAACCGAGGCCACGGGACGCAAATTTTCTCGACTGAAGGCGTTAAAGAAGGAGGATTCGGACGATGACGACGATGACTATGTCAGACCAGCGGCGACGACCAAAAGAACAGTTAAGGAAGAAGCTGATGTTTATGACGAGCTTCCGAGAGCGCCGTCTAAGTCAAGGGCTACCGCTACCAAAGCGAAGGCAGCAGATTCGGATGACGATGACTTTATGACTGGCGCGTCAAAGAATAAAGGAAAAGCTAAGGCCGCGACGAAGCGCAAGAGGTATGTAATGAACTACTGTCTACGATACATCCTAACTCATGGACAGTTCTAGTCCCGCTGTCGATGATGAGAACAGCGACGGTGCAGAAGCGAGACCTCCCCAAAAGAAAGCACAGATCGATCTCAGAAAGTTCTTCGGTAAAAGCAAGGAAGACGAGCCTGAGACCAAGCCTCCAACGCCCAGTAAAGTCTCTGGCATGAAGCCAAAGTCAAAGCCAGTTCCTGCTAAGAAACCTGTTACGAAGAAGGCCGTAGTCAGTGACGATGAAGAGGACTCGGACATCGAGGTCGGAGTGGTTGAGAAATCCAAATCAAGACCAGCGCCCGCGAGGAAGGCAGCTCCGAGTAAGGCGGCGAAGAAAGTTGTGAGTGATGACGACGAGGACGAGATGGAGGCAGAGCTAGTTCCTGTGAAACGGGCTGAAGCGCCGAAACGAGCAGCGAGAGCAGCGCCAAAGAAGTATATCGATGTGACGTCTGACGATGACGACGACGGAGGAAAGGATGATACTTACGAATTCTCTGACTAGTTTTCTGGTGGATGCTACGCGCAAATAAGTGGATCTTTGTATCATACCTGTTGTTAATTACGCCGGGAGGGAGTTGTACATGTATACCATAAATAGAGACTTCCTCCGAGAAGATTTAAGTTTCCGTTCGCTTATTAGAAAGAAAGGTCGTGGGAATAAGGAAGCAGATAGTCACTACGGGTAAACGACGACGAGCTCACCTTTGTTCGCCGTCCTGCCCTTTCGTCGACGCACCTCGCGTCCTTTGAGCTCAGCTCTCCGCCTCGTCCTTCTCTGCGGCACGTCGTTGAGCTGCATTGACGCGTCGCTTCTTGGTCCTTGGTTTGTGGCTTGGCGGCATTTCTTCCGGTCCTCAATCATTGCCGACTCCCTTATTCCTTCTCAGTATCGTCCGTTCGATCTCGCGAGGCACTCGCATATTCTTTTGCTGAAAGCCTCTGCTCAGACGTTGGAGGGGGATTTGTGCGCAAATATACATAATGGCTGCTCAACACCGACAGCAGCCTTCGCGGCTTTTTATCCCGCCCATGCTCAACTCGCAGCTGGCAAACTCAGTGGATACTAGGACTATGTTTTCGCCCGCGCTTCAAACAGCTCATCAACCAGGATTCCCTCCGTTACCTTCAGCTCATCCGTTCAACCCTGGATTCCCGCTGCAAACTCCAGTACAACCTTCATTTTTTCCACCTAATGCACCTCCCCGTCAGATTGGGCATGGGCACCGTCCCAGTATAGCTCATATCCCTTCTATGGGTATGCAGCCACCAATACCCATGACACCGTTTGGATCCCAGTTTCCACCTCAAATGTTGCATGGCGGTGGACAGCCCAATCCCTCGGCGCAACCCTTCGTGCCGAAGAGCAGGCGAACACCGTCGATGATTGGAGGACCACCCAAAGCACCGTTGGGAGGACCGAATAGAAAGGTTAGCCCGCTTCCACCGTCCTCGCAGGTGGCAGCAATTGCAGAGAAGGTGAAAGCGAGGAAAATCCCTGTGAAAATTCCCGTCGAATCAGAGCGTGATGAAGAAGACGTGGATGGGTCGAAGAGATCACTCTGGTCAAGAAAACCCATTTCTCCTTCAGATCTCGAGACTCCGGCGGATTTGGATCCACCAGAGATTTTTACTGCTGTTTCATATCCAGATGATGAATATAGAAAACATCTACCACCAACGGTCGACGTGTTTCTCCCGAGCAGAGTACGTGTCATACCACTAACTGTCAATGAGGACCTCGTTTAACTTCCCTACATTGATTTTAGGCTGCATGGGACGAGATGAAGCAAAGAGAAATTGATGAAAAGCTCGAGAAGCTTGGAATTGAACGAAGGGCTGAATCTGGTCACCCAGATGCGCTCCATACGCGTGGACGTGCCGCTTCGGTAAGTTGCATAGATGCGCCTTAGGATCATTTGCTCATTCCGTGAATAGATATCTTCCCCCGCTGATCCTGCATTGTTGACCTTCAAACTCAACATGTTGCAGAAGCAGCAGAGTGCTTCGAATTCTATCTCGACTTCTCCACAGCCGCATACAGCTTCCGTTTCTCCCAACCCATTACTACTTTCCCGTTTGCAAACGCATGGGCATAGCATGTCTCTCTCACAGCCTTCGGCTTTACCTCTTCATGTTCCTAACGGAAAGGTCGCAGTGAAATCGGACTCGCCCGTTAGCCAAGATGGCGGGCCCCAAGTAAGCTCACCGCTTGGAATCCTTGCGCCGCAAGGTCGGATACCTGCTCAGCTTTATGTCCCATCGGCACCTTCGCGTGCCGAAGATCGACCAGATTTCATTCGTGGATTTGGTTTAGATATCCCTGAAGAGGAGGAGGAAGAGGAGGAGGCCCAAGATGCTGGGACAGAACATGCTGCAGATCGCACTATCACTGATCAGCCAAATGGCCTCGAGGACAACGCCCCCCCATCGGATGCAGTACAGTCTGGCAACGTGCAGTCGAACGTGGCCGCAAAGGAGGGCACTCATACCCGACATGTGTCACGAATATCTGTTGCTTTGTCCATTGGTTCGATGTCAAAGAACTTGGAGGAAACAATGGTAGGGCATAGTAGGCATTCAAGCCTGGCGGCACCGGTGCAAGGCGTAGAGCATAAGTCTGAAAGTACTGCTGATGCACTCAATGAATGGACTGGCTCAGAGTCGGATCTTTCTGACGATCAGGAGGTTAGTTGCTCGGATCAGCTTATTCTTCATTCTCATTCGTTGATGCTTTTTACGCAGAGTATCGGTGAATGGTCGAATCCATCTGACGAGGAGAGGGCTCGTCAGGAAAGATTACAGCGGCGATATTTGAGACGCATGAATCGAGAAGCTCAGGAAGCGCCGCGCCGGTTACCGGAGTTTCCGAAACCGCCTCAGGATAGATACATTACTCGGAACGACGACGAGGACGTCATCTCCAATCCGAGTGACGAAGGTCGACATATGGCATTTAATAATCATGCCATAGATGGATTTCATTATCCACATCCCGTGGGAGATCCAAATGCCCGCGCAAGCCGCCCTTTACCTGCTGTGCCTCACTCCCGCGATCCTTCAAACCAGTACTCGTATTATGGCTCCCTTCGATCCCAATCGCCTGATCGTTTCACGAGTGGACAATTAAGTCTTCCAGTTTCTCGTCCAGCGTCGACGCGCCACACAAAGACGCCTAGTCTGTCGTCATCAAAGAAAGAACTCAATCCATTCGCGAAACCTTTCGTATTCGTTGGACGAGCTCCCCTCGCGCCCCTCGCGCCTGCATCTGTTCCAACGTCCACTCAGAGTGAAGCTGGTTCTTCGTTGGCGCAAAGCACTATTCCAACGCACTTCCGGACACCCTCCTTCGGTACGACGCGGAAATTGAATGTAGCTGCACAAGAATTTAAACCTGGAGCGTTCACGTTTCGTCTACCAGAGGGCGTTCCTAAATTGTCTTTCCCAGAGCCTGCGCCTGAGAGTTCCCGGCCTCTGCCTGAGCCTCCGACCACTGGAATAACGAGAGCCGTCCAGGGCCGAGAAAAGAGGCAAAGGACTAGCTTGTCCGATGCGTCGTATGATTCGTATGATTCGGAAGGCGAAAGGGCAAATGACTCAATGGCAAGCTTCCGCTTCCCACCTGCACCCGAGTCTACGATGGTCTTTACGCGCTCAGCTCCAACATCACCTTCGCCTGCGGTGACTCGAACCGCGACGACCTTGAATACTTCCACCAAGCCAGGAACTTTCTCTGGCTTCTCTAATCTACCTCCTACTTTACCTCCTCTTCTTGGGCAAGAAGGGTCCTCGCCAGATGGTATGTCCATAGCTGACTTCCCATCCATGAATGCAACACGCGGGTCTGCGCTTGGTGACGATCAGCAATCACCCGGGGTAACTTTGCCGAATATGCAGAGACAGAAAAGGGCACCGATACCACTCGACTTCAAACACCCAGTTTCGACGAATATGGTGCCCGCAGGTTTATTCAAGAATCTTGGCACTGGTGATGCTGAAGGTGCGCGGAATGGGCGTACCCATAGCGGTAGCCTTGACTTCCCTGAATCAAGGAGCGATGTATCTCTGGACGATTTGTCTATGCCTGCGATATCTCGTAAGGCGACAAAACGTATGCCAAAGCCCGAGGACCTGGACGTAAGCGAGGACGAGTTCGAGGGAGCGTCAAATGCGTCGAACGACGGTGTTTCACATAGTGATCAAACACAGGCGACACGACCTGAAAGTCTGGCCTCGCGAAGTTCAATGCTTCCTCCCGATGTTGCTAGCTATAGTCAAGGACTCCGCCTTGAAGAAAGGATTGAAAGTTTCCTCGACCATAAGATAGATGTGCTCCGGAGTGACCTTTTGGCTCAACTCAAAGGCAGTGGGTTCATTAGTAGCTCGACGGATGAATTGGTCAGGGAAGCTATGGCTATGTTCCGTACCCAGCTCCGCGACTCAGCGGTGAAGAGCCTCGACGATAATTCTATGGAGGCCCGCGAAGAGCTTGATTTCGAGCTCATAAGGGGTATTATTGAACAAGGCCAAGAGGATATCCGCAAGAATATTCAGGACGACCTTGCTATGATCCTGAAGAATATTAGAGATACAGAAGGCACTACAACGCCGGAGTCTATCCTCGACCTGATTCGGAGTGTCCAGGAGCTCAGGGCTAATGTTCTAGCTTCGAGCGCACATGTTGCGGAACGCTTAGACGCCATCGAGGCGGGAGCACCGTATAGGGGCGTGCAATTAGATAGGGAGGGTCTTATTATCGACATCTTATCTGGCATGACACCACACCTTGCAGCGATTCGCTCGGAGCCAGTTGATTACGAGGGCCTGACTGCACAACTCTCCCAAGCGGTCAAGCCGCATATCTCCCAACTGATTGATCTGGCTTCAGATAAACGCGAAACGGCCGGATTGATTGTCGAACAACTCATGCCTGTGCTCCAATCTTTCGCTTCGGAACCAAGAGAATTTGATACTGGCGATCTGGTTGCTGAGGTCTCCGCTACCATCAACAGGATTATCGCACCTATCGACACGCACGCAATAAAGGAGCAAGTTGCAGACCTTGTAGTGGAACGCCTGGATTCGCGACTTGCGACTCGTGACAACGATGTTGCAATCAACTTCGAGAACTTGAAGAATAAGATCACGGAAGCCATTTCTCCCCTGCTCGGGCAATTGAGCAGCGTTGGCGATGGCGTGGAGTCTCTTAGCTCTGTACAGAGCTCTATGTCGCATGTGGCTCGCGAATCCTCTTCCAAACAAGCTGATGCTCTGCGTGAATTGGCAGCTTTATCCGAGCAGCTGGGCAGATTGGCAGAAATATTTGCGAGTGTTCAATCGCTCGTTTCGAAGCAGAACGAGGACTCGAACACTCGTAACCAAGTGTTGAGTCGCATCGAGACCTCGATAAACACGAAGGTTATTTCTGGTATAGGTCTGTCGAACGAGGAAAGGGAAGAAATTCTATCCGCGAATCGCGAAGTGCTTGCTCGCCTAAATCCGATTTCTGACTCGATTACTTCTGCTCTCTCGACTGCTGGAGAGAAACACGGAGAAGTACTGTCCCGCCTGCAGTCCATGGACGACTCGTCGCAAGAAATGCGCAAACTTAACGCGCAGAACTTGGAACTGCAGAATCAGCTGAACAGAGCTAGATCTCAACATGGGCAAATCCGAGTACAACACGAAGAACTAGCAAGCAAAGTCGTTCTGGCGGAGGAGGAACGTGATCAACTTCGAACGAAGGTAGAAGAGTTGAATGCAGCTGCTTTGGCGCACGTCGCCGAGTTCGCGGCGCTGGAGGCACGCAATTGCGAGCAAGAACGAGCCATGCATGTTGCGCTGGAGAGATTGAAAATCTCGGATATCAACGCTCAGACTTTCCAGGAACGCATCGCGGAACTTGAGAAGGCGAATCGGGAGATGACGCAGGAAAACCAGCAGTTGAAGCTGAAGGTCTGTCTTTGCTTCTTTTTTGATATAGCTAGCCATTGACTTACAGTTGGGCACAGATCAACCGCCTTGAGATGCAAGCTGAGTTCGCAGCAAAGGACAAAGAGTCAATGTCACAGGCTCTGAAACTCATGCAAGAAGACCGTGACCGTCTCGCTGCTCAACAATCCCACTGGGAAGAGTTCCGTGACGCGGCAGAGCAAATTGAGAATCTTGCTAACCTCATGAGGAACTCTGAGTCCGAGGAGATGGCCGGGCTGAGACGAATAAGAGACCAGAGCAAGATCCTGGAGGGCGAGCATGAGGCGCTTAAGAGGCGCTTCAAGGAGCAGGAGAGTAAGTTCGCTAACGTGGAGCGATCTTCGGCAACCGCGAGGCAAAACCTTGCTCAGGCTCAGCAACGTTCTACCGAGTGGGAGAGGAAAGCTAGGGAGTTTGAGGGTGAAGTTGAGAGCCTTACGACTGCACTTGATCAGGCTGAACAGACGAAGAACCAGCTTGACGCTGATTATTCGTTGGCGAAGCTTCAGCTTGAAGAAAGAGAGGCTGAGGATCGTATAGTCAAGGTGGGTAATGTTCTGGACCTGAGCCCAGAAGCATGGAATATTAATACGTCTTCCTTCACAGGATCGTGAGAGGAAACTTGAAGAGCAGGTAGCCGCGCTCAAGAGCCAGATGAGTAGCCTTAGCTCGGAGCTTGAGAAGGAACGCCGAACTTCTCAATGGCGCAGATCTCGGGAACAACAAGAACGAGGACGGTCAAGGCCTATTTCCACCGAGTACCAGCCTTCTGAGCCTCCGACGCCACGTATTAACGGCAAATCGCTCCCGAATGCTTCTGCGAGGTCGAGTGCTGTTGTATCGCCTCAGCCGAACTCGTCGACTTGGGATTCTATGCATGCACCGAAGGTGATACCATCGACGTATGGTAATGTGCACCCTGCGTTGACGAGGACGCAAGGATCGTCTATATACAACTCCCGCGCGGCTTCTCCGACGCCGAGTGTTGTGTCTACTGTCACCCGAGGGGAGGATGGGTGGTTTTCATGAGACCATTCAACGAGCGAAGCGTTCTTTCTTTTGATTCCCGACCGGTTTTTTGACTTTATTCTGATCAAGGTGTTTAGATAGCAGTTGTCTGTCAATCTTTCTATTGTTCATCATATGCTTTCGTCTTCCTTTTGTTATTTGTTCGTCGTGGATTTCGTCTCCCTACCGCAAGCCAAGTCTCTGCATTTAGTTTTCCTTATGCTACATGCATCTCGTTTTCAATATTTCTTTCCGCACTCACATTCTCACATGCTTCACATCGCATACCCGTCGTGGGGATACTAACCTACTCCATCTATCCACTGCACTTTTAATTTTTTTTTCTCCCCGCCTTTCTTTGTTCTGTCGTATATACCGGATTGACTGTTGACTCATATTTACCCTGGTCATATTGATACAGTACATACATACCCCTCTCGCATCCACTCAAATATGAATCATACCTGGATGGCGTAATCATGGTTGAGAGACTCAACGATGAGCGAGTCGGCTCTGGATGAATAATAATCACACTCGATGACTTTGATCCTCTTCCTGCGTCGCAACATTAATAACATTCGCATTTCATTCGTCTTGTTTGTGCGTATGTGCTGAGTGATCTGAAACAAAATGAAGATATAATAAATTGAATATAAATACATATTTTGTGGTGTTGTATTACATCATACTGTATCACTGACTGGCCGACGCATCGGTCCCGCGCCGCGCGTTGATCCCTGCAGCCTTGGAGTAAGTACTGGTGGTCACGGAGTCGGCCACACGCGCATTACAACTACAACACAGGACACAACACAACACAATCAGTTTCACCCATCTCGTCTTACCTCACTCCACCTCACCGCGTCTCAGCTCGACTGCCGGCTTACTTTGCTCTCGACCTCTACTCTACTACTATCGATTTGACCCTCGGCTACTTGGTTTGAGTCTGCAAGTCCCCGACGCATACGTATACGCAAAACAATTCGCTGCACTACACCACGACTCGGTAATCGCCAGGAGATCGATCGCGAGCCTTCGCAGTGCGCATAGAACAACATCATCGTCAAGGACGCGAATTACCGAGCCGTCATCACGGTTACTACTACTTCTCGTACTACTGCAACGGAGCAATGATGGGCATCCTTGAGCAAGCCAGCAATGCACTGCGTGGCAGGCCTCGTGGCGCCTCACTTGAGGATAATAAACCGATTGAGGATAGCGAGCCGGATGATACGTCTGTTCTGTGCGTGCACCTCTCCTTTCTCTCTCTCTGCTTGCTTGCCATTCTCGCTTCCCTTTGCGCTTCCTGCTTTGAAATCCTCTCGTAATTGATTGGTTTGCCCATACCCTCCCTTGCCCTTATCCTCTCTTCCTTCATTCCTGACTTTACAACCTCCTTTCTCCTTTCATTTTGCTTACACTTGAGAGAATGCTCCCAACGTTTGTGTGCAATGATGCTGACCCCGATGAGGTTAGGGACGAGCAGGAGGGGTCTATCGTCTTGAGTATCATCTCACAGCTGCGGTACGTAGTACGCTCTTCGTCTCTTGGGATTATCATCACTGATCTCTATTCATTCCGCCTCGCTATGATGACATGATGCCGATATTATTAGAATCGGGATGGACCTCCACCGCGTAACCTTCCCGACATTTGTCTTAGAGCCACGCAGCATGCTAGAACGAATTGCAGATTTCATGTCTCATCCCGAACTTATATTCGGGTCAGTAATTTGCACATAATCAGCTCTCTTGCAAGTCTCATGCTGAGACTCTCGAGCAGGGCAGAAGACGTTGATGATCCTGAAGAACGATTTCTAATGGTCTTACGATACTATCTGAGCGGATGGCATATCAAGCCTAAGGGTGTGAAGAAACCGTCAGTTTTTCTTCGCCTTTTTCACGTGTGTCGGGGATTGCTAGGTCGGTGCTGAGTGTGATTTTTTTATGTTGGTAGATACAATCCTGTTCTTGGGGAGTTCTTCCGTTGTCGATATGACTATCCTAATGGCACTCAAGGATTCTACATCGCTGAACAAGGTGTGTACACGCTTCTCCACCTTCGAACCGATCTTATTCTGGCGTGGATCATGATGACTATTTCCAGTTTCACATCACCCTCCTATTTCCGCATATTTCTACATCTCACCCGCGAACAAAATACGGATAATCGGCGAGATTAAACCAAAATCCAAGTTTTTGGGTAATAGTGTGTCAACGACGATGGAAGGGGAGAATAGAATCACGTTATTGGGGCGACCGGAGGACGGTGGTGCGTATTACGTCCTTATGCATTCGTTATGCACGATGCTGACTTGCTGTGTTTACATGCACTGCTGTTTTGATGAACAGAGTACGTGATCACGATGCCGAACATGTATGCTCGTGGGATATTGTTCGGAAAGATGGTGTTTGAGCTTGGAGACACGTGCATGGCGAAGAACGAGAAGATAGGTATGCAGTGCGATCTTGACTTCAAGACCAAGGTGAGTAAGAAAACACTCCGGTTCCGCAACCGGGGGGGAATTTTAAAACTATTATTTCCGTGATTTAAGGGCTTCTTCACGGGGACGTACAATGCCATCACCGGACGAGTGCGACACGACAGCGTAGACATAGGAGAAATTTCGGGGCGTTGGTCGCATGCGATAGAATTTAAGCCCTCGAAACCCGGGGCTCAAAAGCGCATACTATTTGACGCGGATAGCGAGCAAGGGAAGCGCATCGCGGAGAAGATAGTCCCTCCGGAAGAACAGCAAGAACCAGCCGAGTCGAGGAGGCAATGGCGCGAGTTGACTAGGGCGATTGTGAAGAAGGATATGGACGCAGCTACGGATGCTAAGTGTGCTGTTGAGGATGCGCAAAGGGAAGACAGGAGAGTGAGAGATGAGAAGGGGGAAGTGTTCGTCCCGAGGTTCTTCGAGAAGAGGGAGCATGGGCGGTGGGTGCCGAAGATTGAGTGAGTATCCTTGTTTTTGAATATGAGGGAAGGAAGTTAATTCTGACTACCTTGCAATTCGAATTCAGAGCACCTGACGACCCGGAAGAAGCGACGCGAGTGGTGAAGGAGTGGATCTGGCCTTTGACGAAGGCTCAATCTTACGCTAACTCTATTGAGGCCAACTCTACCTCCCGGTCTCGGCCTCGACCCGAGCAGCAATCCCACCTTGAGACACTGACGAACCATAACTGAACATTGAAGCACTCAACTGTCCGGTTTCTATCGTCCTCTCTTCTGCCATATTTAATCCACCTAACCAGATTAATTAATCCCTTCCTACCCAAACGCAAGACGCTCACATTTTCCTCCTCAGGTCAAGTACGGAATATACAATCCATTCATCCGTTCACATACACATACATCCATACACTTATTATCTAAGGAGTCCGGCCTTGTGCAACTGGCGGTGCTACAAGTGGTTTCTGGTTCCTGCCTTCCCTTTATGTATTTAATGTTTGTTTTGTTTTGCCTTTCTGTTTGCTTTTGACTTTTTGTCTATCTCTTTCTTTTTCTCCTTCCTTTTTCATCTTTGATGAACGTATTATAATGAACGATCAATTAAATTTTTGATAAACTTATTGGATGGTGGACCATTGATAAACATCTCTGAAACTTTGGAGGTTTGGTGCTTCCGGTAATGAATAAGACAGTTAGACGAATCTTTCGTCTCGTATAACGGAGGAAGAATCCGAATACTGTCTATAAGTCTGTATCAAGTCCTGACTAGTGCGGTAGACATCGACTCGTCATGACCAAATTTACTATTATTATCTAACCGTCTCCTCTGCCTCGGCATACTATCTGCATCACTCTCTGGGTGCCACGATAAATGTGGTGCTGGTAGCGGTGGTTGAGTTTGACCTGCAGATAAATAACCATACGAGCCATATGAAGGAGCGTGGTACGGTGGGAAGTTAGATATTGGTAGTGGTAGGGTCGGTGCGTGGCCCGGTAAGCTGGGAATAGGTGTAGGCGTGTGAGATGAAGACCGTGAGTGATGTTGCTGTTGACGATCGGGATTGAGTCGGGTACGGTAGAGCATGACGAGTCCGTTGACGAAGACTGTCATGAATGCGAGGGAGGACAGCGTGAAGAGCTATCCAGGTATTCAAAAAATTATAAAATAAAATAAAAATTAAACAAAGTCCAGTACCACTATAGATCAAGGTTCTTGCTTACCAGAGTTTTCCAGCTTATAGGATCGACGAAGCTATTCACCACTTCCGCGAGCATCTCGGCTCCTACGCGGGCCCGGCCGACGACCTTCGGGTCTCGATTCATGCACGTCTCCCATGTCGCGCACTGGTGGAGCATTGCCGGGATGGGAGACGTTGCGCAGAGGTTTTGCTTGTATAGTTGTGCACAGGTTGATATTTCTTGTAGGATATCTAGATAGATAAAAGTAGTTCGTTTTGAAGTTGGGACAGGAAGAAAGCAGTATGGAGTTAGTGAGTTAATTCACCTCTGATTTGATAGAAAAGTGAAGTGAAGAGGTCTCACCCATGGAGTATTCCCCAATTCTTTGTTCCACGTCTCGCTGCACGGTAAAGATGAATTGGACGAGAAGGTAGAGGAAAACGAGGATTAGCGAGAGGTTGAACATGAATTGCAAGTAACTAGCATTCAATATTAGCAAGCGGAAATTACGGAGTCTTGCCCAATGCTCACCCGAGTAAAACATAAGGTGTATCGGTTTTGACTGGAGGTGGACCAGGCATATTAAGAGTATAATGATTCGATGTATTTCTCGTTACGGCGCGTTGTACTTGACGTCCCTTCCGTGGTGATTCTCCATCACTATCTTCTTCTTCATCTCCACTCATATCATCGTCGTCCGAGTACGTAGCTTTGGACTTATCTCGTAGACGATTCGTACGGCCGTGAGTACGAGCATCCTTCCGTCTGCGTGCTATCCGACGTACCGCAGCATTCGATATTCGTCGACGCTCCGGATTCTCAACATCATCTCTTCTCTCCCTGTTTTCATCCAGCATATCATCCTCCTCGTCGCCTCTTTTCTTCGTCTGCTCGGTTCTTGACTGTCCGAAACTACGCCCAGGTGGCGGTCGAGCAGGAGAGAGTTCAGCGTCCTTCATATCCACTTCTGGAATTTCCGTGCATGTGGACGGACCTGCCCATCCATTAGAAGGCTGTTGGCTGAGGGGAGGAGGACGAAAGAGGTAGAGCAGGTTCTCGCCGAAGACTGGTTGTCGAATCTCAGTTAGACCTTGACCTTTCTTGGGATCGAAGGGGGCGGGTGGAGGAAGTGCAGTGTCGTGAGAACCTAATCATGTAAAAGTCCAGGTCAAATTGCTTCTGCCCATAAGCAACGGCAACATAGATGATAGTGGTGCGCACGTTTAGCAGGAATATTATTCGCATTCTCCTTCTCCTGCGTGCCAACGCGCCAAGCAGGAATGGTTTGCGCGCGGTTCGTGAACTCGATACCAACCATCGGTGCCTCTTTGCTACGAGCTCGAGCATAGATCGCAGCCATCGTCTCTTTTCCCTTTTCCTGTTCTCCTTCAATGCTACTTCAGGTATTCCGCGCTCTTTGCTTCTGACAGTTGCGAATTTGGTGAGAGACGAACTCGATGTGGTGGTACGACGTGGACGTCAACGGGATCACGTGAGACGCGATTTCCGTCCGTTGGCCACTGGCACACGCATCTTCGAGTCTCCTCGTCAATTCTTACCAGAATGCTTCAGAATCTGTTTCGATCTGCAGCACGAAGCACAAGGCCGAGGACGAAAGCTGGTCTGACTTCAAGAAGATGTCTGAACTGTTCTGCTATTACTCGTTCAGCATTACCTGACCTTAGGTCAGGATGGACAGAGCCAACGGCGTACGACTTGGTGCCAATGGTCATCGAGCAGTCCGTGCGTCCATTTGTATGACTCACATCATAAATGAATCTATGCCTGACTCTCCTGAGAACTTAGGGACGAGGTGAACGATCATTCGATATCTTCTCACGTCTTCTACGAGAACGAGTAGTCATGGTTCATGGACCAGTATGTTCTTCATCTTTCACATTTGCAGCGAATCATTGTGCTCAGCAGTTATTGCCAGGTACGGGACAGCACTTCTGCTGTGACTGTTGCTCAATTACTCTTCCTGGAGGCTGAAGATGCCTCAAAACCAATACATATGTATATTAATTCTCCGGGTGGGAGTGTCACTGCAGGACTCGCCATTTATGATACTGTACGTGCGTCAGATTTATTAAAGGAAAAAAGAGTCATTGACAGGCTTGATATAGATGCAGGTGTGATTTACTTTCCAAAATGCTTCAAGACGTATAATGTGTGGACTCACTTTCTCGCGATTCAGTACGTTTCATCGCCAATCCACACATACTGTATGGGCCAAGCATGCTCTATGGGCTCTCTTCTTTTGGCAGCAGGTACGTACATCATCAATCTCCTTAATGTTCAGAAATACTAACTTCGTGAAGGTGAAAAGGGCAAGCGACACTCGCTTCCACACGCAAGCATAATGATCCACCGTGGGTCCTGCCTCTGCCAATCTATGTCATTGTTAGCGGGAAACTAAAACCTTCACATGCTTCAGAACCATCCGGAGGAGCTTCCGGACAGGCTTCCGACATTGCAATCCATGCACGAGAGATACTGCGTGTACGAGAGGTGCTTACTGGAATTTATCAGCGGCATTGCGGCAAGGAAGGCGAGAGCGTTGAGGAGGGTTTATCTCGATTCGGTTCGTCATTCCCCCTGCTTTTATCTTCCCCTCTGATTTTACATGGAATATATGAAATAGAGAAGGCACTTGAGCGGGATTATTTCTTAACAGGTGTGTTCCAATTTGTCCGTGTTATTGTTGGGCTACATGTGAGCTAATGCGACTACGTATTCGTCAATAGCGAAAGAAGCACTAGATTTCGGGCTCGTGGACAGTATCCTGGAAAAGCGGCCGAACCCTGATTCACAAACATAAAAGCGATGTACCACATTGAACCAGAACTTGACTAACGACTGTGAATCGACGCTACGCTTTCGGCAGGAATGCCGGGTACACCTACGATTCGATGGCACAGGGTGTCTGTCGGTATATGCATAGCTATGTACTTAGCTCCGCACATGAGACCTGTTTAATTTTACGGTTGCACGCACGACCTATCAACAATCTTATTTAGTTTCGAAATGGAATACCTTAATGTGATAGATTTCCTTACAGCAAAGAGTATACTGGAAAATACCGCTCCTTTGAACACCTATTACTGATCTGCTTGCTGATCCCGCCCTGCAGGACTTTCCCAGAATATAAGTACATAGATTAATAGTCATTTATGAAGGCTATGCGTTGATTTCTTCTTGGGCTGAGAAAGGGGCAGGAAATTTTAATATTGTCGTATGTATGTTGAAAGATAGAGGTGATGTCACAAAAAACCACACCGTGTGACATTACACAGCGGCTAATCTCACAATCTCACCTCTAATCACATAGCTGATGTTGATCTCATTATGTAAATGAATCCCTTATCATCTATTACACTTTTGCTTGCTCAGCTTGCATCAATTTATTGGATGCACACTCCTTCATGAAATGGGCAAAAGTACCTATCATGGTGTACTATCAGCTTGGATACTTTCAAGCTACATTAGATGGCAAAAACCTGTTCAAGACTGTTTTTTTTTCAGCTGAGTTGACCAATTACCCTCAAGTTTGACTAGTGCATGTTGTAATTTTTTCGTGGCGAGGGATGAAGATTTGAGTGGGAAATGCAAGGTGTTCAAAGGAACGATGGTGTTTAAAGGACCAATATTTTCCTGTATGACGGTAATCAGCAGAGGAACGCAAGACGTAATTCGAACCATAAATATTGGATAATAATATAATAAAGAGATTACAAAACGTTGCGTGTCACTTGGGACGATAACCACCCGACCAGCCCTTACCCACAGGGGAACTCAATAAATCCAGTCTCGTTGAAAACCGACAACTCATAACGGCCGCAGTTCGTGGCGACCAGAGTGTTGTGCGCATATCCTCCGGTATCCATATTAGCAATTCGCCTCGCCCGCCTTTCACCCAGCCGTCATCGTGTAAGGTCCAGTCTGAGAGTGAGCTTTCCCTGCATGTGGTCGGACCAGTACCTTGGTCTCTTGAGCCTGCGTCTGTATCCCACGAGGTTGATAGGGCAGCCTCCACGTGCGTTCCAACGCCGACGCCGTCACTGTTTACATCCCAAATACGTATCGTTTTATCCCAAGAGCCCGATACGACGTGACGGCCGTCAGGCGAGAACATCACAGACAAGACTGCGGCTGTGTGCCCCTCGAGCGGGCCCAAGACAAGCTCGCAACTATCGGTATCCCATACGCAAATTGTCCTGTCCACAGAGCCAGACGCGATGTGCTTGCCATCAGACGAGAACGTGACTGAAGTGACACCCGCTGTATGTACTTCGAACGGACCCAAAACGAGTTCACCACTGTCGACATTCCATATACGAACCGTCTTGTCTGCAGGACCTGACGCGACACGTTTACTGTCCGGCGAGAATACCACTGAATAGACGGAGTGTGTGTGACCCTCAAGCGAGTTCAAGACCAGCTTGCCGTTGTCGGCATCCCAGATGCAAAGCGTATTATCATCAGAGCCCGACGCGATGCGCTTGCCATCCGGCGCGAATGAGACTGAATTGATGTACTTTCTGTGTGCTTTGAGTGGACCCAAGATGACTTTGCCGCTGTCGGGATCCCAGATGCGAATGGTTTTGTCGTCGGAGCCAGAGACAATGCGCTTGCCATCAGTAGAGAATGCAACAGACAAAACCGGACCATTATGCCCCTTGAGTGGGTCCAAGATGAGCTTGCCGTTGTCGGCGTCCCAAATGCGAATAGTGCTATCGAAAGAACCTGAGACGACATGTTTGCCGTCTGGCGAGAACGCCACCGAAGCGACGTAATTTGTGTGCCCTTCGAGCGGACCTGAGAGATGCTTGCTGGTGTCGACGTCCCAGATTCGAATTGTTTTATCGCCCGAGCCTGAGACGATACGTTCCCCGTCATGAGAGGACGCAACTGAACTAACCCAAATTGTATGCACCTCGAATGCACCTGAAGTGATCTCTGTGCTACCTAAATCCCAGATGCGAATAGTGCCATCGACTGAACCGGAGATGACACGTTTACCGTCTGGAGTGAAGATGATTGACCTAACCCATGACGTGTGCTCCTCGAATGGACCCCAGATGACTTGTCCACTGTCCGCGTCCCATACGGCAATCGTACCATGCCGCGATCCCGATACGACGCGTTTTCCATCCGGAGAGAATGCCACTGACCGGACGTATGACGAGTGCACTTCCGCGATGAGCCTGCCACTATCAATGTTCCATATCGACATCGTCCCATCATTACTATTGCCCGTCACAACACGTTTCCCGTCTGGTGAGACAGCATACGAATATACACCGCCTATATCAAACATTGCCGAGACTCGCTTCCCGGTACCGGTATCCCAAATGCCTATCTTCCCATTCTTATAACCTAAGACATATTTTCCGTCCGGCGAGAACTCGCGGAAGTCGATATCTGGCTCGTACCACGCAAAGTCGAACTTGCCATTCTCAGGATCAATAATGTAGATCTTCCCCTTAGCCACTGCAATGACACGTTTACCGTCTGGAGTAAACGCAACCGACGGGTCCAAGGCATTACCTGTCCTAAGCGGGCAAGAGGTGTGTTTCCCAATCGCAACTTTCGGATAGTATTACCGAGCTTGACCTCTACGTAAAGAGCAGAATCTTGTTCCTCCCTGGGATGTTCCCAACACGAATAACTGAAAGCAGTTCAGGCAATATGAAGGTCAGATAAATACAAAAGGCCGACCTTGAAGTGCATAGTAAGATGATTCAGACATGAGGGAGAAGTGAAGTGGGGTTTCTCCCGATGCTGGATACCTGAACGATCTCTTATATCCGTACCATGACCTCCCCACGAGTCCCGTATTATGCCTTATTCGTTCAGCGTGCATCCTTCCTGCTGTAATCATGTTCCCTTGATTGATGAGGACGGATTAAGATAGGATCATGGCTGGTTTACTTGCCCGCGGAATACGGATCCAGTATAAGACAGTCTAAATGCGCACACCTACGACGTAGCCAGACTCGAAGAGGCGGTGACTGAATTATCGGTAAATCCGGCGGGATGGACAAGGTATCAGCATTGACCAACAACAGTTCTTTCCTATCGTTGTCAAAATCCTCCAACTCCCAATAAACCGGAGAGCTTGCTCATTCGTCCTCCTTATCAACCAAGCGCCTGTGTTTATCCGCACAATACTGTAAGTCCCTTCTTTCCTTCCGCATATGAATTGGAGACTGCAACGAGGGCGACACGTTGTTGATAACTGAACACGAGACTATACGGTACCGCCGCACCGACGCCAACTTTGCAGAGCACCGGACCAGAATCGTGCGGCATCACATCTCTCAGGATAGATCCCAAGGTATGGGAGCCTCGGAGAGTCAGACTGGATGGCCCTCGCTGCAAATCCCTCTCCGGGTGGGTAAAGCAGCTACTCTACGCAGCATATAGCCAGGCTGCTGTACTGGGTAGTTCTATGCCACGACAAATAGCTGTCAGACCCAGCTCTGAATTGACAAATAGGAAAGCGTGCCTGTATGACAAATATTGAGGATATAGAGCGCACCAGTATAGCATTTAGAGTCCGTAGTCTTCTGATGTTTCTGCCGTTTCCTGCGGTCTGAATGGAGTGGCAGTGCGTAAACCGATGGCACTTGGTGCTCCTCCTGACATTCTCAAACTGAAACCAGGCTTCTTCCGCCCAGGAAGTCGAGCTGTCATGTTACATGCAAAGATCTCACCGTTCACGTCTGGCAGAAAGAAGTTGACTGAAAGCAACAAGAAGAACGCATAGGCAAACTCAAGCGCGAGTCAGATACTTGTAAAAGCATCGGAACTGGAATTGATCCCTCAGTTTCTCCTTGCTTTGATGAGGCATTCTTCGTAGAAAATCTTTTGAGGATTTAGAATGCGGAGGTCCGGGCACAACACTCTTGGACTGATGGTGTTCGTGGTACAACATAGATAGAGACAGGTTCAAGACGTTACATAAAATAGCTATTAGATAATCAAATACTACTCTGAAGGTAAGGTAGACTTCATTGTATGGTATGCATGCACAACTAGTAGTACTACTGTATTTGAGCATTTTCAGTTTCGGTTATGATTAGAGATTTTTTCTCTTCTCTATTCAACGACACTGTACCAATCTCTGCGATGTATACAACTACGAATGATCCATCCAATCACCAAACATGTACAAACAAATTCCTTCAATAAAATTCTTTCTCACGTTTTTCAACGTTTTCTTCTTTCAACAATGTCTTTTTCATGCATCTCTGCCTTAGAGTCACTTGCTTTCCGGTATTTTACTCAGTGGTTAATGCAGGCGCTCGCAGGGATGTAGAGCATTTTCTTCAGATGGAGAGACCCTGGGGAGACCTCTAGAGTTGATGGTCTTCGACCAGGCCATCGATGACTGATATGTCTAGGGTACATTTCGTCCGTTATTGATGGCGATGTTTAAAGACAAGAAATAATACAAATTACTCAATACTTCCTTCTACATGCAAGTATGAGATGAAGTCTACGCTGCTGTTTGACCCATGGCGGCTTCAGCTGCCTTCCTCCTCTCTTTATCCTTCGCAATCTCATCCAAAATCTCCTTGCACCCGTCTCGATCAAAATCTTCGCAAGCTTCTCACCGACAGCCTCTGCCTCTCTCGCCGACGATACTGCCTCCTCAAGCGTATGCTCAACGTGCCTCAAGCCGTCCAGCGCAGTCACAGTACCCGTAATCCTCAACTTCCCATCCGTCAAGATCTGCGTATGCGCTCCAACTGGGACACTGCATCCTCCCTCGAGGACCTTCAGCATCGCGCGCTCGGCGCGGCAGCATCGCTCCGTCGGCGGGTGGTTCAGCGCCTTACAGAGAGCCAGCACTTCCTCGTCCCCCGCGCGGATCTCCACTGCTAGCGCACCCTGTCCAACCGCATGGTAGAGTATCGGAGCAGAGACGTCTGTTGTGATGCGTCCGCCCATGCCGAGACGCACGAGTCCTGCCTTTGCGAGTATGAGTGCCGAGTAAGGACCGTCGGGAGCGTCGAGTTTTGCCATGCGTGTGTTCCTGAGTGAAAAGCAATACATGAATGAATGACTAAATGAGTAGCTCATTGTTAGACGTACAGATTTCCTCGCTACATCCAGGGAACAGAATAAAGTCCAAAATTAAGCTTCCTTTTCATAAAACGAGAGATTCTCAGGACTCACCACATCCGCAAACTGCAACTTGGGATAATTCCTCCTTAACTGCGCGACCCTCCTCACGCTACTCGTCCCAACGACGCTTCCATCGGGGAGCTCGTCCAGACTCTTATAAGGCAGCCCCTGCTTCACCACGAGCGAGTCAACGGGGTCTTCGCGCTCCAGGATCGCACCGATCTCGCATCCGGGTGGTAAAGTCGTAGGCACGTCTTTGAGACTGTGCACAAGCATGTCGACGCGTTTGCGCGGTTTCTCATCCTCGCCGTCCTCCCTCCTTGGTGAGTAGTAGCAGACTCTTCTCGAGATTGAGCCGGAGGAGGAGCAGCCGTCAACAACGCAGCCTCAAGCTCCTCCGTCCACAGACTCTTCCCACCCGAACCAGCACCGCCGAGCACATAAAGCGCCTGCGCTTGATTCTTATCCCCCGCCGTCCGCATGAACTCCGTCTCAAATGCATATTCTTGCTCGGACGTGGAAGGAAACGCCTCGATCAGCGCATCACGTACGATGTGTGTTTGGATTTGCGCGAGTTGTGAGGCGCGCGAGGCGAGTGTGAAGGTTAGCGTTGGTTTATTTTTTTCTGTTACTGCTGTCATTGCTACCAGTGCAGGAAAGCAAAGAGATAGGTCAGTCGACGATATCCGAGAAAGATGGGCCCAAGAGATGTATGTACTAATCTACTTAGAGGTTGCATATATGCATCAGTGCATCGTGGGAGGAATCTGAGAGTGTGGGCGTGTCCAGCGTCCATCACAAGAAAATGCACGCTCTCCTGTTCGTCCACGACTACCACAGCCGCGGTCGTGGTCGTGCGCGCGTCTGACCTGGGACTCATCAAAGCAAAGTACACAGAGAAGCGTGAGTCAAGGTGCTAAGAATAAGTATTTACTTTATTTTTTTGTTCGTCAGTTCTACAGAAGTATTTTGTTGCATCAATTTTTTTAGATGAGAGGGCATAATGAGACTTTATTTGCTTGATATACTATGGTACTTATTCACCATTTGGATTTGCTCATAAATCAAGACATGTCAAAGAAAATCAATAGTGACAAAGACAATGAATGAATGAAGTGACAACAATGCTTAAAGACTCTGAACGTGCCAGATGATAGAAGAAACAGAATTGGGAACATGCAACAGATATGAAAAAAATCATAAGGAGCTTGCAGATAATTTTGTCATCTCACGAACGTGGGCTCGTGCTTTTCGCTTTCGGCGACGTTCGCGTCGCCATCGCGTTACCCTGCGAGTGGGCGTTCGTCGGACTCGAGTGTGTGCTCGAGTTTCGACGTGCGTGGCTTGATTCCGAGCCAGTTGGGTTCATCACGTCCGAGATTTTAGTGCGCGAGACGGACTGAGCGACAGGAGGAGTAGTTGAGTCCGAACCAGAGCGAGAGTGAGAACGTCTGCTTCTGCCAACGTCAACGTGCATGCGTTCTTGCTCCAGGGAAGGGGAAGGTACTCCACTACTTGTAGGGGAGACTGGGAGCGTAGCGATTGGGGGCAATATAGGTCCTTGGGTCGAGACAACGGCACTTGGTGGAGGTGGAAGTGGCATAGTTGAAGGAATACCAGTCGTGTTGGTTGCCGATGAGGGACTACGCTCGCGCATGCGAACGTCTCGGTCTCCTGGCTGAGCTCTGTCATCCGGTGACCGTGACGGTTGCGTCCGGAATGGGATGGGCGACGGACGAGATGATGACTGCGGCGGAGGCGTGGTGATTCGGTTACCAGCTGGTCGATTAAGGATATCAACGCGCGTGCGTTTTGATTCTCCAGAATCCGCCGTATTGATCGGGCTCAATGGACGTTTGCCATTCCCATTCTGGGATGTCATAACACTCAATGGACCTGGTCCAGGTAACTGGGACGAATGCCCAGAGGTTAAGCCAGCCGACTTATTATGCTTTGAACGCGGACTTACATGACGTATGCGCCCGCCGACGCTTACCGTGGGCGATACAGGCGGAGGCGCGGACCCTCCGGATGTAGCCAAACTCATCAACGATTCTGCAACACCCTCGTCGTAGTCCTCGTCAACTTCCCTGCGCGGCAATCCGGCCGCGTGGGCATTACCGATTGGCGATGGCCTGCTTGATCTTCCACTCGATCCGGAAGCACTTGCCGATGACTTCGGTTCTGGAGAGGGCGGCGACTTAATCGATCCTGAGTTCGGCGGTATAGGCGCGACTCTGAACGAGCCAGGCTGAACCGATGGTGCGCGAGATCCTGCAGTACTGTCCGATCCGTCCTTGCCTCTTCGTCCGCCAGCACGTCGCTTTCTCTTATCGCTAGATTGAGATCCGGCTGAAGATCCTGCAGATCCTGGTGCAGGAGTCGGTGGTCCGTGCACGTTCATCGTATCCGACTCTTTGGCTGTCTTCCGGCCGCGTCGCCTATCCGAGCTCTCAGCAGCGTTCGGCGGAGGATACGGGACCGGGTACTCTGACGTCGAGGCTGTGGAAGTAGGCGGGGGAGGAAGCACACTTCTTGACGGACCAACAGACATCACAGAAGCACTACGGTGCGTCTCTGGAGAGCCGGCATGGTTGCGTGCTTCCATACGCTCGCGTTCACGAGCATCCTCTGTCATCCTTCGTTCGTACTCCCGCTCGCGTTCGTAACGCTCCCTATCGAGACGTTCGATCCGCTCAACCCGTTCCATACGGCTACCTTCGTCGAAACGCGGATCATATCGGCGACTCGGCGTTCCAGAAGGCGGCGGTACATGAGCCATCGTAGGCGAAATAGCATGAGCGTGCGGGCTCCGTCCTGACTCATCTGCGTAGCGAGATGACTGCCAGCGCGGCATGCCAGGTCCCTGTGCTCCAGGTCCGACGACAGGGGACCGCTCACTAATTTGAAACCTGACGTGACAAGGGGTGTCCCGGGCTAGGAGGACGACCCATCATAGGCGATTCCATTGCTGTCCGCCTTGATGGCGGGTGCCCATGGTGGTCGTAAGGATGAGCCGACATCGGCGAGGATGGTCCGCGAGACTGCGAAAAGCCTTGGACATTGGGCGGAATGCCTGATCTATCCGAGTCTCTTCTCGGACGCGAGCGATCACGTTCAAAGCGCCTCTCTCTTTCCCAAGTATCTTGAGGCGGAGGTGGAGGCGAACTCGCCGCGTCATAGTGGCCTTGATAGGGCCGAGGAGAACGCTGTAAAACTTGCGACGGTGGGCGGCCACCAACACTACCGTTCGTCGGAGGCGGGCCAGAGGGATAGCCATGATAACCGACATCTCGAGAATCCGGTGGACCACGGGCTTGGCGCGGCGGTGGAGAGACAGATGGAGAGACAGGACGACGCTGGGTTTGTCGTCCGTAATATGCAGGATCGCGCTGGTGCTCAGGTACCACTTGTTGACCGCTGGGATGATGCAGAAGAAGGCTATTTTGCGGCGTGCCTCCCGGCCCTCGTGAGCGGCTAGACTCACGCGGAGGGAAACCATCTCGAGGAGTCGCTCGGTCAACATCCATGGGCGCAAGCGGGGCAATGCTCGGAGGTACACGGCGAGAGTCATCGAGCACGACAGGAGGCGGCGGTCCACCTCTGAACGGTGGTGGGGCATGAGACGCATGCGGCGAAGGCAATGCGTTCTCATTCGGGTGTTCACGAGCTTCGGTACGCGAGAAAATGGGGCGAGGAGTCGGTCCAGACGACAAGAGCATGGGTGGACCACCGGACATCGTCACGGGTGGACCTACCGCACTTGCATACGCAGTCGGATGTACATCTTGTGGAAGCGGTGCCGGTGTTTGCACCGACTGGCCAGACTGTTGTGCTTGTCGGAGCAATGCTAAGCGCTGCGTAATAACAGTGTTACCAGGGTCGAGCTCTGCTGCTCGGGCATATGCATCGATGGCATCGCTTATCTGGTTGTTACAGCTCTCGTACAAGGAGCCGAGATCATACCAAACTTCCGAGATGTAAGGGTTGATACGTATCGCACGCGAATAAGCATCCAGAGCGTCTCGATATTGATTGATCTGGAAGTATAAGACACCAATTGAACACCAGAAGGTCGGATTCCGCCCGTCACGGTAGACAGCCTGCTGGTAGGCCTCGTAGGCCTTGTTGTATTTTTGGCCCGCCATGTAAGCGCGACCAAGTAAGTACCAACTCTGGGCATCGGAAGGATCGGCCTCAAGGGACTTTGTGAGGTAAGTGATGGCAAGGTCCTGGCTCTGGAATGTCGAGCCTTCTTGGTGGTAGAGCCAGCCGAGTTGCTGAAGGACCTTGGCGTGAGCCGGATTCTCCTGAACAACGCGCTCGTATGCATCCTTCGCGCGGATATAATCCTTCTGTTGCTCATAGACGTGTCCAATCTGGAACCAGATGTCGGCATGGGCAAGCGGATTTGGAGGATTGCGGAGGATGCGGTCGAAGCAATCAAGAGAGTCTGTGTACTTTCCCTGTTGCTTGTAGATGATGCCGAGGCGGAATAAAATTTCGTTTGCCTTGTCAAAGTCTAAGGCTAAGTGCGTCAGGTCATCTGCTGGATCCGATCCGAAGATTATCGGATGCTCACCTTTGTCCATGTGAAGGACCGAGGCGAAAGCCTCCTCAGCATGATCCAGAGAACCATATCTGTCGTAAAGGATGCCTATGCCATACCATAGCTTGGGATCCTCCTTTGGATTTGGGAGTAGATACAACGCTTGTTGGTAAGCGGAATAAGCTTTCTGCAGATCATCTATCATCAGGTAGCAGTGGCCTGGGAATAAATTATGTCAGGTGATTTGCCAGGCACGCGGGCCACGGGCGGGCGGATGACGTGTAACATACCAAGAGCGCTCCAGACTTCTCCGTTGTCTTGCTGGATTTGGATCACGCGCTGGAAATACTCGATAGCCTAAAGGAGTAAGGGCAGATCGGGGCAGATCGGAGCAGATCGGAGCAGGAGATAAATTGAGTTTGGACATGTGAAAGAGATGACAAGTGAGTGATCGGCAGAGGGCCGTCGGTAAAGAGAACGACGGACCTTAGTGTAGTTTTCCCTTATCCGCGCGATCCCCGCAACCTGTGTCAGTCCAGGTAGCGAGTTGGAGTTATGCAGCAGCGCCCGCTCATATGCTGACAGCGCTCGGTCCAGATCTCCCATCTGCTCAGCCACAGAGCCTAAGTCCAGTCGATTCATCAAGTTGTTACACATATATATAAAATTATGATCCAAATTGGGAATCCGAGTTGCCTGTCAATTATAGATCACTTGGGGGTGCGCGGGAAGAGAACGCACCTATCAGAAGCCACGTTTCCTCGTTTGCCCTTGCGAGCTTCTGCAGTGTAGGGTGTACTGCAGCCGCGGAATTCGGCGCGGGAGGTGGCGGTGGTGGTGGTCCTCCCCCGTTCGCATGAGGTACTGGCGGTCCGGCCGGCGCTGCTACAGGCGACAACCCCATGGGCGCACCATGTCCGATCGCAGCTCCATGCGAATGGCCATGTCCGTTGGAGATTGGCGGCGGAGGTGGTGGAGCGCCCGCAACATTTCCATTCAGATGAATGGCATGCGGTGGAGGTGGAGGACCCGTTGCGCCAGGCGGAGCTGCAACTGGCGGGCCAGGAGGTGGAGGAGGGGCATGGGGGTCATGCAATCGGACGTCACGCTCGCGAACAGAGTGACGCAACGACATGGATGGAGGCGCCGTCGTAAAAGTCGTACTCGGCGGCGGCGATGACGGAGATGTGGGGGGGAAATGGTAGAGAGGGAAATAAAGAAAATAGATGGGAAAGCGTGAAAAAAAGGCTGCGAAGACAGAGAAGGGGGAAAGAAAGCGTTGACGGAATAGGGAGGCGGGGTATATAAGGGGAGAAGCGCGATGGTGGAAGAGTTAGGAAGAAGAGACGATGATATTCATTTTGCGATGCGCATGGCATGGTATGGAATCAGGGGGGAGAGTATAGTAAGTAAGTACTACCCGAGTCCGGATGCGCTAAGCAAGTGCAAGTAAGGGCTACGCTACGGCAACGCTTCTTTGGTTCTCGCAGGCTGGCGTCGCTTCGCAGATCTCGATCTGATTCTTAGTTTGTCCTTGGGCTGCACAGACACAATACTGTATCTCCTCAGGGTCAACGACCGTCATTCTCGGCCTTCCATCCAGATCACATCCAATCATCTTATCCATTCTCCTTTTCTGGTCCTCTCCTCGGCCTGCGCCACGTGATGGCAATGCCCATCCACCCTTCTTCTTCTTCTTGCTTTATCTATCTCTCTCTCGCTGTCACGCACGCGTCAGGTGTCTGTGTCTGTCGGTCTGCAAAATGCTATTCCCTCCGCGAGTCATCGCAGCCCGATAAGTTACGGCACACCTCTTCCCCTTTACCCTTTCCGTCCCCGTTCCCATCGCGTCTTCTTCCGCCAGCCAGCCAACACAAGCACCAATCATCCGGTCTTCCGCGGCTTATCCACACTCGGACTCGCTCTCGGAGGCATTCAAGTATCGGCACGTCACCCACACAGCCGTGGGAATCGAGGAACATATAAGCGCATAAACATAGGCTAATTCACCGGCATCTCTATAAAAGTATCTCTGAGCAATCAGAGGCGAAATGAAACGGATAAAACACCCGACCCCCCGTGTCCATATGACCAGACCCCCGAAGGTGCTCTGCTCTCTTGTGGACCCTTACGCAGATCGCTCCTGTGCAGGACCAACACGTAAGATTTCGGGCTCATTTTCATTTTCATCTTTTTCACTTCGTGTCTTGTGATTCCGTGTGTGTCGAACAAGGTCGCCGTTTCGCCATCCCCGTGGCTCCACGCCCTTTTTGTGTTTCGTTTTCTTTTGGTCCATGGAACTAAGTATGGATATGATTTAGGATTACGATCATCGTCATCCATCATCCCAGCCATCGTTGCTCCCCACCGCGCCCACGCCCGTACCCTTCGCGAATCACCTTCTTCATCTTAAGTTAGGGAGGCCTCTCTTCTCTTCTCTTCTTTTTTTCCTTCCGCTACGCTATCACATTTCCGATGGGATGGGATGGCATACAAGCACAAGCACAAGCACAGACAAGCGCACTAGGGCCTATCAGCATCGCCACGCAAAATACTTCGGCTATAGTCATCCGACAGACTCCTCTCAGGGCGCCATAGCAATTGTGTATCCCCATTTGGATATACTTCATTGCATTTTGAACAGAAACGATCACCATGGCCATGGCTAATGGGCGATCCTCAACACAGCCGCCGGACACGAGTTGCGATACATACAGTACTTGGGTCAAAACAGAACAAAGGCACCACGCAGCAGCAATCGGTGCGTCCGTGTTGTTTGTTGTCTTTGGCTTCGAAGTTACCGATGCCGTGCCATGCCACCGCCGCAAGTATAACACAACGCAGCCACCACCACTTTGAATCTCTTTGGTTGACTGACTGACTGACTGACTGACTGACTGACTGGTTGGCTCCTTATGACCCCCGCCCCTTTGATCTCGGTACTTTATCTAGCGGTGAATTCCGGGCGATGTCCTGTGATGGGTGTCATGCTTCCTGTAACTTAAGTGTTTACTCCCATCGCGCCAATGCTCCGGGGATCCGGCGAATGCCATTTTCTTCCTCCGTGCTAGGAACGACGCGACGAAATCACGAACGCTCCTGATGTCTGGTGGCGGCGGCACGTACCGCATCTCCGCATCTATCTGGATCCTCTCTTTCGCTTGAATTATCTATCTGCGCTTACAGATATCCATCCATCCATCCATCTATGTGTAAGTTACCATCTATTAGCTTCAAAGTTCAATGTATCTATCGCGTTCGCCTCGGTCATCTGCGTTCATGCCTTCTCAAGTACATCATTCATGATACGACACTTGGCGTCATTAACATTAATATCATACTACATAAGATTAGAGCCGTGAACACCGGATAAGATCGCACCCAATCGAAGCCAATCCAATCAACATCGGATCGGATGGGAAATGTGGGATGCGTCTCCTCAACTTTCGAAGCCATCAGCAGCACCGCAGCACCGCGAAGCGAAGCGCACCAAATGCTTTTACTCCGTCGCGCCGCGGGCTCACCTCACCAGAACCTCTCAATGATTTGATTTTGATTTTGGTTTTGATTTCGACTTCTTACCGGCGCATGCTCGAGATCAAGAGATTTCGATTCAGGTGTGATTCGAGCCTAATTCTACATCTATGTAAGGAGGTACAATAGCAGGCCACTTAAATCCGTTCGCGTTGTTTCGTGATGGTGATCGCCACCTACGTATTAATATCAACGGCGCATATGATTAATCTTCCAATCGTTTTTTGACAGAAAGGAGAGATCGGGGATCAAGGTTAATATTCAAGATGTCCTTGCCTCGAGGTACGGTCCGGTGCAGTGGCTTGCAGTGGGTCGTGGCAATTTCCGAGGTGCTCGATATTCAACTGGCGCTCAAGGAGAGCCTACTGGACGCGATGCAGATCATCCTAACGCCCAAACGGTAGTACTTACTAGTTTCGGATTCGGAACAAGCCAGTCGCTCGCATTTCAAACGCTTTCAACTTCTTTGAATCTTTCTTCCCTTCTCCACGTATGTATGTATTGTACCGAGCTTCTTTCCCTATTTTGCACGTCTTATCCCCGGCCCCGGACGCCGTAAACGCAATGCAAAGCAAAAATGGTCTGACATCCACAGCAAGTAATCGCCTGTCGTCAAGGTACCGCAAAGCAGGACAGCGCACAAGTAGGACACAGCGGCGTTTATTTCTACTCAAATTAGCCCTGTCGAGTTCCCCATAGTCTCCATAGGTCTCCATGCAGATCCTTCTTCTTTTCTTTTTCATTTACTTTCTTATCTTTTATTCCATTTCTTTTTCGCCGGGTCATTAATTCTAGATCTAGGTCGTTCGTTCTCGATGTTAATTGGCCCCTATCAGTTTATTTACTTTATGGGGGAACCCATGTTATTTTGTCATATCGGCTTCTTTCCGTGAATTCTTGCTTGCTTCCATTTTGCCGATTGAGCGGCTGTGGATGTCTAGGGATGACTACGGCTGCGGTAGTCGACGGGCGTGATATGACGGGTTTTCCATCCAAAAGAATTCTAAGTGCGAATCCAGAGTAGGTATGTTGCAGTACTGAACCTCTTACTAGACCTCCTCGTGAGACATTAATGGGATGCTGACATATCCCGAAGATAAGCGCCCGCAAAGCATTGAAATCTGTTTCTTCTCACACATCAAGGTTCATTCAGATTCAGGAGGTGCAGCACAGCACCATAGGTCCCGAACAGACAGACACGCCGTGAGCCTGAGAGCAAGCCCTAATCAGGAAGCCACAATCACACATAAATGGCGGGGATTCGAGGGCGAAAGTACCTGAAAGTACTCAAAGGAAAAAAAAACACATGTCACTTCTGCAAAATGAAGAAAGTTAGACAGACAGCTCGTGTTTGTTTCTCCGCGTGCTGTCACAATTACGAAGAATTTTCTCTTTTTTCTCCGTTAAATTGTGTATCCTTAAATGGGTCCGAGACTCCAATCGGGTGCCGGATCAGTTCCTTTTTTCACTAACGACATCTAAAATGCTGTGCAAGTGGCTATGTCTGCCAAATGTATTCACACAACTAAGTTACTTGTTGAGAGTGGACCCTGAACGGGAACCTACGGGAACCTATCCCAAAAATCTTTTCTTATTTTAATTTGCTCCGCGTATCTCGAAAGTATCTCACGGGTCTATTTTATATCCCTGCCAAGTGTTTCTTTCTGTCTCGATTTGTGTTCGGACCGGATCCGATCCTTTGGTTCGGAGGAGTCGGAGAATTCAATTTTGAGGCTATTCCTTATTTGGGTTCTGACTGTCCCCAGTCAGATTTCTGTGTTGTTGACACGGTCAGTTTGAGATGGTACCTATTTGAGTGAGTACGTAAATGAAACGGTGCTTTGCTTGAGTACTTGCGAAAATGATCTTTGGGATTGGGTAACTTGGTGTGGGTAACATGCAAAGGCAGCATGGAAATAATTAGGACAAAAAGGTACTATCGAGCATGGTTGTTCGGTTTCTAGACGTGTTCTGCACGGAAATAGGCTGTAATGTGAATGGTACAAGTACATATGAATGCACACCCGCACACACGCAATTGAGTAATCACCTTCTTCCACCCCACACTACATAGCCTTTGATTGTGGCGACATCACATAAATCACGAGAACGAAGAAAGATTGAGATGGGTGTAATCAGATTACCTTTTGAAACGTCAATCCAATCGTGATTTGAATACCGACTGATAACGTACTCCACAGGAGTTGCATGTCTATAAATGTTTCAACTATCTGTGCAGGGTGGTAGTACCTCGTGAGCAATATGTATAGCATAGATCTCTCCGGTATCGGGAAAACTCCATTTGAATTCGCGGCTGTATCCACTGGCCGATGTGAGAGGAGACAAGAGGAAAGACGGAACGGAAACAGAAACAGAAATAGACCAAGTCAATCGGAACAAGTATTTCGGTTTCTCCGCTCTCAAGATGAGAGAATCCATAAAGTGCGAAGTGTTGAATTAGCAGGGCAAGTCTCGCGCCAAGCATTGAAGCGCGTAACGATAACTAACTCTGGCTAAAGGTACCACCTCTGGGTATGCAAAGCACCGGCACGTAGTAGACCTCGCCATCTATTTCTATTGGGCAATACAGCTGACGCAGGTCGTTCAAGGTGTTTACCGAAGAAAGGCGATTGCCCGATTCCGTACAGACAGCGACGGCCTCAATATATACCAATGTATACTGAGGCGATAGATTGTCCCAGAACAGAATTCTTTACCTGACTATCTCCTCCTTTGGCTGCAGATCGACGCTAGTAAGGAAATTATGGACGGGTGATATTGACACCTGCGACACCGCCTTACCCGGTACCCGCTAGATCAGCGGTGGCGTTATCCGGCTTCAGCAGCCGCACGATATCGAACTCAGAGAGAGTCAGTTTCCGTGTCGCGCAAATTAGAAGTTCAGAAACCCAAGAAGCTCTGGAAGCATGCACACGCAAGCACAAGCTATGCGAATGGAAAAGCAATCCATTAGCATCAAGATTAAAAATATCACTTTCGACCTACACGGGTCACCTTCATCGCTGGAACCTACGATGGACTTGTGAGAAGCTGATGTGGCGAACAGGAAAGAAGCGCAGAAGGAAGGAATCTACTCGCCAGGTGATCCAGGCTAAGGCTGCGCACGTAGCATCATGATTGTGATTCCGAACGAATGTGGCTGCGAAGAGACGGAGCACCGATCATCCGTGCCCGTGATTCGATACTTCCTGCAATTCAAAGGACCTTCTCAAGATGCATACATGAAATATCTCATGATGCCCAGAACAGTCGGCCAGGGCGGCCCATGCGAATCAATGCTATATTTGAGGGACTCGCGGTTCGACTGGTCCAGAGATGCCTACATTGCTTAGCGTGAGTGCGAAGGAACTATGCGCGCGCGCATGACACCAAATGCCTAGCACCGTTTGCTGCCGAAAGAATACAGAGATGCAGTTCAGTTCAGTTTGATTTCCCAGCCCAACTGATTCGGATCGTCTTCTCCGAGCATATCGCAACGAGCGAGTTGCCTTCAGGGGAAGTCTTCTTTGCTATCACCATCTTGTCGCCCCAAAGTCGAAGTCACAGGTGAGGTGCTTCGCGGTTCCCACATGCTCCAAGCGCGATGGAATACATACTGTAAGTAGAACTAAGCTCTGAACGCCTCACGATCCTATTTAGTATGTCAGCTTGTGAAATCGATGGAACTTGAACAGATATATTTGTATCGGTCAGTAAAAGTATCGAGGATGAAAATAAGATCGGAACGGACGTTGGGACACCCTATCCTCGGATCCGTTTCAGTTCAGAAGTGCAGGCTTCTGAACTCAGCGGTGTTCGGTCGGAGAGAAAACCTCCCCGCTTCTACGGCATTAATATAGACAGTGTGTCATCCCTGTAGTACTTACTTTATTCTGAGATTGACTCCTGCGGGAATTCGAGGACAGGCCGGGCCAGCGCATGGAATGCGCAGCTCATCTAAAACTAGCCTACTGCATCCCCACACACGGCAACGCGATTGCACTTGTGATTGCGACCATGATCGAGCTTGATCAAATCAAATCCCAGACGCACGGGATGCGATGCGCGGTTCCAGAAAAGGTGTTGTCAGGCTAAGCGGGTCGAAGAAGAAGCCACTTGGAACGCTCTGGACAGCTAGTCACTTCTGTGACTGGCAACGTTGATAGCATTGAAACGGAAATGAATTGTCCGGGGTTGGGGAAACGATCAGAATAGGACTGAAAGAACGTTTAAAAATCGTGCCACTGCCAGCGCGTGCCGTGCCCCGGAGAACTGCGAAAAGGAAGGGTCGTACAATCAAACGCAAACGCGCATACGGCGCGCGTCCATGCGCATGCAAACTTACTTACTTACCGAGTGGCGAATCCTGCTTCACTTCGCACGACATACATAAGCTTCCGCATTCCAAAAATGAGAAAGAAACGTGTTAGCGCATCGCAACTTCGCCAGGAACGCGGGAAGTCATCCGGGTGTACGTGTATATATCGTGCCCGGGCTGATTCGGCGATTGACATCTATACTACTATATCTACATTCATTCATCTCGGAAGTCAGCGAAACATGCAAGTGAGTAATGCAGATTCATATGATACGCACGGATACTTTGATTTTCCCTAATGGCAGTAAGTTACACTTGGCACGCCCGCACCAAGAAACGCTGAGACAGGAGTGGAATGGAATACTCACCGTCACCCGTCCGTCACCCCATACGTATTGCCGAGGGCGACTGCCGAATCGATACTCGATTTACCCGAGAAAAGCGTACGTGAATTTGACCGATCGGAGGAGGTAGATAGGCTGGTTTCCTCATTTTATTCCCGTGTGGAATGGACTCTTACTTAAAAATAAGGGACAACGTGTTCGCGGAGTTTTTGTCAGTAGGGCATTCAGGGGTGACTCGCGAAAATCACACTAAAGAAAGGCTGGGTAGGGGCTAGCCGGAAATAAGTAAGAGATATGTGAAAGATCAGACAAGACCAAGTAGAAACGCGCTGACAGGACGGGATTCACATTCAGCATGCTGGTTGACAACAGATGAGATCAGAGGAACCCTCCTATGAGAATAGATGAGAATAACGCGGAAAATGCGACGTCTCGGAGTCTTCTAGTCTTCTGGTCATTCTTTTCTTTTCAGGATTCACACCTAATTGAGTTGGAGAAACTAAAGTAGTGTCACGCACCAGAAGCTTCCTTTCGCCAGGAAAGAAAAAGAAACGAAGGGTTTACGGGAAAAATTGTTCCGGATCCGTTTCGATGATGGTCCGTTTCCAACCAGAAGACCTCATCTCCCTCGCTCCGATTCCGGGGAGTTCAGAACGATGTTTGATCGCGAACGAAATTGGCTAGGAATTCGAATTGAATTGACCAAGAAGGGGATTATGACCGGATGAAAGCAATTACTCAGATAAGGTTGGTGCGGAAATTAGTAAAAACGAAGTGATTTAGAATGCACATAGGACGCGTATAACGTCCGAGAGGGGAACAAGGCACGAAACGACGCTGCGCTTGGATTTCCCACCCCACGCTGAAAAATACGTACGTACGTACGTCACAAGGGAGATCACGGATACAGGGGTTATCTGATCTTGCTGACACATCTCGCCCTGCCGACTTTATCAAATTCAGCACTAGACTAGTACACTAGTAGCCGGATTTCCCGCGTTCACGCGTTCATAGGGCCGCTGCATCGCCACCGAGTAAGTTTCCCATCGTGGCGGAGTTTCGGATCTTTTCTTCGATCGTGAATGACGTGACGGATTGAATTGACATGAGTGTGTCCACCGCAGCCTGTTTTGTGTTGTACTTTGTTTATACCGCATCCGTAGATTTTGTTATGCGCGTGCGACGAGCCACAATGAAAACGTAAATATAACTGTGACTCTTTTGAATTAATTGAATCGGATCCTCAGAGCGGCGGTGACAAGGTAGCTGATATTTTGAATGGCACGAGGGTTCTTTGTACGACCTTGTTGTCCCTAAGAGTCAAACTGGTAATCCGCATCCCCGCGGAGGAAAGAAAAAGAAAATGTTGTGTTTTCCCTTTTCGAATGACAATACGAAGGGTTTTACCTGACTCGGTAGCATCGAAAGAAGTCGAGTGCGAAGCAGAAGACGCGTACGGGCGCGAAGCACCGGGGAAGAAGATATCCAAATGGGTTCTCATATGAATCCAATCGAATCATCCTCGTTACCCTTTTCGATTCTAAAGTAGACACTTCTCTCTCCTATCTGAGCTGTCTACGTTGGACCGGTTGAACCGGACGATGGAACCGTGGGCAGGGAAGCATAAGTAGTACTACTGTCGGACGCTATTGGGCGGTTGAACGGCTTTGGCTATTTCATTGGCTTCCGAGCTTTAAATTATTGGCCACGCCCTTTTCCTTCTCTGCAACCGGTGAAAGAGGCTTTTTCGACTGCGGCGTCCCATTCGTTCCATTTTCGGGTCCTTCTCATGCATCAACTCCCTGAACCAGGTCAAGGCAATGCCGACCCGACAATTCAACGAGTCGCTTGTTGCCCCTTTTTTTCAGTGAGTACTTATAGTCCTGATCGGCCTTCTTGCTTGCAAGAAAAAAACGTTAAGAAAAAACGTACCTTTGCCGAGCTCCTGCTTCCGCGTTAACGCCGACTTAACTTAAGTGCGGTTGGCGATTGTCTCGTATTGCCGCTGGAAAAAAGTAAATATGATAAATATGGAAGCATCGCTTTGCGGTGTCATTCGGGAGAAGGAAGGAGATGGAGTGCCCAGTTCCTGATGCACGAAATGAGGATATGTTCAGATGTCACATCAGCCATTCTCACTCATTCAGATAAGATTGAATGCAAATGCTCACTCAGTTCCGAAATGAGAAGGGATTTTACCCTGGGCCTGCACGAGGTACATCTCCTCGGACTCTCTCCTGAGCTTACGCGTGTGCGAATAAAATCGATCGTCACTAGTCCTCTGTCTTATTTTCCCATAGAAGATAGCGGAGGAGGCGCGGCGCGGCACGGCACAAGGTCATGACAGCTGCGGCGTCCTGCGGCTAAAAGTCAAAGTCTATCATCAAAAGTTTCCCGCGTCTGTCAGACTCAATTGAGATCCCCATCGGGGCGACTCGCAGCTCTAGCTCCATCGTCGGCGGAGCGGATGAACACGATCCGTAATTAACGGAAGCGAAGCAAGCTCTAGATACAGTATTGTTACGGAATGTCTTTGGCCAAATTCTGTCCGATGTGCACGACGGAGTAATCAGTCGAGAGCCCTTGTCTTTTCAATTCAAATCATTGTACATGTGCTCCTCGAATGACTTGGAAGATCTGGTGCAGCCCAGTCTGGAGTCTTCTGGCCACGCAGGAAGTACTGGTGGTACCCTGCCAGATTGAGTTTCCCGCAAGTCATTTCAAAGTCGACGACGGCGTCTTCAAAAGCGTCATCGGAAAGATTCTAAATGAAGCGTGCGCATCCTTCAAAGAGCGTCGCTATGGAAAAATAGTCCAGACATGTCAGAGTACAAGCACGAGGCACAGGGAACGAGTCGCATGCAATGCACACACGGATTCAAGTTTGGTCTGGTATACGCCAGTGGCCAAAACGAGAAAGGAAAGTACCAGAACGGTCTGTCGATTACGTAAGCAGATGAACAGCCTTGAGCAAGGCGACATCGTCGCCTCGGTTCAACTCCAAGTTGTACAATGACCCGTGCGTCGACCACGTTTCCTTCTACAGGTTTGAGGTTTCACTGACACGGAGATGGGGTTAAGGTGGTGACCAACGTGAACGAGACCGCGAGCGAGCCAAAAAGAAGGTGGCGCAGAATGCTAAGAAACCAAAGGAAAGCGCGAGTAGTCTCCAGGCTCGTAAAGAAGCGTGGGTCTTCCGGGTTTTGTCCTTCAGTTGAAGTCTGACTTGTTCTGGATGTTTGTAGAGATGCTGAGATAATAAGAAAGAAACAGGCCGTATGTGGTTTTCATTTTGACTTCTCATTGCGGCGTTGGAATGACAGGCTGACGTGTTTTGTTGTTGTTGTTGATAGGCTGCAGAGGCTAAACGTCAACAGGCTGCCGCTTCCGGTGCTGGTGGGGGAAAATAACCCGTGTGATGATCAGAGGGGTTCTCGTCATACTGCAGCGTTTCTCTGGTCTGGTCGACTGGGGTGGATGCGGGGTGGGATTGGATTGTGACGCGTACGGAAGCAAATTTTGTTTGTCAATCGGTCATTTGGGTGTACTTGATCATAGTCATTGAATATTATCATCATCATGATTCGCGCGCGATGTCAATGATGTTTGCATTGGACGGATGGTTCACGATCGAGGGAGATGGAGATAAACAGTATGAAAGTGTCTAACGTTTAATGGCTGATCATCGGTTTTTGGACTTGCTGTGGGGGTGCGGATGTATCAAGGTGGCGTTCAACCTCATTCCCGTTATCAAATCACTTCACTTCACTTGTAGCCCGCCTTCTTTGTCAGCGCCGGCCTTCTTCTCTATCTTTTTCCTGGTTCGCGTGTTCGTTTACCTTCCGTATTGAATTTACTTAATTTGCAGGATACTATATAGATTGTTCTATCTCGCCTATCCTAGACTTACTCGTTGGATATGGGTAATTGAGAGCGACGTCGGTCGTCACGGCTATTGCTGTCAAACTGGATGACCGGAGTCAGCTGTTTGAGAAGTCCCGTTTTCTTCAACGTGGTCTCTTAACCTCCTCTGATGACTTTCAAAAGGACGCCTTCCTTTGCTTCGGATCTTATAGGCCAAGTCACCTGGCTCTCCTTAAGCTTCAGTCTTTTCACCGTCGGTCGTGGTTCTGGGCCCTCTAGACTCCATGCAAGTCAGTGATTAGAAAGATTGATACCGAAGCGTGTCAACATCAGTGCATCCCCGTAAGCCAAGCAAGGAGGCATCGAGTAAACTAAACAAACCGGCATGTATGCAGACAGATTGGTTCAGCTTCGCGACTTTATACATATTGAGATTGTGTGTACATCGGTTCTCAACATCTTCTGCTGGGTTTTTCTCAGAGTCTCATGGATTCTTTCATTCGGTTCTTATTGATCCTACATCTATCTATCTTTTATCTTCGGAAGAACTCATCTGTCACTTATGTGTGCGTCGGGAGCTTTGGAAGAAGGAAAGGAACAGATTCCGAGTAATATGTGGGACTGGATGAGAGGACTTCGAGTCGTACACGATTATCTCTTTTCGCCGCCTGTTGTTAGTTTCTCCGACCGTACTCCGGAAGAAAGCGTTGCAGTGGTGTGTGGTGGTAAATGACAATGTATATTTTCGTCCCCTGCCCGAATGCTCAGCCGTGCGTCATCCAGAAGCCATGGAGACAGGCTAGACTGAAAGAGTATAGAACGAAGGTTCTCTCCACTTATGCTTATCTTCATTTCCGCGTCTTCTTCACTAGTCCGTGCTCCCCATAAGTCTCGATCGATGGAGTGTCAGAGGAAGATTTACTAGCCAGTATCTTTTCACACGGACCAATGGAGTTGCTTACGGCCTTCACCGTACGGTACATACGTACGAACGAACGAACGAACGAGGAGATTAATATTCACGATTAACTTCCAGCAACGGTCGGAGCTTTGAATCCTAATTGTTATGAATACAATCTATTTTGCAAGCTTCATAAGGGTTGACGATTCGAAAAGCTGTCGTTACTTCGTACGAGTTTAATTTGGTGCTCAGTTCTCCAAACCTGTTGTCGTAAGCTGCAAAGTTCATCGCTGCGACTGGTGCTTGCCACGTTGCAGCCTTTACATGCCTACGCGCGTACTTACGTGCTCAGGCGTCCAGTTTAATAGAATGCTTTACGGCAGCTGGGGCCTTGGGATCGTTCGAGGACCTTCCGTCGGGAATCGGTACTCGGTACTCGGGAAATGGCGTTAGAACACTGCACAACTGTCCGGTTTGTGCTTGCTTGCTTGCCTGCCGACCCACCCACCAACCTACGAAGGGAATGCGCGCTGTTCTTCTTGAAGTGATCCTACACGTGTTGCCGGTAATTGATACTTATTAGACATGGACATGGAAGCTTTGTGGACCGGGAGGATACCTGGGTAGGTATGTGTCAATCCTGGGCCTGGGTTTTGCTTCCGTTTGTGCTTCTGTTCATATCAGATTGAGGCATGTACTTTTTAATATGTTTTGATCTGCAAGTTTTATGAATTTGGTGTCTAGAAATAGGAGAATACGTACATGGAAGATATGACCAAAGATCATACGCGAGTCGTGTTTTAATTGGGCCTTGCGTTATCTCATGTCGCTACACTCGGCCGATGTGCACCCGGAATTTGGGGTAGCACTCGGACCCAGACTCCCAAGTGGTCCGAAGCGAACACTCGTCCATCTCGGCCCCTTCGTCCTCCGCTTCTGACTTTTCACACACTGGTTCGTCTCCAAACAAGCCGGCTTCCAGCTTGTGGTCGACGTCTCGTGACAGTGATTCTGACGCCGGGTGCAGGCCATGTGTGAATATGTAGTCGAGACGACGCGCCTCTGGTATTCTATGAGTGTGGCGTTTCTTCGCAGAATTAGAACCGAAGTTGAATGGCTTGCGGTTCGGGTGTGTTAAACCGAAAGTCGGATGGGATGTGAATGGGCTTAATGGAGACTCGCTATCGCGATCGGGGTTTTCTTTGATTGGTCGAGTGGAGAGGAAGGCATCGATAAAGGTGGGAGTGTCTGGCTCCGGGATTAGAAGGGGGTTGAGTTCTTCGTATGAACAAATGTTACAGTCTCCAGTTAAGATGGCAGGTACGAATTCAGTTGATGTTGCTGGTTCGAATTGGACGCTAGCTCTCGGAGATGAATCGTTGAAGAAAAACGACTCTGTTGATGTGAGAATTTCCGCGGATACCTCAAACTGTTCACGCCTCTTTCGTTTATCCTCCGGGTGAGATTCGAAGTGAGACGTCCCTATTCGCATCTGCGCGTACGAATCGTGATCAAATCAGTACTATGTAATTTTCAGCAAGAACCTCGGACCGATCCGAGGCCGGGGTCAGTTAGAGGGTCTATGGAACTTACTCACAGTTAGTCTTTGAGAAGCACCAATGCACTCGCTGGGGGTGGAGCTGAAGCTAGAGCTTGAGTTGCTACAAACTTCGACGAAGTTAAGACCGCGCTGCATGCGTGTGTTCTCAAATTCGTGGAATCCAGCCGCAATGGCGTGCCCTCGGGCGAAGAGGAGGCTCTTCCGAATAAGTATCACAGTGCCGTAAGTATTGGGGCAGATGCCGAGCTGGTGCGCTAGGTCTGTGGCAACCCATTCGGCCCGGACGGTTGGATGGGCCAGGAGAAGAGCGAAGAACTCTGGAGTGACTTCTTGGAGCGTAATCACGTCTAGCGATGGTCGATAGTGAGGGGTCTCTTCCTTTCCTCCTTCGCCTTTCTCGAATAGCTCCCGGAGGATGTAGGGATGACGGTACTCCACGAATCGGTCGTCTTCCCAGATGTTCCAGGTGGCGATAACGAACGGAGGTAAAATTTGTGAAGAAAGACCAGGTGACTCGTTGACCTTGTCAGCTGGCGAAAGCTCGATCCATGAGCTCGAGGCTTGATCAAAGTTGAGGATTTTTACTGGCTGTATTTGGAGATCCATGAAGGAAGTCCGTCATCCAGGTCTTGTGAACGATACGAGGTTAGCACAAGTGGACATCAATCGAGCCTGGACTGGAGAAGAGACCAGACGGAGATACCTGGGAATTTGAAGCGCGAGTGCAAAGTAGAAGAATGTGGCGATTATGATATTCGCTAGGCTACAACGGAAGCACAGAAATGTAAATGGTTTGTGAAACCGATAGCTTAGCCTATGAGGCAATGTTCAGCCGAGTTCAAATCGCCAGCACCTCACTGGGGAGTTTTCTGAAACAAACCTTTGTCAGCGATAGTTCCTCCAAGCGTGAAGTTCCATGGTGGGATGAGACGAAATCATGTTTGAACAGTTCACGATCACGAGTTTCGTGTCGCCACTCGACTGCCGCTTTTGGTTATGCTCGAAACAACCGTAAATAACGCGACTCGAAGTATAAAACCTCCCGCGTCTTTGGGTTCCATCGTGACGATCTATATCATCACCGTCCTACTTGTCGGAACAAAGCATTGCACGAGTTGCTTGAGATGATGAAGCTCGATCCCGAAGCTGTGCTATGTTTGAGTCTCGAGAGACAAGACCTGCTAGTCTTTGGTTCCTGAAAATTCCTTGCTTTCTGGTTCATGCTTCGCCTGTGAGTATTTTTGTCGCTGTTGAAATATTCAAGCAATAGGAGACTGTACTCTCGACTGATCATGATCTGGTTGGTTCTCTGACTCCCAGCCTGAAATACGATATCGCCGACGAATGTCCTAGTCGAGTGGCAATCTATTGCACTTATCTTCCAATCAACCTGAATCATTGCTCAAAATTCTCTTCGTCCGACGGTCTTATATTCGTGCAAGAATAAAGATACATTGTGTTCCTTATCGGAGACCTTGCTTCCAATGCAATTATGCTTACAGATTCCTCGCTTGGCCCTATATGATATCCATTGACTCGCAGATGTCCTCGACGTCCTTTGCACAGGTCGACAACATGCTTCATTAATCTGCAGTCACCCTTGAACAGTCGATCGGATGATATGTCTGGGTTTTGCTGGAGTCCCTGTGAGTGTGAGTCTCTCATCATCATCTGACGGACATGCCGGGCAGAAGATATCTTGGCAAAGCTTCCGTAAGGCAAGTCTGCCGAGGAGCCGACCTTCTTGTGCAAGAGCAAGACAAGCAGCGCAGTTGCCGGGCGTGTCTGAAAAGGACGTTTTCTCTCATGTCTTGATCCTTGCATGGTCCGACATCATTTTGATTCAGCCCATTTATCAGAGATATGCGTCTGTTGCTAGAGACGACGAGACGGGCCCGGATCTGTGGGAAGATACGCAAGGAGTAAAAGTAGATGTTGGTGAAAGCAAAGACAAGGAGACTATATGCTTGGTAGGTGTAGGCTTAAGTACAAACTGTGAGTAAAAGCTATCATAATCATAATTGTACAGTAGTGAGGTACTGTACCTGGAAACGAGAGTCCCAAAGAGTGAGTAATGTGAGCGTGAGAGAAGTTGATTGGGTGCCGTCAAGCGGAGACGGCAACCAATGGGACAACCAGACAGACGACGAGACGAAGGGACGAAATCCTCCTCATCATCTTTGACAACGACGGCCACCATCCACTCTCCTTTCTCCTCATCGTCGCTGTCCTCCCTCTGGACGGTCAAGCGGTGGCCCGCTGGCCGGGAATTAATAACTATTTCTTGCTTTTATTATTCTTTGTTTGGGGGTTACTGGCTTGGCAAGTAAGATCAATTACGACACCCGCACCGCCCTGCACAAGACACTCACCTCGACTTATGAATACAGCCCTCCCTCTCCTTTCCTTCTATCCTCACTCTCTTTAGATGTCTGCCATCTATGCGCTGGTCGTTCTCTTCAACGTCCTCCTTGCTTTCGGTATGTTGCCCGATTTCGTTTCGGTCCATACGTCATTACTGATGATGCTCCCCTAGCATCGAGCGCTCCTCCAAGACCTTTGACACGAATTGACCATCCGACGACTCACGCCCTCGAGATCCTTCCCCGACATAATTCGCTCAAAAAGCGCTCGTTTAGTTCTCCATTTCTTGATGGACCGTCACTTTACCACTCCGACTCCTTTCGCCTCACTCTTTCTGCATTCAATGAGACATTTCATCTTCATTTGCGTCCGAATGACGACCTCATCCATCCGGCTGCTCGCATAAACTACTACAAGAATGGGATACTCGACAGAACTGTGCCACTCATACGCGAGAGCGTGAGAGCGTATTGGGGCGAAGTTGCAGCCGCTGATCGTACCCATCGACGCATGCGCGAAGATGCTGCCGGCATGATCCCACGCCCGGAGCTGGGCTGGGCGCGCATACTAGTGCACAGCCAGGGAGATGCTGATCGTGGAATACCTCCTGTCTTTGAAGGCGCATTTTCTGTACGAGGAATTACGCATAATATCCAAACGCGCGACAACTACTTGCGGAAACGCCACGCGCTAGATCCCGAGTTGTTGGAGGGTAACAATCCAGACTCACAACTGGTAATATGGCGGGATTCGGATGTTGTTCCTGATAAAGACGAGGTTCGAAAAGGTTGTGCTCATGCGGACCCTTGGATGAACCCGATGACGCATATGCCTTGGGATGACTCTTGGTCTAACTCTTCGCTCGCTCGGCGACAAGATGCGATTGGCGGTGGTGGTTCTTCAGATAATTTTGCTGACACTATTGGTCAATCTACTGGTTGTCCTTCTACTCAGAGGATACTCTACATGGGCGTCGCGGCGGATTGCACCTATGTGGCTGCACACGGGACTGTACAAAACGCGACCACGCAGATCATCAATAATTGGAACACCGCGAGCTCCTTATATAAATCGACTTTCAACGTTAGCCTCGGTATCGTAGAAATTAATGTGCAGGATCCGGAATGCCCTTCTGAAGCGCCGAGCGATGCACCGTGGAATGTTGACTGCTCGGCTTCAAATGTGACACTGAACGACCGACTGTCTTTGTTCTCTGACTGGCGCGGAAGTAAAGGTAGCGATGGTGCTGGTCTTTGGCACCTTATGAGTGGATGCCCTACAGGTTCAGAAGTTGGCGTTGCGTGGCTCGGCACGCTTTGCCAGCAGACAGCCTCCGGAAGCACTGGCTCGCGTGTAAGTGGAACTGCTGTCTCAACGAATGGACGAACGGAATGGGAAGTCGTCTCTCATGAAATTGGTCATAACTTTGGTGCAATTCACGATTGCCAAAGCGACTGCAGTTCGAGCAGTACGGTTTGCTGTCCGCTCTCTTCGAGCAGTTGCGATGCGGACGACATGTATATCATGAGCCCGGTTACATCTTCCTCTCAGAAAACGTTTTCGTCTTGCAGCCTGGGGAATATTTGTTCTCTGATGCTTGCTACTTCCTCAGACGCGGTTAACACGACGTGCTTAGCGGATCCTAGCGACGACGTAAAAACTATCTCATTAAACATGTGCGGAAACGGTATTGTTGAAGATGGAGAGGACTGCGATCCAGGACAGAACACAACTTCGACGTGTTGCGATGCAGCGACGTGCAAATTTGCGAATAACGCGCAGTGCGATCCTGCGAGTAGCTCATGTTGCACGGATTCTTGCACGTTCGCTCCCGCGGGACAGGTGTGCCGTCCTGCGGCCGATGCGAGCTGCGATATTGCGGAGACTTGCACTGGTAATTCGTCAGCTTGTCCATCAGATCAGTTCCAGCCTAACGGCCAGAGCTGTGGAAGCGACGCTGGCGACAGTCTTGCATGTGCAAACGGCGTTTGTACTAGCTTGAGCCGTATGTATCTTCTTTTCTTTTTTTTCTCACTTATTGCAAGTATCGATTCTGACTACTTCTGCGATGTTTTATTTCCAGAGCAATGCAAGATTGTCGGTGCTTCGCTAAACTTAACAGAGGCGTGCCAGACACAGGATACTTCGTGTCGCGTCTCGTGTCAGGATCCGAATAATACATCTCAATGTATCCAACTACAGTCTCAACTCATTGATGGATCTTCTTGTGGTCAGTTTCTCTGCCTTCCGTATTTGAATGCTATCTAAAGTAGGTTGTGTTGCTCAGGTTATGGAGGAACATGTCAATCTGGCCAATGTCAATCTGGAAGTGCTCTGGATACGGCAAAGGCCTGGTATGTGCAGAATTTGCAGATATCCATTCCTGTAACGGTCGTAGTCGCCATTGTCGCACTCCTCATAATTTGGTCCCTCGTGTTATGTGCGTAGAAATCCTCATCCTGACTTGCCTAAATTGAGATCGCATGTAGGTTGTAAGCGCCGTTGCGGCAGAAGGCCTGCACCTTCTATGGAGCCTGCACTATCAGGCCGGCGCGGCGCACGGCTCAGTAGTTGGCAAGCACCTCCTACACTTCCTCCTGTCGTTCCCTTCGCGACCAGGCCACCTCTGACACAGCCATCGCATTCGCGAAGTGCTTCCATTCCAACAACCCTGCAACCAGGTGGAATGAGAAACGTGCCGCCGTCGTCATTCCCGACGACCGGACCTGCATCGCCTCGCAACCATAGTTGGGATTCGGCGTACGGCCAGCCGGCAGCTGGGTCGACGAGGATGCCGACCAACTCGCGTCGGTTGAGTCGGGATAGTGGTGCTAGTGGTGGCGTTGCTAGTGTTAGTAGTGGGAGACCTGGATCCTCATCTGGAGGTTCGACCAGAGCTCGTGAACCTGCATTCCCGAGTATGAATGCTGTGCAGAATCGTCCGCGTCCGAATCAGGCGCATTGGGTAGACCCTACGAAGTGGAATGGACCTCTGCAATAGTTGGTAAACCAGTTATTCGGACGGAGAATTAAACGGGATTCTAGATTGTTGCATTCATCTTTATTACGCTAAACTTGAGGAGTATATATATGTACATATAGCTAGATGCTTAGTTGGTATATTCTCGGTATCAGGCATCCGGTTGGGTCGTTGTTTGTTTTCGTTCGTTTCCTTGCATCTGAACTTTCTATCTTCTTGTATCATAATCTTATACTGTTTCGTTTCAAGTGCACTTACTGCTCCTCGCTGGACTGGCTGGAGAACAAAGAACGGGTTGCCAATTTTGGTATATAATGAGGGTCAAGATCGACGTGCTGATCCGTTACCGCGTCGACGCATCCCAGGCTCATTTTACTTCTTCCTTTGTAGTCGTCGTCCAACATCACTGCGTATTATTTACACGTCTGCGCTCCAGTGAAACTGCTTGATTATTCCTCTATTTTATTCTTTATTGGTCTTCTTTGTTTGATTCTGCTATCCAGAAAGAAAATAGAAATTACAACGGCGACAACCGTGGCACTATATATCGGGAACCTTTTTTGTCCTGCGTTACTATACCTGCAACCATAATCTTTTACATCCCCCGACGGCGTCTTTATCCTCCTTCAGTAGGCCTGCGGCTACGTTTTTATCATGAGTTCGTCGAAGAATCCTGCCAACGGGTTGGTGCTTATACAGGGGAGTGCTAGTGGGGGACGGAGGAGTGCGTCGTTCGAGAAGCATCGAAGGCAGAGTAGCAGTGGAGATGTCTCGATGGTGAAGTTGGCGCATTCTAGATCTCATTCGCGCTCTGCGTCCAGCGCTTCGGGGACGGGAAATGGGCATGGTGTGACAAGCTCTGTACAAGGTCCCGTTGTACCTCCTCCACCGAAGGAGCGTCTTTTGCCGAGCCCGCCGCTGACGCCAGTCGCGTCTCTCTCAAGTCTACGTAAAGCTGCTGGGAAAGAAAGAGGATTAGGATTGGACAAGGACGCCATGCCCAAGTCGGGAAAGTACAACTCAAACGCAAACACAGACTTAAAAGGTGTGGCGTCGGACAGAAGTGAATTGGTCGACGGTGCTGATGGAGAACGTGACACGACGGAGGACGGGATGGACACCGAGCATGATGGCGCGCTGTCATCCTGGTCGTATCGTCCGGACGGGGTGACGGAAACCGGGACGATAGGAAATACAGATACGGAGACAACGACAGATAGTGGTGGAGGTGATGACAATGGCGCTGGACTCGCTACGTCTTCTATCAGTGCCGCTGCCACTGCTTTGGTGCAGCCTTCTAGTGTACTTGCCACCGCACCGCAGCTCTCACCTTCGCACAACATCGCGCAGGAACCGATACCGCTACAGGAGGATAGAGATACATTGGGCGTGAACGGCACCGGAACCGGCGACGACCTACACGGTGAACTTCATAGCTCGAACGAATCTCCTTCGGGAACCTCTTCGTCTCTATCAATGCCGTATGGTCATGAGGCGAACCCTACCTCACCTGCGCCTTCCCATCCATTGTTCAACGGTCCGAGTCTGCAGCCATGGGATCTGGTTGATCCGCCGCCGAATAACAACGAGGAGAGACTGCGAAGAGTGCGGAAGGATAGTAATAGAAGTATGCCTGGGTCAATGGTCAACGTTGTCGTGAAAGAGTAAGCTTATTGCGGATTATACGCTTTTTGGGGATTCGAAAGCTGATAATAACACTCTTTTCTTGTTCAAGTGGCAAGAAATACCGCATACCTCATTCTTCCTATTACTTTGGCCCACCACCCGATACATCTGCGTTTGGAACGGATCCAATAGGTCATATTGGTGTGCACCATCCACGAGAAATTGTCCGTATTGAACGGGATTACTCTGGTGGCGACCTCCCTCAGTTCAGTCCTGCTTATCCTCTTGAGCTCGAAGGTCGCGTGAGTACTGCTCCTTTTTGTTACTGAGGACCTGCTATCACTGACTCTATTCTCGTTCATTGATGGATTACTTATATATAGATAACGCCTACTCAATTCCTTGAGACCATCAACGCAATCAATGAGATCTTGCTCGATGCCCACAGCCTTCGATGGTCGTTCGTTGACAATACACTGGCGGTGTTGACGCTTTACATCTCGCGTTTATTTATTGAATCAAATTATGATCGGGTTGGTACCGGAATTGCATTGTACCGCTCAATTGGGTTTACTAACGTAAGTTGCAGAAAATGAGGCGATTAAGAGAATCGGTCGAGAAACTGAACAAGGAAGTGTATAATCCTGTCGGTCTGAATATTCTTTGGCCGAAGGATGTCGCGTTCATGTTTGTGAGTAATCTTCTCTTTGGTCATCGTAATTCAGATTTTTTTGACGAGACACCATCATCTTTCAAGCTCGAGATTGAATACTATTGATACCCTTTCACGGAACTTAATTAGAGCTTCTGCTGCTCTACCTTACTCTCCTTGACAGTTCCTCCTATTGTGTCTGATTGACTGCTTTGTGTCGACGCTTCGTATTTTCTTCGTGACCTCCCTTTCTTCCATACTTTACACTTTACGTGAATCCTCGTACCACATACCTGCACTCTCTTTCATTCCCCTACAACTTCTCTATCTATGTCCTTACAGATTGTGTGCTTTTGGAAAGTAACTTTTTTTATCGAATGTACTATACGTAAGTTATGTAGCCATACCTTTCTTCGTCTTCCCTTATTGCGATCCTCCCTTTGTCTTATTCCGCACGTACTCTTCACCTTTGGATAAAGGTTTTTTATGTTACGAAAGATGATGGCGTCTTTTCGTACTTTGATTTTTAGTGTCCACCTTTGACTAGATGGTCTCGTTTGGGTTAACGTGTTCCGTATTCTCGTATTTTATGATGAAATTGCCGGTCCTGTCAATCGAATACAAGTTTCCCACCCCTAATTGTTCTGGAAAGCGATATAAGAAGCCCCCCCCGTAAAATACAGCAGGAAAGGCATAGGTTAAGAATATTATAGTCTACAGCAAGGTACAGGTCATATAAATCATCGTTCGTTAATCAAGGAAACCGTGTGTCTGTCCGGGGAATATTTGTACACAAGCTTGGCGACGCGACCACCCAACTGAAATGAAGGCGAGGCGCCACTAAACATTTTCCTGTCGCTGCTGCTGCTGTGGAGAAGAATCTGACGCGGATTCTTCAACCAGTGTCGGCGAACCCGGGTACGTCGCCTGTGCGGTGTACGGCGGAGCGGGGGAATCGGCGTCAGCCCGTGATGGCCTGGCGTTATTGCCAGTGATACTCGACCCTTTAGGGACGTTCGAGCGTGCCATGGCGCTCTGCGGGACTGGTGAGAGGATGAATGGCTGTGGTTGTGGTGGAATGGACAGTGTTCCGGCTGGGTTTGAGGTAGTCGAGGGAGACAAGGGATCGATGTCTTGTGGACTATTTGGGTTAATGTTGTTGCCGAGGGCTTGGGAAATCTGTGGATTTCGAACTTCCTGAGACGTTGGGAAGACCTTTTGGTTATGAGGGGCGTTTTGAGCAGCTGACGTAGATGGGAGGACATATGGATTAACTGTGCCATACGGAGATGCGCCGCGGGATGCTGTCATCATGTTCGCGCCTAACGCTTGTGGGTTGTATGAGATTCGACTTCCGACGGATCTGGCTGCGTTCATATCTGCTCCCGTACTCATTCGAGAGGATGTCCCGGGTGATATCGCAAGGAAGTCCGATGGAGAGTGAGGAGCACTAGGCATGATGAATGCCGGTGTCTGTGGATCCTGCGCCTCGGGTAAGAGAGGCTGAGTGCTGTTTCCGGTCAAAGGGGTTGTCGGGGAATGTTTATGTGGACCGTAGCGTGCTAGCGAATCAATCGCGTATTGGGCTCCGCCTTCGTCAGATCCTTCCTCCTGCCGACTGGCCATGAATTTCTCCCTTTCTTCCGGCCTTAGGGTTGTAGCATTTGTGACCTGTTTTGACCTGGACTGGCGTCGCCTGCCTAGGAAGTATGCTCCGGCCACAAGAATTGAAACACCCACGACGCCGCCGACTGTGCCTCCGACTATTGCACCGACATTTGTACCGGTGTCTTTAGTCGCTCGGGGTGCCATCCCGATAGAACTTGGAACACCTGACCCGGGCCTTCCAATTACATATATCCTAAGACAACCATCAATAAATTGGTAGAACACTGGCAGCCGAGAATGATTTGTCCTTTTACTCACAAATAGAACTCAGAAATGAAATTACTTCCGAGCAAAAAAGCAGACACTGAGCTGTCAGGCCATGCTTTTATGGTCCCGATGCAGGTCCCATCATCCTGCTGCTCGACGAGTTGTGCCTGGCCGAGTGGGAAGGCTTGCTCGGCGAATGTAAACGCAACGGACAGATCTGAATCACAAGGAATGCTCCAAGCTTGTGCGCCGCTGACAAGTGAGTTTAATTGCACAGCTGAAGGAACGCCGGCATCTAGAGGGTATAACAATAGGATCAACACAGAAATAGCAAGAAGGCATTATGTTACACTCACAGAAAAGATTGGCCTGCGATACTGGGAATAATATATCGGGGAAGAAAGGTTCAATCAATGCTTGTGTCGAGGTTGCGTTTGAAACTGCTGCCCCCGATATAGAAGCAGACCAACCATCCATTTCAATAAGCCAGTCACTTTCAGGTAATACAAAGTCACTACCGGAATTGGCGGTCGTAGTGCTCACGTTGTCGCTGTCATTCGCAGCGTTCACTGGTGTAGATGACACAGAGGCGGTACTCCAGGCCACATTTTCTTGATGAGCACTCGAATCCGGAACAACCCAATGCAGTACTCCTCCGTTTCCTGCATCGTTGTCTGATGTGAATTTCGGAGGCTTGAGGTCCATCCCGAAAGAGAAGTTGTTCCGCGAAGGGTTGCGAACAAGCCACCCGCCGAAGATCGTATCGTAGAAATCACCAGATTGTCCATTCGCGTTCGTCCCCAAGCCGAGCAGCCCAGATGTTACATTGGAGAAGATCGAAGACGAAGAGTTTGCAACAATGACTTTTGTTAATGGCAAACAAGACAATTGTCAGTGCGGCGACAGGAGATGCCTCCGATCTTACTGACTTGTTTGATTCGGGTACAACCAGGCACTGCCGTTGACGATGTGAAGACTACAGTTCTCCTTGATGAATGGTCCACTAATCGAAGCAGAGCCAACAGTAATATTTGCGGAACCTGGAAATGCTCTCTCGGTACCTGAGGCTGATACGTTGTACCTTTGGTTTACTTGTTAGTACGGATTCAGGTAGATCATTTCTTCAATACGTACGTAGGAACGCCGTCGCATCCGTCACAGGATACTCCAGCGACCGCATTGTATCCCGTATTCGCCGAGACAGCGAATTTGAAGCTTTGTTGCACAGGAGAAGTTGACTGAATGGAAGCAGTCAAATCATTATGCAAAGAATAAAAATCGACTGGAACTTACCATATTAACACCAACGATATAGCGTCTATCCCTATTGACCGTGAGCGGAATATTCACTGTAGCTAGCGGTGCATCTCTCTTGAAAAGAACGTTTGCGGCCGCTCCTTGAAAGCCTAGAAGAGCCAGAAGTATGGCGAGCATGAAGATACGGAAGGTCATGACTCCTATAAGTCCATAAGCAGGAGAATGTTATAGGAGAGTGAGTGAGGAGGTTTAAAGGAAGCGAGATTTCAAAACGTCCGTTCCTAGCTTTTTAAATATCCAGGTGTAACTCATGGATTGAATTAGCCATTACGCACGACGCACATGGACCATTTGCCGAGCCATTAGAGCGGCCTCTCGCGGACTAATGAGGACAATTTGATCCGCACAGCAATTCCCTGCGCTCTTGTTATCTATCAGTTTGTCGCATCGGTCAGAACCTTAATTCTGAAATGCTACCTTTCGTATACATTGACGATGAAGTGTATTATAACAAGTACATCTTAATGTTTGCTTGCATGAGCAGTGTCTGTTGCTCTACGCATGACTCCTGTTGCTTCTGACCAGATCTTAGGCGCTTCGCTCAGTATGAATTCAGTACGTACTTACTAGCGCCACACTGAGATGAGGAGTTCATGTTGCGCGAGGGACGAAACACTAACTTTCTCCCTGTTTGGCCGAGAAATCGGCCCAGATTCGACCATAACTATATGTATTATATTCTTAGCATATGATATGCACCTGGTAGATACGCTATGCCCACACACCAATAGATACATAGGGCACATTAAAACAGCGCGAAACGTCGAAGGCAGAAACATACCACCGTCAGCGCTGTGTAGACACCAGGTCAGCGGCTTCTTCCTCTTGTGCCTCATTCAACTCCTCTGCAAGATTGTTTGCCGCGACTGATATTGTCGAAGCTTGCTCATGGCCCCTTTGTACCTGCTGAAAGATTAAGCATGAAAACCTTAAGAAGAATATGTACTCACATGATACACAGCCGTCCAATATCCGCACCAGTACATTGCACCGAGAGCACGGGAGAAAGCCTCGTCCACACTAACGCCTGAAGCCTCACAGGATGCAAAGTTCACTGCTGTTGGATCACCACCAGATCCATGGAAAGAAGAATCCGATAGCAGTGAGGAATAGTACGACGTAATTTCTTTCAAATGAGCTTGTTTCGGCTCCGGGACGGGCGCTGGATGCGGTGGATTCGGGAACGCGAGCGATGGATCATGTGTTGGGACGTAGGTTTCAAAGTTCAGCGGCACGGATGAATTGAGCTCTGCATCTTGTGTTTCTAGAGGGCGTCCTTCTGCTGCGAAAGATACATTATTGGCATTCTGCTTTACGTTGCCCTTTCGTTCTTTTGAAGGGGCAAGAGGTTTCTCCGGAGGAATGTTATACCACCTGTCGGTCGTAGATTGTTAGCGATGGCACAACGCAAATAGATACAGTGGCTTACAAAGGAGATTTGTGTACCCGGTCCCTTTTCCAACGCTTGTTTTTTCCGTGAATAGCCTTTCCAGAAAGACCAGACCAAGTTTGTCAGAACAAGAAAGTTAATCATGTAAGGCGAATACAAACCTCATATTCTTCATTAGCTGCATTCCAAGCTGCTATGAGCGCTGAATCGTCCCAAACTTCCTCATGAGTAAGCTCCCTGCTCTCATTCTCCTCATCTTCATCCCCATCGGCGTCTTCGGTATCTAGTGTGTCTCCACCATTCTCATCAATTTCGCAATTGCCCTCATCTAGATCATTAGCCGCGCCATTGACTTCATCGATCCTTTCATCGTAGGAGATTCCATCTACCTGAGTACCAGGGTCATCCCAGTGCCGGGCGACTGTAGGAGGTACGGCTACGATGGCCGCATTCGCATTCGAGCCTGCTGCGGAACGTCCTTTATTCCTTGCCCGTTTCTTTATTTGCGGCCTAGGAGGCAGTGTTTGGAATGAAGACAAGTTACCTCCAGTTATTGAAGTCGGACCATTGTCCCCAACCCCACTGCTCATCCTTTTCTCGGTGCCTTCTGACACGTTATCCCCATCATCGTCCTCGTAACGCCTTCGCTTTTTTTTGGGAGAATCGGCCACACCTGGATGATCTGACTCCGCTAGACGTGAGCTTGGGGGATTTGTAGGCACTGACTGTAGCGATGCATCCGAAGGTGTCAAGTCGTCATAGGAAATAATCTGGCGAGCCATACAGGATCCTAAAGAATGTAGTATTTGATGAAGCGGTCAAAGAGAAATATACTTCAGTTTGAGTCTGTTGGACTCATTACGTAAGCGTGATCGACACCTGATCTGCTTTCACAACGAAAAAGACTATTATTAATAATTATTAATACTACCTAACACCTCAGGCAACCCGCAGGTCGAGTCCGACCATGTTGCACACCTGCGCACGTAAGCCATCAAAGGTACTATCTGGGATCACTTCATAAAAAAAAAGCTGCGTAAAAAGTCATGCTCGGTCCTAAAGAAATCCGGACTTGAGGTGCGATCGATGAGCTCTATGCGACTGACAAGACATCTATTCGCACTCAACACGAAGGAAGAAAAGAATAAATCATCAAATAGTAACTGAAATTGAAATTGATAAATGTGAAGTTTGTATATACCAGTGCCAGTGCCAAAACCAGAGCTTCCAGATGCAGATGTCACTGGCTCCTATTAGAGGATCACAATTCTAAGTACCTATCTTTATCAAATGATCTGCTCAGCGTGAAAAAGGCTGCGGACGATCATCACATTCCTTGGAACCAGTACTTTGAACATGCTCGTCTTTTTCTCGGGTTCTGGTGCAGTTACAAGCCAAAGAAACGAAACATCCGACTGCTTGGCTCACGTACACATCGGCAGGCTCGCCGCTAGTCTTATGCTCAGGACGGAAAGAACAAGTGCTAATACTAAGATGAGTATTAATCTCAGAAGAAAAGGGGAGGAGCACGTCGAAGTTTCTTACGCTCAATATTGCGGTACTAGAGATACATATCTCATGGAAATTCAAGGAATAACCGTAATACGTGCAAACCTCTTTCCTGCATCAATTCCCTACAACTTGGCCAAAGAAAGGAACCAGTCGGAGTGTTTCTTAGCCTTGACTTTGTTGATGTCTGCGATTGTAATAGGACGGCACTCATGCGCATGATTATAACCAAGTCTGGCAGAAGTCATTAGTGTTCGTCTACTAATAAACTTTCGAAGTGGATTCGTACCTATCTCTTCCATCTGCTCCCCCTTCTTTGTAGAACTCGGGTCTACGTAGGAGGCTCACAACAACAGCACCGCCGAGTCCAATGTTATGAACGAGACCGAGCTTTCCGCGTTTGTCGGGAATGTCGAACAATCCTGGAGCTTGCATAGGGCCCGCCCCTAAGAAGAAGAATAAGTACTTAATGTATCAGGTTTCGTTTTTCATAAGTTCGGCCCTTACAATTTCTGAGTTGCGCTGAACATGGTAGAATTTTAGTCATACTTTCCGAGATTTGATAAGGCCCGGAAAGGAACAACGTACCAGTGATGTAGAAATGCATTCCCAATCCTGTAGCTCCCAAAGGATGTCCCTTTGCCTCAAGTCCTCCGCTCGGGTTTACTACATATTTTCCGCCATACTGGGGTAAAGTCAGCTCCGTAAATTTCGCGCCACCACGCTTTCCTTACAGTGTTGTCCCCCCTATCTACCAATTTGTGAGCCTCATCGGGTGCGCAGAGACCGAGGGCCGGGTACGTAATGAGCTACAGAAGAGTCAGCGGGGGATTCGCTATTTATATAAATTACTGATTTGCGTGGAGCAGACCCACCTCATTAGCGGCGAAGCAATCGTGGAGCTCAATGACCCCTACTTGATCTCGACCTTCGCCCTCTTTAAATCCGGCTTGTGCAAATGCTTTGTCTGCAGCATCTTTAGTCATGGAGTAACCCACGAGCTCCATGGCGCTTTTACTGTCGAAGGTCGACGGAAAGTCGGTGGAAAGCTGTTGTCCAATAATCTCGATTGCTTGATTCTCGAGACCGTATGCATGGACGAAGGCCTCAGAAGCAAGGATGCAGCAACCAGCTGACAAGCCGTCAAGACGAGTGATCAGATGATGAGCTGTAAATTATACTCGCCTCCATCGCTCGTCGGACTACACATGAACTTGGTTAATTCATTGGTTATTTTCGGCGCTTTCAAAACTTGTTCGACGCTCCAACCATCCCTGAACTGTGAGTACGGGTTCTTAATGGAGTGTTTATGGTTCTTGGATGCTATGAATCAAACCGTAATCTGATCAATTCACTAGCACATTGATAATTACGATATGCTTGCCTATTTTTGCGAGATGCTCGACGCTCCCACCATACTTCTTGAAGTACTCTGCAGCTCCGTTAGAAAACATTCGTGGAGCATTGGGTCCGTGATTCTCTCCAAGAGATTCTTCGGTCATCTCGACAATCATGTTGAATGGCGCCATTGGAGGGATTCGGTCTGTCCAATTGGATTTCAAGCTTCCAGGAGCCATCCTTTCGAAACCAAGCGCAAGAGCACAGTCGGCCTGGGAGCCGCGAACCAAGGAAGCTGCTTGGTATAAAGCGGTAGATCCTGTGGAGCAGTTATTGTTGACATTGGTGATTGGGATTCCTGTTAGTCCTAGATTGTACAGGGCTCGCTGAAAATCAAATTATTGCATGAATATTATATGGTCCCAGTAGAATTTGGAATTAGCAACGAACCTGCCCAGAGGTCGAGTCTCCGTAGCAGTAGCCAACAAAGACAACTTCAACGGCATCGTAGGTAATACCCGCATCCAGGAGAGCTTTTGTTGCTGCCTCCAGACCCATCTACAAGAAGTCTTCATACGATAGTTTCGTGAAGCATTACAAAGCACATACGTCCTCAGTTGTCCTCAAGCCTCTCGGCTTTAGAGACCTCAGTAGGTCGTTAAGTCATCAATTGTGCGGGTTTTTACCTTGATGAACGCCGTACATCCAATACCGACAATGAAAACCCTTGCTGGCTTTGACTTTTGTGAAGACATGGTTGAGGTTGCAGTTCAAGGATCAATCCCCAAGTGGTTCGATTATAAGCGGTAGCCAGAAGTGCTCACCTGACTCGCTACATACTTGAAGATATTTCACACCTCACTTCATTGATCATTTCAAACCAGCAGCAAATCAGATGTTTGCATTCATTTATAGGTGATCAGACACAAACTAATCAGAGCCTAAGGAAGAAAAGACTATCATAGTTTTTCTATCAGACCAACGAAAGAACTCCAGTCTACTCCTCGTCAGATTCTTCTTCCTCGTCCTCGGCCTCAGCTTCTTCGAGCCACTTAATAAAATTAAAGACAATCATAACAAGCAATTACACGAGCAACATACCTTCAAGAAAGGTTCGCTGGCCTTCCTAACCTTCTTGCTAATGTCCTTGTCAACGTACTTTTTGCTGACATGAGTACCCCACTGCTTTATGACCTCTTCCTCGAGAACGTCGTACTGGTAAAGCGCCATCAGAATCTTTGGAACTGACGGGACGAGATCCGGATGAGTGACGCCGACAAAAATTTCAACGCCTCCAAGAAGCGATTTCTGATGCCTCTCGGAAGTTGTCATCTAGGGACATGTGATGTCAGTTTATTGTCAATACATTTCGTTCAAATGAAGTCGACGCACCTTTGCAAATAAAGCTCCAAATTTGGGGATCTCAGATACGATATTCTCGGTAAAGAGATTCTGCACCAGGACCTGCAACGTCTTGTGCTTCTTTTCAATCCCAAGATCCTGAGCATGCTTGTAAATATCAACAGCGGAAGCAGTCTCGCGGTTCTCCTTAGCCCATTGACCGATTTGCTTATATGGACTATTCGCATCCTCATCGCTATCATCATCTCCAACGGCTAAGTTGGAGCGTAGTTCACCTCCAAGCGCCTCGACACGAGCCTTGACCGCCTCTGGTGACGTGTCGACTGCCCATTCATCCTCTTTGAGATTAGTCTTGTCTGCCAGTTCGGCTGCTTCAAGTTTGATGCGCTTAGTGAGTTCATCATCACTTTCAGCGCCTTCAGCTTCGGCAGCCTCAGTAGGCGGACTGCCACCGCCATTCTCCGTCGGTCCAGCCTTCTTCGACTTCTTGGATATTTTCGGTGGGTTCTTGAGAATGAAAGTCGTGAGTTTGTGACGCATGTCCACGGTGGTGCGCTGTCCACACGCCTTGCAGTCGCGAATAATGATGTCACCCTTAGTAATGATGAGATCGGTTTCCGGATTCTTGCATTCGCCACAGAGGACGAACTTGTCGATGAACTGATCAAGAAGCTCGCGGAGACGAGTGGCATCATGTGCCCCGTTGACAATGTAACGGTCACCCTTCTCGTCGAAGGTCGTTTGAGCTCCAAGCTCGCACCCAAAGAATTTCGTCGGGTAGGTCGGCGGGCGTGAGAGGGCGCGCGCAATGTCCGACATGTTCGGTACTACCGTCTTAATTCCATTACCCTTGCCCTCAATCTTCGTGAGCAAGGCGGGCATACTATATAGGGGAAAAGGTTTAAGCGAGGGGTATTCTAAGACATTGCAAAAGGACATACCGGTAGCGGTAGAACTTGTCGTCTACGTCGCGACGGATGTTGACGACCTTAGCCATGCTGGGCAGATTTCAGGACTAACAGAATATCGTTAAGTACTCAAGGCAATGCAAGGCTGATGTCCACGTACCGTTATGATGAAAGGGTTGCGGTGGTAAAATTTTCTCTGACTACTGGGATTATCGTGGAGGCGACAAGGCATAGATCTTCCGTCTGAACAGCGGAAGATTGCTCGAAGTTGATACGTTGTGAACGACGAAATGGTGGATGCGTTGAAGGCGTGAAGCGGTTAGTTGTGTTCGAGATGGTCGTAGTGCGGGACATGAGGAGAGGACGCGCTCGCTGGTCTTTGTAGACTTCCCATGGCTTACTAAGCGGCAAACACAACGTAACTTGACGCCGCATTTTTTCATCTGGCGCAATCTTGTACCGACTCGAATCCATGGAACCGGAACATAATGCTGGAATTTACTCTACTAGACCATCACTCTCAAACAAATAGTTCACCAATCGCCTCACTACTTCCACATTCACGCTATTTCCAAGTAATCGATACTTTGCCTTCAAGGTAACATCGTCAGGCCATACGAATTTTGCCACTTTGCTTCCATTGCCGTCAGATAATGTAGGGGGTTCAAAATGGAAAAGTCGCAGCAGCTCGGAGGGTGAGAAATAGCGAAGACGAAGTGGTGACAATATACTGAGCAAAGCATCCTCGGAAAATTCCTGACGTTCGCCGCTCTTCGCATCCTTTTGGCGCTGTTGGGACAGAAATTTATTAAAGACTTCCGTCGTCTGAGGCTGAATTTTAGCTTCGATACTTTATGACCTTACGATGAACTCACATCTAATCCTTCGTTCGTTTGCAAGATTGAACCCGCTCGTTCCACTAGCTGTGTATACCCTGATTCGATATCAATGCAAATGTAAATGAAGAACTGAACTGCACAGCTCACCCCGTGTAAAACAGCAGGACCTTCGCGAACTAGGCAGTACGATGTCAAACAGCCTCCCCCATTTTAGAAGAACTCGATCTGGTATCCTGCACAGAAGATCGGTGTTGGTCGATGCATCCGGATCCAGGTATGTCCTGAGCTGTGTTGCGTCGCAGTCTTCATGATTATCCTTCCAAGGCTTCCCGTGTCCAGGGATGTTTCTCCAGACAATTCTTGAGTCTTCCTCAGAAGCAATAACGTTCGCAAATGACATTGGCTGTTCCTTGGCCAGCAAGTAATATCGGAGCCGGGAATTTGGTATCCCAAACTGCAGCGGAGTCAACAGCAATTCCAATGTATTATAGCCAGAGTTCTGCAGTGATTCGATCAAAGTTCCCCGTACAGAAGACGCCTGTACCAGTATCAGACGCAAATGTTTTGAGAAAACTACAAGACTCACTTCAAAGCCTGCTACATTTTCTACAAGCATCCATTTAGGTCCACGTCGTCGTCTCGCAAGATCTGGGATGACATTTTGCACTAGACGGAGAAAAGACTTTGCTCTTGGATCCTGAGCGCCTTTCGCATTCGGATTGAGTACTGTATACGGCTGACATGAAGGCGATAGCAGCCAAAGCTGCGTGTCCAGATCCTCCAGGTCTGAGACAGTCAACGACGAAATATCAATCTATGTGCCTTCTTGAGGTAAGCTTTTGCTTCAACATGGTATATGTATGGCATTTTAGCAACTAGCCCTGTTTATTATACCCGGGCCATAATTGGCTTCATAAATTCGACAAGACGTTTGGTCCCAATCGAAAGCACGAGTCACTGTACAACTTATGTCGCTAGCTTGGAGAGCTCTATGGAGACCGCCTTCGCAAAGATCAGATCAACACAATGATTTAGAAGTACAGGCACTGCCAACCTATTCCGCTGTAGAATTCAAGGGCTCTGATCGTCATTTTGTTTCCTCCGAGTTGATTCTGCTGGGAGCCATAAAGAGGAAAGAAGAAAGGCTGATTGAATGCTTTGGTTCCCAAAAGAGGCTATAACGGCTGACTAATCATTATTGAACTGTACTGTACTCAAACGGACCCCGTCGCCATTGTCTTTCTTGCTTACCGCCATCCCCTCGCTCCTTTCCCTTCATTATCGCTCATACGCAGTCAACAACTCAAGTTGTACCGGCTGCTTTGAAGCAGAACTCAACTTATAGTATTTTCTCTGTCCGTTAATCAAGAAGCGATACCGTTCTAGACTTCAACATCGTTCCCTTTCCATGGCCGATCCGTCCAGGCTCACCAATGCCCCGTTTTTATCCTCACCGATGCATTCTCCAAAGAGCACGAGAGACAAACCTAGTATGAGTAGCGGACGGGAGTTTCGTTCGGACTCTGGGAACTTGCCGTCTTCGAGCCCTGTGGAAGTTAGGGAGACAAACGGAAATGTCGACTGGTACGCAATTCAGTGTCATTCCTTATCTTTCAGTTACTAATGTCGAACTAGGCTCTCTGCGCTATCCAGTAGACAGCCACCATCATCACAGGATTCTCATTTACCTACACCTCAGAGGTCAGGTACCTTTGTCTTGTCTGTGAGCGCCTCGCTGACGCCATGACAGTTACGGAACCAGCAACTTCCCTACCGCAATCAGCTCTCCCGAGTCTCCACTGGCTTACACGTACGCTTAATGCGGACTGATTACATGAGCGCTGCTGATATGTTTGTTCAGTCGATCGCGAACTTTGGGAGGAACTTCCAACCCTATTTTGCCTCCTCGCATGCAAGCATGGTGCGCCAAATTATATCCGAATGATTGTGATTCTGAATGCCAGCACAGTGTTGATTCTCGCGGGAGTAGAAGTGTCAGTCCAAGAGATGCTGCGATGGAACCACGGTCTATCACTCCTAGAGCTAGGTACGCTTATTCATTCTCATCCCTTTAGTTATAGATATACTTATTTCACTTGCAGTCCCGTAGCCTCGCGTGCCTCCTCACCAGTTTCTTTACCCGCAGAGCCACATCCTCCGTAAGATCTGTAAAATTAACGGAAGAAAGGTCTTAACTGAATACATGCTTAGACCCAATGTAGTTTCTCCGTCTCAAGAGCGCCCAGTTCTGTCAGTTCTCTTCAGTCCCTAGTCTATCGACAGCCACTTATCTCTCATTCTACCCTAGTGTTAAGGCCGAATCTCCTCCCTCAATACTGGAACCAGCATATAAAATTCATTCAAATGACTCGTCAATACAGGTCGGGTCGTCAGAAGCGAAGGTTTCCGTGATCAGCCTTTCTTCTCCCTTCGTCGAGAAGCCAAAGCCAATAACTACTCTAAATAATGCTAGACGTGGCGAGCCTTTTCAACTTTACCCTACAGACTCGCCATCCATGTCTGTTCCACTGCAACCAATTACGTTATCCTCACCTGCACACATTACGGAGAAGCAGCTTGGACCGAACGAAGCATCTAGTCTTGTCCAATCGGCAAGCAACGAGCCTGTAAGACAGCCTGGTGGCGAGCTCGATCGAATTCGCAACCATCTTCTGGAAGCGGAAGAGGCACGCAGGGCTGACCTTGAAAATCGTCGACCTGAGTATTTAAAGCGCCTCCAACAGGGAGACGACATTGGAGTTCCGTTGCAGAAATTACAGGATATTCCAGCTGAGAAGAATAACGTCGTAGTCATGGAGACTCCTGCTAGAGGACGAAGGTTGCAGCTCTTTGACTTCCAGGAAACTAGCGCAGAAAGCTTCGAGGAGAGTCTTATGACTCACGGATACGGGACGTATGGCGAGCCTCGAACGCCTCACAGGCCTTTGGCAGCCACGGAAGGTCTCAGCAAGGAAGCTATGGATTGGTTGGCATACAACACACCGGCTACAGTGCCGAGCTCTGTCCATTCTCATCTTGTTCCTGATGCTACAAACGAGAAGGAGCTCAAAAAGCGCAAACGGCTCGAAGCATTCCGAGGTTCCTTCGCGCGAGCATGCGCGAAACTGTACCCGGCCGAGGTTGAAGGGTTTGGCCGTGTCTTGTTGAACGTTCCTCCAGAGGACGTTGACGAACTTGTCGGTTCTCCAGCGAAGAAACGCGCGACGGGCAGAAGAAAGCGAGGTACAACAGCTGCGGAACGGAGAAGCAAGATGCAGCAGAGGAGTACGCCAGTGCATACAGAAGGCACGGAACCTCGTTGGCTAGACAAGGAAGTACCATGGTGTCTGCGAGAGAAGGAAAGGGAGGAAGGGATGAAAGCGCAGGACGCGGAGAGAATGAGATGGATCGACAACTACTTCGCTCATGATACTACCGATGAGGATTCTGACAAGAATGAGGAGGACAGCGCACCTCCGCCCTGGGACGAGGAAGCCGACGAGCCTTCTGAAACTGTGCGACGAGGCAGAGGGAAAGCTGTATCGATACAGGCCAACCCTAATCGAAAAGAGGTGCCCAATGATGCTAAGAAGACTAGAAGCTTATTCTTCCCAACGGATCCCGCGGACGCACGGACAGCTTTGATGTCGAAGCGCAATGTACGGCGTCTCGCCCATCGGAAGATGAGGCAGAATGGTCAACGACCCGCTTTTCTGCGAGGTTACGGAGATGGTAAACTCGCATGCGCTTGTGGTCAGGATGAAGATGATGGCCGACCTGCAGTTCAATGCGATGATTGTTATAGCTGGCATCATCTTGAATGCATCGGTGTACGGGATGAAGCAGAGCTTGGTGAAGAAGACGATCCGTGGTTCTGTCCTTCATGTACTGCGCAGTCTGAGGCTGCGATTTCTGCTGCGGACTGGCGGAATCAACGGCAGCCGACGTTCGTGCCAACGGATGAACGACCTGTGCATACATCAACGCGGAACGATGTAGCCTTTTACTCATCTTCGCCACTTCGTGATTGGGACTCATCTGGGTCACTGCACACTCCTGTGCAAAGACACGGCAGGCTACCTGATAGCAGCAGTAGCGAGTCCTTTCGACGGTCGATCTGGGGTGACTCGCATTCTGGCGCAGGTCCGTCGACACCCTTGACAACGTCCGGAGGTGTGCAGATTCATACTCCCGGTACAAACCAGTTCGATCCAATGGTCTCCCCGCGTTCGAGTTTTCCCAAATTTGGGGTGTCGTTCACGACGCCGAAGAATTCAACCGGTGGTTCGGTGGGGTTTACTGGACTTCTGTGGCCTCCGCAGAGTAGCGGTGGGCTGTTCGCTACGCCGACTCCACGTGGTCGAGGAAATACATCGGCGTATGGATTCAATTATGGGCCGGATGATCCTATGCATGTCAATGCGAACGCGATGTCGGATGTGATGTACGCGACGGATGATACGCCTATTCGACGTGCAGCTCCGCGGGAGACGAGGGAAACGAGACCTTTTGGACTATCTGTCTATTCCTCGGTGGAATCCCCTCTTGCTGGACGAGGGGGCCAGAGTCAAACTTCGAGGACTGTCACGGCTTTGAACGGGAATCGCGCACTTGTGGATTGATGTTGTTATATTACACTCTCCGCTGTTTCCCCAATGTGTTGGCAATGACTTCTAGCGTCCACGAGGTTGCTTTCTTTGCTTCTTGCTCTTTCTCTTTGCAGCTTGTGCTTTCAGTTATCATCACGTATTTCAAAATGGTGTTTGTTTGTCTGCTTTCTTTCTTGGGTCCGTGGACCACTGACGATATTTCTTTCATGTCATGTTCCGTCCCTCATCATCACCGCCATCTTTAGTTCTACACCATCTCTTTCTTTCCGGCTTACCGTTCAGCTCGCTTTTCTGTGTCCTTAACCTTAGTGCTGCGAACTCTCCCTTTGTTTCCTTTATGCGATACACCCACTTATCTGATAAATTAGTTTACACAGAACAGATTTGTTACTTATTGTGCACAAGTAGATTGCAGATGAAGAATAGCAATACGTCTATGATTCGATCCCACCTTTGAAGTTGGTTCTATGAGCGCCTGCGAAAACTTGTCTTCTGCCTGTTTGTTCGGAATTTAAGTAAGATGGTATCTTTATGTCAATGATCTACAGATTTAAGCAGAAGCGAGAGAACTTTCATGTCCCAGCTCTATTCAATTTGGTTTGGAAACTTCTGATCAGGGGACTTTCTGTACTTCGGTCTTTGGCCACGGACATAACGATTTAATTTTAACTTAGCCGACGATCATTTATAATATCGTTTAGGAGGAAGTTCGGAAGGGATGCTAGCATTGATATTCGGGCATGTTTACGAATGCCCTCAAAATACAAATGTACTGTACTTCCGGTGCTTATATACTACATCTACGATACACCCCTGGCGCAATTTGAATACGGGTTTTTGGACCCGATTCGGAACAAGTACTGCTACTTGAAATGAGGTTGAATACACTTCAAGCCGTGCGGATGTATCGCTCTCGTCCAAGTCACGCAGCGCTTGACTCGACCTTAAAAGTCAGTCAGTCAGTAGTCTTTTTGTTCCCGTGAGTCCTCGTGATACATCGCAAAGAGGAAGAGTGAATGAAGAAGTGCGAAAGGTGCGGAATAGGTCGGGTGGCCGAATCGGACTAGGCAAAAAGGTGGTTCGAAATCAGTGAAGGATTTGACGAAGTCAGATGGCCTGAGTTTATGACAAGTAAGGCATTGACATTGAACGAGTATGTAGTCGTTATCTGCGAAAAAAGGTCAAAGTCGCGAGACCTATAGATGTCGTTTGAGGTGTCGATCTACGGACGGAACATTGTGCGTTCTATCCGCGTAGTTAGGAAGACTCCTATAGGCAAGCCCGCGATTCCGAGTTTTCCTTTCCTTTCTTTCTTCCTGCGACGGCGATTCTGGATTTCTTTTCGACGATGGTTACAAGGTAAGATGATGGAGTCGAGAAAGAAGAAAGTCGATTGTATACTTACCTGTTTATGTAAAGTAAGGATCCCAGCGCTCTGACGCACGGAGACGTGGTTCACTGAGTGATTGGCATGGGCCGTCTACCGGTGGAGACGGACTTTGACGGAACATCGAACATTGAAGCGTCTATCGCCCGTTCGTTTCACATTGCTCACATTGCAGCATCCAGGCTCGGGGAATGGCAGGTCAGAGCGGGAAAGAGTCGAATTGAAATTCAAGACATCCGTTTATCTCTTGCACATGCAAAAATATATGGAAAATGAGTCGATCAATTCTTGACACTTCCCTGACATAATAATTCTTCTATTTCGTCACTACAAATGCCCAGTGAACAGGAACGAGTCGGATGTCTACTGAATTCTCTCTGCGCGTTGTGTCCATGCGTTTGTGGAGCATTGATACGTTGAAGAAGAGAGAATGGAGGGCACGGACCGACCGAGCGGGCGACATCGACCAAATAATCCGAATATGCTCCTTACCGTGACTTTGACACTGTGTTAGTCGGAGCGCTTGCCTGAAGAATGCCGACCGACGGGGATGCGACCGGTGAATGAAAATGTTTCTTACTGGTTTCGGAAGACAGACCGTCTCTGCAGGGGTCACATTCAGGAAGCAAAGACTAACAATATTGTAGTCACTTGCCCAGCTGTGTGCCACCATCAGATAAGAGAAATCAGAATTCGTAAAAGTAGAAGTTACTTGTTGTTGAGATCTGGGCGGAGAAGCCAAGAGCACTGCGGATGTAGATTCACAGGAGACGGCGCACTGTAGCGCTTCGCCAGGACGGAGACACGCGTCCCATTTGCTCATCGGCTTGTCGGATGCATGGTTGACTGGGACTGGATGAACGCAGCACGCAGCGCCCATCCCTCAGCGCCGAGGAGCTCACGTGCGCTATGCGATACGGTCGGGCGACAGCCACATTTGCTTGTGCTTGAACTTTGTCAAGCTAAGCGGAGTCGGATCCGGGCGCGAAGGGACTTTAATGAGAAGGTGAGTCGAGTCATAAGTAGCTATAGTCGAAATTCTCTTGCGCGAGGGACGGAGAAGATTATATGAATGTGGATTAAGCGGCGTAGTCACGGCGGGGACGACGCGCGTTCGAGATGCCGGCCGCATCAATCGGGGATATTGCTTTATTTTTTATATTCTTTCTGAGATTGCTACTAGTACTGTGATAGATATGTCTTGAAAGGAGTCAAGGTCGAGTATAATGCACGCCGGATACGGCCAAAAAGGGAGAACAGGCTACCGGAAAGAGGATTGGCTGATTGGAGTGAATTGGTCGGACCAGTCGGGATGGCCGCGTAAGCTTCCAAATTGGGAAATAGGATAAGAATGATTGATCCGAGGGAGGAAGGTGCCGTGCGTGTCTCTCTCGACCGACCGAGTACATGTACACACCAACACCGTCTCTCGCCGTCTCACTCTCGTCGTCCTACAAGTATCTTCTTCTCCACGAGCACTCTCTTCCTCTCTCTTCTTTCGTTCCAGGGCTTTCGCAGTCGTCACGAGAGGTCGAGAGAGCAAACCGAGAAGCCGACGCCGAATTTGCTGACTGAGCAAGGCTGGGAGAAGGATCTACGTCAGTTCTTGAGCCTTCTCTTTCGCCCACGTCGACAACAACAACAGTTCAGTTCAGGAGCTGTGTTACTTACACACACGCACACGTCACACCGCAGTCAGTCCCAGTCCAGTCAACAAGCTTGTGTGATTCCCCTGTCGACGTCATGGATAATCTCAGTGCCGCTCCTCTCTGGGACCTTTCCCTCCCGCCGTCCCTTCCCGCCCTCGCAGACGAGGAGTTCATAGCTCTCCTCCAGAAACAGTTCGGCGTCAACAACGGCGGCTTCCCTGCTACTGCTCTCGATGATGACAAGGAGGTACAGCCTCCTGCGACAAACATTAATCCACAGAATTTGACTCGCATCCCGATTCCGAGACCTGCGGATTCCCCGTCCAGCGACGACAGCAGTCCAAGTCCAAACGAACCGGGCACCTCTAGGTCACGCAGACAGTCAGGTGTGTTTGACATGGGAAATGAGACGCCAGACGACGATCCCACTCTCAAGCGGAAAGCGGATGAGGAAGATTTGGATAATGAACCAAGCCCTAAGACACAGCATACATGTTAGTTCTTTCCATTTAGCTTTTGGGCTTTTGTCATGCTTATTTTCCTCACAAAGCCACTCATAAGAAGAGCTCATCGACTTCCCGTCGCAAATCTACTGGAAATCCGTCAGCTGTAAGTATATCCCCATTAAGTCTTTAGAATGTTCTAGATTTGTTGAGTGATTATTACAGGATGAGTCGCGTCTCCTCAAGCGGAAAGAACAAAACCGAGCCGCTCAGCGTGCTTTTCGGGAACGAAAGGAGAAACATGTAAAAGACGTGAGTATATGCGTCCCTCGTGTACATTTTCAGTCACCTGATTGGTCCCTTCTTCTATCACACAGTTGGAGGATAAGGTCGCTTCGTTGGAAGAGAAGAATGCTACCACTCTGCAAGAAAATGAAAACCTCCGAGAGGTCGTTAGTCGACTTCAGAGTGAGAATATGCGATTACGGCAGTCATCCTTTACTTTTTCTGTTCCACATTCGACGTCGGAAGCAAGTACGAGTCAGACAAAGGAGGCGGGTCCGAGCAGAGTCGGTTCTTCTGACGTGCAACAACATGATGCGCCGATGAATCTGTTTAGCTCCACTCCATCGACGACGACATCGTCTACTACTTCCACTCACGATTCACCCGAGTCATTATATGCGAACGAGAACAACGATGGACAATTACCATTCCTCGGACAAAACGTGTTCTCATTCAACAACTCTGGGCAGCAGCAGACGGCGACGTCTGATGCTATGAACTTGGACCTGGGCTTCGGGCCTGTTCTCGCTCAAACGCCGTATACCACCATTGCGAGCAATCCTCTCTTCATGTCGTTCAGGGAACCAGACATGTTTGATGCGTTCGCACCACAAAGTCAGAACCAAAATGGCAACCACGGTCATAATCATAGCGGAGTGTCTCAAAATGGCCAATCATTTGACTTTTCGCAGAATCTCTTCCCTGGTTGGCCAGATGTGTTGATGAACGGCGTAGCACCGAATTCAATGCAAGCGTTCGACTTGACAAACTCCCTCGACGAGTTGTTTGGCGCTTACAACAATAACAACGGTTCCGGTGCTGGACTAGATTATTCGATAAACGCTGCCAAAACGAGTCCGTCGGATAGTTTGAGTCCTGTATCGCATCAGAAATCGACAGCAGGAGCAAGTTCGTCAGGATCGTCCTCATCACCGTCATCGTCGGATTCATCGCCTTCTGCAACCGGTAGTCCTGACGTCTCGTGTCGAGGAACTGAGAAGAAGACATGTTCGAAACAGGATATTGCGCAGGCCATTGCTCAGGATGCAGGATCGGTCTTCGCTCCCCCAAACAACTCCAAGTCCTCTTCAACACCTCGATCAGAAGATTCGCGAGATGGCGAATCCTGCGACGAGTTCCCACCCTGTAAGGGTCTGCAGCTCCCCAAAACGCAAAGGAGCGATAAGAATGTGGAAGTGATGAACGCTTGGAGAAAGATTCGACAGGATCCCAAGTTCCAAGATGCGGATATCAACCAGTTGTGCAGCGAGTTCGCGAGCAAGGCGCGGTGCGACGGGTGCCATGTTGTCATTGAGCCGACTGGGATGCAGGAGATTTTGGAGAGCGTGCAGCAACAGAAGAGGGCCAAGCAGCAGAGTCGGCTGTTTAGTGCGAGTGATGCGTTTGCTACGGGTTTGGCTGGGGTTACGGCAATCGGAAGTCAGGTGAACTCGTTGACGAACCCGCTCAATAAGTAGTTGGTTCGCTTTGCAGCGAGCCTTTTTTATTGGTCTTTACTCTCACCGTCATTGGCATTCAGCAATCAAGCTCGCATAGTCGCTTTTCTTCCCGTTGCATTGGTCTATTTCATCATTTCACAAACATCTTATATCGCTAGCATCTCCAGCCACTACCAAGTACTTACAACCCACACTCCCAAGCTCCTCACCATCTGGCATTCATGTTTTGTCATGTATGCAGGTATGTATGCTTGGCATGAGTTTTGAACTTTACCAATCTTCTCGTATCCAATCATCCGGTAGTTTGTAAATCAGCTTTTCCTTTTTCCGAGTGTATGTGGAATTCGTTTCTCTTCCGATTCGTTTCGAGCCTCCATTCTAGTTAAAATTGTTTTTATTCCTGATACTTGTTATAACGTCCTTATTGAGATTGATCTCGTCAGTTTCGTCTTTTATCTTTCTCCTTTGTCTTTCGTGTTCTTTCTTTCATGAGGGCTGTTTACCTCCTTGGACCAGGTGATAGCACTTAGCCATTAGGTATACATATGATGTGTATTATAGAAAAGGAATTCAGTGCTTCTAACCAGCTTACGTACGTTGAATACCGCGAGTGCATGTCTACTCATTCGCTCGCCTTCAAACTGCAATCCCTCGTCCTCTCTATACCCCAAGCCAAGTGATGGACGTGTCCTCCGCACTTGAACCCTATATCGTATGTGAAGAAAGTGCTATGTGCTACCGCTCCGTCTCAGGAATGTGAGGCTCAACGAGCATCTTGCTGAACTCCTTGAGCTTCTCCGGCCCACGCACCTCTTCAGTGAGGAGGGGTAGCCTGATTATGTGGAAGAACTCGTCGTAGAGCTCGTGTGCTTCTTTGAGGTATTTCTGTTGCATTTTGTACCGGACTTGGCAGTGTTCGCAGTTTGAGTCTATGCAATGATGGGGTCGGAATTAGATTATAAAAGACGAGGCAGGCCGGAAGGGAATGTACCTTTCTTTGGGAAGAGAAGCTGGTTGACTACGATGTTGTGCGTGTCGATTTCGTAGGTTGTCAGTTCTTGTACTAGTCGTTCTGTCTCGTAGAGTGAAAGGAACTCTGAAATGCACACGCAGACGAATGTGGTTTTCTCCTATAAAACAGCCGCACAAGAATATATTAGCGATCGAGTTGTTTGAGGTGAGGAGAAATGAAAGGTCGTGCTTACAGGATCTTTAAATTGGCTGTTCACTTCCGAGATGACTTCTCGCATCGAGTCGAGCTTTGCGAACATATCTTCCTGCGTCCCCGCTTGGCCACCCATCATTTGCGACATCTATACATGGTTAATGAAGAACTCGTCCGTGTATCGAAACGGTTGGCAAACCTGGTTGATCATAGGCCCGAATCGACTACCCAGCGTGCTGAGCTTTCCTAGAGCCTTTTCGAGAACGGAAGGGAAGGATAGAAAACGTAGCGTGTGTCCTGTCGGTGCCGTGTCAAAGACTATTACAGAGAATTGCATTGATTTGACGTGTCTAAATACGTCGTAAAATAGTGCGTTAGCGGACGGATCGAGAACAAATATAAAGGAAGACGTACTTCATGATCTCTGCGAATCCCATTGCCTCGTCCACACCTGGAATTGCGAATGCTAAGTCTTGCATCATAGAGCCCATCATGCCGTTCTGCTCCGCTAAACATGTGGGTATTAAATCCATCAATGAGAATATGTCACAGTTATAGATGCTGACATTGCTCGATCATCTCTTGCAGCGAACCCGTAGGATCGATTTCCATAGCATACAGGTTATCAAATCCATTCACTTTGGTCGCGTCCTTAGAGAACTTCTGGCCGAACGCATCTGAAAGGTTGTGCGCAGGGTCTGTCGACTACAGCAGGCAGAATCTAGAAAGTAAACCTTCGTCCTGTGAATGGAATGAAGCGGTGTACGTACGATGAGTAGAACAGATTCTCGCACTTTAGCGAGTTGGATAGCGAGAGAACATGAAGTCGTTGTCTTCCCTAACGCATTGTCATGGATATGAACAACACTTGAGTAGCGCGTACTAACCAACACCACCCTTTCCTCCTGAAATTATGGAACAGACAGCACATAAGAATCATATGTTCGCGGGAACACGTATACAAAGACGAACGAACCGCAGAATATCCATTTTAGTGTCTTCTGGTCTAAGACATTCCGAAGTGTAGGCTCAAGAGTTTCCTCCTCTGACATGTTTGCAATTCAGAGATCTAAAGCAAAGATTGAAACTGGGTGAAGTGTACGATGGAAGTGTTGAACGTGGACTTTTTGTACATACGCGTGTAGATCATCTGCAGACGCGTCGTTTTGGCTCTCGTTCCTTCCTCCACCTTCTCCCACATTCTCGTCGAACCTGCTACCATCCAGGTCGTCGTAGCATGATGTCCAAACCAGATAACAATTCTATTCAATTCAGAGGTAAATGATGTTTATCGTTTATTATTTTCAACAAATTGAGTGATTTTGTAGCTCTACAGCTCGCTAATCAGCATCGCAATGCATATGGTCTTCGCTACAATGACTTCACTCGTTACAGGTTCACTTGTTAGAAGTATGGACGTTCCCTTGGGATTTTAACTGTTCGATGTAGGAAACACTGCGGAAATAGGACCCATCGCCTCAGGTCCTCGTTGAAAATGACACACGGCAAGGGTCGTGATTTCAAGAAATTGCCTCCCATAACTCTCGAGAATATCAAGCCTGGACAGTAAGTTTAGGTCCGCGGTTTAGTTCTTCAATAATAAAATTGAACCTCTATTCCAGTCTTGAGTTGCTGCTCTTCGAAACTGAAAGAGCATGGGCATACTCTCAAGATCTTTACACTGCATCTATCCAGAATAAAGAGCACGAAACAAAATTAAGGCATATCGCAACAGGCCGCTTTCGCCGCGCTATCCACTGGTGCACGCAGCTCCTCTCACATTGCCAGGCTCTTCATGCGGCGCAACGCATCAGTGCAGAGAACTTGCTCGAGGTCAACGCTTACACTCTCATGCTCAGCGGTCGCTTCCTCCGCTTTAGAAACGAGTACGAAGATGCGTTGGATCAACTTTGCGTTGCGCGAGATATCCTGGACTTGTTGGCTGACTGTGCGGAGAGTAGCAAGGATCAGGCGCTTGCTACGCTTTTTTCAGACGAAATTTCGCCAGAGATACGGTATTGTGCCCATCAGTTGGGACAGAAGGACTCGTACGACATTGATCGGGTCGTGAAGGCAGTTGCACCCAAACGTAGGGATGCTCTCGTTGACGGATACGCAGGGCTTATAGAAAGACTTCGGACGGAAGGCCATGGTGATGCTACCATACAGGGCCGAAAACGACTTCAGGAGCTCGTGTGGGAAGGTCAACGTATTCCAGTCCGTAATCCAGAGCTCGTGGGTGTCCTTCTGCGCGTCCAGGATGCGGAAGGAACGCTCAAGGCAAAGACCTCGACGGACGAAAAGGAAGACGCTGACGCTGAGGTGAAGCAGCAGGGAAAGAAACGCCATCATAAAACCCGCAAAGGTGTAGCTGCCTTTGACGCGATCTTAGCTGCATTAAGCGATGCAGAGGAGGTAGCGAGGAAACTTGCTGAAGCTCAGAAGGCAAGCACTAATCCTTTTAGACTATGTGCACAAGTTACTGAAAGCATGTCTTTTATTTCGTAGGCAACAGGCGGTTCTACTACTTCCAGTCCCTCTTCGAGAGACATCCACTTCTTGCACGATTATATCGTGTACAATCTCCTCTCCCGGCGCGTCGAACGCGACTTAACGCTCATCTCAGCTCTGATCACCTCATCTCAAAGTCCGCGAAAGCACACGGAAAAGTCGACTAGCAAGAAAGATTCTAAAGACCCAGCCGAAGCCGGTGAAGATGTTGATGATGGCGCTCGTCGCGGCGGCGATCGTACTGATGCCCGCGTGAATCCCGCAATCGTCAAGCTCCTAGACACAGTCGTGCAGAGTCTTGAACATATGCGGAGCCTGAGTATTGTTGAAGAGGCTCCTGACCTTGCTACAGCCGTCGAAGCACGTTTGACATTTACGAAGAGTCGTAGGTCAGTAATGAACAGTTCTATTTACAAATTCCAAAGCGATAAGTGTTCCTCATGAGTATACTTTTATGATACTTCCAGATGTGTTTATCTGGCACGTTCGTATGCAGCTGTGAAACAGTACGCACAGGCGCTCGCACTCTGCCAACGGTCGCATATTTATATTCGCGAAGCCTCGTCGACACTATCCGTTTCCTCACCCGCCCCTCATGCATCTTTCTACCCACTCACCCTTACAGAAGTCAACTCCCTCGAGCAGCTCTTATTGAACGACGAAGAACGCCTCAAGCGCGACTGGTTCGCGTATAACGGCGGCACACCCACCGCACAAAGGGACACGTCCAAGAAGCCATTATTCTTCGATATTGCACTGAACCATGTCCTGCTCGATATTGAGAGGTTGCAAGAACGTGCCGGGTTGGCGGTGTCACCGAAAAGGAACGAGAAGGTTGCGCAAGAGACTCCCAGGGCTACAGTTACACCAGTTGCTAAAGCAAAGATGGAGGAAATCGAGAGGCCCGCGACGCCTGAGCCGGCTGTTTCTTCTCGTGCAGGTGGTGGTCTGAGTAGTCTCCTTGGTGGATGGTGGGGAAGAAAATAGCTTTTATAATATTATAAAAGTAGTGTATTCGCGTGCTGAAGAACTCTGTATACATCCATGAAGTGGAATAGAAATGAATTTTAATAAACTAAACAGAACAGACTCTCTTAGTCTCTAGTAACAGCAGAGTTAAGCTACACGAGGCGGAAAAGGAGAAAAGGAAGAAGTCGGGGAAAGAAAGAATACATCTGATAAGCACAGCACAGAGAAATACGACGAGTGTCAAAGCGACCAACTAGTCATCCTCACTCGGGGTGAGGTAATCATCCTCATCGCTCAAAATCTGCTTTGAGCTCGTACGGGCGATACTCCGACGAGAAGGAACAGGCTTGTCATCTTCGTCGGCCAAGCCCAAAGCCACACCACCATCTTCAGTACTTTCAGCTCCGGGCAGACCAGAATTGATCGTAAGCCGGTTGAAAGTCTCGTTGAAGACCTTTTCCATCTCGTCTGCATCAATGTAGACTAATGATCCCTCGACGTTGTACGTCCGTGCGTTATTGAACATGAGCCGCCATTCGTCGCGGTACTGCTGCACGTCTTTGTAGTAATTTGTCTGCGCTCGTTTTCGAAGGTGAGACATGGCGATGGGCTGTTGGATCATTTGATAGTAGTCCGGGTAATCCTGGTTTAAAAGAGTGAGCTAAATCATCTCATAAACAAGTAGAATGATCTTTTACCCGTCTATCGGGAAGCTCCTTGAAAAGTTCCCATCTTCGTCTCCCAGTATCAGGATCCTCGCAGACTTGCACAGCGCGGTAGCATTCATTGAAGACTTTCTTCATACGCTCGCGCGCAGCGGGAGGAACGTCTGCGTTTTTGACTTTCCGGCGTTTCTGAAAGCACATAAGCACCGCAATTATACTAGTAAAATCGAATTCATAGCAAGACTTACTGCATCCCGAATGTCATCATCGTCATCTACAACAGAAGGTGTAACTGAGACAGGCTTGCCAGGCCGTTTCCTCTTTCCATTAGCACTTGGCGAAGGCTCGTAGTCGATTTCAGGTTGGGGATTCTTCGGCGGTCGACCTTTCTTCTTGCGAGGACGCTCATCTGCAGCCGGTGAGTTTCTGGATGATTGAACTTCACTTTCGCGGAGAAGCTTGTTCGCGGCACGGCGCTGCTGCTTCTCGCGATTCCTCTCGATGACCTCGTCCAAGTCTTCCTCGCCTTCAAGTGCCTAACCAAGACGTCAATTAAAAGAGCGAAAGACAGCAAGGACTGAGATACTAACCGCTGCCCAGGCGTCATCTGAGAGACCATCATTATAGTTGACAGCAGTCCGCTTCCTCTGACCACGACCTTCGGCCTCCTCTTCCATCGCAACGACCTCAAAGTAGTCATCGTTACGATAACAATCTGGAAGTTCCTCAAGTTGAATGAGAGGTTGTGGAGGAGGACCATGGTTTCCGGCAGCGAGCCAGGCGTTCTTCTGTTCGCGCAATCGTCGGATGTCCATATCTCGAAAGACTTCGACCTCTCGGTCGTCACGAGCGATGATTTCATTGATCTCCTCGTCATTCATGTCGCCGGACTCTTCGTTCTCTTCTTCCTGATCGGCTTCCAGAATAGATCTCTGCAAAGGACATATGATAGAGATGAGAAATGATCATTCTGAAGACGATGAAGCCGTACCAAGAACTCTTCTTGTTCTTCGACTGTAGACTTGTTATCGAAGCGACCGGCTTGGATAACCTTGTCATCAATGTCTAGCTTATACCGAGCTCGAGCATACATCGCCTCTTCAACACTCTTCTCTGTGATGAATCGCAAAATCCGCACGGCCTTTGTCTGACCGATACGGTGAGCACGGTCCTGAGCTTGAAGATCGGCGTGGGGATTCCAGTCAGAGTCGAAGCTGATCACTATCAGTTAGCGAATAGTTGAACTACCGCGAGGAGTCAAATGAAAGCTCACATGATGACGGTGTCAGCAGATTGCAGGTTAAGACCGAGACCTCCAGCTCTTGTAGACAGGATGAACACTTGGATGGGCGAGTTCATGGCGTTGAAAACTTGAACGTGCGAAGCACGTTCTTCTGTCTTCGTCCCACCATCCAAACGAAGGTATTGCCATCCCTGGGCTTTCATGAAATCTTCCATAATGTCCATGACTTTCGTCATCTGGAAAAAAATAAGGACCTAAAGCACCGCGTAACTGGTAAGTTGATGTGATCTTCGTTCGTATTGAAGTCATCTTACTCTGTGGCCCGTCGCGAAGAACTTGGGCAAGACTCGAACGAGTAGCTCAAACTTCCCAGAGACACGCCAGATATTATCGTCGACTACACCAGACGGACTGATCTTATCTTCGACACTGTCGAATAAGAAGGGATGCTGGCAAATTTTCCGAAGCTGCATGAGCTCGTTGCTGAGACCTTTAACACCGCCACTCTGTCTCCTGAATTTTTGGAAAGGATAATCAGAAAAAGAAGACGATCGCGACACAAGGTGACTTACCCCTTGGCATCCTTCCCATCCGCGATCATCTTATACTTCTTCATCTGCTTGTACAGCTGCGATTGCAATGCACTCATGCGAATCTTGATGATCTTCTCGACCTTGTCGGGCAACTCGGATTCCACATCCTTTTTGAGACGACGGAGCAAGAACGGTCGCAGGACCTTATGCAAACGACGAATGATAAGCAAAGCCTCTTCTTCATTTAACTCAATCCTGTCTTGAGTGCCCGAGTTCGCAAAGGGTGTGTTGAACCATTCATCGAATGACTTGACAGAGTTGAAGATCTTGGGCAGGACGAAGTTGAGAAGGGACCAAAGCTCTGGAAGGTTGTTCTGAAGTGGTGTACCGGTGAGAATGAGACGGTAGCGCGAGTGGTAGTACTGAGACAACGTTTGGGAGAGCTTGCTCTGCGTGTTCTTCATGCGATGACCCTCGTCTATCGATGAAATCAGCCACGTATTCCCGCCCAGACCAGATGAATACCGTACCGATAATCATATGAAGCCACTTGATCTTACTCAAAATTGGTCTATCCTTGATGATGTACTCATATGTTGTTAAAAGGACTTGAAAGTGACCAGCACGAATCTCATTTTGAAGAGCTCGGCGCTGCGTCGGGTTACCTTTGTACGAGATCATACGAACAGACGGCGCCCACTTTGCGAATTCGCCCGTCCAGTTGGTCATAGTCGAAAGTGGTACGATGACAAGGTAAGGTCCACGCTGTCTCTTGGTTTCGATAAGGAAAGTAATCAAAGAGATAGTTTGGATAGTTTTGCCCAGACCCTGCCAGTAAATTTGAGTTAGTGACTGCCTAATTAAAATCACGAGGGATACTGACCATTTCATCGGCAAGGATACCATTCAGCCTGTTGTTGTACAAACTGACCATCCATTGCAATCCCTTGAGCTGATATTCCTTCAAAGTACCACCAAGAAGAATGCTCGGCTGCCTAGCGACCTTCTCCTTGATCCTATGAGCAACGGCATAGTAATCGATCCTGCCCTTTTCATCAGGCTCAATCGTCTTCTGCGCACCGAACGTCGTCTCATCCGTCGTCTCGTCAGCATTGAGCACTTCGCCATGCACATCATCATTCTGCTGGGCCATAACGGCCTGGGCGAGCGAGTCAAGATAAGCATCCGTCTGGCGCAGCAAGTGCGTGATACGTGTATCCTTCGCAGTATCAATGAGCTTCATGTACGCCTCTTCATCATCAGCCCTCAAAGCCTTCAAACGTTCCTTCGAGATCCTCTCAATTCGCTTCGCTTCTTCCTTCTCGGTGAAGGAATGTAAGTTTTGGACTGCGCGGCCAAGCTTCAACATACGATCCTGATGCGACCGGTTCATGGCGATCATATCCTTTCCATGGTTGCAGATAACAGCAAGCTGCTCGAGGTGCTTCTGCTTGACGCGACGTTCGCGATCTGCTCGTTGCTTGCGCTCCAGTTGCTCTGTCGTGCGTGCATCCCGCAGAGTTGGCCGACGCGGACGACGGAAGTCTTTCCGGTCTAAAGGAAGTAGCGTTCCATGATTGAGACGCTCAACAACTTGAGCGCGCAAGATACGCTGCTTTTCGCGCACACGAAGAGCCTTCAGCTCGATGATGGCTCGCAGCTTCCCATGGGCATTTGGTGCTATCTCCATCAGTTTGTTTGGCGACGACACAGTTGACTCCTGTTTCGTGCCCTCATTCTCCTTGTTCTCCTTGTTCTCCTTGTCAGCATCAGATGTAGAGAACGTGAGCGATTCAAGACCGCCATCGCCCATCGTGACAGGTATAGCAGAAAGTTCGCGAATGCGCTGCTCAATCCGTGCGTCAATGTATCGATTTCGCTCTGCTATGATCTGGTGAGGATCAAGTCCAGCAGGCATTACCGAAGGGACGAGTAAACGTTGTAGGCGAGTGGCCCACAACTGCGCTTGGGCGGGCGTAAGATTGTCTGGACGTCTGAGATGAGTGAAGGGATGAGTGTAAGCGTTGTAGGGGTAGATAGGCGATTTAGTGTCGCTCTCGAGGAACGAGTCCACCGGTACGTCCATCTCAGTATCCTGTTCCTCAGTCTTGACTGCGGACTTCTCGTCCGATTCGGGAGCTTCTGGAGTAGCGGATGCGTGATGCTCTCCAGCAGCACCGTTTATCTTGACGGCAGCGTCGACGATGCGAGCGGGCACATCGGGACCTTGAAGCGACTTTTCGAGGTTGGCAATAGCATTGTTGCGGGGCAGCAATGCTGCTTGTATATGCTCTGGAATCGGTGCTCCTCGTTGGATGTGCCGAAAGGCTTGAATCTGAGCACGCAGGGCAGCCACTTGCTCGTCTGTGAACGAAACCGGAGACTGAGGCGAATGAGGAATGCCTTGTGCAGGCACTGAGCCGGCTGCAAGAGGATTCGGGCTTGCGACGCCATTGAGATGAGGGGAGAAACCATTGACCATGGGTGTTTGAGCCTGTGAAACAGGCGTCGACTGGGCTATTGGGCGACATCAGCCAACAGAGCATTTTGAGGACAGGCACAAAAGAGAAACGTACCATTACCGCCATGTAGATGTGCATTCTTGAGTTGAGCTACGAAGCGTGTTAGCTTATCGAGCTCCGAACTTGTGTCTGGCGTGAAACCATTTGAGCGAAGGATGTCGATTCTCTGTTTGAATAAGCAATAAATACAACGGCGATGGGGAAGGAAAAGAGAGTATAGATACCTGAAGAAGAGCGGAGAGGCGTTCTCTGTTGATTGGCTGCATCTGCCTTTGGGCGGACATAGGTGCCACACCGTTTGGCAGAGGACCGACTCCATTTTGCGGTGCAGAGTGGGTGAATGATGGGGGAGCAGGCGACGCCATTGTGATTGGCGACGATGCCTGCGGTGGCGGATTGGGCGGAGGACGGGGACGAGCGGTGGGCGGGAGAGGGACGCGACGCGTGCGTGACAATAAATGCTTAGTTTAAACGCGGGCAGCGGACTCGGACTGGAGACTCACTCACTCGACTACTTGTGTGCGTGTGTTGAGTTGTTTTGATTGCAACGCCTCATTCCCTCTTTCTGTCACACGCCCCCTATCGTTGCTGACTAAGACTCCCACGATATCGCACACAGTCACATCCGTGACAGCGTGGTGTTTCATCACTCACGCGTCTTCATTCACGCACGCGTCTCGCATTCTATTCTCCTTCTGCCGCCATCATGCCTGCAGAGCGTGCTGGGGTACGTCTCTTTCACAGAATGCGTCGTTCATCTTCCCAATTTATACTACCAGTATACTGTGACGATGTTTTGCATCGACGTCTCACCATCAACGGGGAAACTTAGGACAGTCGAGGTTCCAGATCCTGTAGACGGTGGCTCTCAAACAGTTGAAATGACAAACCTTGCTTGGTCATTGCAATATGTCCTCCTCAAGATACAGGAAATGGTGCCGCATCTATTCTGCTAAACAAGAAACCCATTACTCAAGTCAGAAAGATTTACAATGGTCGAAAAACCGACCAATGTGGTGTCATTCTCTTCGGAACAGAAGGTATCATAAATCATCGCAGTATGAAAGCGACGTATTAATTGAATCTCTCAGAAACGAACAATATCATCAATAATGAAAAGGGTGGCTACGACCACGTTTCGGAATACATTCCCATTGCACAGCCAAACGCTGGAACACTCACAAAACTACAAGCCCTTCAGCCTTCTACTGAAATAGGAGACCGTAAGAATGCCCCTCAACTAATGACAACTTTATTGATTTGTTTTCAGCTATTGATGCGATAATTGTCGCTATCCAGACTCAAGATAGGTACCTTGAGAAGAAGAAAACTTGGACTCGTAAAATGGTTCTTCTTACTGACGGTGAAAATCCCATCGAAATTGAAGATTGGGAAGTAACTGTCAGCAAAATAAACAGTTTAAATATCAATACAAAAATAATGTAAGTCCTTTGGCAGCCCATGATCTATTCACTCATGACCGTTCATTTTTAGAGGTACTGACTTTGATGACGAAGAATTTGGCTTTAAGGAAGAAGACAAATCAAATATTAAAGTAAGAAGCCATCTCAGCTGTAGACGCCCTTTACTGAATTCTGCATGTGCTCCAGCTCGAGAACGAGAAATTCTTCCGCAGATTCATCAACGCACTTAATGACGGTCTGGGAATGATCGGTACATGCGAGGAGGCACTCATCGACTGTCGTCGGCCCGACGTAAAAGAAACCAAATCAGTTCTCTTGGGTACAACGCTGAGAATTGGAGACGTCGATACTCGAGACGACGAAGCAATTGAGTTGCCCGTCAAGATGAGCAAGTGCACTGCTATTCAGCGCCCGCCATCTATGAAGAAGTTCGCAAAACGCGTGCAGGCGGATTCAGGCGAGGAACCTGCAACGCAGACGCAGGAGTCTGCTCTTGAGGATGGGGACGAAGAGAAGAAAGACGTTTATGTACAGCTGGCGATGCATACTGAATATCTTGTCAGCGAGAAAGAGGAAGAGGAAGAAGCGGAGAAAGAAGAGACTGAAGAAAACTTGGCTGAGAAGGTCGACAAGGATCAGCTTATTAGAGGTTTCAAGTATGGAGCTTCGTATGCTCCATGCCCGGATGGCCAGTTCCCTCGTCTGAGTACTCGGAAGGGGATTGACATATGCGGTTTCTTCCCTGACCATATGGTACAGTGGTCGACTTCTCTGTCGTATTATCAGCCTTTAACTAGATATTGCAGATCCGCCGGGAATTGGCTATGGGGGAGATTCAATACGTCTGGGCAGACCCATCGCAAGGGTCCGTCCAAGTCTCCTTCTCATCCATCGTCCAGGCGATGATTGCCCGCAAAATCGCAGCCATCGCTCGCTTGGTCTCCCGAGATGGAATGGACCCCAAGATGGGGTTACTCATCCCAAGACAATTCGAAAATGTCGACTGTCTGTTGTGGATGCAGATGCCGTTCGCGGATGATGTGAGGAAGTATACGTTCCCTTCGCTTGAGAACCTTGTCTCGAAGAAGGGTGAGAAGATCACGAAGCATCCGTTCATTCCGACGGATGAACAGTTAGAGGCTATGGAAGATTTTGTGGATGCTATGGATTTGATGCATGCTGGCGATAAGGACGAGTCTGGGTGAGTCCTACGAAAACCGATGTTTGCCTAATGATGTTGAGCGCGTACAGTGAACGAGGCCCGTGGTTTGACCCTCGGTATTCGTACAATCCTGCAGTACATCGCATCAAACAGGCACTTTTCCATGCAGCTATCGTTACGGATCTCCGCGAGAATCCGTTACCACCACCTCACGAAGAAGTCATCAAATACTTCGAGTCGCCTCGGCGCGTGATCAAGAAGGCGCAGCCTGCGTTAGAGGAATGCAAAAAGCGTTCAAGATTAAGCAAGGTACGTGATGACTATGTGATCACTCAGAAGAGAACCTGTGTTGATATTCTTTGTTTGTAGTACCCAAACGAGTCTTGCGGGCACGAAAGGATGGGCATGTCCGAGCTGAAGATGACGAAGATGAACTTCTCCTACTTGATAGACCTAACGTCGTTAAGAAAACATCATCACCCTCAAACTCTGCCTCACCGATAAAGAACGGCGCTGATGCCAGCACCGACGCGAGTGGAAACAAGGAACAGACGTCAGCTGAGAAATCAGACAAGATGGACGTCGATAGTGAGACAGAGCCTGAGTCGGACGAAGGTATCCCAGGAGCGCGGGGGATCACGAAGAGAGCATTGCAACTCCCTTCACCCGAGCCGACGATCTTCAACGGTATCTTCACCGATTCGCAAAGTCAATCTCAGAGTCAGAGTCAGCCATTGGACCTGGACATCGGAAAAGAACCGGGCCACATTATCGGCGCAGCTCGCCCTCTTATAGACTTCAAGCAGAGTCTGAAAGACGGTGATGATGCGGTGACTTCCCAAGCGATAAATGAAATGACACAGGTCATCAATAATGTGCTGTCTAAACCGTTTGCTAGGAGAAGACATGAAGAGATGCTTGAGTGTATGCGAGAGTTACGAGGGACGTGTCTGAAGGTGAGTGCTCTCCTCATGACCAGTATACAGTTGACGTATATATTCGTTGTGTCCCTCTGCAGAAAGGTCAAGTAGATTTCTGGAACACGTAAGTCGGTCACCTAACTGACCAGACTATATACTAATTCTTGTCATATAGGTTCTTAACTTCCGTCAAAGAAAGCTGTCTATCCTCCACAAAGATCAACAACAAACCTTTCTGGGAAGAGGTGCGCAAAGTTGGCGTGGGATTGAGCCTCATTAGTGAATCTGAGGCGAAACAATCCGGAACGGGGTCATTGAGTAAAGTCTCCGATGAGGATGCTGAGAAGGTGTGTTGCATTGATTAGACTTGGCTTTTGATCGGTTCTGACGGGCTTGGCACTCTCAGTTCCTGCAAGCTTGAAGGACAAGTGAGCCTATCTATCATGCGTAAAGTTCTTTATATGAAGTTTATTGTACACTAAGAAAGTCATCGCACCATTTCCAGCGTCAACTTCCTCTCCTTTCTTTTCTGACACTGAATTCGGACTCTACTTCGCGCAGCCCAGCTCTGGAGCGATGTTGAAAACAGTGTCATCTTTTGTTTTGTATGGTATACAAAAGTACAATACTAGAGAAAAACTACACGTGCTTCATGGGGGTTTTTTTTTCGGTATGTATATATGCTGAAGAGTCCTAGAAGGAAGTCGAGCATAAGTAAGAGTCGTATCAGTATGAAATAGTATGGGTGTATGCATGTGATTAGGAATGCAAATCCAAGAAATGAAATACGTTAGAATAATATGAGAATGGAAGATGATGCAAGAATATGGAAATGTAACAGTGTAGGAGGTGCATGTGGATAATCAAAGCAGGAGTCGTAAAAGACTGTAAATGATAAAGGGAGACAGGAAAACAGGTACAGACGATCCGCAGAATACTACAAACCATAGATACATGGAAAGCAATCCCTCCTCTCCTCTTTTCTGAAAAGCTTATATTGCTGAAATCGAATCAAATGCTCGCCGGACTACTCGACGACTCTCCACCGCTCAAACTCTTCCCTCGCTTCACGCTCGGTCGCTTCGCCAATGCAACATCCCCTTTCTTATCTTCCTTCATCAGTTCCGTCGGGCTCGCGCCTCGTTTGCCTGTCGTCTGTATGGGGGACTTGGACGGCTCGGTCGGAAGAAGCGGGGGAGAATCAGGGTCGAACACTTCTCGAATTTTCAACCCTAATCGCTTTTGCTCTTGCTCTGCGACGGCCAACGCACCCTCGATGATCGCATTGTGGACGAATACGTATTGACGAAGACTTTGACAAAGGCTCATCCGCTGTTCGCGCATGTCCTCGAGGATCTGTCGTAATGGCTCTTCAAGCGAGGAGAGCAAGGGAGGAGAGTCATCACCATGCAGTTCTCGGGGCTCTGTGTAATCGAACACGCTCCATTCTGACATTTGCTCAGATTTCTCCTCAGATGGAGATCTTGATGCTTTGTGCATTGAAGGAGGCGTATCATACGTGTCTGTGGTGTGACCAGAAAATAACGAGTTGCGATGGGAAGTCGTGTCTGTAGACGACGACGATGACAAATTTGAGCGGACCGAAGCAATAGACGCATGTGGTTCTGCACGCCCAGTGATAGGGGCGGGCACAGATTGCACATTAGTTTCTACACCTTCAGTCAGCTCGGGCATCTGAGGCTTCAAGGGCAAGGGTTTCGGAGCTAGCAAGCTCGGTCTTTGCATAGGTAGATTCCTCGGTGTTCGATGTCGACCTCGATTGGCAATCGACAATGAAGGACGCGAAGGTACAAGGGATGAATGACCTGAGGAAGGGGATGGGGAGGCTACAGCCAAACCAGCCATGGCACCCAAACCCACAGATGAACTGGATGAATAGCCTCCAGTATTTCCTCCACTGAGGCTCGAGCTCTGACGACTCGATTCGGAGGCGCTTCCACCCGGTCCCTCTCCACTACCAGTTCCATCGCTGCCCCCAACTCGATGCTTGCAACGACTGACTTTAACTCGCTCAGGCGATCCAGGACTGTCGTCCGTTGATGACATGCCCGCGAATGCCTTCTGCAGTGGATCTGTAAGTCGTCCATCGGATGCTGACCCAGAACTGAGGGAACCCGATGGCTTATCGCCGCTGCTTGTAGTTCCTTCCCCCGAACTACTGTTGCTGTTTCTTACTTGTCTCGAAAGAGGGTGGACATCCATAGCGAACGCAGGATCCGGTGTAGGGTCTAAGAACATCGAGTCCGCATCTGCGATCGTGAAATCTGACTTTACAGGCCATTGCATGAGAGTCCTTGTCATTCTTCGCCTCAGGAGAGAATTACTGATTCCTGGCGGCTTTGAGGGACCTGCGGAAGAACTAGACAAATGCGACGAAGCTTGACGCTGAGCCCGAATTTCGTTTGAAGGGACGAGTGGAACGTGGATATCAGCTTGACCATGTTTCTTATCACCGATATGTAAAGTTGCCAGTGGACCCGTCCGTGTCTGCACGGCAGGAATTGCCGGAGTTTCCTTCCTCAAAGATGGTGGTATAGGTGTCGGTGGCAGAACGGTGCTTTGTGATTGTATGGAAGGTTGTAAAGGAGTAGGCATAACTGGTGGGCTTCTCACTCGTATTGAGTCGACGTCCATTGCAGCATCACTGTCGCTCTGTGCCTCTCCATCGCTTCCACTGCTGTTACTTAATGATGCAGTACCAGCCTTCGGCGACCCCTTAGCCATCACCCGGTTTCGTATCTCCCGTCTGACACCATCGAGAGCGGCATCGATCATAATGAATGCTCCCGTCCGACCAACACCGGCAGAACAGTGTAGAAGAATAGGCGATGGTTTCCCGCTCGTCAGGATATCCCGGTCTGCCATCTCATCCACCTCAAACAAGAGACGCAACAAACTCCGGGGATTGACAGGAACGTCCATATCGGGCCACCCAAGGTACTGCAACTGCGTGATATTCCGAGGTGGCAACTCTGGGTGATCAACATGCGACAATTCGAAAGTACGGCGAATTGTGAGGTTATTCTCTTTATCCTCGGCAGCAACGAAGCCTGAAGCGTCCTTATGAGGTGCACTGAAGAATCCACCGCCTTCGGAGTCCTCAATGTCCGTCGTGCCACATACGGAGATGCATTTCAGACGAAGCGGACCGTATTGCCCATCGCTCCAGTATTTGCCACATTTGATGCTTCCTCCTTCATACTCTTTGGTAAGCATAAGAATAATGTGTACTTCTTGCTGCCACACGACGCTACAAATTTTAATTCAGCAACGTAATCACGAGGCCACGTGAGTTTCCTACTCACGACCAGAAGTCTGCGAAGGTCGACGGCAACGGTCCTTGTGTCGCGATAAACTTCCGACGTGTACCCAGGGGATGGACGAATGAGGCGTTTACGTAATCGTCGTGATCTGTGTCCTTGAGGCGGACGCGAGAATGTTCGAATGGCCAGATGTTTCTATATCTGTGATAGAAAATATATTGTCACCGTCACCTTTGCATTCAAAAAGAGGAATAATTGAGAACAAACCTGTTTTTGGTTCCCTTTTCAACCCCCGCAACTATACTGTACGGAAATGGCTTTCCGTCTCTCTTTCCTTCGGGGAGGGTCTCGTCTGTAGTTGACCCATCTGCCGTACCACTCTGCCTCGAGTGATGAGTCATTATGCCCTGTAATCGTCTCTGTTCGCCCAGCTCAATGCGATAAAATTGCATTGCCAGAGCTTCGGTGCCTTCATCGTGTCCAGCAGACTTCGCTATATTTCTCAGCCAACTGAAGGGGAGCTCCCTTGTTCGGGACACGATTGTAGGAGATAGACGAAGAGGGATTCGCTCCGTGATTCCTTGAGAGAGTTCGATATTTTGCCGAATATTGTCATAGAAAGGATTGGCGGCAGTAAGGCGGCTAGCTTGTCCACCAGTCTGAGTGCTTTGCGTTGGTTGAGGTAGTGAGTCCGGAAGTGGCATTGTCATTGAACCAGGAGACGGACGAATGATAGTCGAGGTCTGCTGGAACGCGGCCTGAGGTAGATTGCGCGTACGCAGGACTTCGGCGTCTCCTTCCTCATCGTCGTCGGGCAATGACCTTTCATCGATAAGATGTCTATTCCCCTTCCATAATGCTTGCATTCCTCCTTGCAGCCAAGCTACGTCCCCTGTATATCCCGCCAATCGAAACTTGCGGAGCAAGCCCAAGAGATTGGAGCCATCTGCTAAAGCTGTAGAGTCAGCATCGTATACGAGTATCCGAGATGCCGAACTCCAGGCTTCGAACCGAGAGCGGGCAGACGCCGATGGAAGCATGGTGGCAAGCTTGTGAAGAGTAAAAGCTGGACGCTTCAGAAGCGTCGAAGGTACAGATAGCGAAATAGCATGCGGTAAGCGTGCAACAGCATAAGCAGAATGAGGACGAATATCGAGGACGAGGACATTGGGAGTGCCTAAGATGACAGAGACGTCTCGGGGCGTAGTCACCGTGAAATCTGAGGATGAGGATGACGAGATCGACGGTGATGGCTGATGGGGAGAAGAAGAGCGGTTAAGGGACATGCGGGCTAAGGGCGTCGCCGGGGTCGGAGTTGACGACGGAAAGGCCAAGGACGAAGCATTACGAGTTGATGGGCCAGCGGGATGGGAGGGGGATAGACGAGCGGTGAGTTTTGTCATGTCTGGATTGCTAAACCGACCAGCTATTGCCTGTGCGAAGAGGTCGATGTTTTCCGCATTCGGATGTGCGGCTGACGGGGGAGGGGCGGCCTTGAAGAAGTCATCCGGGTCGTTGTCGATGTTGTTGGACATTGTGGAGAGAAATGAGCGACGATACGATATGGTGGACGGAGAAGAAGAGAAAATAAAATACGGATACTGTGTGCGTATGCCGACCTAACCCGTGTGTGCGAGGGCAGCTAGCAGGGCAGGGCCCGGGCTGTGGCCAGTCACACACACATACAGTAGATAATTTCCGTATATACTAGCAAGCAGATCTAGAACATGACGTTGTGGGGCCTGCTATACTCGGCCATATACCTTCCATTTCGGGTCAATTAGATAATTCAACAGCTCCACAGTTTATATCACAGTTTGTATTGTGTCGGTCATCTAGACCAGAAGCACATCCTCAGGGCATTCACCCTTGAAGTCTATGTATGTATTGTACGTTGTGGCTCACGTGCCTTGACTTTATTCCCGTCGTGCGTCTGAGCATCTACAGGTGGTTCCAAAAAGTGTTCGGCACCCCCAGATATGGAAGGTGATCGACACAAGTTCTTAAACTCACCTTTCAGAATCTATCTCCAAAGTTTTTCATATGGTAATGTCAATGAAAATTACAAGCACATGTAATGACAGTAAAGCCTCAATAGAACTGGCTTTTTGTTTTGAGAAAATTTGTTGTGAAAGGGAGGGGGCCTGGGAGGGTTCAGTGAGATGCAGTGATCGACGTGTCTGCCATGTTCATCCCACCTCAGAGTAAACCGTCATATAAACATCACAAATTGCTAGAAAGTGACTCTGAGGAAAGTAAACTACATGTTTACAGTTCTCCGGGTACCAAATACATTGAAAAATACAAGGACAAAGTCTCAGTTTGTGAGCTGAGCAGACAGCAGCGATCACTTTCCATATACGGGGGTGCCGAACACTTTTTGGAACCACCTGTATTTTCCACTTTCTTCAAGTCATGTCCGTCGGCATCTCCGCCGCAGACCCGGACAATGGTCATAGAAAGAACTCAACCGAAACAGCAGATGGAGCGGGCTTGAAAGAAAAGACACGCAAGCACCGCAAGGACACAGATAACGCTAGTCAGTATCGCTTTCTCACTTGTCGTTCGAACGCTGAACCAAACGCTCATCCCTCTAGCTGATTCAAAAAAAATAAAGAAAAAGAACGAAAGAAATGAGGTAGTCGATGCGATTGCATATGAGGATGGGTCTACTCACTCTGGCGAGAAACGGAAAAAGAAAAGAAAGCATCATACGGAAGGTACGGCGACGGACGACGACGCTGGTCGCGGAAAGTCTAGTAGGCCGAAAAAGAAGAAAAGAGAGCGAAAGGACCAGGAGAATCTTATTAGTATGTCTTCTGGTCCTCCTTCTTTCTCCTTCTTGACGACACTTGCACACTTGCAGGTTCTTTGAAGGAGGTGGAAGAACAAACAAAAAATAGAGATGCCCCTTCTGGAGAGCATGCATTGTCACGGACCACTTCAATACCTGTTCTTTCGGAATTTGAAGTATCAGAGTACCTATCAAAGTATGGCGTTTCCATAGATTGCGGGACTTCAACTCCGATTCTTCCTGATGAACTGAGGCCAATACTCTCCTTTTCGTCTTTACTTCCCCGCATACCTGAACCTCTACACTCTGCATTCGCATCGTTCAAGGAACCTACTCCAATTCAGGCTTGTTCATGGCCAGCTAGCCTAGATGGGAGAGATGTGATCGGTATCGCTGAGACGGGAAGGTGAGTATATCGTATTGTGAGAGGAGAAAAGATCATGACTGATCTGACCTACTTGCTCAGTGGGAAGACTCTGGCTTTCGGCATACCCGCCATATGTCGCATTCTCAGCAATCAGAGCAATCCTTCGAAACCGAACAAGTCTAAATCAAAACAAGGACAGATATCAGTCCTCGCCATTGCTCCGACGCGTGAACTAGCGCTCCAGACTCATGAGACGTTCAGTGAGCTCGGGAAGCCGTTCGGACTGACGAGTATTGCCGTCTACGGAGGGGTGGGCAAGGCTCCTCAGCGGCAAGCACTGAAGGACAAAAGTGCTGCCATGATTGTTGGGACCCCTGGCCGGATGTTGGATTTGGTTAATGATGGTTCGTGTGATCTAAGCGGGTAAGTTGCAGCCTTGATACTTCTGAAAGTATTCTGGGCGCCGACCTTTGTGATTGTTACAGAGTCAGATATCTCGTCCTCGATGAGGCAGACCGCATGCTGGATAAGGGCTTCGAGAATGATATCCGTGCAATAATTGGACATTGTGCACCTTCGGGCAAACGTCAGACTCTCATGTGTACGTTATTCACTTTTATCGCCACCTCTGATCCTGAGGCGATGTTATACAGTCAGTGCGACCTGGCCCGATGCAGTAAGGAGACTGGCTTCGACGTTCTTGCGTAAACCTGTACGCGTTACTGTTGGTAGTGACGATCTTTCTGCCAACACTAGAGTCAAACAAGGTACTTTCTTGGTTCGTCTTTGTTTCGATATGTAGAAGTTGACAAAATCGATGGCAGTCGTCGAAGTCTTTGATGATCAAAGAGAGAAGGAGTAGGTTACCATCATCTACTTTCGGACGTTTACTCATCCCTGTCTTCCTGCGTTCACAGCTCCCGTTTACTCGCTCACCTTCAGAAGCTGAGAGCCAAGAAAAGTGGGCAGACATCATCAGACGACGCACGTATCCTAGTCTTCGTCCTATACAAAAGGGAAGCATCACGAGTCGAACAAACCCTGCATCGGCGAGGTTTCAGCGTAGGCAGCATACATGGCGACCTTCCGCAAGCTGCGCGCACGGCTGCGCTTGACGATTTCAAGACTGGGAAGACTCAGTTGTTGGTTGCGACGGACGTTGCGGCTCGGGGTCTCGATATACCGAACGTCGGGACTGTCATCAATTATAGCTTCCCGTTGACTGTCGAGGACTATGTGCATCGGATCGGTCGAACAGGTGAACAGCCTGTCTTTTGTTTTCTCTTGAGTTTCTGACTTACTCTGCTCAAGGACGGGGCGGTCGAAGTGGGAAGTCGATAACTTTCTTCACTGGGGATAATCATGAAAGGGCTCTCGCTGGCGAACTTGCCAAGGTCCTGCGTGAAGCCGGGTTTGACGCCAGTCCTTTGAAGAAGTTCCCGATGACGATCAAGAAAAAGGAGCATAGTGTTTATGGTGCTTTCTACCGAGATGATATACCTACTGACGCAAAGCCGACACGGATGAAGTTTGACTAAACATTGCTCGTCATTATCCCGTTCTATGTAGAGGTAGAGACAATATTGACGTGACTGCCATGATCCCTGTAGATCATAGATGTAGATGTACTACTTTATGTTGTCATTTGTTTGGGTACAACTATCTTTCATTTACTGTCGTGTTCTTAGGTCTGAAAGTACAGATGTAATGCAGACTCCATTTTTTGTCGAAACCGTCTTGACTGTATGCAGTGACCAAAATTAGGACTTGTTTTGGTTCCGCACGTCGATCATCCTCTCTCGAGTTTATGCTCGTTAACAAGACATCTTGCAAATGCCCAGCACAGTAACGGATGCTCAAAGGATACGGGTGGCGATTGTGGGTGCCAAAAATCCCTGTGGATCTCAGACTGACTACTATCGACCATCGACTTTGCTTTGTTTCAGGCCTTTATAGCCCTTAGGCATAGACCAAAGGACGTATCGCTTGAAGGTATCAGCGGGTCCGGTTTCGAAGGAATCACAACGCTTACGTTGACTGCCAGCATACGTATTGGACCTTCACCGTCAATTCCCTCTGATCGAAGATCGGGAAGGCAGCTCGCATGATCCGACATGGCGAGATCGGGCATTGAAGCTCGAGGAAGAAGTGAATAATCTAAAGAGGAAGTATGAAGAAGACCTTGCTGGTGAGTTATCCAGAATCTAGCTGATGATGCTTCACTTATGGGCGTTTTGAATCGCAGAACTGAGCGTCCTTCGCAAAAGTTCTCGGCTGGAAGTCGGGACGAAGAAGAAAAGAAAACTGAACCCTGCTCATGAAGGACGAGATGACAGCGTTGCAAGCGCTGTTTCTACTCTGCAGCACTTTACTGGTTCATCTGAGGAACTGGCAGCAGGTACAGTCCGGCTATGTTGTCCGTTGGCGATGAGTTCTCATACGTCGGTGCAGAGATCGTTGCTCCTGGGCTCAGTGGAGCTTTGAGTCTCTTCAATTCTTATTCGAAACTGTTTCGACTATCATCTGTACTACGGTCTCGGTCCGACCCAGGTCCTCCGAGATATCCTGTCCAGCTTCTCTCCTCTGCTACGAACGTCTTTCGGGAACTGGGAAAGGCTCTCCAAACTGCTTTGTCCTCCGATGGGCCCGGGAAACTCTCTTCGGAACTCGTGCTTGACTTCAATGTGATTATTTCGTCCACTTTGTCATGGACTGCCTCGACCCTGAATGAAATCGAGTCAATTTCACGTAAAAGAGCACGAAGAAGTACTCTTCCTAACGAGCAACTTAACGCACTGTTTTCCTCTCTCGCTGGCAGCATCGTTATTCCCATTATCAAGTCATTTACCCGTCTTTCGGATGCCGACCTAGTACTAATTCTTAGCTCGACGCGTCAGCCTCAAAGGTCAGGCGAGGATCCCAGTACCCCTGCATGAAAGTAATCCTTCAAGGCTTTGTCGTGAGTCTGAAAGGAATCATTGCAACCGTCAGCAAAATCCATTCCTCGTACGCGCAGAGTCTACTGGACATCATGAAACTCTCTGTCATTGCTGAGATTGAACTCCTTTGGACGAGACAGGACAAAATGACATTAGATACTGGCGACTCTTTTCCCTCAGTCGATGCAACTTCTCCACTGATAGATTCCTGCATGCTTCCAGTGGCAAGACTCTCCCGACGGGAACGCATACAACGATTGTCACGCAAGAATGCTCTGTGGTATCTATGTGTTATCGCTCGCGACGTGCTTTCCTCGCAGGTCACAATCCCCAAATCAGAAGGTCCCTCGTCTGACATTGCCCAAGAGAAATTCGATATCACACTGTCTAGCATATTGGTTCGATGCACAGGCAGTGTATCTACGTCGTCTGGGATGGAGGCTAGAAGGCCCTTCGGTATGTCTGACGTGGAGAAGGGCATGATAGTATCTGTCATCGAGAATATATGGTTGTACCAATAACGTAATTTATTGCGACCGAAATTTCGCTCCAGAATGTAGATTCGGAGATCGTACATGCGATGAATGCGAGGCGAGGATGACCTTTTAGACTTTTTGACGGATCAAAATTTATTTTATTTTATTTTACGATCCGGAGAACATTCAATCACGTGGTTTGCATGAGTCGCGTTCGTTTTGTCGCGTGCATGGTCGCCACATCCTTGACACGTACTCATTCATCCTCCTTCACCATAATACCCACCGGCACAAAACTGCTTGATATATATGCCTCAATTAAAGCCTGGAATGAATCGCTCAAAGCAAAGCGACTCGCAGGACGAGTTACCAGACGTGCGCATGGCAACGGCGAACATGAAAGGCCTGAGCATCACCAATGATGTGCACATGGAGACAGTGAAGTCTGGTACGACCATCAAGCGCGGAGTCCTGCAGCTCTGGGAGCGTGAGCTCTTAGAATCCCCCGAAGTGAAAAGAAAAGCGACAGTTGCGCAGCTTTGTATGTTTCTCCCTTCCTGGCCTTTCTCAAACATCTCTGACCGTATGCTGCAGATTTTCTTGATTATTACTTCCAAGCCCTAGGATATCTTGCTGCTCGTAAAGAACGCCGTGTCCGCTTTGATGCTGACACGCGATCTCGAAATGTTTTACCTCCGTCACCTGAATATACCAAGGAATTTAAATCGTACTGCGGCAGAGAAAGAGTCGTGCTCAGACGTCGACGGGCGAAGCTTAAAGTCAACCAGTTTCACATCATGGCACAGATCGGCCAAGGTGGCTATGGCGAAGTCTATCTGGCAAGAAAGCAGGTCTGTGCGGATACGTGAATTACAGAATTCTCTTTCTGATACCCGTGTGTAGGATTCTGGAGAAGTATGCGCTCTGAAGAAGATGAGAAAGCGCACTCTATTCAAAATGGATGAGGTAGGGCTTACTGTTAATGGTCATAATGGACTACACTGAGTGTGATAGAAAGATTCGCCATGTACTTGTCGAACGCGACATTCTTACAGCGACGAAAACACCATGGCTCGTGCGATTGCTATATGCGTTCCAGGACCCCGAATTTGTTTATCTTGCTATGGAATACGTACCCGGAGGCGATTTTAGAACTCTTCTGAATAATTCTGGTGTCCTCAAAGAGGAGCATGCACGATTTTACATAACCGAAATGTTCGCTGCTGTGAACGAGCTCCACCGCTTGGGTTACATACATAGAGATCTGAAACCAGAGGTGCGGTCGGATGTTTAAACCGCATTGGTGTTGGAGTTAAATGCACCACGGCAGAACTTCCTTGTGGACGCCACGGGACATGTCAAATTGACCGATTTCGGCCTTGCCACTGGTGCTTTGAATCCGAAACTGATACATTCCCTAAAAGAAAAGGTGTGCGGTGGATATGATTTGCGATACGGACCGCATTGCTAATGTATCGGTGGCAGCTTGATAGGGTAAAGGATAACCCAATCGTCCATCGATCAACGCTCGAGCGACGTTCCTTATATCGATCCATACGCAATGAGGACGTCCGTTATGCTGATTCAGTGGTCGGCTCCCCGGATTACATGGCACCGGAAGTGCTGAGGGGCAAACCTTACTCTTACAGTGTGGATTACTGGTCTTTAGGCTGCATCTTGTTCGAGTTCCTTGCTGGCTTCCCGCCATTTAGTGGAGGCACTCCGGAAGAGACTTGGACGAACTTAAAGAATTGGACGAAGGTCTTGCGTCGGCCTGAGTATGATAGATATGAGGATCTTATCTTCAACCTTACGGACGTTGCATGGGATGCTGTGACCAGGTATGGCTAGCTTGAAACAGCCGGAGCGTTCGTCCAATAACTTTCGTTTTTTAGATTAATTGCCCATGCGAGCGTGCGTTATTCTTCATTGGCTCATGTCCAACAGCATCCCTTCTTCAAAAGCGTGCACTGGGAAGACCTCCGCGCCCAGAAGGCGCCATTCGTGCCGGCCCTCGACTCCGAGGTAGACACAGGCTATTACGATGACTTTACTTCTGCAGAGGACATGGCTAAGTACGCAGAAGTCCAGGCAAAACAACGCAATGTCAATAAGGTAAAGGAGAAAGAAATGGACTTTGGGCGAGGCGTCTGGGTCGGATTCACATTTGGGAAAAACGGACCTGGTGCAAACACTAGAGGTCTCGGCGCATTTGATGGCGGAGATGAAAGCGACCATGCGCTGGCGACTATCTTCTAGCGAAATGCCAGGAGGCATCGCATATTTTAGTGATCTTTGTATTCCCCTATACCCTCTCACTTTCTACCTGTCCTCGGTTGTATCGTTTCATTTGATGTCCCTTCCCGCGTGTAATAGAATTTATATTCGTAAAGTCCTTTAGATTTACGATACATCAAAGCATCACGAACGTATAATCAATCATGAGAACAGGGAAGAGGTAGTGAATACAGAACACAACAATAGTCCCAAGAAATGGAAACGACGGTATCGACTCAGACTAGCGGGTATCACTAGTGGCCTACGACCTTATCAACTGGTTGAACGTGTCCTTGATCGTCCATGCGAGCACTATGAGAGAAACAAGGTATTCAACATCGGATCAGTAATACTATGGAATTGCACTCACATCACTTCGTCTTCCAAATCTGTATGGTTCTTGACGCGCCAGAATAGCATGGGCAATGCGCAGATCAGCCCAGCAACGAGTAGAATCCACGTAGAAAGGAAGATATTCATAAATCTAATGGGAAGATGAATTAGATGTTCCGGATACGAGTAAAATTGGGAAGACACACGGAAGTCCGACGCCATCAGCGCGCCATATACCGGCTGCACCGGCCGACTGCAATGATTTATCTTTTTCGAAAATGTAAAAATGCCGCGCTGAGGCGCTTACTGAGGGACAAAACTCACAGAAACCAGTCAGGTAAGCGAGCTTCGCAGGGTCGTTGGATATGGCACCCATAAACCAATATGAAGCAGTTTGCCACATTGCATCAAGGAAACCGCAGAAGATGTAGAACCAGACGTGCTGTGGGTAACCGCTGTCCTCAAAGTCAATGAGAGGAGGGAGATTATCTCTGGTGTAATCCCTATATCAATCCAGTTAGTTTTTATCGTCTGAAGAGCAACGAGAAATCATTAGCGCACTTCTGATACATATAGGCCCAAGTATGGACTATGAAAACCATGAGGAAGAGAATGGTCCATCCAACGAACGCTCGGGCTCGGCGGGTGAGACGTTTGTTGTCCAGGACGACACCGATCATGAGGGATCCGAAGATCTGCGACGTCCAGTAAACAAAGCTGTTCAATGATCGTGTACGGATGTTGAATAGCGTGCCATTGTAATCGTTGAATTCTGGTAGATAGAACCGTAAGTCATGAATGACTTAAAGAACGGTATACGTACGCCATGTGTAGAACCAGTTCGAGGCAAAGAACATGGGGAACAACAGAACGATGGAGGGATCAGTACGAAGGGCCAAGTAGAGACCGAGAATCTCGCTCTTCCAGGATGGATGCCTTGGAGTGGTGACCTTCGTTCCGTCAGCACGTATCATTTTCTCCGGGTTCGCCATTAGCATGGGAATTAAAACACCGATCCCAGTCAGTACTATGAATCCGATCTGCGGAGCGAAATCAAATAAGATAATAGCCAGAGAATATACTGCTCTTGTAGCTCACGTAAGTCCCATTACCAACTATTGAGAGGATGAAGGGGGAATTCTGGTAAGATGTGCATGTTCAATTCGCTGGCCTAGTGAGCTTGCTTACCGCCTCCAGACTAGAATCGGAAATTAGTTGGTAAGTGGTGCCTTGGGCCGATCCCTTGATGTGTTTCACTTACTAGGGATTGAAAGTTCTGGCCAAAAGCAACAGCCGAACCGACTACACCACCCAGATTAAAGATTCCCCAGAAAATAGCGATAAATGTTCCTTTCTGATCCTCTGACATGAATTTAGAGTAAGTAAAATAATCTTCCATTCGTCATGATGGAATGGATGTACCAGTCGGATAGGCAAGCATCAAGGAGCCTTGAGCAGTCCATAACAGACCAGCGCATATGCCGAGAATGGCGCCGGAGGTGATGACAAAAGCGCCGGCACCCGGATGGATATTCAGCGCCCTGGATACTATTTTTAGCATTTCATCATAAAAAGACGGAAGTCGGGACGGAAAGTTCCGAATAATCTCCAACTTTTAAAGAAATTCAAAATACCCACAAATACGAGCCGATATAGAGAGAATAGCCGAAAGTGCCGAGAAGGAGTGTCAGTCGAGCCCCAAGTTTGTTATTCACCGTTCTACTCATCACGGTCAGCATGTGGAGATGGTGATAACCGGTACCAGAGCTTACCCTGAAAAGAACGCCATGGCGGCGAAGGTCGCGTACAGTGCGGAGTTAGCGTTCGCACCGGTTGTCTGATCAAGCTGTCCTCCTCCACCAAGACCATTGCAAGCATTGAACAGTCCTGGTCCCATGAAGCAGACAAAGCCAAGCATAATCACTTGGGTCGTCGGCTTGTAGTAGAAGCCTTTTAGACCCGTGTATTGAGGAAGAGTCTCGACATGCTGTTCGCCGCTATAGCGGGAGCTTTTCTTCTCGATATCAGACATGATGAGCAGCCGCCGGTAGTAGAAGACACTCAAACAGGAGGACGGAAAGGATGAGCCAGACGAGACGGGCTCAGTCTATTTGAAGGGGGGAAGAGGAGGGGAGTGCTGGCCGTCAAGAGAACGGGCGCGGGGGAGACGACGCGTTTCATGTTATATAGCATGTGGCCGACCGAGATGGGTGTTAGCTGATGGTCCCGGCAGAACATAAGCTCTGGCCAAAAGTATAGCATCCGATGAAATTGCAGGGCCATGGACGAGATAACCAGCCAGCCGATAGAATCCACCATATGGAACTGGGCGCTCCATCAGCTTCCTTTCTCCATAACCCAGTCGGAAGACAGGGGCTTTTGATAGAACAATGAAATAACCGACTATTGCCAGCAAAACAAACATCGTCCCAGGTACGCATCAACTCACGCCAAGCGCAGACAAACAGTTTTTAACTTTTCCGTCTCGGTCTACGCCGATCGATCCCACACAGAATACGACTCCGTTTCCTCGCTCCTTCGCTAAGTCGTGAAACGCATGGATTCATTTCATTTCAGAATAGTCGACAATACAGTTCCAATATAACAAGGGGAACACATCCGCGAATATCATGGAGTAAACTTAGCATCTTCGACTAATATCACTTGTCGTGCTTGCCATTAGAACTGATTGGATAGGAACGAGAGAAGACAGAAGAATTAGAAGAAAGGCGGGAGAATATAGCTTCTACAACCGATCCCTCAGACTAGTTGTTGGTCACTTCAACACCCCTTCTGATAATTCAATCGCTCGAGGATGTGTTGACACCAGACGCGGTCGTCGGCTGCTGGTAAATCGCCGGCGACTTGGACGATACGTTTGCCAGCAACGGCTTCAGCACATTGTGATATGTAGTTTGAGCACCCTATGTAATTGTGTCAGAAACGAAATCAAGATGCGCTCAATGATGACTACATCACGCGTGAACAAGCCTGCGATAACACTTACGCGGAAAGCCGGGAGCTGCAACCACAGAATGAACACAGTCTTGAAGGCAAAGTACCATGGGAAGTAATATAGCACAATACGCAGCGCAAAGCTCTCGAGGAAGTTGAAGAAGCCGAAGACAACCCAGTACGTCAACCATTGAACGTCATCCTGTGCCGACGGGCTTTCAATCGCCTTAAATGAAAGATAAGCGGGCAGTCCCCAGCCGATGAGATTTGAGACGGGTTGAGCAAAGGCGTTAATGAGCAGAAGGAGACCTAAGAGCGTCACAGAACCGATGACTGCATAAGTCTTCGGCACCTGGGTGCGCTGTTCAAAATTTTGCAAAACAGGATACTTCGCCAACTATGGAGAGAATTTCAATGTATATTTCGTGTAGAGAATTAAATCCGTACCTCCTTGTCGAGCTGACTAACGTAGTAATTGGCTTTCGCAGAGGCCTGTTGGACGACCGGGTGTTGTCGAAGCTTCTGCGCAGCAGACATCTAACGACAACCAATTTCCGCGTAAGCAATGATGACGACGGCGACGGATGACAGCATTGCGTTACACACCGTTACAAGTATTTATGACAAGTTCGTAGACTGTTGAATGTCGTGAATGAGGTCGTGTGAGGGGTGTACAACTACCGGAAGAGAGGAGGCGTCGTCGTCGTTTTCAATCGCACGTCACACTCCCGCATTTCGAACTCCGCAATATGTTCCCACAGATGAACGTGACTCGCCACGAATCCAGAGGTATATCTCGCCAGCTCATTCTGCAGACCATAGGACACCAATGGCTACCGTAGACACTAAATTGTACAACAGCATACAGGTCAGCGGTCAACTTCATTTTAGCATGACTTGCTCTGAAGACTGTAACTAGAATTTGCACAAAACTTTGCCCGCGTTCTCTCCTTACATTTCTGAAAACGTCTTACCGTACCTGGCGTTCGTCCTCCTTGCAGCCACGTTCACTCTAACATTTTATTTCTCAACGTGCGTTTTGACATGTGGTCACACATCAATAAATTATAACTGATACTTTACGCGATTTCCAGCCTCCCAAAATCAGCCATGCCGTTTCGCGAGATCGCAGTAGCATCCTTAGCGAGTATCCTTGGAGGTTTCGGAATGGTAGCGCTTTTCTGCTCAGTTGGTGTATACGTATGAGTGTCGCTGTAGTTGCTATTGCTCCGTTGCGAGGCTTTGGTTTGGCGACCGCATTCTTCAGTTCGTTGCTTCATAAGTCTCCGAATATTAGGTTTGTGAAGCAGGTTGCCAGCGAGTATTTTATTAATTATTCAACCGCCATCCATATCTGCAAGAAACGCACTGTGCAGGCGAGAAGGCCTGGATTATTTAGGTTCGAAAGACGGAAACGTAAATACGCACGGTATACAAGATTGTGGACCCTTCATCGGCGCTTCGCATCTGAAATTTGACGACGCGTCGCATGACTATAACTTGCCAATGAGACTTTCCGACTTACCTGCTTTTCTTCTGAATATGCTTGGTCGTGACCGCAGTTTGGACATTGTTCGGTGACCTATGCGCGATTTGTTCTTCGAGCGGATCGTGACAGCATGCAAGACAAAACTCACAATCATACGCGTCTCTTCGCTTTCATGTACCTTCGTTTGCGTTTTCCGCTTCTGTCTCAAAGCTGATGGAAATGCATCGGGATGGGACCGCGTCGTGATTATGATATTTTCGTATGCTAGTTTCAGAAAGTGAAGATGATCAATTTGATACGCTATATTGCCTTGCAAAATGAGCACATCGCTCACCTGAGGCCTTTTCTTTGAAGCCGCACTGTTCGCATGGAATAAATTCTGCATCATCCGTGGGGAGGTCGAGTAATGTACCACAGTCCGGACAGAACAATAAAGAACCTGGAGACGTAGAACAAAGAGATGAGCGCCAAATGTCATAATAGAGCCCAGCTAACCTATCTTAGAAGCTGACTTCGACATTCCCGGACGAGTGGTCTTCCTGATGTTTTATGGACTACTTCCGGCCGGAATGACACTGGAGTTGAAACCTGAGAGAGAGGATCCAAAATTTCCGCCACTCGCCACGGATGCTGATCTATTGCCGTTTATGGGAAATCAGTACCTATGTCATTCAAATGTCCTTACTTACACAAAAATGTAGATCATCCTCGCGCTTCGTGCATCTCCACCATCTCTATTTCTTTCTCGTATCTTCTTCTATCCGCGCAAACGGGATAGACTGAAGTTGTCTTTCTCAGTAAGCGAGGGAAACTTTTGGATGAATTGACCTTTATACCTCGTGCAATGATGACGCCGCAAAACCGTTACTCCGATAGCGCATACTTAAATCCAAGAAACACTTCGCAAAGCTAGCGTGCCACATCGACGCCGTAGGATAAGCCCCATTTTGCTTATGCCTACTTGACAGGATAAAAGTCTATGACATCTGTCCCTCATCTGTCGGGCGCGCTCGCTTTGCCCATACTGTCTACACTCCAGTTCGCGATACTTGACGATCCGGTTGTTATTATTTATTAAGTCAGAGCTCGCCGCAATGTCGTGTGGGTCATCTTAATATTCTGTACAGGACAAAGTTTTGAGACTCCAAGTTACAGACGCCGCCATGTCGACTGATCTTTTCAGAGACACGATGAGCTCCACACAAGATTTGATACGGCCTAATGAGCTTCCTCCTTTTTCTCCAGTCGTCTACAAACCACAAGTCAAGTATTCATACACATTCGATACGGAGTATTCTCGGGACCCCGCGCGAATACGTGCCGTGTTCGATGAGCTCGTTGCGAAGACCAAGGAACTGAACTTGTGCAGGCCGGACGTACCAGTTGCCAAACGACGAGCGCGGAACCTCGGATTGAAGGTCAATATCGAGCAGGCAAAGGGTCTACACTGGCGTTCAATCCAGGCCCGACGTCCGGTTGTCCTGACTGCGGGCCCGATCAGTCCTCCACGCACGCCACGACGTCCTGCCACGGACTACCCGTCAGCCGAACAGTCAGTTTATGTCGTTTACATCCTCGAAATGGCGAGAGTTAATCTTAGGTGACTTAGGCTTTGCCTTAAAAATACGATTGACGCCCAGAGAAAGCAGAACTATGCCGAGGCTTGTCGGTGGTCTTACCTTGCGGAGCGAGAACGTACAATCCGTAAATGGGAGGCAGAGCAAGCAATCGCTTTTCGAGCTAGACAAGCTCTTGACCTACACTCGACTGTTGCTCGTCATCAAGAGCCACGGACAACAGTACCAGGTAACAGGGAGCTAGAATGGGAGAAACCGCTTTCTTCTTCAGAATCCACGGCATGGTTGGGAGAAGACTCGCGCATGTTTACGGATTCATCTCATGCTAGCGAGTCTCGTTACCAAACCGTCATTGAGATGCCAGTTCATCCTATGGATCGATCGCAAAGCATTGAACCCGAGGCCACCAATAGTAATTACTTGGTACTTAGCCATGATCAGATGCAATCCTTCAACATACCTCACGGTAGCCACTCATCCATTTCGAGCGTCCGTCTGGCACGGAGTTCTTCGATTCAGCGCCATATACCTGCGACATCACTTAGATTGGCCCCGATGCCCCTGCGACCCAGGATTGATCATCATCCTCTTTCCTACCCAACCCCTCAAGCGACAAGGTTGTCCTACGTCCAACCGATAGATGTGTCAGCTCCAGGTGCTATTCAAAATTCTTCGGACAATGCCGGTTATCCCGTCGGCCTCGGTCTGGACGGTTTGCCCTCTAGTCGAACAACTGTTTCTCTGCCGTCGACGGATCCGACATCTCTTGTAGGTTTCAGGTATACTTTTGAGTGCCAGATTCTTATAATAAAAACAGGATCAGACATTCGACGACGACGAGTACTCGCTCAAGAAGCGCAGGTCAGAGGCTGAACACGTTGTTTCCCAAAGAGTACGTGACATATTGTATGGTCTGATTCAACAACTCAGTCCCTAACCTCCAGAATGAGCAGAGAAAGCTCCGATAGACGTCTGACATGTTAAACGAGAGGATAAAGTCTTACGCATATTTATGACTTGCAACACCAACGTCCTTAGTATAACGTTTTTTGTTTTGCTTTGTTTTTCAACCACTCCCGGATTTATCATTGTAGCTATACCATATTTCTGATCTTATCGGCACGGGTTATACGTAACACATATCTTAAGTATCTTCACGGAGCAATGTATTGATTTGAGTATAAAGAATTCGACTTGGATCTACATTACATACTTCCGTCTCTACCTGTTACCACCATCACTTATGGTACCCTATCTTACTTTACTGTAAGATGGGCCATTGTCCTTCAGGGCATTCGGACAGGCTGTATAAACCCTGTACCAGGCAGGCTGGTCAAAACCTGCACCCAACACCCTTGAGAGGGGGCCATTTTCTCAGTTTCCAGTCTGGAATACCAAAAGTGGACCCCACACTCATTTTCTACTATTGTATGGAATTCTCTGATAAGTTTCTAAATTCACTGTTTGATTTATGATTTTATATTTTAACCTGAATGAAAGAAATTGGTGTATAATTGACCTCAAAATGATAAAAACTAGCAATTTTGAGCATATTCCTCTCCTCAAAATTTTACTGACCTCAGAATTAGCTGTACAGCTCCCCAGCCCAGCCCAAAATGATAAGATTACTTTAGAATGAATTTACAGACTGAATCTAAACCAAGTTGTGTACTGAATATCTCTTTGAGACACCTCTAAATTACCCAAAATCAGTTATTTTCCCCTGAGCTCTCCCTAGGAAAATTTCTTCTAGGCTAGATTAATACATGTAAAACTATGATAATTGCATTAGATGATATCTGAGTACTATGTAGAGCTTCAGACCCTGCTAGTGAGATAGGAAGATACTGACTAGAATGATACTATATGTCTGAACCAGCTGTTCAGTCCAGCTCACTAGCAGGGTCTGAAGCTCTGCATAGTACTCAGATATCATCTAATGCAATTATCATAGTTTTACATGTATTAATCTAGCCTAGAAGAAATTTTCCTGGGGTCTGTGTAAGGACTCGAACATTTTCCTTTTCTTTTCTTATGTCATCATTTGTTTTAATATTCTTTTTCCTTTTCTTTTATTTTTCTTATGCGCTTATTTATCCATTTGCCAGAACATTTCACAATGTTCTATCACACTCACTAATCATCCCATTCCTTGTCATGTGACTTCCCATTAAAGTAGACCTTTCCCACACTCAAAGTCTATATAAGTAGATAGTTTGACTTTTTCGTCCCTTGTCTTTCTATTCTACTTACCTTCACTGCAACATAGCGTGCGTAAAGCCCAGCAACCCGTGTTAGCCAGTTGTTTGTTGTTATGTTGGCCGCCTCGAGATCGACGCCCGTTAGTCTTGCCGCCTAACATAATAGAAAGACCTACTCTCGAACCCATAGTTTAACCACTTGTTCGTCGCTACTCCACACAGGAGACACATCGACGGTCGACGACCGCACCCATCCTGGATTTATCCGAGTGACCCCTATCTTGCCCGTCAAGATCTGACTGACTTTGACGTGTCCCGATAGTCCCCGAAACAATTAATCAATCCTCTAATTGTGGTGCTCCGAATCACCCTTCTGTGGAACTCGCATCAGACGTTCTCTTGAGTGACTCATAAAGTCCAATTATCATCAGGCATCTCATTTGTCATCTACCTCAGTGCCTTCTGATTAGTCATTAATTTTAAAGATGAGCCGGTCATCCAAAGTTGGTCCCGTCCAAACGCCATCCCGATCCTCGTTCTACCCCCGGCCTATCAAGGTGGATCTAACTGACGATCAGTGGGCAGCCCTCCCAACAAACACTAGGTGGAGCGTATCGTGAGGACAGTATATCGTCAAGTCGGGTGATCAAACCTTCGTTGCTTGGTGGGACGAGGCTGCAAAGAAGTGATACTCTACCAGAGGGGACAAGTCCCAATATTAGAGAGCGAAGCAAGAGGGTGACATAGACAATCCCGCACCCCCTACCCTCACACGATTAACGGCTCCATTACCAGGGCCATCAACATCGACAGGCCGGACGTCAGCTCCACCCATAGCACCTTTGTTGCCTTTCACCAAACCACAAGAGCCTGCTCTGCTCATACCAACAGACGAAGAACAGGAGGACGAAGAAGAAGAGCAAGAGATGTCACTGTCGAAAGAATTGATAACAGACCTCGCTACAGCGATTGTGCTAGCACTCCAGGCAGCAGGAGAAGGCACGGGCCAAGGATCGAAGTCGAACAAGGTTCATGTTGCCAAGCCCCGAGACTTTGACGGTGAGCACAGATATGTTGACTTCAAATGAGAGCTGCGCCTGTATGTTTATGCGTCAGAGTCGGAGTTCAGGATGAGCAAAGCAAAGATCATGTTCGCTTTATTATATATGAAGAGCAGTGCTGCTGCGAGCTGGGCGAAAAGCTACACGAGCAGCGCAATCGACGAACATGGTAGGATAGCGTTCAAGGACACTTGGGACACTTTTCTAAAGAAGCTTGATACCTCGTTCGACGACCCGGCCCATTTCCAGAAAGCATTTGAATGACTCGACGCGATGTATCAGGGCGATCTCAATGCAGATGAATTCTTCAACAAGTTTGACATTTGCCGAGTAGATGCTGGACTGGCTATGGAGGCTCACGACAAATGGTTGATGAGTCACCTCAAGAGGGCTCTAAACCCAAAGGTGGTCGAAGGTATCATGCGCCTACCTAACCAGCCGACAACGTATGAAGAATTCAAGAAGGCTGCGGTCAAGGTTGACAGGGTCGAGCGCCAGATCAGAGATCTGATGGCCGAACGCCGGAGGAAGATGATCAGCTCGACGATCATGAAACCAGTGTTGCCACCATTGAAATGTCCAGCACCACCTCAACAAGTAGCCCGCCCCTTCGCTCCACCCGCCCAAGATTATCGCAACGTCACTGGAGTAACATATGGAGGCTTAGGTTAGCTGATGGACGTGATGATGAACCAGGCGTGCCGTACACGTGCTTGCTATAAGTGTGGTCAGGTAGGCCACTACTTTAAGGAATGTCCCCAAGGCCGTGAAGCGATACGTGCAATCATTGCGGCCTTTGTTCCAGCAGACAGAAAGGTGCTCTTTGAGGAACTCAGCCAAGCAAAGGAATCCTCCTTCGAAGAAGTTGACGACATCAATGTACGAGTGGTACCCACTGAGCTGGAAGAACTTGTAGAAGGCGAGGGTTTTCCAGAAGACCAGACATAGATGTCGGAACGACTGGTCAATTACCTAAAGGATTCTTTTTATTGGACTCGTTAAAATATAATCATCCTGTTGTACAATACCAAGATGTGAATATCAGTGACGGTTTCACCCTTCAAAAACTCCTTACTGACGTGATACCTGATGAACCTGAAGCAGACAATGATGATTTCAACGTCTACACAGATTTGTTGGTTAGAAAAGTGAATGCGCAAGCAGGCAATTCAAACGAGCATAGTTTGGAAGAGCAGAATCAAACCACTATAAAAAATGAGGTTGAGGCGGAAGCACCTTACCGTGAGAATGTTGTTGCTCAGGCGAACGATACTGAAGCAGTATGAGATGTGGTTAGCAGACGCGTGGCTGAGGTATGGTGCGAGGGCATAGTGGACGCAGATCAATTTGTCTGGAGGGCGGGAGGAAAAGAGTTGGACACCTTTGTTAGCATCGTACATCCAAGGGTAGCGGGTGATGATGAAGTAGACTTGTCAAACCCTCTACTCGAAGAAGAAAACTTCATTGATGCTCATGCGCTAATTGACTCGGGATGCATGGGTTTATGTATCAACGAGGGTTTTGTCAAACGATATAGTTTCCCCACTCAAAGGTACATTCAACCTAGACCAGTCTTCAATGCTGATGGAACAAGCAATGAGGCTGGATTGATCAAGGAATATATAGTCGTACGAATGTGCTTTGAGAAACACAAGGAGAAGATTCGACTAGCGGTGACATCCTTAGCATCGAGCAACATCTTCCTTGGATATGACTGGTTGATGAGGCACAATCCTGAGATCAATTGGAGGTCGGGAACAGTCAAGTTCACGTGTTGCCCTGATGAATGTGAGTCGTCACTATCGAGCGAGGAGATAGACGAAGAGTTTGTGAGGAATGTGCAGATGAAGGAGGCAGCAAAGTGGCCACCTTATCTGGAAGAATACATGGACGTCTTTAGTGAAGAATCGTTTGAGCGCCTACCAAACCATCGAATGTGGGACCATGCTATCGACTTGAAGCCAGATTTTAAGCCCAGTGATTGCAAGGTTTATCCATTGTCGCCGAAAGAACAAGAGGCGATGAAGGAGTTCATTGAAGAGAACCTAGCATCTGGACATATCCGACAGTCGAAATCCCCAATGGTGTCTCCATTCTTCTTTATCAAGAAGGAAGATGGGAGCTTACGAGCGATCCAAGACTATCGAAAGCTTAACGAAGGAATGGTTAAGAACAAATACCCATTGCCATTGATAAATGAGCTAATCGATAAGGTCAAGGATGCAAAATACATCACGAAGCTCGACGTTCGCTGGGGGTATTACAACATTTGGATTCATGAGGGCGATGAATGGAAGGCGGCATTTAGGATGAACTTAGGCTTATTCGAACCAACAGTCATGTTTTTCAGATTATGCAATGCGCCAGCGACATTCCAAGGCTTCATGAATGATATCTTTCAAGAAATGATTCATGAAGGTATCGTCATCATTTACCTCGATGACATCCTCATTTTCTCAAATGATTTGGAGGAACATTGCAAACACACTAAACGAGTCTTTGAGATCCTGTGTCAAAATGGACTTTTCCTAAAGCCGCAGAAATGTGAGTTCGAGGTTGATACAGTTAAGTATCTCAGACACATCATTGGTAATGGCGAGGTTCGAATAGACCCGAAAAAGACAACAGCGGTTCAGGAGTGGCCAATCCCGCGAAATGTTCACGAACTGCAACAATTCCTGGGACTAGGGAATTGGTTACGACGCTTCATAAAGGATTATAGCTCTGTCATTAAACCATTGACGGCACTGACAGGCAAGGTGGAATGGAAGTGGGGAGAGGAAGAACAAAGAGCATTTGAAGGGTTGAAGAGTTGGTTGAGTAGTCCTCCAGTTCTAGCCATACCGAACGAGGAAGGTCCTTTCCGGGTCGAGGCAGACGCATCGGATTTTGCATCTAGAGGAGTGCTCCTTCAAAAACAAGATGACAAGTGGAAGGTAATAGCCTATCGATTGTCGACTTTCCTAGAGGCCGAACACAATTATGAGATCTATGACAAGAAGATGCTCGCAATCATACAAGCTCTCAAGGAATGGCGGCAGTACCTTCAAGGAGCCAAAAAAACCCTTCGAAGTGTGGACCGATCACACGAACCTGACATACTTCCGATCTCCTCAGAAGTTGAATCGTCGACAAGCTCATTGGCAGCTCAATTTAGCCGAGTTTGACTTCATGCTGGTGCACAAGCCAGGGAAGACGCTAGGCAAGGCAGACATATTGTCGCAACGAGCGGACTACAACAAGGGCGAACGGGATAATGAGGACGTCACATTCATTAGAGATGAATGGCTGGTCAGAGGAACAGTGGAGATGTCAAGAGATGTGCTGATCAAAAAGATTCGAAAGGCACAGGCAGAGGTGAATGAGGAGGAGAGACCAACGAACTTAGTAGTCATAGATGGGTTGTAGAAAAAGAAGGTGATGGTTAAGCTCTCAACGATGAAGACAAAGAGGTTTCAAAACATTTTCGTACCGATGAGCATGAGGGAGGAAGTGATGAGGGAGTGTCACGACTTGACATTGGCAGGCCACCTAGGAGCAAACAAGACCATTGCACTAGCGAACAGAAGTTTCTGGTGGCCTAACATGTACGTCGATGTCAGGAATTATGTGCGAGGATGTGATCGTTGTCAGCAAATGAAGGCTCTCAGAACAACAAGAGCAAAGGTTTTGCACCCTAACAAGGTACCAGCGGCACCATGGCAGGTTGTCACGGTCGACCTGATTGGAGAGTTGCCGGAGTCAAATGGATTTAACACAATTTGTGTGGTAGTTGATCGCTTCAGCAAACAAATCCATGTGATACCAACGATGACAAAATTGACGGTGGAAGGAATGGCCAGGATTTACAGGGACCATGTCTTCCAGTTGCACAGTTTACCTCGAAAGATCATCCACAACCAAGGAGTACAGTTCGATGTGAAGATGATGAGGGAGTTGTACAAACTCCTTCACATCAAAGGCAATCTATCAACAGCGTACCACCCTCAAACAGATGGGCAAACAGAACAAGTCAATCAGGAACTCGAACAGTACCTTCGACTATACATCAATCATCAACAATTGGACTGGGTGGACTGGTTAGCTCTTGCAGAGTTTGCGCACAACAATCGCAAATATTCGGCGACCAAACTATCACCCTTCTTCGTCAACACGGGACAACACCCTTCAGGCTTTACGGACGTTGGAATGACTTCGTCCAATCTATCGGCAGAAGAGTTTGCCAAACATGTCAAGGGAATACACGAACTCACTCAGGCCAATCTGACCCAGGCCAATGAAGATATGAAGCGCTTTTATGATCGTCACGCTGGAAAGTCGGTAGTCTATGAAATGGGACAAAAGGTCTTCTTGGATGGTCAAAACATAAAGACGATCCGACCGACGAAGAAGATGGATGACAAATGGTTTGGCCCATTTGAGGTTATGGAAAAGGTGGGTGCGAGCGCATATAAGCTAAAGATCCCAAAGACATAGAAATATGTTCATCCCGTCTTTAACGAGATCCTGCTTAAACCGGCCATTCAACCATCTTTCAAATCACAAAAGAAGCCGCCTCCACCCCCGCCAGTGATCATTGACGAACAGGAAGAGTATGAGGTTGAAGAAATACTCGACTCACGTCTACATCGAGGCAAGCTCCAATTTTTGGTCAAGTGGGTTGGATATGAGGAAGCGACATGGCAGCCAGAATCCGACGTCAAGGATAATGCGCAGGAATCAATTCAAGAATTCTATCGCAAACATCCTGGAGCTCTACGAAAGCTAACAATACCTTGACAAAGCATACGGGCACTGTATAGGTTCACATCGTCAGAAGGATTATGTGGTTGGTCAGGATGCCCAACCTTGAGAGGGGGGTGATGTAAGGACTCAAACATTTTCCTTTTCTTTTCTTATATCATCATTCGTTTTAATATTCTTTTTCCTTTTCTTTTATTTTTCTTATGCGCTTATTTATCCATTTGTCAGAACATTTCATAATGTTCTATCACGCTCACTAATCATCCCATTCCTTGTCATGTGACTTCCCATTAGAGTAGACCTTTCCTGCACTCGAAGTCTATATAAGTAGATAGTTTGACTTTTTCGTCCCTTGTCTTTCTATTCTACTTACCTTCACTGTAACATAGCGTGCGTAAAGCCTGGCAACCCGTGTTAGCCAGTTGTTTGTTGTTGTGTTGGCCACCTCGAGATCGACGCCCGTTAGTCTCGCCACCTAACAGTCTGAGAGCTCAGGGAAAAATAACTGATTTTGAGTAATTTAGAGGTGTCTCAAACTGAGATATTCAGTACACAACTTGGTTTAGATTCAGTCTGTAAATTCATTCTAAAGTAATCTTATCATTTTGGGCTGGGCTGGGGAGCTGTACAGCCAATTCTGAGATCAGGAAAATATTCTTTGAGGAGAGGAATATGCTTAAAATTGCTAGTCTTTATTGTTTTAAGGTCAATTGTGCACCGATTTCTTTCATTCAAGTTGGAATACAAAATCATAAATCAAAAAATGAATTTAGAAACTTAGATCACACAAAACGGACAAGTATTAGGTGAGATATAATTTATATTGTGTCTTAAGATCTAGGAGGAGCCAAAAATGGCAAAACATCACATGTGACAATACTTCTGAAAAAGGCAGTAAAGCTGGGTTGTGATCAAAAAATAAAACAGACCAGACTGGATAGTGGTGCACTTTGATGTCCTCTTTATGAGATCTGAGAGTGGCTTTGGTAATAAATTGATAGTACAGGTGGGTACATTAAGTCTTTGGCACCCTCTATCTATGGAAGGTGATTTGCATGCCTTCTTGGGAAACAAACAACTGTGAAATGAAATGAGGTGATCCCTCATCTTCAGGTGCTATCCGACCCTTATGACACCATATAAAGCATGCAAATCCTCCTTCCTAAAGCAGGGGTGCTGAAGACTTAATGTACCCACCTGTAGAAGGGCCAAAGGAGATTTCTTTTATCATGCTGGTAATCAGCTGAATACTATCAGATGTAACCAAGGGGGATCTAGGAGATTGGCTAATTACTGTATGAAAGGACTGTAATACTTCCGTCGATCTTGATCGAGTAACGCCGATCAACGCATTCTACTTTTGACCTTGAACTACCATCATGCCTGATCCAACGACTCAGTCGAATTACCTTTCCATTGTTACTCAGCATGTGACTCTAGACTGGAATGTGGACTTCGATCGAAAAGTATTATCGGGTTCGGCGACGCATGAGCTCCTCGTAAGAGATATCGTCGTGAATGAAGTTGTGTGAGCCGTGTCCTCAGTCGAGAAACTCCCCTAATTCTCAATGTGTCGTCGTTGCATAGATTTGATTCTGGTGACCTTGATATTTCTTCCGTTGAAGTTGAAGGGATATCTGTCCCTGTGAGCCCTTCAAGAACAATGGGCCCGAAGAGTACTGATCGTTGCCCAGTTCAAATTGAATGAAAGGCATCCGGTCATGGGCTCTGCTCTTTACGTTCCCTTCGTACATCCTGTCCCAAAAGGCTCTAAGATAAAGGTCAGGATTGCGTACACGACAAGCAAGGATGCCATCGCGCTTCAGTTTCTAGACAAGGAGTAAGCAATGCGTGTATATGTGAGCTTTAAAGGTTCTCCAACTTGCCGTAGGCAGACGCAGGGAAAGAAGTTCCCGTACCTTTTTAGTCAATGCCAACCAATTTATGCCCGGACACTGGCTCCTTTGCAAGGTCAGGATATACTCTGGAATGAATCGACAGTGACTTACTGGAGCCTTCTTTCGTAGATACACCGTCTGTGAAACTTGTGAGTCTGCTGGTTCTGTATGCAAATGGACAATAGAATAATAAATCCGAGGTAGACGTACACCGCAAAAGTTTCTTCTGTGCTTCCCGTCCTCATGTCAGCTGTTCGGAAGTCACCTCTGTCGGACGGACCTGCACATGACGGGAAAGTCATTGGGAGTGACATGGTAACTTATACCTATAACCAGGTGTGATAAACGTTGTAGCGCCTACTCGTTGCACATATCTAAAATGCTTGACATCCAGCCCACTGCAATTCCCTCGTACCTCATTGCGTTAGCATGTGGAAATGTTCGCTACAGATCTTTTCCGAAGGAAAAGAGCAAAGAATGGTCGAGCGGCATCTGGGCCGAACCCGAGCTCATCGACTCGGCATATTGGGAGTTCAGTGCAGATACAAACAGGTTCTTGGCCGAAGAAGAAAGAATTGTGGGCACATACAGATTTGGTGTCTATGATCTTCTGGTTCTTCCCCCGTCATTTCCCTATGGAGGAATGGTCAGTCGATCTATTTTTCTCGGAGGCTTTTCAGCTAAGCAAGCTCCAGGAAAATTCTTGCTTAACTTTTCTTACTCCAAGTAAGCTTAACGACGTATTCAAGAGAACGTGGAAGATGCTGAGCAGCTTTGCTAGCTCTTCTTGCAGGAGATAGGACGCTAGTCGATGTTGTAGTTCATGAGCTTACCCATTCATGGTTTGGAAACGGAGTGACGTCCATAAGCTTCTCCTTCTTGAAATAGATGATACAACTGACGGAATAACAGTCATCAGAGCGCAACTCATTTTTGGCTGAACGAAGGTTGGACTACGTATATCGAACGCGTCCTCCAGGAAGTCCTTCATTCTCCCGCACATCGAGGCTTTTCTTTCCTGATTGGATACAAAGCAATGCAGGACGCACTCAGGCAATACGAAGACAGGCCAAAATACCAAAGACTTGTCATAGATTTCGATGTAGGCGAAGATCCTGATGACGCATACAGCAGCGTTCCATATGAAAAGGGAGCGAACTTCTTGCTGTATCTAGGTGCGAAGTCTTTTTCAGAAGTGGCTCTTTCTGATCGCCTTCGGTATTTTTTTCCAGAAAGGCTCTTGGGAGGACTTGACGTCTTCCTTCCCTATGTCAGGGATTACGTGAATACTTTCATGGGTCAAAGCATAAACACCGATATATGGAAGGAACACCTATATAGTTACTGGAGGAATCGTGGGGACGGATCAAAGGTCAGCTTACTTGACAACATTGATTGGAACGTGAGCAGATGTTTGCACTTACATGGGTTAAATGACATATTGTGATATACTGTCTTCAGGCCTGGTTCTATGGCGAAGGGCTTACTCTACCGGTTGAAATGGAATATGATCTTACGCTGGCGAAGTATGCGTACGAGCTGGCGGCTCGTTGGGATGCTTCACGAGTCAAGGATATTAATTCACTTAACTTCAAATCAAATGATCTGAGCGATTTTGACTCCAACCAGAAAGGTGTGTCTCAGAAATCGTCCCCGTGAAGGACATGGTACTCAGAGCATATGTCAGCTGTCTTCCTCGAGAAGCTACAATCATATCCCGCCCTACCATCAGCACACTTAACCTACCTCGGAAATCTCTACGGCCTATCAGAGACTACAAATAGCGAGCTCCGTTTCAGATATTACGAGCTTGCATTGTTAGACGCGTCCATACCAGTGTCGAAGAGCTTTGCATCAGACGCGGCTCGCTGGGTCGTCGGTGATGATGGAACTGGGATTATTAAAGGAAGAATGAAATTCTGTAGGCCCGTGCTAAGAGCAGCAGATCGAGCGGATCCAGAAACGACGAAGAAGATATTCATTGCGAATAGAGATTCCTTCCATCCTATCGCGAGGAGGCTCATCGAGAAGGTGAGGGCATTAGATTTACAGAGGTTGCTGGCATAATTAATAATATCTGTCTTTTCCAAGGATCTTGGTCTGTTCTGAGACCTTCATAGGACAACAGGAGAGAAGTTTTACACGTGATCGTGTTGCGACTCAATGATTACATCATCATCATGTATTTAGACTCTCATTTTTGACACCCATTGTCTCAGAGTCGTGACCTTACGACGCAGTCCAACTATCTCTCTGTCGCGACAGAGCATGTACACTTTGACTGGACAATAGACTTTGAAGAGAAGCTCGTTTATGGCTCCGCAACTCACACGCTAAAGACAACAAGACAGACCAGGTTATGTCGGTAGACCATCTATGATTGACGATGCTCTTTGATCTTGCTCCTTGATGTAGCTTCGACTGGCTTGATCTTGAAATCCAGATTGTCCAGGTAGATTGTCAGGACGCAACAGTTAGTCAGGCGTCTGTCATGCACCACTGCTATCTGAGACCCAGTCCAGTTCAAACTCGGAGACAAGCATGCAGTTATGGGAATAGCCTTGCGGGTCTCTCTTCCTTTACCGATTGACGGAAAGGCAAAGCTTGAGGCAAAAGTTACACATAAAATGGGAAAACTGCGGTCGCCCTCCAATTTCTCGATAAAGAGTTGGTAATGCTCTATATGGCACATTCGCAATAATTGAAATATGTCGGCAGACAAACCCAAGGAAAACAATATCCGTTTCTATTCAGCCAATGCCAACCGATCTACGCCCGATCTCTTGCAAGGTGACTACAGATCATCTCAATTTGGCTGGACTTGACTCAAAGACAATCCACTAGATACAGCTTCCGTGAAACTGGTAAGGTCTTGACAACAGTTGGCGTGTGTCGCACCTTTGTTCATCTTACTTCAGACATACAGTACGAGAGTTTCCACTAAATTCCCGGTAATGATGTCGGCAATTAGAGTTTCGCCGCCTACTGCTGGTCCTGTACACGAAGCAAAGAGTCTAGGGAGATATTTAGTTACATATGAATACAAACAGATAATCCCCTCTTTCTCCTTTTTCTATTTACGAAACTGACAGTTCTCATTTTTTTCAACTGTTGCTTTTTTAAATCGATACCGGCACCGACCTATCTCATTGCGATTGCAAGTGGTAACGTCTGCTATAAGCCTCTTCCAAGTGTAGAAGGCAAGGAATGGTCTTGTGGAATTTGGGCCGAGCCTGAACTAATTGATGCTGCTTACTGGGAATTCAGTGAGGATACGAGGAGATTCCTAGCAACCGAAGAGTCCGTCGTCTGCCATACAAGTTCAGAGTATACGATCTCCTTGTTCTTCCGCCATCGTTCTTATATGGTGGTATGGTGAGTTTGAGTATGAGGATTTTGATTCGTCTGCCTTCAGTAACGTTTGTTCAGGAGAATGTTCAGGAGAATGCTCGGTGGACCCGATGTTTTTGTACCTTATGTCAGAAACTATGTTAACACCTTCATGGGGAGGAGCATCGACACCGACACTTGGAAGAGGCACCTGTATGAATACTGGGCTGGGCACGGCAGCAAGAAAGTGGAAGTGCTAGATAGTATAGACTGGGACGTAAGCTCCCTCTTGATCAATACATCTCACGACATCGCCTTTCATGATGCAATAAGGCTTGGTTTTATGGAGAGGGACTGCTGCTGCCAGTTGATATGGAATACGATCACACTTGCTCAACAAGCATATGACCTGGCTGAACGATGGGACATATTCCAGACCAAGTGGTTTCAGCACTTGACTTCCAGGCTAGTGACTTAATTGGTTTTGATGCTAATCAGAAAGGTATGTCGTACGACAGACCAAGCCCCCGTATCACCATCTTGACTTTTCTCTACAGTCGCTTTCCTCGAGCGCCTTCAGATTTACCCAACCTTCCCGATTACTTACATCGTACATGTTGATTCCTTGTACGGCGTGCGAACGACATCGAATGCAGAAATACGCTTCCGATTCTATGAGCTGGCATTGCTGGAACCCAATGCCGCACCGCTAGACGCGAAGGTCATAGCGGAAGAGGCTGCCAATTGGTTAGTCGGAGAAGACGGAACAGGTGTCGTAAAGGGAAGAATGAAGTTTTGTCGGCCTGTTTTCTGAGCCGTTTACCGCGCAGAGCCAGTTATCGCCATTAAAACATTTCAGGAGTACAAATCCGAATTTCATCCTATCGCACGCAGATTGATCGAAAAAGTGAGCATTGCTTAACTCATATGGATGCCCGGATTCCAAAACAGCTCTGCAGGATCTTGGCCTTATTTGAATGCTCTCTGTTCATGGCGCAAACTATAAACCAAATGAATTGAAATGCGGTGTATATCGAGCTATATCCATGGTCTGCGTAGTCACATTATCAGAGTGCGCGGGAGGGAAAAAAACCTAAAATTCGATTCCATCATTTGAAATCACCCCACAAGTCGCCGAAAACGTCGTCTTTCTTTTGCGCGGTAGACAAGGGCGCGGTCGAACTCCCAAGCGTTGAACCAAAAACATCATTTGATCCACCAGCCCCCTGCGTTCCAAGGCCGCTGGCCGCACCCCATACGTTTTGAGTCTCAAAAATGCTTTGTATGCTCGTCTGCTGTGCAAGCACCGGTGACGTTGTCCCAGGACTCTGGAATCCGCCCCAGACATTCGGCTGGGCAGGCGGCGCGTTGGGTGTCCAACCTGATTGTGCACCCCAAATAGCAACCCCAGATGAACCTATCATAGAGATTGATTGCGGTTGGACTTGCGATGGCGGCTGTGTCGATCCCGACTGTCCAAACGCTGCAGCCGGAGAGCCAGGCACAGAAGCAGTGTTCGGCGAGGATGTGGAAAAGAGTGAGAGGATGTCGTTCTTGACGTCCTTCTTCGGTGCAGGAGGTTGTTGTGCGGTAGGTGTTGGAGCATGAAAATCAAGAGAGAAAATATCATTTGGTAATTCGGAAGCGGGGTTCTGAGCCTTTGATGCAGCAGGATCCGTAGCTACAGTAGCCTGTCCCGGCTGAGCTGCTGGTGCACGGCTCGCAACGGTAGCAGAAAGCAGACGATGAGTTTGAGGCTGTTGAGAGGTCACTCGGGGCGGAGAGGTAGGCGGCAGTGAAGACAGTTCAGGGATATGAACAGGAGCTGGAGGGTCTGAAGCGTCGGAGGTTGCTGGGATATCTTCAAGGATGGATGGATCTGGAGGCGGCGGACCCCCTCGTGCCCACCTTCTGGATTCGTATTTTGACCGGATAAACGAGTCTAACTTGCTGTACCCAGGCTAAGGAATTGGGCCACACGGCAACTCAGAGATTATGCTTACTGTTCTGGCGGCACATGCCCAGGACGTAGATGGGCTTCCCAGTAAAGGTTTGCGCGATGATTGCCCCACTTCTGGATAGACTGTTCAAAGGATCATTTGCATCTTCATAGTTAGCAGCCGTGTATATTGACTTGCCTCCATCTGCTCTGGTGTCCAGGTATCAAGATCTACGGATTTAACTTTGCTGATGTGTGTGCCCATGCTCCGATGAACACCTGAGCAACGAATGCAAATGAATACACCGCTACAACTCCAAGGTCAGGCTCGAGGATTCAGTTATTCTCTTCTTCAAGCTCAGACTCACATATTCCATGAGGCCCAGCGGGCGTCTGCATCATACAATTGTCGTGTCAGAATATCGACATGCGCATGCTGCTTACCACGCACCTTGTCTTTTGCAGTCTGCGCAGGTCTTGTTTTCTGGATGCTTAACCAGTTCCCGCAGGATTCGAGAGTGCTTTTCTGTTGTAGCCTTGTCTTGTTTGTACATCTCTGAAATCTATCGTCGAGCAAGATACAGGCCGATAATTTCAAGAATCAAGTTGGTGGTGAGGAATCAAGAAAGTCAAGGGACACGTGACAGGAAGCCTTTGCTACTCTAGTCAGTCTCAAGCTTGTTTCCCCCTACATAGTAAACGAACAGAACAGGAACTCAAAGAATGTCGTCGGCAGCCGCAAGAGAAGCGCGTAAAAAGGCAATTTTGGGCAGAGGCGGCGACAGGCTGAGCAAACTCACTACCGCAGCCAGAGGAGAGGATCATCCGGTGTATTCCAATACTGGTGAGCATAACATGATTTTGATTTCTATCCAAATGGAGTAAATAAAATAGCAGACATCTCATCTCGCAATGCTCCTACCACCGAGACGTTTGTTGGCGAAGAAAGTATGATGCCCACACCTCCAGTACGGGCCAGTTCATCACCCGAGCCGCCTCGTGCAGTCAAACCTGGTAGCTCGACTCAGCCATCTCCTTGGACCAACGAACACCAGCAGGAGCTTCTGCGCGCACTTACGTCTGCTCCAGACACAAATCGGGCGACGGCTGGGACCTTGAACCCCTTCGATACAAACAATGCACCTTCTGAATCGGGAGCTGGAGGCGATCCGATGTCTGCAATGTTGAGCGCGCTTTCTCAGATGTCTGGCGGTCCTGGCCAATCGGCTCCTGAGGTCACGGAGGCTGTTCCTCGTTCATTTTTCTCGAAGCTGCGCCCTTTACTCCACCTACTTGCTTCATGGACCTTACTTGCATTCTTTGCGTTTGTTATGGAGCCGCAAGCTCACGAAGCCGCTTCGGGTTCATTTGCGACAAGTACGTGGGACAGATGGTCAGAACTGGCTAAACGCAGTGCTAAACAGCCTTTTGGCGTTCAACCTGTTGTATGTCTATCAACGTGATAAAGTTGGTGATTATCGACTCAAAAACGGACAATAGCCGTTCTTCTGGGCCTTTGTTACCTTGCAGCTCGTGTTGCATTCAATACAGATCTTCACAAAATCAGTAAGCGCTTTTAGCACCTTAGTTCAAGTTTGCCTGACTTAAAAAACGATCTGATGTTCAGGACCCAATTCATCCTCCAACATTGCTCGCGATGGCGCTTCCGTCTCTGCCACCGGCATGGCGGACATTAACTACAAATCTACTCGTCTACGCCAGGATGCTGGGAATGCTGCTTGATGACATTGCAGGCTTGGTCGTGGGCATAGGTATTCTGATTTGGATTTCAGCGCGACCCGCCACTGGACAATAGTCATGTAGTGTGATGTTCCCAATCCAACTGTTCTGATTTTCTAATGTATTCATAAGATCATATAAGTATTTAAGGCAAGGCAGCGGCAATCCCCTCCTTCGGTGTTGAATGGGGCTGGGTGGAAGGGATGTCTGGTTCCTGTCCGGCAACGCGACGTTCCGCTACATATGCCTGCCATCTGTCGCCGCCGGCGCGAGCCATGAGCTCCTCGAAAATTGAAGTTGACCATTTATCTGATACGTCCATAGTGGTCCGCGAGCCATTTTCTGCGCGAATACTGCTCTAGAGATGACTACAAGTGTAAAAATGATCCACGTACTAAACTCAAGCAGCATCTCCGCCCTCCAGGTGTCTCCTACTGATCGCGGTATTTTGTCGATCTGAATCTGCATGCCGGGATTTGTATATTGTATACGTGGTAAGTCCTCCTTGATAAAATGCCTTCGACAGGAGTTTTGGTTAGATATTTCTTCCAACCAAACAAAGAAAAATGACCGTTACTTACCTCGCTCCGAAATGGTCGTTACGAGCTGCGAGCGTGAGCTTTAACGTCTTGAGGGAAGGGAGAACTGGTTTTGGATGTCGATTAAGATTCTTGAGGACTTGAGAGAGACGCGATGGTCCGAGAGGAGCCTTGGCTCGGGGCATCCTTCAAGGTACATGAGTAAGTTTGTGATACCTTGAAAACGAAAACCTGGAAGATACCGGCACGTGATCTGAACTTTCCTAAAATTCCGAGTCCCACAACACCTGCATTTGACTACCCTCCCTTGCCTGGAACAATTCGCGACAAAAATGGCCGATGAGGATTCTCTCGTACTGAGGCGCTCAAGGCGCAGTACTGCCGGTAACAGGTACTATCTCTCTTCACTATGTCGTTCATTCGTTCCTGCTTACTAGGGATCTGCTCAGGATGGAAGCTGCTCTAGCCGAGATGGCGGCTCTACACCCTGAGCAGGAAATGGAGGTGGATGACGATAAGGACTTCCTCGCTCCAGCTGGTGAATCACACTTGGACACACGGTCAGACACAATTTTCTGATATTTGCATATCCAGATGAAGGGGAAGTTTTCGACTCCGATTTTCAAAGTACGGATGAAGAAGCAGATCAGGAGGACGAATTTGCAGCGGAAAAAGAGCTTGCCGCGGAGGAGAAACAGGCACGTAAGGTATGTATTCTCTTTTCAAGATATATCGTGGTACTGACTTATAGCTCTTTTGTTTAGTCCTCCCGTCGTCAGAGTCTTAGAACTACGGAGGCTCGATCGGTCGCAATACAGCCATCATCAAAGACATCAGCGATCGTACTTCCGCTTCAGAGACGCAGAAAATGGCGAAAAGTGGACGCTGGACAGCTCCGTGATTCTGGTACCAGAATATCGCTCAGAGAGAGAGGCAAGGCTGTGGTAAAGCGCAAAAGTCAAAGGAAAAGCACGGTCCTTAGCTCTCAGATACTGCACTTACGTCTCAAGGATGCGGAGGAGCGGAGAGCTGCCGTACCAAAACGCTCGAAAGAAGCGTCAGTGAGTTATAGTCAGGCCGAACTCCTGGCACGCGCTCTTGATAACGAAGAAGGAAATATTGTTTCACACCGCAATTATCTCGAAGAAGAGGAAGAAAAACGCAAGCGTGCTCGGGTTGTGAAACGGAAGCTCACAGGTCCCGTTCTCAGTTGGGTCAGCCGGATTGAAGATGAGACTGTCCAACCAGAGCCAGCGACGTCGGACCTTGTACCGGTATGAACATTTACAAAAAGTCACCAGAGCTCGTGGACTAACGTTGCTCTCGGGAATACTGCTGTGGGCACGGATGATGCGAGCATTCACCAGCCATATGGTTCTGCCCCGTTGCCAAGCTCGTATTTTGCAAGTTCTGCTACTCTTCAGGCTCTTTCTCAGCCTCAAGCTCGGCTCCAAACGACTAAAGTCGAGAGAGTAGTCAAGAATTACTTAACACATAAAGCTGACGAAGGAATGCCGAGACCTGGTTGGAGCGAATCGATGAAGGCAATCTTCGGGGATCATGCAGACTGGAATGAAGTGAGAGTATATGTTGGAAAGCACCGTCCTCTCTGTACGAGTTTCACTCATACTCTACCTGCGATATTCATTCATCTCTGAACAGCCAGACCTATTCGCAAATGCTCTGTCACTGGACGGATGGCGATCTATCTCGATCCTCGATCAGGAGTCCCTTTCGCAGATGTTGACGCGTACAGAGTTCTTTCGCGCCTCGTGACACACGAATATATCTGGAATGACGGGCTTCGTTGCTATACGGCCGATGAAAAGGCTGTGCAACTTGAACCGGAATTAGATGATCCAACGGATGGTGGACAGCAGGATTGATCCACGCAATGTGGTTTGATTTGTCCATGTAGCATCGTATCCTAAAGTTGGTCAATTGCAGCTCTTCGTGACAGATAGGTTGGGTACCATGACTGCTGATGGTTACATAAATTTTAAAGAACATTGTCTCTGCTTGACGCAGAAAATCAAGGCATTCTTACAATGTCCTGTGCCTCTCGCATTGGCCGGCAATGGCATGTGCAATGCTCGCGAATTAAAGCCCTTTGCTTTCATCCTCGATAAGCAGCACCATCATCATATCTTACCTGGAAATTGGTATTCCTACTGCCTTCTGCCATGTATGATTGTGCTCCGTAGGTGGAATGCATGGTGCGGAGCTATATGCGTCCGTTCCTCTCGACGTGTGTGCTTAGCTGCCTTAGGAATATTTCCGGTTTACCGTTAGCTCAGATGTCAGTGGAACAGGTGTACGCGTTACATTTTATGGCTAAGCACCGATTCGTTGTAGTGCGTATGTATTCACTTTCATCGGCCTGTATCTGATCTCTGTCTCTTGGTCAAGAACTTCTTTTGCACGTCCCCTTACGTTTGCATTGTGAATAGCGACCCGCTGCTCCAGGCTTCCACCGGTGTCCAACTCTAATCTAGATTTGCCTCATTGCTCGTTTCGTTACTTGCAGAACGCGTATTCGGCAACATTACGCGATATGAGTCGGTATTGTATACTTCCTACTATTATTTGGGGCGACATTACTCCAGCACTTATCCATCACTCTCATTAGGTCTCATCTCACTCTCACCTCACAGCGTTTTCAAAGCAGGAATAGATGCGGACAATAGCGAAAGTCTAAACAGACGTTGAAGGCGGTGTTTTGGAACTTTCTAAGAGGTTGCGAAGCTACCCGTCACTCGAACCTCTCCGGCCTTGGTCAGTTCCCGCCTGCGCTCCTCACTCTCCTCGGCGTGCGAAGGGCTTCGATAAATGAGACTACAGACAGCACTGACATGGACAGAAAAGGAGAGAGAACGTGCTTGAACTTACCCTTCTCATATGTGGTTACATCTCAGTGCCCTTAATTGCATTCATGACACATTTGATCGCCTCAGTTGATTCAATATGAATTATTATTCATTGGAACATATGTATCTGGACTTGCTCTAGCATTCTTTAGTCCGATTGTAGCAAATTAGAATAAGGGAAAGAAAGGAAAGTAGACGGAGTACTCGGATGAGTTCTCGATTATCCACTGCACTATAAAGTATGTACATGTATATGTAAATTCCATGATGTTTCTGTTGGAGTTGGACGTAAAACTCACAAGTGTTATTCATCCGACATCCCTTCATCCATTTTACATACCTCTCCCTTGGTTCAGCACACTCTCCACTGTCTCATGACCACGCATTTACAAGCAATTAATTCTGTATTTATGTGTGTGCAAGTTTGTACATGCTTATATCATCATAGGATATTACGTGATATCTGGGGTGGTTCGTGACCGTGATGAGACGCGTCTTACGATTCCACCTTTCTTGGTGCCTACAACATATCAGTCCGCATGCGCGTAAATTGTTCAGAACTGGCAGGATCAGCTTTGATTCATCAAGCATCGGCTCGCCCTCGATCATCTATATCAGATAGACCACTTACTTCTTATTCAGAGCCGCGTACTGCTCACTCGACGCGTCCAGCGACCGCTAGGCCACTCACAGCCGCCTCATCCCGTCATGAGAACAGCTTTATTGTCGCCGTAATCGAGTGCCGCGGCATAGGACGTGAAGTCGGTATAGCAGCGCTCGATAAAGACACCGGCCAAGTCGATCTGATACAGGTACATCTCCTTGTTCTACCTTCTCAGACCAGAGTCGTTCATACGACGGCTATTCCGCAGCTTACGGACTGCCAAACATATGTCAAGACTCTTCATCATCTTCATCTACACTGTCCATCAGTTGTCATTGTTCCGGATACATTCTTGTCCGATACTGATGCATCAGTCAACTCGTCCACAAGACATGCAGTAAATGCATCTTTGCTTGTCCAATGCATCCGGTGTGAATTTCCACACGTGCCTATTGAACCAGTTTTAAGAAAGTACTGGAACGAAGAATCTGGTAAGCAATTCTCAGCGCCATGCTGATTCAAATCAAGATTACCTTGTGTGTAGGTTTGCATTTTGTCAACCAGTTAACAGCCGACAATGAAAATAGGGCCGCAACTTTATTGGCGACGTCCTCGAAGTGAGCTTTATGATCTCCGAGTAAACCAAGACTCAGTGAATGCGTAGATATTATGCTCTCTCTGCGGCATGCGCGCTGTTCAAGCATGCCGAGGCAAGACTCAACGCGCGTTACGCTGCGCATTCACTTCGTATTCGTTACAGCCCCGTAGAAGGTACAATGCTTATAGATAACGATACTGCAAAGAATCTGGAATTGGTAGGAAACATGATCAACAAGAAGTCAACTCACTCGTTATTCGGGTAAGTCCTTACAGTACAGAGGTCATGCAGACATAAATATGCCATTCAGGGTTCTTAACCATACATGGACCGCAATGGGCTCTAGGCTACTCCGAGTCAACTTGCTTGCACCAATCACTGGTAAGACCCTGGGCAATGTATCGCTCTTATGTACTTATTGTCGCTCGGTCGCTCAGCGCACTCGGCCATAGAAGCCCGCTTAGATGCAGTAGAAGAGCTTATCCAGGCAGAAGACAAGTTTAATGCAGTCATGGATGGTCTGCGATCCGTGAATAAACTTGATTTAGACAAGTTGATATCTTCAGTAAGCTTTGACTGTTGCTTGATGCTTGTGCTAACTGTCTACAGTTTGCAATGTCGGAGGCACGCGTCTCTAATGCGGCGAGATCTGCAGCTTCGCGCGTGTCTCAGATGCTGCAGCTCCGTGGATTTGTCAAACAAATCCCGACGGTCCGCGATGCAATTAAGGGTTGCCAATCGCGGCTTCTGGAGGTCGTGTATGATGTGAGTCTCCGGTCGAAGCTCGGGAAATTGAGTCAATTATCTGGCTTTTATAAGATGCTATCCGACGGAAGGTTCGAAAAGCTAGAAAACCTACTATCACAAAGCTTGAACGATGATGCGATTTCGCAGAAGGTTTGTGCCGTGATTGTACACATAACAGAGGTCTCACTTCATTCTCCTGCAGGGGGGAGGACTCAACGCGGTGAATGCTCGTGCTTATGCACTAAGAGTGAGCCCCCTATTCCGCTATCAGGAAGCAAGTGAACCACTGTCATTCACCTCAGGCCAATCAAAACTGCCTCCTGGATGTTGCACGAGAGACATATAAGGAAAATGTAGCTGACATATTTGATTTGAACCGTTCGTTATCCAGCGAACACGGACTCCCCCTGCAACTCGTACACCAGATGCACGGATTTAGCTTCACATTGAGGAAGAGGGATTTTGAGACAGTGGGAACGCCGACACTTCCGAAGCATTTCATCAACACGACAGCTAAGCAGGGGAAGTGGTTTTTTGAGACCATTGACTTAGTGTGTGACGTTTTTAACATTTAAGGACTTCATTGATGAATCCATTCCGAGCAGAAAAAGAGGAACGCAAGAATGAAAGATGCTCTTGATGAGATCCTTATGATTACTGACAAGTGCGATCAGGCCTATCGTATTTTCTTCGTGTTTTGATTGAATCATTTTAGAATAATCAAAGAAATGGTTGTGAAAATAGTGGCGGACGTGGGAGCGCTGTATAAGGCGTCCGAAGCTGTGGGTGTTGCACCGTACCACCTGGCCTGTGTACCGACTCAGATATTTAGATTGCATTGCTTGACATGATCTGGTCGTTTGCCCATGTTTCTATTCGTACGTGCATAGTCTCTCGGATGTCTTCGTCAGTGAATAATCTCTGTTGTATAGATCAAAACTACGGTTTGCTTGACATCTGTGTACGACATTCGGCCGAGTTTCATCTTGCTTTTCCAGTGAGACCCGAATTTACGGGCACTCTGGCTATTAAAGCTGGTCGACATCCCGTCCTTGAGAAGGCTCAAACCGCTGGTTCCTTGGTACCTAATGACGTATACTGCTGCGATTCATCCTATTTTCAAATTATTCAAGGACCGAAGTGCGTGTCCAACCCTTTGCCTGGTTTTGCGAGTAGCTAATTGTCACCTGGCGAAAGTATGTCAGGTACGAGTAGCTCTTCTGGTTCTTCGAGTGCAGCTCAAAGACACAAAATAGGGAAAAGCACATACCTGCGTCAAATCGGGCTTCTAACTGTTATGGCTACGTGCGGTTGCTTCATCCCAGCAGAATATGCTAGCTTTAGGCAGGCTCGCTATCTTCAGACCCAGACTCTTGCTAAGTGTTTTGATATAGAATTCACGATGCCTTGCTTGCCAGACTCTCAAATGACGATAACATCGAACGTGGCCACAGCACGTTTGCGGAGGAGATGTCATCATCCGCGATGATACTTGGTTCGCCTATTTTCATACCCATAGTGTTGATCGGATCGAGAGCTTTCGTCCAAGGTCTTTCTACCGGCAATTCAATGGTACTTATCGATGAGCTTGGAAGAGGTACTTCGACGAGAGAAGGACTCGGCATATCTCATGCGATTGCAGAGCGCTTGATCCATGTCAAGGCTAGCGAGTTCGGCCGTGTTGATTATTCTGGTGGCTTACTTATTGAATCATACAGGCTTTTGTTTTCTTCGCGACGCAAGTAATTACATCCTGACGTCGATTTGTTTCTAACACACTGCGAAGTCACTTCAATGACCTTACTACAACTCTTTCTCGACAACCAGTTGTAGTCAAGTAAGTAGGGACGTGGTTCTCCTATACTATATGATGACACTCTATTCTCAGTCTTCATCTTTCAGTCCAGGTATGAGAAGAAGAAAAAACTCGACAAGGATGCTAATAACTGAGGACCTGCAGAGATCGCGTCCTTCCTCATCGAACATGGGAATGATTTTCAACTACAAGTGGGGACTAGCATTGATGATATCGGACTCCACGCTAACACCTACTCGCTAGGATTGTCGATGGAGCGCTAGACAACACGGAACATTACGGTATCTACTTGTATTCAAACCATTACCTCGCTGACACCAAAAAGGTCTTGAGCTCGCGCGTCTAGCTGATCTCCGGGACGACATTCTTGGAGAGGCAGGTAGAATCTCATTGCGCTTGTCTGAGCTCGAGCAATTTCGCAAGGAAATTTCGGAGGGCAACCAAGTCGCCCACAGGCGAAAGGCAATGCTTCGAGTATCATCACCATCCTAATTTTTATATTCCCGTTGCTTATTCTGACACCTGCTGCGCAGCTCCGCACCCACCTAGCTCAAGCTCTGGATCACTCCTCTCTACCGTATCGGGAGCTGATCGAATACCTTGCCCGCATGCAACGGCAAACGGTTCAGGTGCTCCGTGCGAACCTGTGCGAAGCCCCTGATAAAAAGGATTCGGACTGAAATACTTCTAATGCTTGAGGACAACATGCAGAGATGAAGGCAATGTCTTGTAACTGGTGTCGATCTATGATTCTTTATGCTGTTCTTGTCACTGTGAGCTCTATGCTAGGTGCGATATGTTTGCGATGCAATTTTCACTCGTTCTCTTTCTGGCTTCTCCGTATCGACTTTGTATTGTATCGGCCTACTCACTATAGTTGCTGCACTGTGCTGAAGGGCAATTTGTAGTGCTATTACAGAAACTGCCTTACTACAAAAACTGTAAACATTATTGGTCGCAAAATAGAAATACTACAATAGGGCACCTGAAAACATGGACCAACTCATTTCAGTTGTTTACATATAGCTATTTACTGATAGCGGTTTGCAAAAGTGATGGCACTACCAGGATGGCTTTTTTTATATTACAGTATTCTGCTATTACTGCCTTTCTCATACAGCTAGTTGCAAAATTGTTGGCAATCATGTGATTTCACCACTTTTCATGTCACAAGTGCCTCAAAATACAGATAAAATCATATCTCACCCAAAACTCAATGGTTTCACATCATCTAAGTTGCTAAATTCATATTTTCAAAAGGGCTTTTATTTAGAAACAAAGATTGAGAAAATAGAGCAAAAAATGACCCTGAAATAGTGAAAATATTATTTTTTTGCCTCTTCTTTGCATGTGCATTTTTTTCTGTACTTCCTGCTGGCCCAGCACCTCCCCAAAGCTGTCCAAAATGATAACATGATTATACTATGAATTTACAGTCTGAATTTTAGTTGAATTGTCTACCAGAATGTACTGTTTTGAGGCATGCGTGAATTACTCAAAACTTATCATTTCCTCCTAGCCTCCCAAGCACCAGAAAAAATTCTTACAGGTCAGATTCATACATGTAAATTCATTTCAGATGTAATAGACTAGGTTTATATATTAGCTAGGGCCTCAGCTGGCACTGGTGAGCTGAGAAGATGCTGTCTAGAATGGTGTGTACAATCAGAACTACTTGTTCAGCATAGCTCCCCAGTAGATCCTACAGCAATAGGTGGTGCTCAAAGCTCATATATTTAATCTATAGTGAATTTATATACATGAATCTGACCTGTAAGAATTTTTTCTGAAGCTTGGGAGGCTAGGGGTAAATGATGAGTTTTGAGTAATTTAGGCATGTCTCAAAGCAGTACATTCTGGTCTACAATTCAACTCAAATTCAGACTTTAAATTCATAGTATAATCATGTTATCATTTTGGACAGCTTTGAGGAGGTGCTGGACCAGCAGGGATCACAGAAAAAAAATGTATATGTAAAGAAGAGATAAAAAACAATATTTTTACTATTTTGGGGTCATTTTTTGCTCTATTTTCTCAATCTTTGTTTCTAAATGAAAGCTCTTTTGAAAATATGAATTTAGCAACTTAGATGATGTGAAACCATTGAGTTTTGGGTGAGATATGATTTTATCTGTGTTTTGAGGCACTTGTGACATGAAAAGTGGTGAAATCACGTGATTGCCAACAATTTTGCAACTAGCTGTAAGTATTGTCACACCTGCATTTCACATGCTCTGACATGTTGGAGCCAAAACAGCAAAAACTCAAGTAAATAGCAATTTTCTCTATCAATTCTATGTGTTTCATGCTCAATTAGCACTAAAAAAAGTGCTAGCTTTGATGTGTAGATGTATGTAAAAACAATTGTAATTTGTTGTCTGTGTATGTTGGAACAAAACAAACAGCTTCACTAAGCTATGCTCCAAAGGGTTATCCAGACTGGTCACAAAATTATTCCTCCTCACACAACTCATAATAAAATTTTCTTCTAGTCCATAAATCAAGTGTATATGCATGTCACCACTCTGGCAAAGTTTTGTGTTATTTTGCATAGTATTTGTATAGAAAACGTTAGGCAATCTCATTGGTCCTTGTTCTAGCAAGCCATCTGGACTGTTTATAAAATCATTCCTCTTTACACAAGCTATTACAGTGTTTTCTCTTAGTCTGTAAATTAGGCCTACATGCTTAGCAATACTCTGATAAGCTTTCAATATGTTCTATGTGGCATTTGTATAATAATGCAAGTGTCTTTTATCTTCATGACATTCTCAGGACCTCTTTCTAGTGCTGTAACTGCCCTGGGACTGTCATTCAAAAGCAACAATTCTAAACTTGCCTATATCTAAAGAAAACATTATGGTATTCATTTCATACACTTTGACATGGTACTTCTATTTATGCAATCTACCACTAGAGGCTGTGGCTCACTCCTTACCCACATCAATTTCTATACCTTTCTGTCACATTCTAGTTCATTACAATGCTTCTCTGTCATAGCTGGATAGCATCTCCAATCTGCATGAGCAGAATAGGTGGCAGTGAATGCTATAGAGTAATAGAATAGGATAGATGTAGTTCAAAGATACAGTTTAACAATGAACCCAATAGACTCACCATCCAACCCAATCTTAGCTGTGCCATCATGAACTAAGAAAGTAGTACATACCTTGGCATTTACAACCGTATTATATCTACTTATTATTTAATGGTCAAGCAAGTGATAGTGACAACAATATCACTATCTCTTGTGTGAATATTATAGCTATTGCAATCGAACTTTCTCTAACAAAGCCCCTGAATCCAATCGCTGCACATTCTATTATCTGCAAGTTGATCTTCTATTCCTACAGGCTTTTCAAGCCCTTACACATACTCTGCCTAGAATAGAATATACAGCAAGTGAAATATTGTCATGATAGTCTTCTGCTTTCTCTATTCAATTCACCAAGTAGTCTTCTTTGTCTATAATAAAGATGTGCCTCCATGCTTCTTAAAGACTTGGATGTATTGATAACAGCAACAGTTTAGTAGGCTCAGCATATCTTCCTGTGATCTCATAGACAGATAATCTACATCAGTATTTATAGCAGACAGATGAAAGGGACATACCAACATCAATGAAGTAACAGAAAGTCATAGGGACTATAGAGTGGCAATAAATATGATGTATGCAAAGCACTTGCATTGCTAGTAAGCCACATAGGAGCTGCATAAGAGCTAGCTCACAGTTATTATAGATGTACAATCAGCCACTGCTCACCCAGTCTGCAATGTGATGAACAATAAGGTGCATCTAGACCAGTCAAAGCTGCCTTATGCCTGAGCATTATTGTAACTTCACCCAGGTTCCTACTAGCTGGATGTCATTCTATTTTATTTCTTTTGCCACTAGAAACCTGTTCAAACTTATGGGAATAATCAATACAGTGCATGAAGAGAGGAGCCAAGAGATACAACAGATGAAATAGACACCAAAAGAAGTAGTTACAGCATGTATATCATGTTATATAAGTATATGATATGATGCCCCTTCTGCTTTGGCACAACATGTCTGTCATAATCTATAGAAAGGCCCTATCAAACGATGCTCAACAGATCATACAGAAGCTGTTTAAGGCCAAGGAGTTTAGCATAAACTATCTTTTTGCTCTGACAGGCATCAACTACTAGACAATATTCTACATCAACTAGCAGGTTTAGGAGACTGGTAATAGAGAGAAAGATAGTTAGCAGACAGGAAGGCCAAGGAGACTGGAATATCTAGATGTCTATATGAGCTTCTGAATATATTTGTCACCTGCTGAGCTGCTCATTGTGCTGTCAGTATCTGCTCAGTGCTATCAACTTTTATAGGGATCTGTTTCTCAACAAACTCAAGTACATATTAGGTAAAGTGTCTGGTAAATTTATCTTAGATTTAATAGTTATTAAAGGTATATGTCCGGAGTTACACTAGTTTTGATCTTTTTGCCTAAGTAATGGTATATTGTGCAGAGGTGATCTATCTACCCACGTTTAGCTGTACCACGTGGTCTCCTTACTATCCTTCTTAGTTACAGTCCTGGTCAGAGATACTTTCAGAGACAAGGTAGAGTAAGAGCAGATTGAGATTTTCAAGAGGTGTAGTAGTATAAAGCACACAGTAGATTATATGTTAAGACGATGTCACCAGTGTGTTAAGACACTGTCACTATGTGTTAAGAGGATCAAAAGATGGGAGAAAGAGAGCCTACTTTTAATGCTATTTATGCTTTTTAGATAATCTGTTTTCTGTCCTATTTCTTGCTCATCTTCTCTCCACTTTACTCCACCTTGCTCCACTTTGCTCCATTTCTCTCCACCATTACATCACTTCCTTTATCATTCTGCTCCACTGAGTGCCACTTTGCTCTAATATATCTTCACCATGATGGAATTCTGTGGGGTTGCTGACTGAGATAATAGAGGTGCTGTTCTGGTATAGAAAGCTCCACTGTCAGTACTCCATTATGACATCAATTTCATCACCAGGTGGGATTGTAGCTCTTGATGCAATGTAGGCAGCTTAATATGTGACTCTTCGCTGTTCATCTTGTGATCCGAAGAGTGTAAGCACAACTCGCACATCAGTATTGAGATGTCGGGTTGGTGTAGAGTATGGTCCAATGCATAACATGAACTGTATGAGTTCTGCTGGGGGATGCAGTTATGTTTAAGTGACTAGTCATGCTTTGCTTAGAAGTCAAATGTCACGAATGTATTGCCATATCCTTTGTTGGAGTACTAGTTATAGTTGCTTGGTGTCCTAGTTTGTGTTCCTTAGTAAATAAAGGTTCACTTGTACTGTAGAAGCTGGACATGGGTCGTGCAGCTCTGGCTTGTACTATCCTAGTATCCTCCAAGTTATTAGGTCTGCAGCTTGAGGGATTCGAGTTGTAACAATGAGTTCCTCATGTCACTTGGGTATTATAGGATTTGGTGGATTAGCATGTGACACTTCTTGCATGTGACATTAGACTTCAATTTGGCAGTCACACATTTTGCTTGTAGCATGACATACTGTGAAGTATATCTTATAAAGGACTATGTACACTCGGGCACAAGTCTGACAGTGCTGGAATGCCAGTGATGTCTCCGTTGGGCTTGGATTGAGCCTTTAGACTTTAGTCGTTAGGCGTTAGGCTTTGGTAGTCACATTCTGGACTTCTCAGGCTTCTAGTAGTTTGATCACTTCTTGACTTCTTTTGATTGGGTCAGATCAGAAGTTTGGTCAGCAGTGTTAAGGTGACGGTTAGTGGTAATAAGTCAGCAGTGGTAATTGCTGGTCGGCGGTGTTAAGGTCTGTAGGGTTATGTACTTGTAGTGTGCTTCTTAGGCACCTGTCAATTGCTGTTGATGCCTGTGACCATTACCTTGGTCGCATTAAAACTCCAGAGAACTGTCTGATAGCTGAGGAGTGTCACAGTTCTTGGAGGCTGTTTAGTAAGATTAAAACGAGTGGGAAAGAGAAGGGTGACTTTGGGGAAAACTAAAGAAGGGCTGATACGTCGATCTGGGTTCTGGAGCAGTTCCAGAAGGGATGGAGGAGAAATGGGATTGAAGGCTGCTGGATGTATGTGAGGGGGAGATTGGATCAAAGGAGATAGGCAAAGAAGCAAGGTGGGAGAGGTCGAAGCAAGGGGGGTCAGCGGTGGCGATGTGAAGGTAATTGATATCCTCACAGGTAATCCCTCAATGGATTCAAACCCTGGAGGTGGAAGACAATGAGACAAAGCTTAGAGAAGGACTTCTCCTAAGCGCTGATGATACAAAAGTGATCCTTTCAAGGATCTGATATAATATAATGGGTTTCGACCAGTTACAATGGGTTTTGGTGGGTTATAAAACAAAATGAAGCAATACAATATGAAATGAAGCGATACGCAAGAGACTCAAGTGAGACCTTGCGTAGAGGTGTAAGAAAGAGTGATGAGGGTTTCTGACTTCAACACGGGTCAAACTGATCACACTGGGCTCAAGTACGACTGCAGAGCAGTAGACTCCAGGCGTATGAGACAGAACTATCATGTATTTATGAAAGATAGAGAGTCGAGGAGGGTATAGGAAGAGTTGAATTAGTCTCGACTGTAGCTAGAGTGGGTTCCTAGTCTGAACTGAACTTCGGACTGAGCTGTTCCGAGCTAAACTGTCCTCTGCTCTCCAAACTGGGCTTCTACTACGAGTTGCTCGCCTATTTATAAATTTGTCCAAACCTGAGCCCTTAGAGCATCAGGGAGCATAACGAAAGAAAATCAGAAGTGATAAGCATAAGGGAATACATAGGAAACAAAAGATGATGTGAGCATATCTGGAAAGTGGCGGGATAATGACCATAGAGCATAATACGAAATGTGAACGCATACGGAATAGTGAGCATAAGGAATCATAGGGGACAAAACAAAATGTGAACGCATATGGAACTCAAAAGGAAAAAGCCAGAGTGCATCATATCGGGTCAAAGCTTAGGGGTGTCAGGGGCCGATTGCGGATCCTTCAATTTACCTTTTGTGCCTGGGTTTTAGTAAGATGGGCTAGCTAAGTCAGCCTTTGTAAGTTTTCGACTGGGTAGCTCGAGCATCCAAAAGTTCTTCCTACACAGCGGTCAAATGTGAGAGGCTACAATAGTCCGTTCCACTTTGAATCGAATTGATCCGCACTGAGTTCCACTGTTACGATGCGGATTATCACGGAACACGTGTCACGTGCGCGATCTCGAACCTAGTGTGTCGATGCTTCTTACATCTCCTGGTTTCTTAAAATTGTGACTGTCTGCAGTCACACTTCCAATAGGGTTAGACTCAGCATCTCTAGATTCTTGACACGTAAAACGCAGTTTGCGACGTGTTCCATTCATCTATCCTCTCTTCTCTCTGTCATGTCCCAACAACAATAACAACAACAATAGCAGCAACAGCAATAACAGCAACAGCAGCAACAACAGCTGCTGTTCGACAAGATCCCTGTCTCAGCGGAGGGCTTCGTGTTCAGCAACATGTGGCTTTATGGTGTTGGGAACCAGGTCCAGATCATTGAGTGTTTGCACGAGAATGTAGATCAGAGACGGTGAAGAGTAAGTCTGAAGCTTGGGAACGTACGGAGTCGTTACGACCAGTTCCGCGGTGTTCCGACTGGTTTCGCTCGGTTTCGACTGGTTTCGCTCGAACGAGGGAACTTAGCAAGAACGCCATAGTCCAGATGGCACGTGCACCGTTCTTTGATCGGCCATCAAGACGGGAGAATCACGGCATCGAGTTTGCACGCATCGATCACAAGTCTCCAGACCTCGGATCCGCATTCCAGACAAAGAGATTTGACCCTGCAACCTCGTCCTCAGTCCCTCTCCTTTGTTAAACATCGCGGACTTACTTTGTCAGGCTAGCCAGAGCCCTTCCGAGTCGTTTCCCCGAGTTCCGCTTCGTTCCGCTCAAAGAGACCCGGTTCCGAAGGTTCCGCACATTTTCTGACCTTTCTATATGTGTCCCCTTTAATCCATTATGCTCTCGTTCCAGACATGCTTAGTATTGTTTCTTTTGACCTATGTGTCCCTTAAACCATTCCTATGCGCTCCTCTCCTTTGTAGATAGCGATATGCGTTCCCTTTTCTTTATGACGTAGGTTCTCTGACCGCTGGGAGGCTCAGTCTTGGACGTTTAGTATAAATATAGCACGACTCTCGTAGTAGAGGGGGAGCTTAGTCAGAGCTGAGTGGGAGCTTAGCTTACAGTTCTCACATCGTCTCAAAGTCCCTCGACCTCTAGTCTACTTGTTCGTAGTGGACTCTCTCGTCTCTATAGTCTAATATACGATATTTCGTGTTCTGTACAGTCGATCGGTGATCTCTCTTCGCAGCAGAGCCGTTCGTACGTTCGTATAGTTCGCTGTGATCGTACAAAGGCTCCTCTTATTTCTCTCACCCGAACCAAAACCTCCTTACGTGTTCCGAACCGTTTCGCCCGGTTTCGCTCGTAACCCAGATACTCTGCGTGCCACTTGCATTCGGTCTCACAACACCTTCCCCTCTCCAGTGTCGTCGGGAAAGGACACCATATCACCCCTTTCCTCCTGACTTTCCACTCTCCGCTTCCTCAAGACCAGCCCGGTGCTATTACGCATCGTTTCGATCGGAAACGGTCGGTTTCATCGTCCCACACGTATCCTTCGATTCTCTCAGTCCCCTTCCGTCATCGTTTTGCACCTCCATCCCTCGCATCACATTTCGATACACTCAGCAATTGTCTTTCGTCCATCGTATCGCGTTTCGAATCGTTACGCCGCGTTCCGACACTTTAGACTACGAGTGAGATTGGCTGCAGTCGCTTGCCAGTGTGTTAGCACAGTCGATTAGTCACGTTCGGGTTGGTGGTTCGACTAGCGTAGCTTAGTTAGTTCAGTTCTTGTGCCTTGGGTTAGTCGGCTTTAGTCCAGAGCTCGCAGTTGAGCCGGAGAGTCGATTTAGCCTTTGCACCGCCACCGACGATCTCGGGAGAAGCCTACCCTCGGAATTCCTCCTCGAGCGCTTCCCTCATATCCCCGGTTCTCACCAAGCCCTTCCATTGTCTATCCCTATTTCCCTCTACTCCTTCGTGCCCTTAGCTCGGGTGTAATTCTCTGCTGACTGTTTGAAGGTATTCTAGGGCAGCCCCTTGAACTATACACTCCCTGTCCGGCATCAGAATGTCCACAGGAGTTTCAATGGTTCACGAGGATGACCGTTGTGCAGTCCATTGAGAGGGTGGAGGAAATGTGTGAGATCCAGGTGCGCCTTCTTTTCTGTCTTCATCTATTCTCTTCATTCCATTTCGACTTCCTGAATTTCATAGACTGCCAGAAAGAGACTCAAGGACCTTCGGCCCAAGTGGGTGCCTATCGATATGATGTGGCTGCTGTATGCCGCATGTTTCTAGGCAAAAAGCATGGTTGCACTTGTGGATCGTTGCGCAACCCTCAACATCAACTGCGACCAGCTCGATGCGCTCAAGGCTTCATATTTTGAGAACGAAAAGCATTCAAAGCCAGACACCAAAGTCTACATTCAGCAATGGTGCACGGGATTGACTAGTCTAGAAGAGGCGATCGGTCGTCACCGCGATCTGCTACAGCCACTAGTTGGCCATTTCAACGAAAGGAAGGACGAGCTGGAGAATATAGTCATGAAGATTGATCTGGACTAGGTGAGTGCTCATTCTCGCTTCTTCTTCAAATCTTGCTAACTGTTGAACTTCTAGCTATGGCGGATATTTTGGGTCAGTTGTCATCCTCCTGGCATGGAGATTGATGACGTCTGGACCAAATTTGGATGGCTTGCTTGGGTGGAGATCTGGGGAATCCTCCTCTCAGCACTGCTGAAGAGTCACGTCCATGAGGCCCTGTGGTGCTGGACTGCATATAAGAAGAAGTGCTGCCTGTGCTCGGTCAAAGCCGCAGATGCCCTTGTTGCACTGCATTCTGATGTGCATCTCAGCGGATTGGCCCCCTTTTTGTCGGGTATATCCAAATTGACCAAGTCTGCCCTCAGGACGCTGCTGGGTTGTCAAGACTTGAGTCAGGTGGAGCAGGAGTCCATCATCAGCGAGCTGGAAGATCGTGCAGACCAAGTTTTGTACTTGACCGAGCTGGAGAAGATGGCAAGCATGGTCAGGGTTCCATTGCCGTCTTTGGATCATGAGAGAGATGAGAGGCCCACAAAGCAGCCTCAGATTGTTGATTATTCGAGTGATGAGAAGTCGGTAGAGGGGAACTGCAACAACAGCAGTAGCAACATTCCTTCTGCTGCCAATGGTTTCTCTTCTGGGGGTCTGGCTGGTGATGACGACTTTGGGGCTTTTGACGACGCACCCCTCTTTCTTCTGGATAGTGCTGTCAGCGAGAGCAACAGCAGTAACAGCAATCCTCCAGCTGCGAGCAGGTCTCTGAGTGCAGAACAAATAGAAGAGGACGAGAGAAGCCAAGGTGATGGCGGGGACTGCAGCAGCAGTAGCAGCAGTAGCAGCAGTAGCAGCAGCAGCAGCAATTTGTCTGCTGCTGGTGGCTGAGTCGTGCATGATGAGGGGTGTGAGAGGTGTGCAAGGACAGGCCGGGTCTGTGAGGGTTTCCCTGAGCAGGCCTGTGATTACTGCTGCACAAAGGCTAGGCTGCGATGCGAGCTGGCTACACATGGGAGAGCTGCACGTCACCTGCGGAACGAGCAGGTGGAACGCAAGACATGCGAGGCTCGTCAGCGTGCAATGGCGCAGGTGCTGAGAATGCTGGTTGCACCTGTCCTCGAGGTGAGTGACATCGAGGAGTTGGTCACCAGGACAGATGAGAGCACCATCCATTTCTGAATGGTGGCCTTAGAGAGATGTGCACACGTGTTGTTCTATGCTGCAGATCAACTGCGCAACCTGGCAGAGGAGATACTGGCCAAGATCAGTGCACTAGGAAGGGTAGTAAGGGGTGAGGAGGAAGAGTAAGGAGTAAGAGGAGTGAGGAGAGGGGGTAGAGTGCATCAAAATGATGCTTTTTCGTCTAGTGTCCCCTCATGGGACGAATAAAAACAAAGAAAAAGAAGAAAAAGAAAAAAAAATTGGACTTTTGTATATATATAGTTTTTGTGTGTTTTTGAATGTTATGAATTTTTGTTTGCGGTTTTGACGTTTTGGGGTGAAGGTAAAATGAGGCGAGGTCGAAGAGTAATGGAAGGATGAGGAGTGAGATATGAGAAAATGAGAGATTAGAGAAAATAAGCGGTGATTATTGAGTCGAAAGGACTGAGAGAAGAAATAAGCTGGTTGCACTGTTTTGCGCAATGTTACGCCAGGTTGCGATTTGCAACTGAGTGTATGAAGGTGAAAATGCAGTTGAACGCATATCTCGGTTTGCGCAAATACTTTCTGAGGGTCTAAATGCAGTTGAGCACGAATAATTTGAAGGAAGGAAAAATTGAGAGGAAAATCAGGAGGGGAAAGAAAAGAAAAGAAAAATCGAAAGAGATCTAATAGAAGAGGAATGTCAGTGGTTTGCATAGAGGGTATCACAACTGAATAGTGTTTATGGGTTGAGGTTTTGAGATTCTGACTGGGCGTCGGAAATGTCATCTTCTTCTGGTTTGATTGGGGACGAGGAAAGTAAGGAATCAGGCGAAACACAGCTACTCAAATCTTCGAGACTGATCCGTCGAGTTCCACAATGACATATGAGCCAGCTTTTGTTTTGCATACTATCACGTAGGGTCCTAGGTATCAGGGCTTCATCTTGCGATTAAGTTCCATTTTGATGCACGTATTTCACAACAAAATGAGTCGTCCTGGCTGAAAGTCATAGTCTTTGATTTTGGCCTTGTTGATCTCTTCGAATTGTCATGTGTATGCATGCCGGGCATCAGAAACTAGTCTGGCAATTCGATCCAGTTCCTCAGGACACTTCTGGAGCTGCTTTGTGCAGGTTGCAATGAGTTCCGCAGTTGGAACAGGCGTATCGACTGGGGGGGCTAAGTACGTAGCTTTGGCGAGGTCAAAAGGTAGAATAGGCTCTACTCCGTGTACCATGTAATACAGGGACATTCCGGTCACTTTCTGGATGGTGATTCTTTCTGCCCAAAATACTGAGTAAGCTTGATCACTCTATTGTTTGTCATTACCGTCTACAGCCTTTATCAGGGCTTCCTGCACATTGTAGTGGCATCTTTCTACAATTCCATTGGCGTGAGAGTTGTATGCTGATATGCGTATGTGATTGATGTGATATCAATCCTTGAGGTAATCGAGTGCTGCGACGAATGGTTTCCCATTATCTGTTATGAGCTCGGGACAAGCGCCATATCTGCAAAGGAGGTCTTGGAAAATGAACTGGGCTATTGCTTTGCCGGTTTCTTCGTGCAAGAGTTGGAATTTGGGGTAACTAGATAAAGTGCATTGGGCTTGTACAATGTAGAGATACCTGCGGATTTGAGCTCGGATCTACTCTATTTGGACGATCTGACATGCCAATCATCAGAATGATTGACCTTGACCATATGTGGAAGGATCTGCAGTGTGGATCAGTAGGTTGTGCATTTACGGTTCAGCAGCCTTCTGTTCCCCTCCATCCAGCCTCACTCTCTATTGTCTACCCCTTTCAGACGACAGGCTGTGATGCAGATGACTTGGTTGGATGTCCATATTTACATTTTATTTGGTTTCTTTTCTTATTTATCTCCCTGAATCATGTTTCGAGCCTTTGTTGTATGGGTGGCTCACTACTGTATATAAGCCTCCTGTGCCGCTCTAATGAAAAGGGGGAGCCCCAGAACGCCCCAGTTTCGACTCATATCATCTCCAGTCAAGTTTCCTAGTCTCCCAGCTTCGTCTCAGTCCGTTCCCTCGAGTTCCAGTCCAGTTCCGACAGTTGCACCAGTTGTGCATATACTCCAGCCCAGCAGATCGTCGATTTTGCTATATCTCCATCAGTTCTCCACCGATCACCTTGGTCCAGCATTCGTTCGATTTGTCTCATTGTTCTGCATCTTCGAGTATTTTCATCCACGAGTTCTGCAGAGTTCCGCTTCATTTCGCCAAGTTCCGATTTTACAATAGTTTTCCGATATCTTGTTCAGTCTGTATCTCCCTCATTTCTTATCCGTTCATTGTGATTCTTGATCTGTTAGGATCGTGTCGACGAGTACTTTTGATCTCTTATTTTACATCATCGTCTTAGCTAGCTAGTTTTCGACCTCAGAGTAGGTGGCTCAGTTTACACTTCCGACACGGCACCCTTTTGTATTTTGTTTCCCCCTTCTCTAAGCCATTCCCCTCGACACCAGCATACACTCCTCACATTTTAGACACTCCCTCTTACATTGTACACATCTGGTTGACCCCCAGAGGTCGAACTCAGACCTTCAGACTGTTAGTTGGCCTTCAGAGCCAGCAGACATGTTTCAACGATGTACTGGTATCCTCCAGACTTTGGCATTACCTTGGTGTTGATGTGTATGCGCTGGAAAATCAATGGTATTGCTGGTATGACCAGGGGAATTAGAATGTTCTTCATCTGGCAAACTTGGCATTCATGACAGGTGCGCACATAGTATTTGACGTCTGGTCCAAGGGTAGGCCACCAAAATCATTCTAAGAGTCGAATTTGAACAGAGTATACTCCCTTGTGGCCTAGATTGTCATGCGCTTGCTTTACGAGGTTTCATCTGTGTTCTGGTTCGATTATGACCTAGTGTCATCCGTTCCGCACCTTCTTCCACAAACATCCATCTCTAGCGAAGAAATTGGCCGCATATCTGATCAGTGCTGCATAGCTATGATTGTCTAACTAATCTGGTCACTTCTGGCCAATCAAGAAGCTCTTGACATCATCTAAGTGAGTATCTTTTGGGTTAGCTTTCTCAGAGCTGAGAAATAAGGTCAACACGATGTCAGTCATCTTCAGGAAGTCAGAGTTGCCATTTCCCTCCCGGCATTTCCCATTCGGTCTCTTGAGGTATCCTACCGATCCGAGAGTTGCTTGCGCATTTCCAGGGCTCGATGGGAGTTGTTTCGCTTGGTTGCGTGCACGTAAGTCCACGCAATATGTCGTAACTGGGTTTTTGATGTAGAATCTATATGTATCATCTATCCACTCTTCGTATCCTTTGTCTGGAGGTGGATCTTCAGGTGCCGGAGGTCGTCGAGAAAGTCCGTTGGTGCATTTGAAGTCTGCCACTAGGATGTGGCGAATCTTGAAGTCGAATAGAAGTATCCCGGTGATCCAGCAGTTGATCGTAGCATTAGGTTGTAAGTCCGGGTTGTTAATCATGCCGTTGATGTATGCTGTGTCCATTTCTATGACAAGCTTGCATACTCCGATGAGAAATAGTTGCATAGCGTGTAACGTACAAAATAGTCTGTAAAGTTCAATTTTCAGTTGGGAGTATGTTGCTTGCGTGGCATTCTAGTTTATGGAACCGAAGTGATTAATCCTTCTTCGTCCATCTACGTGTTCTTGACCCAAATACCATCCTACTCCAATAATTGATAAATCCACTGCAAGTACGACTTTGAGTTCCAATTGATAGTCTATTGCGCATAGAGCTAGACACCTAATGACCGCTTCCTTCAACTCGTCCATTGATTCCTGTTCTTTGTCTGTCCAATTGAAAATGTTGTTCTTCCAAGTGAGTCGATTGAGGGGGCGTGCGATCTTGGCAAAATCCTTAATGAAAATTTGCAGGACTCTCACTGTTCCAAGGAATCCTTTGACTTTGGTTACCGATTGGCATGGTGGCCAGTCCCTGACCTTCTGGACTTTCGATTCATCTGGCTCTCATCCATAATATGTCAGTTTGTGTCTGAGAAACATGATTGACTCAACGCCGATCTCTATTTTCTTTCCTGAGTACGTTCCTCCCACTGCCTTGACTTGCTACAAAATTTGATTTATGTTGCATATATGCTCATAAATAAATCGCCTAATCCCTGGATTCTCTGGCAGGGTTTCATAAGAGCCATCCAGGAGTTCATAGCGCGTTTTGGGACCTAATCCAGGTAAATCATCTGCATACAGATTGGTACAGTGCAGAATCTCATCTTGTAGAATGAAAGCGACGTCATTGTGCATAATCTGAAGGGAATTCATGTATCCCATTGGGAGAACTGTCATTCTGAATGTTCCCAAGGGAGTTTGAAATGTCGTGAGATCTCGAGAGCGCTCATCTAGAACTCACTGGTCAAAAGCTACATAGAAATTGAGGCTCAAATAACAATTTCATCCGCTGCAATGCTCCGCAATGGTCTCTATATTCGGCAGAACGGCTGAATCTTGAATGGAAATGCTATTCATGTCTTGCAGGTTGAGTATAATCTGAAGGGAGACTCCATCCTTCTTGACAAGGCAAAACCATTATGATTGGTATGAGGAGTTGGACAGTTCAATGGCTCCATTCTTGATTTTCTCATGAATTAGGTGGATGGTACGCTTGAGAATACCCGGAGGAATAGATATGTTCTTGTGTACCCACAGTACATGTGGTACTATCGGGATGCAAATTGGATCGAAGTATTGCACATCGAAACTACCTCATTCCACTTCTGTTCACGCTAGTGCTCCTTCCTGCAGCATAAGTAGGTTAGCAACTAGCATCCTTTCCTTGGGCCATTAGAACTGATTCTCGTCAATTTTGAGAACTTCAAACTGTTCCCTCATAAGTCTGCCTATAGGCGTAAACGGTTTTGGTTTCTTTAGTATTTTGGGTAGTCCTTCGAGTGGGTTCGGATGCCTCCTTCGAATGATCCAAAATTCTTCTGGTAGTACCCCGGGGACAGGCCGTACTTTCTGAGCGACGTGTTTATACATGAGGACTGCCGCATCGTCGTCATCTGGGGTCTCTAGAGTACATGATCTATAAGGTCAATTTGAATAGTCAGTAGTGAAATGCATAGGGTCTTTTATCAGCTTCCAATGCTGGTTACTAAATAGAGAGGTGAAAGTGTCGGAAACACTGATAGAATAGATAGAAAATGCATTATTGAGGCTTGAATATGAATAATCGCCTACATCTCGCTGACGTCTCAGTATCAGTTCCTTGACATCTGCTGAAAACCCTATTGTGCAACGTTGTGTAATATGTTCTGAATTCCTGTTGTGACCTTACTATGTTGATTCCTGTCATTGGGGTCGGATAGCATTATATGCTGGTCTCCCAAGGTATAATCCTTGGTTTCACATTTGGTTACTGCGAAGAAGGGTCATCCGAGCAGCACCTGGAATGGTGCCTGATGAACGACATGCACTTGCAGGGAAAGATCAATCCCAGCTATCGTAAACTTGGCATTTGGGATCAGTCCTATGGTGGCCGACTTTGCCATGTCTGCCATCTCGACGGTCATGCTCTGGTCCGGCGATAGGGGCACTTGAAGCTTCTCCCAAATGTCTTCCCTAATCAGACACACTGCTGTGCCTTGATCAAGTATGCACTCCACTTCCATCACGTCCTCTACTACAGCTGTAACCATACAAAGGGGGAGAGTTGCTTCTGCGGTCACTCCTGACATTCCAATGGACAGAATCAAGTCCTCAGGTTGTTGTAATGCAGTTCCACATAGTTGCATGGCGTAACTTAGTGATTCAACGAGATTCACATCAGCAGTGTTATATCTCTTTGCGGTAGTGAGTTCTTTTAGTTGCTTTTGTAGTTTGGGGGCGATTGATAACAGTTCCCTTTGGCTAAGCATAATGCTCGTATCAAGTGTCCGAGTGAGCATGTTAGAGACAGCGTTAGAGTCTTCAACGGGGACTACATAGCAGTATTGGGGTTGGGGGTTCGAGGGTTTTCTAATATTATCCCACTGCGGTGACGAATATGAAACTGCTGGGGGCTTAGGAATAGGGGGTGGTGACTGCTGCGCCTTTGAGGCCCCTCTTCCCAGCAGTCCCACCTTAGTTGGAATGACTACTCCATTGAACTTCTGCCTCTTACCAGTTGCCGCTTTCTTCTTTGCCTTGTTGAGCAAGATTTCTAAATGTTCCAGTTCATAATCGGTTTCTTCTGTCTGATCCTCGCCAATTTCTTGGAGCATAGCTGATACTATTGGCTTGGCTGGGGTTTCCGGGTGCTCGGCAACTTCAATAATGTTGACTGGATGTGACGGGTTCAGCTTTAGCAAGTTGTCAATTTGCTCTATCAGGTTCTGGCCCGAAACCCTACTTGATACAAAGGCTCCGTTCAGCATGACTACTTGTCCGTTCGAGTCACGTAGACACTTCCTGGCCTGGATATACTCGAGTACCTTTGGGCATGACCTTATAAAGTGGCCGGGATCGCTGCAGAATGCACATCTGGGCATGCGAGCCAATAGGGCCAGTTGCAGACCTGTTGCGATTCGAGGGCCCTGGCCTCTAGTGAGTGATTCCAGTGTTACCTGAAAACCTTTCAATATTTCTCAAACTTTACTCAAGTCTGTTTCTTCCTTCTTGATGGTCATTTCATGTCCTCCCAATGATGCGCTCATTGTTGTGCTCATTCCGCTACTCATTGGGTCAGATCTGATCTGATCGACTACGGATCCTGAAAGAATGTACATAGCTGCATTTGCTACTTTCTTGATGTCATAGGGGTCACCCCTCTCATGGTCTGGGCCTTTGATTTCGAGCCTCTGCAGAATATCCTTCCTAGTCTGGCCCAATATGCCTTGGAGAAACACAAATTTTGAGTCATTCTTGGTAAGTTTGTTGCTGGCAACGAGATACCTAGCTCTGCATAGGAACTCGTGATGATAAGTGCTGAATTCATCTCTGGTGTGAATACCTTTCTCACCCCATTTGGTGATGAACTGCTCCAATTTGCCCCTAGAGTATCTCTTGCCGTCTGCCAAACTTAGATAAAGCTTTTTGATGGCCGTTTTAAAATCTCCGATGCTTGCAGGGGTGGCAGAAACTTTGGGGAGGGTCTCCCATACTTCTGCAACATCAGTCTTTGCATAGTACAGATACCCATGTCTGATCATAGTCGATGCATCCCAGTTAGAATCTATTGCGATCACATCCACGTCATCAAAGAAGCAGAACAGTTTCTTCAGATCAGAACCGTTGAATACTGGTGCTCTCTTGTCACCTCAAAGAGGCAGTCTAACTGCAGCTATCTGGTTCGATATATGCTGCAACTGCTGATAATTGGTCTGAAGTTGGTTAAGGATCTGCAGATTACTTTCCAGTCCTTGGAGGTGGTGAGTGAGAGTTAATTTGCTTAGTTGCGACTATTGTGCAAGCGGATCAACTTGGATTGCTTGATTGGAGGTTTGAGGCTGTCTGAGCCTAGCAGGGTCTGGGTAATCGAGTCGAACAGTGATATCCTCTGGCGACGAGGATTCTTGCTTGGAGAATTCGATAGGTAGATCAGTTTCTTGGAAACTAAAAGGAGACAATTCGGCTGACACCTCGAATGATGGTAGGGTACTGGACTCAGTTAGAGGTGAAGGTTGAATTACTGAAGAACTTAGCAACAATGCTGTGGTGCTTCTAGCACTTGCCCTCTGCCTAGGTGTCCGAGGTGTGACTTGGGGTAAGGCTTGATGAACTACGGGGATACAGGCTGATTAGCTACAGGTAGTCCAAGTACTACCTGGAGTTTGGTTACTCGTTTGGGATGAACAGTGAATTTCCCCCCTTGCCGGGGGCTCCACTTGAAACTCCAGAGAACTGTCTGATAGCTGAGGAGTGTCACAGTTCTTGGGGGCTGTTTAGTAAGATTAAAATGAGTGGGAAAGAGAAGGGTGACTTTAGGGAAAACTAAAGAAGGGCTGATGCATCGATCTGGGTTCTAGAGCAGTTCCGGAAGGGATGGAGGAGAAATGGGATTGAAGGCTGCTGGATGTATGTGGGGAGGGGATTGGATCAAAGGAGATAGGTGAAGAAGCAAGGTGGGAGAGGTCGAAGCAAAGGGGGTCAGCGGTGGCAATGCAAAGGTAATCGATGTCCTCACAGGTAATCCCTCGATGGATTCGAACCCTGGAGGCGGAAGACAATGAGACGAAGCTTAGAGAAGGACTTCCCCTAAGTGCTGATGATACAAAAGTGATCCCTTCGAGGATCTGACACGATATAACAGGTTTTAACCAGTTACGACAGGTTTCAGTGGGTTACAAAATGAAATGAAGCAATACGATGTGGAATAAAGCAATACGCAAGGGACTCAAGTGAGACCTTGCGTAGAGACATAAGGAAGAGTGATGAGGGTTTCTGACTTCAACACGGGTTGAACTGATCACACTGGGCTCAAGTACAACTGCAGAGCAGTAGACTCCAGGCATATGAGACAGAACTATCATGTATTTGTGGGAGATAGAGAGTCAAGGAGGGTACAGGAAGAGTTGAATTAGTCTCGACTGTAGCTAGAGTGGGTTCCTAGTCTGAACTGAACTTTGGACTGAGCTGTTCCAAGCTAAACTGTCCTCTGCTCTCCAAACTGGGCTCCTACTATGAGTTGCTCACCTATTTATAAATTTGTCCAAACCTGAGCCCTTGGAGCATCAGGGAGCATAACAAAAGAAAATCGGAAGTGATAAGCATAAGGGAACACATGGGAAACAAAAGACGATGTGAGCATATCTGGAAAGTGGTGGGATAATGACCATAGAGCATAATATGAAATGTGAACACATATGAAATGGTGAGCATAAGGAATCATAGGGGACAAAACAAAATGTGAATGCATATGGGACTCAAAAGGGAAAAGCCGGAGCGCATCACGTCGGGTCAAAGCTTGGGGGTGTCAGGGGCCGATTGCGGATCCTTCAATTTACCTTTTGTGCCTAGGTTTTAGTAAGACAGGCTAGCTAAGTCAGCCTTTATAAGTTTTCGACTGGGTGGCTCGAGGGTCCGAAAGTTCTTCCTACACAGCGGTCAAATGCGAGAGGCTATAATAGTCTGTTCCACTTCAAATCAAATTGATCTGCACTGAGTTCCGCTGTTACAATGCGGATTACCATAGAATATGTGTCACGTATGCGATCTCAGACCTAGCATGTCAATGCTTCTTACAGCGTGAACAGTAGTTTAGCTCCAGTGACTGCTGGACTGTTACTAGTCAAATTAGGAATACTGATCCTGTTGATCTGCTGATTGTGTCAATCTTGATGCGAGTTTTTGAGTGGATCCTTTCACTACCCCCCTTCTAAGATGAACTTTCGGAGAAATGTTCATCCTAATCTGTGAGAAAGCTCAGATAAAGGAGTCGCCTAGTGATAGTTGATATTGCTATCAAACTATCATCATCACTACCCAGTTATGTCCAAAGTCGCTGCTGTCCGCATTGTTTTTATCATGCTTGTCGCAATTTTCAGTGTGAATCTTTGAATTCTAGAGCACAGGAGGCATAATGAGGTGAGTTCTCTTGCCTCTGTTTGCAGGTTGTAACTACTGATAGTCCTATAGGAGAATGATTATGAGATGCAATCAGTTCCTAAAGGGACTGCAGATATTCAGCAGCACGTCAACTGCATTTTCTCTGACCCTGATGCGCCTTCTGATTCAGCCAAAACTGTTGATAAAGTGGGTATTTTAGCACAGGAAAGTTGTGAGAAGGGTGTTTGGAAAGTCATTGATATGTAAAGGGTGGTGGGAAGGGATGTGAATGTGAAATGTGAAATATGCATCATGTAAAGAATTATGATGCAATTTGAAAGTGATAAGAAAGAAAAGTCATAAAGTTATTACTAAATGAGTTTTATGTCACTTTGGAAGTGACTTGTCTGGTGTATTGACTGGGCAAGGGGTGATATTTAACTAACTCAATGCACAGCAATAGGTTCACCTATGGTTTGCTTGCCTCCAAAGGGGTTTTTCGAAAGTAAAATAGAGTCAGGGTGCCTATTGGCTCCTCTTCCTCTACATAGAAGAAAAAAAAGGGTGCATAGTGCACTATGTATCACTGGCATGCACAAGAAGTGCAATAGTTGATAGTTGGTTAAACCAAGTAGGCTCCACTCATCCATCAACTTATTCACAACCTGGCATTTCAGTGAATATGGTAAATAAATACCATAGCGAGTTGGGAATGATGGTTGTATAAAGGCATAATTTAGTTGGATGGGACCATAGATACCATAGAAAGAATAGAATGCATAATTGACCATATCAGGTCGCAATATGGGAAAAGCGTTACATAAAAGAATAGTGAAAAGCTTGCATAAATTATAGTTCTTCACTCTTAGACATAGTTTTCTGTGAGTTCATCGGCATAGGTGGTAGTTCGTTAACCTCATCTTCTTCATCTGAATTGGTTTCATCTGATGAACCAAATTCCTCATCTTGCTCCATGATAGTGAGCATGTTGTCTGGCTGGTAGATCTTGCTTGGATACTGATAGATTGTGATCATCATATCCTCCAGTATTGGATATCTCGTTGCCTGTAGTCTTTCCCTTGCTTTCTCTTCTCACTCATTGAGTTTCATAAGGTATTGTGGATTGTAGTTGACTATCCTTCCTTTGACTAGGTGTGTGATGTTGTCAATTGACAGACCATTCATTTGGCCTATAGATCATCTGGCTCTCATGAGCTCCTGGTATCTAGTACCTTCATAGTACTTTATCATGTTAAGTACCACCATGAACTGCATAGCATGGGAAGTGTAAAAGGCTGTCTGATTGGCTAGGTAGTTCATGTACTTTATCATATCCATGCTGATAGGATGGTAGTGACTCCATTGCATTATTTGGTTAAGAGTTGTAATTGTCAAGCCTCGTCTGTAGGTGCAAATTTAAATTGCTGAATGGTAGATACCCATGACATTCTTGTATGTCAGCTTGTAATGTAAGGCTCATGTCTCAAGTTCAACTGCATAGGTAAGGAATGCATCATTATTGAGTTGTTGGACTGCTGCATCTTGAGGGTTACTGAGTTTAAGCAGTTGTCCTTCTGGTTGCTTTAGTATCATAAGATCAGATTGTTCTTCAGCTAGGTGATGAACTGCATTCCATTTGTCGAATAGGTCATTGAAGTATTTCCCTAGGTATAGGGGTATGATCTCTTCTTCATAGTTCTCTTGATTAAAGTGGTTGCATAGCTGTGGCCATTGATAACATTCGGTAGGTGGCTTTAGTGTGAACATCTAATCGGATGCATCTTCAGATGCACTGAATGCTTGGAGTTCATCGAAGACAGGCATGTCTGAGTAGTAGTTGTCTTTGAGAGATGACTAGCTGTTAGGATTCAAGTTGATGATCCTTAGGCTCGAGTTTCTTCATCTTTTTATACCATCTTGTTGGTATGTTGCCTCTCTCTTGCCTAATTTGTCTTCTTCTGCTATTACTTTGAGGTGCCACTGTAATATCATTGCTTGGTAAGGTCATTGGATACCTTACTCATCGTTTCTATTGTAGCTCCATATGTGGCTCTATTAGGTAGAGTTGTTAGAGGTGTAGGTCCAGAGTTACACCAGTTTCGATCCTTTTGCCTAAGCAGCAGTATATTGTGCAGAGGTGATCTATCTACCTACATTTAGCTGTACCACAGTCCCCTTACTAACCTTCCTAGTCACAGTCCTGATTAGGGATGCTTTCAGAGACAAGGTAGAGTAAGAGCAGATTGGGATTTCTAAGAGGCATAGTAGTACAAAGCACACAATGGATAGTGAGTTAAGACACTGTCGCTGTGTGTTAAGAGGATTGAAAGATAGAAGAAAGAGGGCCTACTTCTAATGCTATTTATGCTTTCTAGATAATTCATTTTCTGTCCTATTTCTTACTCATCTTCTCTCCACTTGACTCCACCTTGCTCCACCTTGCTCCACTTCTCTCCACCATTACATCACTTCCTTTGTCATTCTACTCCACTGAGCACTACTTTGTTCCAACATATCTCCACTATGACAGAATTCTATGGAGTTGCTGACTAAGACAATAGAGGTGCTGTTTTAGTATAGAAAGCTCCACTGTCAGTGCTCCATGATGATGTTGATTCCATCACCAGGTGGGATTGTAGCTCTTGTGCAATGTAGGCAGCTCAATATGTGACTCTTTGCTGTTTGTCTTGTGGTCCAAAGGGTGTAAGCACAACTTGCACATTAGTATTGAGATGTCAGGTTGGTGTAGAGTATGGTCCAATACATACCATGAACTGTATGAGTTTAGCTGGGGGATGCAGTTGTGTTTGAGTGACTAGCCATGCTTTGCCTGGAAGTTGAATGTTGTGAATGTACTGCCATATCCTTCATTGGAGTACCAGTTGTAGTTGCTTGGTATCTTAGTTTGCGTTTTTTGGTAAATAAAGGTTCGCTTGTACTGTAAAAGCTGGACATGAATTGTGCAGCTCTGGCTTGTACCATCCTATTAACCTCCAAGTTATTGGGTCTGCAGCTTGAGGGGATCGAGTTGTAACAATAAGTTCCTTATGTTGCTTGGGTATTATAGGATTTGGTGGATTGGTATGTAATGTTTCTTATGTGTGATGTTGGACTTTGATCTGGCAGTCACATGTTTTGCTTGTAGTATAACATACTGTGAAGTATATCTCATAAAGGACCATGTACACTTGGGCACAGGTCTGACAGTGCTGAAATGCCAGTGATGTCTCGATTGGGCTTGGATTAGCCTTTAGACTTTAGTCGTTAGGCGTTAGGCTTTAGTAGTCACGTTCTAAACTTCTCAGGCTTCTAGTAGTTTGATTGCTTCTTGACTTCTTTTGATCAGGTTGGATCGGGAGTTTGGTTGGTGGTGTTAAGGTGACAGTCAGTGGTAATAAGTCAGTGGTGGTAATTGCTGGTTGGTAGTGTTGAGTAGTCCACAAGGTTACATACTTGTAGCATGCTTCTCAGATGCTCATATATTGCTGTTGATGCTCGTAACTGTTGCCTTGGTCACATGAACAGTAGTTTGGCTCCAGTGACTGCTGGACTATTACTAGTCACATTTAGAATGCTGATCCTGTTGATCTGTTGATTGTATTGATCTTGATGTGAGTTTTTGAGCAGATCCTTTCAGGAGTGTATGTGATGCAATTATCTCCTAATTTATCTTCATTCGGCAATCTATTGATTAAGGTTTGGTGGCCTTATCGCCTGAGGGTACCTCTTGTGGAACTCTTCTATCATTTGATAGGAGTTCTTGAGGTTATTAAGTGGCTTCCATGTTTGCTCTTGGTATCCTTTCCATTGAATAAGATATTGTATCTTATTTTGATGATGTTGTATGTTATGAATTGTCTTCACTTCATATTCTACTTGGCCCTTCACTTCAATAGGTGGTGACTCGTCCAAAGTGGGTCTTCTAGGGTAGTCCTTTTGCTTGTAAGGCCTGAGAAGACTTGTATAGAATACAGGGTGTATTGAAAGAGTTTCAGGTAAGCGTAATCTGAATGACACTTGCCCGACTGCCTTCTCGACTTTATAACAGCCTGCCCATTTCATTGCAAGTTTCTTTGTCAGTTCTAATCGACTGAGATTTCTCATATCTAGTAACACTTCATCTCCTGGCTTGTACTCTGGCAGTTTGCCTCGATGCAGGTCTGCATAAAGCTTCATTGCCTCGTTTGCTTGTCTAATTAAATTATAGGCTTCTTACTATACTTGTCGAAGCTCCTCTAGGTGATTTATTGCTTCTGGGATGTTTGAATTACTGGTCTCCACAATATCTAGGTGAGGGTGCCATCCATACAGTGTATAGAATGGTGACTGATGAGTGGTACTGTGTTTTCGATTGTTGTAGGTGAATTCTGCCATATCAATGTACTCTGCCCAATCTGTTTAGCAGTAGGACACATAGCAGCATAAGTACTGTTTGAGTTCTTGATTAAGTTGCTCGGTTTGACTATCAGTTTGTATGTTAGGACCAGTGTTTTTGGGCAAGGTGGGTAGTCCGAGTGTACCGAAACAAGTTCCTGCTTCCTCCTTCTGTCAATGTATAATTGGAGAGTAGAGTAGCAAAGGTTAGATGTACTACTAAGAAGCGAGCTATAGGCTCAAGCTTAACCTAGCAGTAGAGCAGAGGTTCAATCAAAGGGGTACAGTTATGATTGAGAGTACAAAACAATTTTGCTGAGAGACAACACCCCACTCAGCTGGCGCCTTAAATAAATTTTCTACTGAATACTACCGACTACCAAATACTACTGACTATACCTTGCCATTGGTCAGGACAATATGTTTCAGCTGGCATCACCACCACTGTCTTGAGGGGTGGTACCACTGACAGTCTTAGTGGCACTACCAACATCCCTAGTAGCACCATCATCTACTTCCTTCCATATTAGGCTGGCTTTTATTTACCTCCGTTGCTCTGAAGCTTCTTCTATGCTTCTTCTGATTACTATTCCTATCACATGTTAATCCTGTCTGCAAATTCTCTCATGAGAGACTTCTTTCATGTGCCTGGATCTTGCTTCTCCTGTGCTCTATTTTCCCAGCTGAGCTTCTGCCACTAATCTTCCATCATGGGGCTGACTGTGATCTCAGGGTTCAGAGTCGGCAGTCCCTGCCGATCTTCTGAGGTTAATCTCAGCAGCTGTGTAAACTTGGCAGATACCCTTCTATGCCATGTCGCTATGCTGATATCGGAGTACTGTAGTCTGGTGCCCATCATTAACCTGAACCTTTGTCCTAGGTGATTTGTTCCACGCTATTCATCTACTGTAATAACCCCTTCTTCTGAGTGTTTTCATGCTTCTAGCATCTATGCTATCACTTTTTCTATAAGATCTTCAACGTCTGTTGGTGCCCTGTAATATACTGGCCAGTCGACTTCCACTACAGTGTTTTAGCACAAGGTCTGGTGACAATGCTGATTGATTCAAGCTCTTACACTGACCTTCAATGCATAGATATCCCTATCTCCGAGCTATATGGACACTTCGTGCTTATATGCACTTATTCCGCGATTCAGCAATGGTTAGTCGAATGTTTGTTCTGAGGGTCCAGGCTTATGTCAAATTTTGGTATCAGCTGCCTTCCTTGTTACTAAGTGCTCCATGAAGTTCTTGAGGAGCCACTCTGAAAGAACCCAACTCCTTTGGTAGGCCAAATAGCAGTTTGTACACACTAGGCTTTCATGAACAAAGCATCTGGTTGCACCTCATTGATAGCATTTCTTCTGCAGGAGTTCTATGTATCTTGCGATGTTCTGGTCTTCTATCTGTATGTAGCTTCATTCCAGTGGAGGAGTATGTCCAATATGCATTCTAGATAATCCTTCTTGCAAATTGTATGGGTCCTCCCTCTCGTCATGTTTGTCTTTATAATATCATTGACCAGGTTCCTCTGAAATGTCCTTGGCAGCTACCTCCCCAGGTACTTGCTGCACTAGTGGGCGAGAATCGCCTCCACTATTCTGTCTCTGAAGCCTTTTAAAATGTTCTTAATTAGGCTGCATAATTCAGTGCGTAAAGTGTCTGATTCTATGTTGCATCAGGTATCCACAATTTTTGTAACATTCCTCCCCCTAAGATCTACTTCGGACTGCAAGGAGAGTGTGGATCCAATTAATTGTGGTAGCCATAATCTTGCTGTTTTGTATAGTTGCTTCCTAGACCTAATCCTTCTAGTGTACCAATAGCTTATTCCTCTTAACTGGAATAACTGTAGCACTGTACATCCAGAGTCCATAACTTGTTATTGATCATGTGACAATTGCTCAATAACTCAAAGCCTTGCTGAGTGTCAGCTTCCAACATACTAGATGCTTCCCCACATGCTAGGAATAGTTTAATGACTTATTCAGGTCCAACCCAGGCCTTCCTAAGCCTCGCTGCACTCACTATCCAAGGAGTCAGCCCAAAACCAATCCTTATACGAAGGATTTCCTTTCTCATCCAGCAGATCCCATCTACAGACTGGCAGCGCTCTGCTTCAAGTGAATGGCCTTTTTGCAGCTCTCCAATGATGCTTATGCCATTCCGAATACCCAAAGTCGCACTGTTTGATACCTGTCTTGCTTTGGTATCTTCTTCGCTTAATTACCCTCTGAGCTACAGACTCTCCTAGTGCTGTACTCAGAAACTCATCATTCTCTTTCTTGATGTCAATTACTCTCTGCGTAGAGTCTATAATATCTGCGATCTTCTTTCTGGAGGGAAGATCTATCGTGTTCAGCCAACAATTCCTCTCGTGATACTTTCACAATTTTTCTAGGGCATTGCGCAGCCCTTCCACAGGTTCCCAGGTATTCTCTTCCTCCAGGTAGCCAAGCCATTTAACCTGATACTCCCATCTATTGTGCCATTTCCTCATATCCTAGATCACTTCAACCTCGTACTCAGTTTCTCCAGCAATGACTTCTGGTGGTGGTCTTGTTCTCTGTGCCGGATCTTTTCATTCTTGATAGGGAATTAGTAGTTCTGCATAAAACACTGGGTGGATCCTCAACTCCTTTAGGAGATCCAACTTGTAATTGACTGGCCTATGCTTTGCATTAATTTGATAAGGTCCCAAGTTTCTATCCCCTAGTTTCCTTGTAGGGACTAGCAAGGTTAGATTCTGACTATCTAACATAACTTTATCGCTAACTTCGAATGAAGGCATCGGGCCTCAGTGTCTGTCTGCAAACTTCTTCATTGCATCTCATGCCTGTTCTAGTGCCTTTATTGCTTCTTCTTGATTCTTCTTTATCATAGCCACATAGTCTTGTGTTCCTTAGATTAGAAGCTTGAATCCTAATTCCGGCTGAAATTCATATACCACTTCAAATGGTGTCTTGCCTGTACTAGAGTGAGATCAGCTATTATAGGCAAATTCTGCCATAGGTAGATGTTCATCCCAATCGTCCTGTTGCAAGTTGGAATAGCAATGTAACAGCTGTTCCATTTTTTGATTTACTCACTCTGTTTGACTATCTGTTTGAGGATAATATGCCATACTAAGCTTTGTCTTGATCCTGAGGGCCTGGTTCACCTGTTCTGTAAACCGGCTAGTGAACTGAGGTCCTCTATTGCTGATTACAGTCTTTGGCATCCCAACCTTACTGTAGACATAATTGATCATTAAATCTGCAGTGGTTTTCGAGTTTGTATTTACTGTAGTAGGTATAAAAGTTCCCATTTTCAAGAACCTGTCTACCACCACCAGTATCACATTGTTTCCTTTACTCGTCGTTGGGAGTCCAGTGACATAGTCCATAGTAATTTTGTTGTAGGGCCTTATTGCTATCTGCAATGGTTGCAGAGGTGATTGTGTCTTTCCTCATCGCGCCTTCGTCCTCTGGCACACGTTGTATGTGCGTACATATTCTTTGACCCATTCCCTCATCTTCAACCACCAGACTCTTCTTTCCAGTTTGTCTATAGTCTTCTGTAACCCCGGGTGTCCTGACGCCAGTGCATCATGGCACTGTCATACAATTTCCTTCTTAACTTCTTCATTCGGTGGGATAACCAATTTATCATCCTTCCACCAATATCCTTCTTTAAATGTTCTGATCGCTGGCTCTTTGGATTGTTCATAGGCATCTCAAATCTTCTCTCCCAGTTCTGGACCCCCTATAAGCTCAAATACCCATACTGTGCACATGGGCAGGTCTGATGTTCTGAACAATTGCGGAGAAAGTAGGACTTGTTCTGGCTGGTCCTCTTGGCCCTGTTCATAGTCTGGCCTTCTTGATAATGCATCCACTCGTGAATTCTTGGTTCCAGGTCGATACTCAATTTGAAATCGAAATCTGCTGAGAAACATTGCCCATCTTGCTTGGCGGCCACTTAGCTTCCTAGCTCCTATGAAATATCAAAGATTAGCTTGATCGCTAATTACTTAAATTTTGTATTTAGCTCCTTTCAAGTGGTGCCTCCAATTGCTTAAGGCCTTGACAATCACTAGTAATTCCTTGTCCATTACTGGATAGTTATTCTCAGTGTCTTGATAGGTGTTCGACCAATATCCAATAGGGTGCAAAATTTCATCTTCCCCGAGCTGCGAAAGCACAGCTCCCATCGCAAAGTTTGATGCATCAGTTTCCAGCACAAACTGTTTATTGTGATCTGGTTGTACTAGCATTGGTGCAGTGGTGAAAGCTTCCTTGAGCTTCTTAAAGCTTTTTTGTTATTATTCTCCCCAGGTAAATGTCTTCTTGCCAGACATAAGTTCTGTCAGTGGCCTGGCGATCTTGGTGAAGTTTTTGATAAATTTTTAGTAGAAATTTGCAAAACTGATAAACTTTCAAATGTCTTGCTCGTTTGACAAGTCTGGCCATTCTTGAACTGCTTTTACCTTGTAGGGATCCATCTGCATACCCGATGAAACTCCTGTGCACTGTCTGATAGCTGAGGAGTGTCACAGTTCTTGGGGGCTGTTCGGTAAGATTTAAAACGAGTGGGAAAGAGAAGGGTGATCTTTGGGGGGAAAACTAGAGAAGGGCTGATGCGTCGATCTGGGTTCCGGAGCAGTTCCGGAAGGGATGGAGGAGAAATGGGATTGAAGGCTGCTGGATGTATGCGAGGGGGGGGATTGGATTAAAGGAGATAGGCGAAGAAGCAAGGCGGGAGAAGTCGAAGCAAGGGGGGATCGGCGGTGGCGGTGCGAAGGTAATCGATGTCCTCACAGGTAATCCCTCGATGGATTCGAACCCTGAAGGCGGAAGACGATGAGACGAAGCTTAGAGAAGGACTTCCCCTGAGCGCTGACGATTCGAAGGTGATCCTTTCGAGGATCCGACACGATATAACGGGTTACGACGAGTTACGACGGGTTTCGGTGGGTTACGAAGCGAAACGGAGCGATACGACGCGGAACGAAGCGATACGCAAGGGACTCAAGTGAGACCTCGCGTAGAGGCGTAGGGAGGAGAGATGAGGGTCTCCGACTTCAACACGGGTTGAACTGATCACACTGGGCTCGGGTACGACTGCAGAGCAGGAGACTCGAGGCGTATGAGACAGAACTATCGTGTATTTGTGGGAGATAGAGTCGAGGAGAGTACAGGAAGAGTCGAATTGGTCTCGACTGTAGCTAAAGTGGGTTCAAGCCCGAGCTAAACTGTTTCCTGCTAAAACTCTCGGGCTAAAACTGGGCTCCTACTACAAGTTGCTCGCCTATTTATAACTTTGTCCGAACCTGAGCCATCGGAGCGTCAGGGAGCATAACGAAAGGAAATCGGAAGTGAAAATCATAAGGGAACACACGGGAACAAAGTACGAGGCGAGCATATCTGGAAGGTGGCGAGATAATGACCATAGAGCATAATACGAAATGTGAGCGCACACGGAATAATGAGCATAAGAATCATAAGGAACAAAACAAAATATGAACGCATATGGGACTCAAAAAGGGGAAAAGCCGGAGTGCGTCGCGTCGGGTCGAAACTTGGGAGGTGTCGGGGGCCGATTGCGGATCCTTCAATTTACCTCTCGTGCCTGGGTTTAGTAAGACGAGCTAGCTAAGTCAGCCTTTGTAAGTTTTCGACTGGGTGGCTCGAGCGTCCGAAGGTTCTTCCTACGCAGCGGTCGAGTGCGAGAGGCTACAGTAGTCCGTTCCACTTCGAATCGAATCGATCCGCACCGAGTTCCGCTGTTACGATGCGGATCACCGCGGAACACGTGTCACGTGCGCGATCTCGGACCTAGCGTGTCGGTGCTTCTTACATCTCCCGGTTTCTTGAAATCGTGACTGTCCGCAGTCACACTCCCAATAGGGTTAGACTCGGCGTCTCTAGATTCTTGACGCGTAAAACGCGGTTCGCGACGCGTTCCGTTCATCTATCCTCTCTTCTCTCCGTCATGTCCCAACAACAGCAACAACAACAGCGACAACAGCAACAACCGCAACAGCAGCAACAACAGCCACTGTTCGACGAGATCCCTGTCTCAGCGGAGGGCTTCGTGTTCAGCGATACGTGGCTTTACGGTGTCGGAAACCAGGTCCAGGTCATCGAGCGTTTGCACGAGGACGTGGATCAGAGACGGTTCGTGAGGATGACCGTTGCGCAGTCCGTTGAGAGGGCGGAGGAAATGCGTGAGATCCAGGTGCGCTTTCTTTTCTGTCTTCATCTATTCTCTTCGTTCCGTTCCGACTTCCTGAACTTCATAGACTGCGAGAAAGAGACTCGAGGACCTTCGGCCCGAGTGGGTGCCCATCGATTTGATGTGGCCGCCGTATGCCGCGCGTTTCTGGGCGGAAAGCGTGGTTGCGCTTGCGGATCGTTGCGCAACCCTCAACATCAACTGCGACCAGCTTGATGCGCTCAAGGCTTCGTACCTCGAGGACGAAAAGCGTTCGAAGCCGGACACCGAAGTCTACGTTCAGCAATGGCGCGCGGGTTTGACCGGTCTAGAAGGGGCGATCGGTCGTCACCGCGATCTGCTACGGCCACTGGTTGGCCATTTCGACGAAAGGAAGGACGAGCTGGAGAACACGGTCATGAAGATCGATCTGGACCAGGTGAGTGCTCATTCTCGCTTCTTCTTCAAATCTTGCTAACTGTTGAACTTCTAGCTATGGCGGATGTTTTGGGTCGGTCGTCGTCCTCCCGGCACGGAGATTGACGACGTCTGGACCGAATTCGGGTGGCTCGCTTGGGCGGAGATCCGGGGAATCCTCCTCTCAGCGCCGCTGAAGAGTCACGTCCACGAGGCCCTGCGGTGCTGGACTGCGTATGAGGAGAAGTGCTGCCCGTGCTCGGTCAAAGCCGCAGACGCCCTCGTTGCGCTGCGTTCCGACGCGCATCTCGGCGGATCGGGCCCCTTTTCGTCGGGTATATCCGAATTGACCGAGTCTGCCCTCAGGACGCTGCTGGGTCGTCAAGACTTGAGTCAGGTGGAGCGGGAGTCCGTCATCAGCGAGCTGGAAGATCGTGCGGACCGAGTTTCGTACTTGAGCGAGCTGGAGAAGATGGCAAGCGCGGTCAGGGTTCCGTCGCCGTCTTCGGATCGCGAGAGAGATGAGAGGCCCACGAAGCGGCCTCGGATTGTCGATTATTCGAGCGACGAGGAGTCGGTAGAGGGGAACTGCAACAACAGCAGCAGCAACATTCCTTCTGCTGCCAACGGTTTCTCTTCTGGGGGTCCGGCTGGAGATGACGACTTTGGGGCTTTTGACGAAGCGCCCCTCTTTCTTCCGGACGGTGCTGTCAGCGAGAGCAACAGCAGCAACAGCAATCCTCCGGCTGCGAGCGAGTCTCCGAGTGCAGAACGAATGGAAGAGGATGAGGGAAGCCGAGGCGATGGCGGGGACGGCAGCAGCAGTAGCAGCAGCAGCAGCAATTCGTCTGCTGGTGGCTGGGTCGTGCATGATGAGGGGTGTGAGAGGTGCGCGAGGACAGGCCGGGTCTGTGAGGGTTTCCCTGGGCAGGCCTGTGATTACTGCCGCACGAAGGCCAGGCGGCGATGCGAGCTGGCTACGCACGGGAGGGCTGCGCGTCGCCTGCGGAACGAGCAGGTGGAACGCGAGACGCGCGAAGCTCGTCAGCGCGCAACGGCGCAGGTGCTGAGGATGCCGGTTGCGCCTGTCCTCGAGGTGAGTGACATCGAGGAGTTGGTCGCCGGGACGGACGAGAGCGCCGTCCATTTCCGGATGGCGGCCTTGGAGAGGCGCGCGCGCGTGTTGTTCCGCGCTGCGGATCAACTGCGCAACCTAGCGGAGGAGATGCTGGCCGAGACCAGTGCGCTAGGAAGGGTGGTAAGGGGTGAGGAGGAAGAGTAAGGAGTAAGAGGAGTGAGGAGAGGGGGTAGAGTGCGTCAAAAACGACGCTTTTCGTCTAGTGTCCCCTCATGGGACGAATAAAAACAAAGAAAAAGAAGAAAAAGAAAAAAATAATTTGAACTTTTGTATATATAGTTTTTGTGCGTTTTTGAATGTTATGAATTTTTGTTTGCGGTTTTGACGTTTGGGGTGAAGGTAAATGAGGCGAGGTCGAAGAATAATGGAAGAATGAGGATTGAGATATGAGAAAATGAGAGATTAGAGAAAATAAGCGGTGATTATTGAGTCGAAAGGACTGAGAGAAAAATAAGCTAGTTGCGCTGTTTTGCGCAGCGCTACGCCGGGTTGCGATTCGCAACTGAGCGCATGAAGGTGAACACGCGGTTGAACGCGTATCTCGGTTTGCGCGAACACTTTTCCGAGGGTCTAAATGCGGTTGAGCGCGAATAATTCGAAGGAAGGAAAAATTGAGAGGAAAATCGGGAGAGGAATGAAATGAAACGAATAATCGAAGGGATCTAATAGAAGAAGAATGTCAGTGGTTTGCATGGAAGGTATCAGAACTGAATGGTGTTTATAAGTTGAGGTTTTGAGATTCCGACTGGGCGTCGGAAACGTCGTCTTCTTCTGGTTCGATTGGGGGGTTGGCGTCGTCCTCAAGTTCGTCATCTGCTGCGTTTACGAGTTTAGTAACGGGTACAGAGAGATTCGAACGAGGAAAGTAAGGAATCAGGCGAAACGCAGCTACTCGGATCTTCGAGACTGATCCGTCGAGTTCCGCAATGACATATGAACCGGCCTTTGTTTTGCGTACTACCACGTAGGGTCCTAGGTATCGGGGCTTCGTCTTGCGATTAAGTTCCATTTTGATGCGCGTATTTCGCAACAATACGAGTCGTCCTGGCTGGAAATCGTAGTCTTTGATTTTGGCCTTGTTGATCTCTTCGAATTGCCGCGCGTATGCATGCCGGGCATCGGAAACTAATCTGGCGATTCGATCCAGTTCCTCAGGACGCTTCTGGAGCTGCTTCGCGCGAGTTGCGATGAGTTCCGCAGTCGGAACAGGCGTATCGACCGGGGGGGCTAAGTACGTGGCTTCGGCGAGGTCGAAAGGTAGAATAGGCTCTACTCCGTGTACCATGTAATACGGGGACATTCCGGTCGCCTTCTAGATGGTGATTCTTTCTGCCCAAAATACTGAGTAAGCTTGGTCGCTCCATCGTTTGTCATTACCGTCTACAGCCTTTATCAGGGCTTCCTGCACATCGTAGTGGCGTCTTTCTACAATTCCATTAGCGCGAGAGTTGTATGCTGAGATGCGTATGTGATTGATGTGATATCGATTCTTGAGGTAATCGAGTGCTGCGATGAACGGTTTCCCATTATCTGTTACGAGCTCGGGACAAGCGCCGTATCTGCAAAGGAGGTCTTGGAAAATGAACTGGGCTATCGCTTTGCCGGTTTCTTCGCGCAAGAGTCGAAATTCGGGGTAACCGGATAAAGCGCATCGGGCTTGTACGATGTACCGGTATCCTCCAGACTTCGGCATTACCTTGGTGTCGATGTGTATGCGCTGGAAAATCGATGGTATTGTTGGTACGACCGGGGGAATTAGAATGTTCTTCGTCTGGCGAACTTGGCACTCATGACAGGTGCGCACGTAGTATTTGACGTCTGGACCGAGGGTAGGCCACCAAAATCGTTCCAGGAGTCGAATTCGAACAGAGTATACTCCCTTGTGGCCTAGATCGTCATGCGCTTGCTTTACGAGGTTCCATCTGCGTTCCGGTTCGATTACGACCTGGTGTCGTCCGTTCCGCACCTTCTTCCACAAACGTCCGTCTCTAGCGAAGAAATTTGCCGCGTACCTGATCAGCGCTGCATAGCCACGATCGTCTAACTGATCCGGTCGCTTCTGGCCGATCAAGAAGCTCTTGACGTGATCCAAGCGAGCATCTTTCGGGTTAGCTCTCTCGGAGCTGGGAAACAAGGTCAACGCGATGTCAGTCATCTTCGGGAAGTCAGAGCTGCCGTTTCCCTTCCGGCGTTTACTGTTCGAGCCCTCGAGGTATCCTACTGATCCGAGAGTTGCTTGCGCATTTCCAGGGCTCGATGGGAGTCGTTTCGCTTGGTTGCGCGCACGTAAGTCTGCGCAATACGTCGTAACTGGGTTTTCGATGTAGAATCCATACGTGTCGTCTATCCACTCTTCGTATCCTTTGTCCGGAGGTGGATCTTCGGGTGCCGGGGGTCGTCGAGAAAGTCCGTCGGTGCATTTGAAGTTTGCCGCCGGGATGTGGCGAATCTCGAAGTCGAATAGAAGTATCCCGGCGATCCAGCGGTTGATCGTAGCGTTTGGTTGTAAGTCCGGGTTGTTAATCATGCCTTTGATGTATGCTGCGTCCATTTCTACGACAAGCTTGCGCACCCCGATGAGATATAGTCGCATGGCGTGTAACGTACGAAATAGTCCGTAAAGTTCGATTTTCGGTTGGGAGTATGTTGCTTGCGTGGCATTCCAGTTTATGGAACCGAAGCGATTAATCCTTCTTCGTCCATCTACGTGTTCTTGACCCAAATACCATCCTACTCCGATAATCGACGAATCCACCGCAAGTACAACTTCGAGTTCCGATTGATAGTCTATTGCGCATAGAGCTGGACACCTAATGACCGCTTCTTTCAACTCGTTCATTGATTCCTGTTCTTCGTCTGTCCAATCGAAAATGTTGTTCTTCCGAGTGAGTCGATTGAGGGGGCGTGCTATCTTGGCGAAATCCTTAATGAAAATTCGCAGGACTCCCACTGTTCCGAGGAATCCTTTGACTTCGGTTACGGATCGGCATGGCGGCCAGTCACTGACCTTCTGGACTTTCGATTCGTCTGGCTCTCGTCCATAATATGTCAGTTTGTGTCCGAGAAATACGATTGACTCAACGCCGATCTCCATTTTCTTTCCTGAGTACGTCCCTCCCACTGCCTTGACTCGCTGCAAAATTCGATTTACGTCGCATATATGCTCGTAAATAAATCGCCTAATCCCTGGATTCTCTGGCAGGGTTTCGTAAGAGCCATCCGGGAGTTCGTAGCGCGTTTTGGGACCTAATCCGGGCGAATCGTCTGCATACGGATCGGTACAGTGCGGAATCTCGTCTTGTAGGATGAAAGCGACGTCATTGTGCATAATCTGAAGGGAATTCGTGTATCCCATCGGGAGAACCGTCATTCTGAACGTTCCCAAGGGAGTCTGAAATGTCGTGAGATCTCGAGAGCGTTCGTCTAGAACTCGCTGGTCAAAAGCCACATAGAAATCGAGGCTCGAATAACAACTTCGTCCGCCGCAACGCTCCGCAATGGTCTCTATATTCGGCGGAACGGCTGAGTCTCGGACGGAAACGCCATTCATGTCTTGCAGGTCGAGTATAAATCGAAGGGAGACTCCATCTTTCTTGACTAGGCAAAACCATCGTGATCGGTACGAGGAGTTAGACGGTTCAATGGCTCCATTCTTGATTTTCTCGCGAATCAGGTTGATGGTACGCTCGAGAATACCCGGAGGAATAGGTATGTTCTTGTGTACCCACGGTACATGCGGTACCGTCGGGATGCGAATCGGATCGAAGTATTGCGCATCGAAACTACCCCGTTCCGCTTCCGTCCACGCTAGTGCTCCTTCCTGCAGCATAAGTAGGTTAGCCACTAGCAGCCTTTCTTCGGGCCATAAGAACTGATTCTCGTCAATCCTGAGGGCTTCAAACCGCTCCTTCGTAAGTCTGCCTATGGGCGTAAACGGTTTCGGTTTCTTTGGTATTTCGGACAGTCCTTCGAGCGGGTTCGGATGCCTCCTTCGAACGATCCGAAATTCTTCTGGTAGTACCCCGGGGACGGGCCGTACTTTCTGAGCGACGCGTTTGTACATGAGTACCGCCGGGTCGTCGTCGTCCGGGGTCTCTAGAATACATGATCTATAAGGTCGATTTGAATAGTCAGTAGCGAAACGCATTGGGTCTTTCATCAGCTTCCGAAGCTGGTTACTAAATAGAGAGGTGAAAGCGTCGGAAACATCAATAGAATAGATAGAAAACGTATTGTTGAGGCTTGAACATGAATAATCGCCTACGTCTCGCTGACGTCTTAGTATCAGTTCCTCGACGTCTGCTGAAAACCCTGTTGCGCAACGTTGCGCAACACGTTCCGAATTCCAGTCGCGACCTTGCTATGTCGATTCCTGTCGTTGGGGTCTGATAGCGTTATATGCTGGTCTCCCGAGGTATAATCCTTGGTTTCGCATTCGGTTACTGCGAAGAAGGGTCGTCCGAGTAGCGCCTGAAACGGCGCCTGACGAACGACATGCACTTGCAGGGAAAGATCAATCCCGGCTATCGTAAACTTGGCGTTCGGGATTAGTCCTACGGTGGCCGACTTCGCTGTGTCCGCCATCTCGATGGTCGTGCTCTGGTCCGGTGACAGGGGCACTTGAAGTTTTTCCCAAACGTCTTCCCTAATCAGACACACTGCTGCGCCTTGATCGAGTACGCACTCCACTTCCATCGCGTCCTCCACTACGGCTGTAATCGTACGAAGGGGGAGAGTTGCTTCCGCGGTCACTCCCGACGTTCCGATGGACAGAATCGAGTCCTCAGGTTGTTGCGATGCGGTTCCGCACAGTTGCATGGCGTAACTCGGCGATTCGACGAGATTCACATCGGCAGCGTTATATCTCTTTGCGGTAGTGAGTTCCTTTAGTTGCTTTCGTAGTTCGGGGGCGATCGATAACAGTTCCCTTTGGCTAAGCGTAATGCTCGTGTCGAGCGTCCGAGTGAGCACGTTAGAGACAGCGTTAGAATCTTCAACGGGGACTACGTAGCGGTATTGGGGTTGGGGGTTCGAGGGTTTTCTAATATCGTCCCGCTGCGGTGACGAACGTGAAACCGCCGGGGACTTAGGATTAGGGGGTGGCGACTGCTGCGCCTTCGAAGCCCCTCTTCCCGGCGGTCCCACTTTTGTCGGAATGACTACTCCGTCGAACTTCTGCCTTTTACCAGTCGCCGCTTTCTTCTTTGCCTCGTTGAGCAAGATTTCTAAACGTTCTACTTCGTAATCGGTCTCTTCTGTCTGATCCTCGCCGATTTCCTGGAGCATAGCTGATGCTATCGGCTCGGCCGGGGTTTCCGGGTGCTCGGCGACTTCGATGATGTTGACTGGATGTGACGGGTTCGGCTTTAGCAAGTTGTCAATTCGCTCCATCAGGTTCCGGCCCGAAACCCTACTCGATACGAAGGCTCCGTTTGGCATGACTACTCGTCCGTTCGAGTCACGTAGACACTTTCCGGCCTGGATATACTCGAGTACCTTTGGGCACGACCTTATAAAGTGGCCGGGATCGCTGCAGAACGCACATCCGGGCGTGCGAGCCAATGGGGCCGGTTGCGGACCTGTTGCGATTCGAGGGCCCTGGCCTCTAGTGAGCGATTCCAGTGTTACCTGAAAACCCTTCAGCGTTTCCCAAACTTTACTCAAGTCCGTTTCTTCCTTCTTGACGGTCATTCCATGTCCTCCCGACGACGCGCTCATCGTTGCGCTCGTTCCGCCGCTCATCGGGTCGGATCCGATCTGATCGACTGCGGATCCCGAAAGAATGTACATAGCTGCGTTTGCTACTTTCTCGATGTCGTAGGGGTCGCCCCTCTCGTGGTCCGGGTCCTTGATTTCGAGCCTTTGCAGGATATCCTTCCTAGTCTGGCCCGAAATGCCTCGAAGAAACGCGAATTTCGAGTCGTTCTCGGTAAGTTTGTTGCTGGTAACTAGATACCTGGCTCTGCGTAGGAACTCGCGATGATAAGTGCCGAATTCATCTCTGGTGTGAATACCTTTTTCGGCCCATTCGGCGATGAACTGCTCCAATTCGCCCCTAGAGTATCTCTTGCCGTCTGCCAAACTTGGATAAAGCTTCTTGACGGCCGTTTTGAAATCTCCGACGCTCGCAGGGGCGGCAGAAACTTCGGGGAGGGTCTCCCATACTTCTGCAACGTCAGTCTTCGCATAGTACAGGTACCCACGTCTGATGGTAGTCGACGCATCCCAGTTGGAATCTATTGCGATCGCATCCACGTCGTCGAAGAAGCGGAACAGTTCCTTCGGATCGGAACCGTCGAATACTGGTGCTCTCTTGTCACCTCGAAGAGGTGGTCTAACTGCAGCCATCTGGTTCGATATACGCTGCAACTGCTGATAATTGGTCTGAAGTTGGTTAAGGATCTGCAGGTTACTTCCCAGTCCTTGGAGGTGGTGAGCGAGAGTTAATCCGCTTGGTTGCGACTGTTGCGCAAGCGGATCGACTTGGATCGCTTGATTGGAGGTTTGAGGCTGTCTGAGCCTAGCGGGGTCTGGGTAATCGAGTCGAACAGTGATATCCTCAGGCGACGAGGATTCTTGCTCGGAGAATTCGGTAGGTAGATCGGTTTCTTGGAAACTAAAAGGAGACGATTCGGCCGACGGCTCGAACGATGGTAGGGTACTGGACTCGGTCAGAGGTGAAGGTTGAATTACTGAAGAACTTAGCGACGATGCTGTGGTGCTTCTAGCGCTTGCCCTCTGCCTAGGTGTCCGAGGTGTGACTTGGGGTAAGGCTTGGTGAACTACGGGGATACGGGCTGATTGGCTTCGGGTAGTCCGAGTACTACCTGGAGTTTGGTTACTCGTTTTGGACGAACAGTGAATTTCCCCCCTCGCCGGGGGCTCCACTTGAAACTCCTGTGCACTGTCTGATAGCTGAGGAGTGTCACAGTTCTTGGGGGCTGTTCGGTAAGATTTAAAACGAGTGGGAAAGAGAAGGGTGATCTTTGGGGGGAAAACTAGAGAAGGGCTGATGCGTCGATCTGGGTTCCGGAGCAGTTCCGGAAGGGATGGAGGAGAAATGGGATTGAAGGCTGCTGGATGTATGCGAGGGGGGGGGATTGGATTAAAGGAGATAGGCGAAGAAGCAAGGCGGGAGAAGTCGAAGCAAGGGGGGGATCGGCGGTGGCAGTGCGAAGGTAATCGATGTCCTCACAGGTAATCCCTCGATGGATTCGAACCCTGAAGGCGGAAGACGATGAGACGAAGCTTAGAGAAGGACTTCCCCTGAGCGCTGACGATTCGAAGGTGATCCTTTCGAGGATCCGACACGATATAACGGGTTACGACGAGTTACGACGGGTTTCGGTGGGTTACGAAGCGAAACGGAGCGATACGACGCGGAACGAAGCGATACGCAAGGGACTCAAGTGAGACCTCGCGTAGAGGCGTAGGGAGGAGAGATGAGGGTCTCCGACTTCAACACGGGTTGAACTGATCACACTGGGCTCGGGTACGACTGCAGAGCAGGAGACTCGAGGCGTATGAGACAGAACTATCGTGTATTTGTGGGAGATAGAGTCGAGGAGAGTACAGGAAGAGTCGAATTGGTCTCGACTGTAGCTAAAGTGGGTTCAAGCCCGAGCTAAACTGTTTCCTGCTAAAACTCTCGGGCTAAAACTGGGCTCCTACTACAAGTTGCTCGCCTATTTATAACTTTGTCCGAACCTGAGCCATCGGAGCGTCAGGGAGCATAACGAAAGGAAATCGGAAGTGAAAATCATAAGGGAACACACGGGAACAAAGTACGAGGCGAGCATATCTGGAAGGTGGCGAGATAATGACCATAGAGCATAATACGAAATGTGAGCGCACACGGAATAATGAGCATAAGAATCATAAGGAACAAAACAAAATATGAACGCATATGGGACTCAAAAAGGGGAAAAGCCGGAGTGCGTCGCGTCGGGTCGAAACTTGGGAGGTGTCGGGGGCCGATTGCGGATCCTTCAATTTACCTCTCGTGCCTGGGTTTAGTAAGACGAGCTAGCTAAGTCAGCCTTTGTAAGTTTTCGACTGGGTGGCTCGAGCGTCCGAAGGTTCTTCCTACGCAGCGGTCGAGTGCGAGAGGCTACAGTAGTCCGTTCCACTTCGAATCGAATCGATCCGCACCGAGTTCCGCTGTTACGATGCGGATCACCGCGGAACACGTGTCACGTGCGCGATCTCGGACCTAGCGTGTCGGTGCTTCTTACACCGATTGGTTGACCACAAATCCTAAATAGTCGAGTTCTTTCTTTCTGAAGTAGCACTTCTCTAGTTTACAGAAAAAGTCTGCTTTCCTTAACCTGCGCAATACCTCTGCTAGCAGGTCCCAATGTTCCTGTTCCGTTTCTGCATATACTATAATGTCGTCCAAATAAATGAGTATGCCCTGTCCAATCATGTCCTGAAAGAGCTCATTTATTGCATGTTGGAATACCGCAGATGCATTCATTAATCCAAACTGCATTATCATCAGCTGGTATACTCCCATGTGAGTCCTGAAGGTGGCATACTTCTCATGCCCAGGGTGTATTCAAATGTTGTTGTACCCACTTCACAAATCCAGTGTAGAGAACTATTTGGCATGTGCAAGATCGTCTGGGAGCATATGTAGCAGGGGCATCAGCTGGTGATCTGGAATGACCACCGCATTCAGTCCTCTGTAGTCGATAACAATTTGATACTCCAGCTTGCCATCCTTCCCTATCATCTTCTTAGCTACTATGAATACTGGTGCACAAGTGTTCACCTTTTCTTCAGCTAGTACTTGATTTCCTACAACACAAATCTATCCCTTCTTTAGATCCTCGTGAATCCATTCTTCTACTGCTCGCTTTTCAGCAGGAGTGAGTGGATATACCGGTCCAGGTTCCAGGAGCTCGATCTTCATATCCCATTGGCTCGAACTAGGTAGCTGCTTAGCAGCTTCCTTGTCAAACCTATCCCTGAACTCCCATATTTGTTTCAGAAGAATTTCTTCAAGAGATTTATTGCCAGCAGGGTCAGCTTTCTCTTGAGCATACTTTTGTGCTATGCTGTTGTACTTGAGAAGGCGTTCTCTCTGTGATGTGACCTGTCGATGTTCTAGATAGCAGATCCAGTGAGGAGGCTTGGGTGGCCTACCTCTTCGAGAGGCATCCTCCACATACATCGAGGTAGCAGGCTTGTGTGATCCTAGGGTACCCTTGAACTCCATCTCAGATCTAGCTCTTCTCTCTAGCACTTTTCCTTCCACTTTGGGTGGCTGCATGACTGAGTCAATAGGTGTGCACTATCGGTGCCCCTTCTGCCCCTGCGAGAGTCCCTGCTCCATTGCAGCATAATTCGAAATGAACCTGTTACCTCTACTATTTGTTTTCCCTATTGGAGCAGGGCCCTGCATTTGGTTATCAAACCGTGGTCTTTATGAGTGCACTTGAGCTCTCAAAGCTAGCCTACTTGATGATTATGGCATACTAACTTCGGCCCTGTGCTAATTGAGTGAGACTACCCTCCCTTTGGGGTGGACTACTTTTCTAGACACTAGCCTACCCTTGAATGACATCTCATGTCTAGTCACTCCTCAGTTTCTCATAGGAGGAGATCTCGCTAGGTGGCTGAACCTAGTATGCTTCGTGGCCTTAGTTCCACAGCACTCCTGACCCGAAGTACTCTTGCTTGTATCTCTGCTTTGTGTGGTGAAGTTAACCAACTGCTTTTGCACTGCCAGGGTTGAGTCATTGTGGCCCTCGTGCATGGATGGAGGAGTCCACTCCACCCTAATACTCTTTATAACAGAGTTTGATTCTGTACCACTTCCTCCACTCTTCTGTTGATGCATCTTGAGTGGATCAGGTGCATAGTGTCTAGGTTTTCCTCCTTTTGGTGGCATACTAGGCTTCTTCCTTCTAACTGTATCTGATCCTTCTGCATTGATTGTCATTTGTACTTGTATTTCTTCCTGCACACTTGCTTGTGCTTCTGATGTCATTGGCGAGGCTACTGTTCCTAAGTTTCCTTGAATTGCTAATACCTGGAGATGTGCCATATACATGCTGCTATATTCATTGAAGAGTTCATTGTGTCTTGCGCCCTTGTCCATATCTCTAACTATAGTGCGGTATACCATTCCATCTGCTTCCTTGAGACTGTCGAAGTTGTGCCAGTTCTGTTCGTCCTTCGTTATTTGGCACTTGTCCCCAAACCAGAAGAATTTCCATCTCCCTTCTTGTTTGGCAAAGGAGAGTTCTGGTGGTTTGTGCATGACTTCGTCAAATGTTGCAAGCAGTGCTGTTGATTCCTTTTCTTTTCCTTTCTCGAGTGGTACTATCATAGTTTCTTCTTTCTCTTTCTGGGTTTCTTGTCCTGAATTGATGTCGCTGTGGTAATAGACCCTGGTTTCCCATTCTTCTTCCTTTTCGTCATCTGCATCCCATTCAGGTGGAATGTAGTCTGGGATTCTACACTATTTTCTGTGCTTTCGGAGTTTCCTTGGGGCTAGGAATAGCTGTATAGAATGCAAGCGGGCTGTCCTATTAAAAGCAATTTCCTTTCCACCTTTGCAAAGGATTCCCTTAGTCCAGTCGATGGTTGGCTTATGCTGTTCAAGCTAATCATTTCCTATGAGAAACTTGTCTTTGTATGTATCCACCACTGTGATGTCTATTAAACCTCTTGTAATCTCTGTGTCCACTATTGCTCTGACGTTCCGAGTCCATCCACCATGATTAATCGATCCATCGGCATTTCAGATGGTATAGTTACCTTCTGCAGGCACTGTTCTTAGTCCTAGGCTCTGTACAACCGTAGGGCTAATAGTAGTGATTGCAGATCCGGAGTCAATCATAGCCGAGAGATTAACCTTTTTCTGTCCCTGAATGACATCAATGGGTATAGTAGGATGGTTGGAATTTGGTCTAGCAATAGTCCATTAGCGCTTTATTTCTTGTGTGTCCTTCGAGCTCTCACTAGTGTCCAATGTCGACTGGTGGCCCTTCAAAAATCCTCCTCCTCAGAATCCTCCTTGAGGGGATATGAAGCCTGTTTCTTATGTCTTGGTAACTTTATCTATTTATCCAGTAGTTCTTCTATCTCTGAATCGCTGCTAATCCTAACTTTCTGGCATTTTAGGAAGTGGCCAGTCTTGCCAGATCGTCTCTTCTGCACCCATCTCTTGTAGTTGGTTTGGTGTCCACAGCTTCTCTATTGTTCTCACCCTACATTGTTGCAGTCCTGTGCAAAGTGACCTGTTTTGCCGCTGTAGTGCGCCGCACTAACCTGTACCGGTCCAGCGGCACAGGCCTGTAAGGGCGGTACTCCCCTATGCCATACCCAGGACACCCCGCGTACTATTGTCAGCAAACCAGCCTTCGCCGCCGTTACCCATAATACAGCCTGCTCAGCGGCCGCCGGACCTTCGGCGGCCTAGGAACAGCATCCACGCCGCCGCCGCCGCCGACCATACGAACCGGCGGCGACGCCTCCACTCCTATCTTATGATCACCTTGTCCTCCCTTCGACCAAATCCTAGTTCCCCTTCTCCAGCCTCTCTCAAGAACGGTTCCGCCGAATCCGGTGACTCCGGGCTTCGGAAGTGCTCGCACGGCGGCCGGATACGCTGCGGCGGATGTATATCGCGCCATCGCGGAGGTGTATGCCCGCCGCCGCGCCGGCTGGGTGAACGATAGCCAATCTCAGGTCCATTTCGTTGATTGTTTCATATTCTTATCATCCCACATTGTACGCCGAGCGCGGTAGCGCGCCCGGCGGCCGTCCGTATATTCCCCTTTTTAGTTTTATTCGACCCCTTGGCGTTTCAGATCTATATAGAGCGCGCCCTGACCGATCCGAACGGCCCCGACATTCGACACGACGTACCAGCACTCCGCCGTTCCGATTGGGGCGCCCCCAGGTCTTGGTGGCTTGGCGGCGCATCTCGGCGGCGGCCCCCGCCGTTGCGGCGCGCCTGTCACGCCTCGCCGCCCGCCGCTTTAAGTGATATTTCTTATCAAGGACTCATAGTATATATAGAGAGCATGTATCTATCCTAAAAAGCAGCAGATATACACTCTAGAACGCAGCTACCAGAGACCAACCACAAGTAAAGAAGCCTCCTTCAAGAAACCAGTATATACAAAGAATCAGACAGCCGGATCGGGCGAACTCCCGGTCACGTGCCCTCGCCGATCCCATCCTGACGGCGTGGCCCTGGATCTCACAGGATAGAAGCCGCCGAGCTCATTCGCCGCCCTGGTCGTCTCCCCTCTGCGCAGCTGTCACTCGTCTAGTAATCGCTCCGGGAACGTCCCACTCATATCTGCATCGCCGTCTCTCTCTCTCTAGCCTCCGCCGCCGCTCGAGCCCTGAACATTTGTGATTCTTCCTCAACGCCTCGACGCAGCCGTCACTCTTCTAGGCATCTGTTATACTTCGTCGACGCCTCGACGCAGCTGTCACTCTTCTTGTGTTCACCCCTTCCGTCGGCGCCGGCGCCCCTTTTCGACTGAGTCCAGTCTCCCACTTCTCGCCGCCTCCGCCGCCTCCGCGTCGTTCCACCGCCGACACTACTCCCCTTTTAAGTGGTGTCGACTCTCTCTCTCCCGCACCCTCTCTGTGTCGCTCCGACGTCATCTCCCCGACTACCAGGCGGAATTGCACTGGTGCGAACCTCCGCCGGCCCCGCACCCAGTCCACCGCTGCGACCCCTTCGCCGGTTCAGTCGGACTCGGCGATCCCTATACAGTCGCCGAGGCCCGGATCGCCGCGGCGAGTTATTCGAAGGCGCGGCGGATCTGCCCTAACGGCCAGATCCTTGTACATCTGAGCTGAGTGTCGCTTCTGAAAGCCTGTAGGTAGTCTGTAGATCTGGTAGGACCTCCCCTTTTTCCTCTCGACACCTTTGACATCGCCTCCCTGTGGTCGAATGCCGCCGCCGCCGCCTTTGTCCCTGTCTAGGAGAGTCTGATAGCCTACACCGCATGCCCAGCATACCCTAGAATTTTCACCTCGGGAACCCCTAGTAAAGCGCCTAGACATATCGATGTCTATAGGCTCACCCAGAAACTCAGCTGGATGACAAGCTTCTGGGGGCACTAGCATGTACGATACTGCTTGCCCATTTTTAAACATCAGGATGTATTTCCTATTACTACCTATTACCTTGGCAGCTATTAGACTGGCCTCTAGATTGCTAGTGTTCTCTTGCCATTGGGTCAGGTCCCAAGTAGGGTGGTCTATATTCATAAGCAGTGCCTTTAGGATAGCCTGATTGAGTCCTCTTTTGTACTCGTAAATCAGCGCTTGATGATTATAATGACTTAGTAGCCTCATTCTGATGTCATTGAAGGCCCTGTTATACTACTTCACCCACGCCTGCTCCTGATAAATTGTCCTAATATTTTGCTCGGCTTCTTCTTGAAGTCCAAAAATGCCATTATGGTTGAGCGCTAGTTCGTTCCATAGGTCGTCCTTGTCATCCCATCCACCCTTCTTGTTAATAACAAGCTCATTGTTTGCATCTCACTTGTAGATGGTGAGTAGTTGATTCCTATTTATAGCCCATTTGCCATTAACCCAAGTCTGAGCTTGTCCTCTCAGACATTCTAAAATGATCTTAACCCTCTTTTGTCAGTCACTCGGATGTTTCTCATTCAACCGACTGATCATTTGGTTCTGAAAGTTTTCAAGTGACTCATAAGGGTTTCCCTTAAATAAGGGATACTTCATGATGTCTTTGTTTGACATATTGACCTAGATGAATTCAATCAACATTTTTTTATGAGTATCACTAAAATTCAGCACATTATAATAATACATAGTTTAGTAGCTAAGTTATCCAGCGAGTACCGCCTCTGCTTTTCAACTAGTCACCTTACCCTTCCTGCCTAGTTGGTTCTTGGGCATCTTCCTTCCTCTTAGCAAGCTCCCAGCTCTAAACCAAGGCCTATCTCCTTTATTCCCAAGCTTTGAGTCTTTCTTTGCCACTTTCGTGTTCCTTGCTTTCCTCTTCAGTCTTCCAGTCATTGTTCGCATCAAAGTACTTGTTGTTTTTGCTGGTTGGCACTTCTACATTGTGACCTCGCACCCATACTACTCTTGTCATGTTCGCTACCCCCTGCATTGGCTGTCCTACTACTACGTTGAGAAACTCTGGCTGAGCAGGGCAGCTGCTAGAATGCAAGATAGAACTATAAATATAGTCAGAGTCAGGGGAGTACTCACTTGCCGCCTAGAGCCTTTCTTCTCTCTCCTTAAGCTCACGAGCACTTGGAGTAGGCAATCCTAGTGGTGAGTCCTGGTGCAGGTACTGGATGTTGTTCCTTTTAATGTAGTGGCCGTTCTAGCCCAGCCGTTGAATTGCTCCTTCAACGAGCTCTCCCTGTTCATTCCACATGAGCTCCCATATACCTGTCCCATAGCCCATAGGTCTCATCTGTCATTGGATGGCCAAGGGTGTGGTGACTCAGGTATTACCTCTCTTAGCAATGTTTCAGCTTGCTGGTCCAGGCTTTCAGGTTGTATGTCGGTGGAGATGTAGTCCAGGAGATCTTCTTTGACCTCGATGCTACCTTCGACTTGCTGTTCCACTTGGGTGAGCACAGCAGGCACTACCAGCCCCTCTTGTGCAACTACTTCTGCAGCATAGCTTCTAGATGCCTCTGCTGCTTGTTGTCACACTTGTGATGATAATTGTCCATTATGAGTTATCATATTTTCTGGCTCTCTGCTCTGGCAGATGGTCTTGACTACTTGATCTACAAAATGTTCGCCTGGAGTGCCTACCAGGTTCGTCTGAGAGATCAGGCCTGGTATCTGGTCGTCATTGGAGTCTGAGCTCATGCTTGCAAAGCGATTAGCTAGACGCAGGCCTCTATCTTGCAGTAGAGAGTTGGGGCTCAATCTTGCCCCTCCTTGTCTTGCTCACTGTGTGAGGTAGGATTGGCGAAGCCTGAGAGTTTGCTGCATCTGATGAATACCTTCTGTGATTGAGTACTGGGCGGCGAGTTCTTCCTCTGCATTGCTGATTCGAGCCCAAATGGCTTCTACCTGTTCAACCAGATAGCTAGCTTGAGCGTGTAGCTGCAGAAAGTCTACACCGCACATTCAAACGACCTCTTGCTGGGAGTTAACCACCTGTTGGACAAGGGCTGACTGACTGTCCTGGATAGCTATTGTGACTGCTCTCAGAATTTGAGCTTGCAGTAAACCAAATATGTAGTTGAGTTGTACATCCCATAGTTCACCTTCCTGTTTGGCATTCGCATTGACTGCCTCAGTGATCTGATCTCCAACGTGACCCAAAACATGTGATAAGAAGTCCCCAAGCATCTCTCCTTCTACTATGAGGTTCTCTGAATACTGAGAGCCTATGTCATAAAGTCGAGCGACAGTAGCAGTAAGAGTTCGGAGAGACCAATCAATACTTGTAAGTCGGAGATCGAGATTGATGACAGCATGTTGGAGGGCAGAGATAACTTCGTTGGGTTGCCTGTTAGCACTGACCATTCTGTCCAGGCATCCATGTAGACTGTTGAGTCGTTCTCTAATGTGAGCCAGAGCAGATTCTATGTGTTCTCCAGGTCCAGATTGAGGAACTGCCAGTCATTGAGTCTGGAGTAGAAATCTCTGACCGGCACAACGGAGTGGGAAACTTCCTTCACTGTCTTGCCATTCCAACCACATCCATAGTGTTCCAAAGCCTCGAAGAAGGCTGACTCGACCTTAGAGTTGTTGAGCAATGATGAATACCAGGGAAGAAAACCAGATGATGCAGAGTATAAACCAGAGACTAGTCCAACCAGCTTGCCACAGTTCCATCGGTGACATAGCTGTTTCGTGCAAGAGTAGTTGCCTAAGTATATTTGTAAGAGGACTTGGTGGAGGAAATGTGAATGTTCGAGTAGGGTGTATTCGAGTGCTTTATATTCTTGACATAGAGCGAGTAGTTCTTCTTCAGTGGGCGTTGGACCTCTAAGTGCTTCCCAGTTGACACTGTGTCCATTTAACAGATTGCCCGCATGTACAAGCAAGAACTTCCTTCCAACTCTTCCGTGTCTTTCAGCAGTGATTTGAAGCTCCAGGGCAGATAGTATAACCGACCAGTAGGGTTCTAAGATAGGGGTCTTTGAGTGCTTCTTACCTCAATAGAAGTTTATTGTGCAAAATGCTGAGTTTACTTCCTCCTCGAATGTATGGAGTGCTCTAACAAAACTCCGATGGAGTGTATAAGCCTGCTTTAGCTGTTGACGATACACTTATCAGTGATCAGCTAAGTTGTATAACAGGCACAGAAGGAACCCTCCCAGGGCAGAGCAATACTTACTGATCAATAGTGGGTATTGCACTATGAAACAGCAAGATTGTTTATCCCAGGATTGGAGCAAAATTATAATGTTAGTGTTAGAAGTGTGATTCTGACACTCTTAGTATTTTGTAGTTTATTGTTCTGTTTATATTCTTCCTTATGTCCGCTTTCTTGATCATGTTTTTAAAGGAATGAGCTTAACGGGTCTTCAGTACGAAGACATACGTACGGTGATACGAGAGGAAGCGAATCCTTATATTACACGATAGCCTACCAGAGGCTTTTATATACTACTGATACAGCACGTGCTAATGTTACATAATACAAGATAGAGTTTCCGTCTCAATACTCCCCTTCAATCTAATAAGGTTATATCTTCTTAGATTGTGATTAACCATCGGTCAATCCTATTAACGAATTTAAATGATTGAATTGTTTTACATTGAGTGATTTCGTCAATGTATCAGCTCTCTGATTTGTAGTGTTAACATATTCAACTCGAATCGAATGATTTTGAACATAACAATGTACGAATGCTCTTCTTCGATCTAGATGTTTCGTTCGAATGTCATGAGAAAATTCTTCAGAATTTACTACTTTGATTGCTGCTTGATTGTCTGAATACAATGTAATTGATCGTTCATTATCTTTCAAATTTAATTCTTCGGTAAAATGCTTTATCCATATAGCTTCTTTAGTAGCATGTTGAAGTGCTTGGATTTCAGCTTCGTAAACTGAAGCTGGTACTAAATCTTGTCGTTTTGATGACCACGAAAACGATGAGTTTCGAATTGAGAAAATATATCCATTTATCGCTTTATATCCTTCAGTTATTGCTCCGTCTGAATCGCAATATCCATCTATTATTAGCGGATAGCGTCCTCCAAGCTTTAACCATTTGTCTTTTGTTGTATTTAAATATGACAAAGCATATCTCGCAGCATTAATATGATTTTTATCTGGGTTTTGTAAATGACGAGCTAACTGACCGGCAACATATGCCACATCGGGTCGTGTTGCGTCAGCTGCATAACGAATTGATCCTACTAAACTCATAAACAATTTTCTGTCTTCAAGATTTGGTTCTCCATAATTTGAAGTTAATTTGCTTTTTGGTATCATTGGTGTTTGACGTGTTCTTTCTTCTTCTATCCCAAATCTCGTTGTAATATCTTCTATATATTTCTTTTGTCTTAATGATATAGTCTGATCGAATCTATTTCTTTTCATCTCAATACCTAATAACCAATGGATTTCACCATTGTCGGTTAAGTTTACGAATTTTTTGATATCCGATATTAATTTATCTTTTATGCCTTTGGTTTGGCTTATTATTGTAATATCGTCTACATGCATAAATGTGATCAAATCTGGTTTTCTTAAAGTCCATCGGTAAAATACCGCATAATCTTCAATTGATCTCGTTAGTCCAGCGGTGTTTAATATTTCATTAATTTTCTTATACCATCGTCAACCTGATTGTTTTAAACCGTATAATGCCTTTTTTAATCGTAGGACTTGTCCGGGTTTTATGTTTTTACAAAAATTTCCCGGTGGTGGTCGCATGTATATGATTTCGTCATCATTTAGTTCTCCATACAAATATGCTGATTTAATATCAATTTGATGAATTTCATAATCATTGGCTGCTGCCCAATGTAATAATAATCTCGCTGTTGATAGTTTCGCTACAGGTGCAAATGTGTCTTGCGAAAAATAATCAATACCATCTATTTGGCTGAATCCTTGTGCAACTAATCTGGCTTTATATTTGTCAATCGTTCCATCAGCTTTATATTTTATATTGTAAACGAATCTTGAACCAACAATATTTGTATTTGGTGGTGGATATTCATATATCCATGTATCGTGTTCTATTAAAGAATCTACTTCATTTTTCATAGCTTCTCGCCATTTGCTGTGATCAGGTCTTTTGAATATGTCTAAGTATGTTATTGGTGTTTTCATACTTTTGTTTAGTTCGAGATTAAATTCAGTTAAGAAAATTGAAATATCTTCTTGTTTTTCTATTGCTAGGCCAGCTTCTCGTTTCTTACGAGATGGTTCACGATGTCTCTGTAGTCTTTCTTTCATTGTTGTTTCGTTATTCTCATTATCGTTATTAGATGGTTGCTGTTCTAATATTTCTGATGGATCAATTTTATCTTTCTCCCCTTGAGTTCGAATTTGTTTTGAAATTATGAACTCGACATTTCGTTCTGTTGTAACTTTTGAATCATGGTATACGAAAATTCCGTCTTTTGTATTTGAGTCATATCCGACAAATTTCCCTATAATTCCTTTATTTTGTAGTTTATTAACATTTTCTTTTCGATAAATGACGTCTTGACCGAATTCATAAAGACCGTCTAAAATATAATTGGCAGTAAATCATTTTTTAAATGGAGTTTCAAAATTTATTGCGCTTTTTGGGGATCTATTTGTTATAAATAATGCATGTTGTGCTGCATAATACCATAATCGTTGCGGTAAATTTTTTGCTGTTAGCATTGATCGTACGTGGTTAAAAATAGTTTGATGCATTGTTCTGCCACACCATTTTGTTGAGGTGTATCATGTACCGTAAGTTTTCGAATTGTTCCTTGAGAATCGAGATAATCTGTAAAATCTTTTGATAAAAATACAGAATCATTATCCGATTGTAATGTTTTTATAGTTACTCCATTATGTAATTTTATCTTCGTAGAATATTTTATGTATTCAGTATATGCGTCATTTTTATGTTTTAATGGTAACATTTCTGACCATCGCGTTGAGTCATCAACTAAAGTTAATAGATAAGATATCGAATTTAATGCCAATGTTGGTGCTGGACCCCATATATCCATATGAAAAAGATCACCAAAGTTATTTGCTAATGGCGATTTCCTTTGATGCGGAATTATATTTCGTGAAATGTTTGCTTTTGTGCAATCAATACAATTTTTTGTTGTGTTGTCGTCTATAACTTTTTCAGTTATTATCTCTGGATGATCTTTTAACATTTTTCGTATATAACCATAACTTATATGTCCAAGTTTTCGATGTAATTCATCAATTGTTATTGTGGCGATGATATTTGGTCTTAAATTAGGGTCGTTATAAATTCTGACTTCGTATAATTTTCTTTCCGACCTAATTATTGTTCCTAGATGTCGGTTATTTTTTATTATAGTGCAAATATTTTTTTCCGTTATAAATTTGAAGTCGTTATCACACATTACTGCTTGTGAGATCAAAGTGCATTTGAATTTTGGCGATAAATAGACATTTGACAATTTTATTATCGTACAATTTTCAGACGTGCAAATATTGTTGTTCACTTTGAACAAAATAAGCTTCACATCGCCTTTTTGAGAAACGGTGATGGCGGTGTCATCGGCTGTCCTGACTGTAATTGGTTCACAGTCAGTAATGTTCGTTAAAATTTTTCGATATGGTGTAACATGGATGCTAGCACCAGAATCAAGTAGTGCGTTTGCAAAACTCACCGTTTCAGCATATTCCATTTGCGTATCTTCAGGTATCGTCGTTTCACGTTCGATAATGTTCACTTGTTTGCCACGTTTGATGGCTGCTTTCCTGATCGTCTCTGGTGATGCTTCGCCTTTGAGGTTGTTAGGGTGAAAACCCATTTCGATTAGCGCGTCTTCATTGGCTTTGTACCAACCAAATGTATGACCGCCAGTGATCGGTTCGAGTAGCTGCGGAAGTGATTTTTCGCCATAAAAAACTCCGTCGTCATCGGGGTCTTGTTCCATCGATAGTTGTCTAAAGAAATCATCGACATAATTTGTGCCGGCTGGTGATTCGGATGCCAGTTGAGTAGCGACAGTTTGTTGTCGTTTCGCAGGTGGTTCGAACGGATTATTGGATGCTTGCCAGAGTCGAATACGCTTTTGATTCTCGTTAACGTTGTCATCGTCCGAAAGATCAAGCGTTGTTGGTTGTGGAGTTACCACTGGAAAGTTAGATTCGGGAGACAAAGTCGGTGTACCTGAACGCATTTGAGCCATATTCACTTCTTCGATGCGCGCTGAGTTAGATGAGGGTAATGCGTAAGAAGGAATGATAGCTTGAGCAGCCGCATTCGGATTCAAATAATTCGCTGGTGCTTGCGTAAGCGAAGATGTTGATCCAACGTTGTTTGGACGAGTTTGTCGAATTTTGACTGTTTGGGGCGTAGGTGGCGCACGGCAATCTTTTGATAGATGACCGAATTTCTTGCAATTGAAGCACTGAGGTGCTCCCGTTATCGCATGCGTAAACGGGGTAAAGGGTTTGTGGCTAAAGTTTGATCGGCCTCTACCTCGTCCACGAAAAGAGTTTCGATCCCAAGAGCCTTTCCAAAAAGGTGTCGAAGATCCGTGATAATTTGTATTCGAGGGGTGTTGATAATTCGTGCCCCTATTCATGCCGCGTTGGTATTGCGACCGATGAGAAAAACTTCGTGCTCGGGTGGAAATTGGTCTCCCCCGAAAGGGACTTGGGTGAGAAGACGGTTGTTTCTGCGCCACATAATTTGCAAAAGCCGCACGTAGTTCGGCGATTAGTTCGTTCGGTGTGATAGACCTAATGGGTTGTCCCGCAGTTCGAGTAGCATTGTAAAAATCTATACGCGCCTGTAACTGTTGAAAAACATAGCTATACTGCGGTGGGGTTGAATTCTGAATAGCCGACAGGTACGTGTCGTCTGTCGGTGTCTTGTTGTGCTGCGCGAGTAGGCCATAAATTTGTTGTAACTTGTCTAAAGTTTTATCGAATTCGGTAATGTGTCCTCGAACGTTAAATAACTTCGATACTTCTATTGCAGAAGTAACTGTTGTGCGCACGTCAAACCTTGTTCGAAGATAACCCATAAATAAAATGACGGTTTGAAAACCAATCATATTCGCTAGAATTGTATCGGGTAGTCTCGATTGAAGGACAGAAATAAGTTGATCGTTGGTTCGTTGACCGTCTATGTCAGTTGCCTCAGGGGTAGCAATCAAATGATCACCTAACCCCATTGCACGTATCGTTGTGTAAACACGTATGTTCCACATTTTGAAATTAGAACCGTTCGGTTGCAATTTTTCGATGCCCTTGAATGCTTCGTTAACATCACGGAATTCGAGATCCGGAGTGTAAAAAATGTGGGCGGGTGGTTGTGGTGGTGGTGTAGGCACTGGAGCTGGTGGTGCTTGTGCTGCCATTGAAGATGAAGATGATGATGAAGAGCTAGATGAGCTAGAAGGTATTGATGGGCTAGGAGGCGGATTGTTCTGATTTTCAGACGGTGTTCGTGGTGCGCTTATATGCGTTGGATGAGAGCTTACTCGAGTTTGCTGGCTCGCATGATCAGTTTCATTTGCAGATTCTTCATCTTCATTTTGCTCATTACGAGTTTCATCTATTGGGTTAATTTCCGTTGCGTCTTGTGATTCCCCATATGGTAATTGAGCTAACGGAACTTTGGGTTGCTCGGGAATATTGATTCTTTCGAGGTAAGGTTCCTCAATTCTTGGTTGCGCCTCTCCCGAGTGCATGAATCTGCCCTGTCTCATTACCACAACGTTAATTGTTTGTGTTGCAGCATTTCTTACTCTATGAGGTCGTCGTTGTTGCTGTTGATGTTGTGGTTGTTCAATCGGAGCATAATGGTAAAAACGTCTATGTTCGGTAGTAAAAGTTACACGATTTCCCTGTGAACGATTATACTGTGTTGTTGTTTGGCTCTCTCCATCTCTCTTTCCATCCACCCTGTGCCAGTCATCTCGTGCTGCTGGATATTCATCAGGCGTACTCTGTCCCGTCGTTCTGTATGAAGCGTGTGCGGTGATAGTTGACATTCTTTTACCCCAGGAAATAATATTTCGTCGTATTCGTAGTAGTTTCGATATATCCTGTACGGAACCAAATTTTCTGGATCGCGTTCTAGGAATGTAGTAAACGTGTATGTTCTCGTTGTTATGTGCACCGTATCGACGAATGTTAAATCCGAATAAATTTTCTTTGCGGGGTAGGCAAGGCTCATAACCTTTTAAAGGAATGAGCTTAACGGGTCTTCAGTACGAAGACATACGTACGGTGATACGAGAGGAAGCGAATCCTTATATTACACGATAGCCTACCAGAGGCTTTTATATACTACTGATACAGCACGTGCTAATGTTACATAATACAAGATAGAGTTTCCGTCTCAATATTTTGGTGTTCTGGACTGGCCTTTTGGTGTGTTCCTAGTGTTCCCATCATCCTCTGCACCCTTCTGTGCAGTTTCCACAGTCCCAGAGCCCTCTGCCTTCTTCTTTGGCCTTTATTAGTGCCAAATCTCCCCAAAACTCTGCTGCTTGATTGCTCCACAACCATCCAGCTGTTTTCGACACCCTTTGGCACGTTTACTCGGCCCATATAGGTCTACTGTCCTGCCGAGTTTCAGCCTGATCCGTCGCGATTTGACACCGCTATAGCCCTATCACTTTTGGCTATTTTCGAAGTTGCATTGCCTATCCCGGGTGAACCGCTGATCCGTTTCTCACGAAATTTGGCACGTCTATTTGGCCTATTTCCGCGTCCCCTGTCGCGAAGTTTCAGCCAAATCGGTCAAGAACTCGCCGACTTATTGAAGGATCTTTGTTTTGCACTCTATTTTGGCAACTTTCGATTTTCTCAGCAACCGCTGATCCGATCCGGACACCCTTTGGTGTGCATACGGCTCCCATACCTGTGCATACTTCCACCAAGTTTCAGCCTGAGCGGCCGCGGTTTAACTGCGCTGTGGGCTATTCTTGTGCCGATGGAAATCGTCGATTGCTGCCGATCCGCTGATCCGATCCGCGTGCTCTTTGCACCGTTCGATTCCGCTCGTCGTCCTCTATCTGCGTGTCAATTTGCGCACCGTTCCGCCGATCCGTTCCCTCTCTGCGCTGCATTTTGTGTCTGGCAGCTCTGGTGTTAATTGGTGTGTGGCTCCATCACTGTTGTTGGATCAGCCTAGCCTACAGACTGTGAAGCTTGCCTGCCCGGCCTTAGTTCGCTGGTTGTAGTCATTCTTTGAGTGTTTACTTAAGCCTAGAGCCTCTCTCAGTTAGTGGTGCCTGCGGGGTCTTAGCAGACCAACAGACCAGCACTGTCTTGCGGCAAATCTGTGTATACTTCAGTGACTGTAGAAGACTGCACTGGTTGGCATTGATCTGTCACCTCCAGGCATAAATTTGTTAGTGCTCTCTCCCTCATTGCTCTCTTACTGCTTATTTCTTCTAAGCATCATCTGTTCACTCTCATCCACACCTCATTTCAACTATCATGTCTGATCCTGTCACCTCTGAGACGCTATCCACTATCACCAAGCTCAATGACAGCAATTACTCTGTCTGGAAGTATGATATGCGTGCTGCACTTCAAGTCAAGAAGTTGTGGCGCCTGACCTCTGGTCAGGAAGCTAAGCCTAGTGCTCCAGCAGAGGCTGTCCAGCTCTGGGAAGAGAAGGCTGAGCATGCTGCAGGCCTGATCTATCAGAGAATTGAGCATAGCATGCAGGTTATGGTGCAGGACTACATGGATGATCCAGTCAAGATGTGGACTGAGCTTCAGAAGATCAATGAGCAGGACAACCCAGCTGCGCGCTTTAATGCCTATGATGAGTTCTTTAACATCACCAAGAAGGAAGATGAGTCCCTCACCAATCTGGTGAGCAGGGTTGAGCTAGCACTGCACAAGATTAGAAGCACTCGTTCTAGCACCCTCAAACTTGAGGAGTTTGAGAATGAGCTTGCATGTGCATGTCTGATTCGTGCTCTTCCTGAGGACTATACTTCCTTTTGCTCTGCAGTGCTCCTTATGAAGGAATTCAAGTGGAATAACCTTAAGAAAGCATTTGTCTAAGAGCAGCAGAACCATCAAGAGCGCATTCAGCTTCAGCCCCAGGCCATGTTCACATCCACTAGTAGTGCTGTAAAGCCTATCTTCTCTCAAGGTGTCACTTGCACCTTCTGTGGTATTCCTAAGCACACAGAGGAGAACTGCTATATGAAGCAGGCAGCTTCTAAGGATGCACATGTCAGGGCTAAGAAGAACAGGGAAGAGAAGAGGAGGAAGGGCAGGAAGGGCCAGAAGGTCATGTTGCTCAACAAGATGAATCTGCTGAATCTGCTGAATTTGCTGGCAATGCAAGTGCTCTTGACTACACCAATCCCCATTCACCTCTTACCCCAGATGCAGGAACTGACTGGATTGCTGACACAGGTGCCACTTGCCACATGACTCCACATCGTCATTGGTTTACCAAATACTCAACAAATCACACCCCTATTCGTTTAGCCAACAACCAAGTTATTTATTCAGTTGGCATTGGCACAGTGCGCTTTCAGCCTGTAGTTGGTGGCAAACCTGGACAGTTACTTGAATTTGAGCATGTACTTCATGTTCCTGATCTCAGAAACAATCTCCTCTCAATCCTGTATTTGACTCGTTCCAAATCATATGTTGTCACCATTCACCATAACAAGATGCTTTTCCATCATCATGGAACAGTTCTTTTCACTGCAAACATCACCTCTTACAATGCAGCAACTCTCAATGGCCATATTGTCCCTACCATTGCTTATGCTGCATTCACCAGCACCTGTCCACTTGACACTACACTTTGACACAGGCGCTTTGCACATCTCAATCATGGTGATGTAAACAGGTTGATGACTGAGGAGCTAGTCAAAGGAATGGTTGTCAAATCCAAGAGCACTCCAGATCCTATCTGTGAACCTTGCATTGCTGGCAAGCAGCACAGGTCTAATGTCTCCAAACTTGCATCTCACAGAGCTTCTGGTCTCCTCCAATTGGTTCACTCTGATGTTCATGGTCCATTGCCTGTTCAATCTAGACATGGCTTTAAATATTGGATCACCTTCATTGATGATTACAGCCGCTACTGGGCTGTTCTCCCATTGAAGAAGAAGAGTGATGCATTTGCTGCCTTCAAGCAATTTAAGGCCTATGCAGAGAACCAGTTAGGAGTGAAGATCAAAGCCACTCGTGATGATAAAGGTGGAGAATATGTGTCTAAGGAATGGGACCAGTTCTGTATTACTGCAGGCATCCACAGACAGCACACTATTAGAGATGAACCTCATCAGAATGGTGTTGCAGAGCGTGCTAACAGGACACTTGCAGAGGGCATCACTACTATGCTTAATGAAGCACACCTGCTCTCTAGCTTCTGGTGGGATGCAGTGGCAGCATTTATACATGTACACAACCGCTCTCCCACCTCTGCTGTGTCTGTCAGTACACCCTATGAGCTCTGGTTCTAGTCAAAGCCAGATGTCTCTCACTTGCGTGTATTTGGATGCACCTCTTATGTGCTTGTGAAGAAAGATCAACATAAGCAGCTGCAGTCCCACACACAGAAATGTGTGTTCCTAGGCTATCCCTCTAACTATAAAGGCTGGTTGTTCTGGAATCCACTTACCAGGAAGGAAGTCATTAGTGACTCTGCTCAATTTGATGAGAGAGTCTTTCCTGGTACATCTAGAAACCCAGTTGACTTGAGGATAAATATGCCTACACAGACAGAAGACCTGCCAGAACAGGGGGGAGTAGAGGATGCTATTGATGTTCTGCCAGCTCCTCCTCCACCACCTGCTCCTATGCATCCAGCAGATCCTCCTATGCCTACACCTACACCTACACCTAGTCCTCCACCTAATCCATCACCTAGTCCTCCTTCACACAGTCCCCCACATCATCCTCCTTCACCAGCCACTCATTCACCAAAGCGTAAATACACTACTTCACCACTGCTATCTGAGCAGGCCTCAAAGAAACAAAGGCCTGCTTCTCCCTAGTGGCCAGATCCAATGTGGAGACCTATTAGACGTCATACCACTGGCTGGTGAGATGTGGACTATGTTGGACAGCGCCTTCCCAGACGTGTGCCAGGCTCCCCTATTCCACCACAGCGCTTCAACTTCAACTCAGCAGAGCCAACTGTATCTGACACTGCACCTGACACTGCTTCTGATACTGACTCTGCAGCTCAGCCAGATGTTGTAGAGCAGCCAGAGCAGGATGTTGAGATGGACAGTGACTCACCTGATGAACTGGACATCATGTCAGAAGAGGAGTTGCAAGCTGAAGCACTGATGTTTGCTGGCCTAATGGATTTTGGTGCTAATGCAGGACTAGAGGACATCTATCTGTCTTATGAAGATACTCTGGAATATGCATTCTAGTCATCTAATTGCACTGAGCATGTGTTCTCTGCACAAGATGTGCAACACATCAGTTCTGAACCCTATCAGTGGAAGGACATCAAAGGACGTCCTGATGTAGACCTCTGGAAGAAAGCAGCCATGGAGGAATTTATCAGTCTGATTGAGAATGGCACATTTGAACCAGTCAGACTACCTCCTGGCAGAAAGCCCATTGGATGCAGATGGGTGTTCAAGCTCAAGCGTAAGGCAGATAGATCTGTAGACAGGTACAAGGCAAGGCTGGTAGCCAAGGGCTTCTCTCAGCAATCAGGTCTTGAGTTCTCTCAGGTGTTTGCCCCTACAGCCAAGTGGGCTGCACTTAGAGCCATCCTGGCATTAGTTGCATTTGAAGACCTTGAGCTGTATAGTGTTGATATCTCTACTGCTTTCCTCAATGGTGAGATGGAGCATGATGTCTACATGAACCAGCCTGAAGGATTTGAGGACTACTTTGGCCCTGAATTTGTTCTCAAGCTGATCAAGTCAATTTATGGCCTTAAGCAGGCTGGCCACCAATGGCACAAGAAGCTTGATTCAGTGATGAAGAGCATGGGCTTCAAGTTAGTGCACTGTGATTACAGCATTTGGGTCTACAGCAGAGATGAAGTGCATATCATCATTCCAGTCTATGTTGATGACATGACCATTGCTGTAAAGTCTAAGCAGCAGTATGAGTCTGTCAGAGATGAACTGGCTAAGCACTTTAAACTGCATGAGTTGGGCCCAACCTCATTCCTACTAGGAGTCCATATTCAGAGAGACCGCTCCAAGCACTCTATCAGTCTGTCACAGAGACAGTATATTATTGATGTGCTAGAGCGCTTCAGCATGAGCAACTGTGGCACTGTTACTACTCCTCTCCCTGAGCAGAAGCTCAGCAAGGACATGGCTCCTAAGACCCCTGCAGAAACTGAATACATGAAGCAGGTGCCCTACAAGCAATTAGTTGGTGCACTCATGTATTTAGCTATTGCTACTAGGCCAGATATTGCCTATGCAGTTGGTGTCTTGGGACGCTTCAGTTCTAATCCTGGTCCAGCTCATTGGAAGGCAGCAAAGCATCTATGTCGCTATTTGCAGGGTACAAAAGATTTCAGGTTGACTTATGCACCTGATCCTAAGTCCTCTGAGCTGTTCACTACCTTCTGTGATGCTGACCATGGAGGAAATGAGGATAACAGACGGTCCACAAGTGGGATGGTTGTCAAGATGAGAACTGGTGCTATCAGCTGGGCTAGCAAGTTGCAGCCCTTTGTGACTCTATCCACCACTGAAGCAGAATACATTGCTGCTGTTAGTGCAGGACAAGAGATTATGTGGCTGAGAAATCTCTTTACAGAGTTTGGCTACAAATTTGATGCACCCTCTTCCCTGTACATTGATAACCAGTCTGCTCTGTCTGTGGCAAACAATCCTGAGCATCATGGACGCATGAAACACCTAGATCTGCGCTTCTACTGGTTGAGAGATGTTGTAGAGGCTGGTCATATCAAAGTGCATTACTTGCCTACTCAGACCATACCAGCAGACATTATGACCAAAGCACTAAGCAGAGTAAAGGTGCAGGAGATGTGTAAGATGCTGGGATTATGTTGAAGGAAGAAGTGTCAGATCAGAGGGGAGTGTTAGAAGTGTGATTCTGACACTCTTAGTATTTTGTAGTTTATTGTTCTGTTTATATTCTTCCTTATGTCCGCTTTCTTGATCATGTGATGCTTATGTAATCTCCTGTAAAAGCAGCACAGTCCATTGATGAGTACTCTACATTAAGTGTACTCACCACTGGACTTAGGTATGTAGTTAGACTGCTAATAAACATCAAGTGTACTCACCACTGGACTCAGTGGTCCCTTGCTGGATTTGTGTGATCTAACAGTTAGGACCAGCATTTTTGGACAAGGTGGGTAGTCTGAGCATACCGGAACAAGTCCCTGCTTCCTCCTTCTGTCAATGTATAATTGGAGAGTAGAGTAGCAAAGGTTAGATGTACTACTAAGAAGCGAGCTATAGGCTCAAGCTTAACCCAGCAGTAGAGCAGAGGTTCAATCAAAGGGGTACAGTTATGATTGAGAGTACAAAATAATTTTACTAAGGGACAACACCCCACTCAGCTGGCGCCTTAAATAAATTTTCTACTGAATACTACCGACTACTAAATACTACTGACTATACCTCGCCATTGGTCAGGACAATATGTTTCAGCTAGCATCACCACTATTGTCTTGAGGGGTGGTACCACTGACAGTCTTAGTGGCACTATCAACATCCCTAGTAGCATCACCATCTACTTCCTTCCATATTAGGCTAGCTTCTATTTACCTCTGTTGCTCCGAAGCTTCTTCCGCACTTCTTCTGATCACTATTCCTATCACATGTTAATCCTGTCTGCAAATCCTCCCACAAGAGACTTCTTTCGTGTACCTGGATCTCGCTTCTCCTATGCTCTATTTTTCCAGCCAAGCTTCTGCCGCTAATCTTCTATCATGGGGCTGACTGTGATCTTAGGGTTCAGAGTTGGCAGTCCCTGCCAATCTTCTGAGGTTAATCTTGGCAGCTGTGTAAACTTGGCAGATACCCTTCTATGCTATGCCGCTATGCTGATATCAGAGTACTGTAGTCTGGTGCCCGTCGTTAACCTGAACCTTTGTCCCAGGTGGTTTATTCTACGCTATTCATCTACTGTAATAACCCCTTCTTCTGAGTGTTCTCATGCTTCTAGCATCCGTGCTATCACTTCTTCCATAAGATCTTCAATGTCTGTTGGTGCCCTGTAATATACTGGCCAGTCAACTTTCACTGCAGTGTTTTAGCACAAGGTCTGGTGACAATGCTGATTGATCCAAGCTCTCACACCGACCTTTAATGCATAGATATCCCTATCTCCGAGCTATATGGACACTTCGTGCTTATATGCACTTATTCCACGATTCAGCAATGGTTAGTCGAATGTTTGTTCTAAGGGTCCAGGCTTATGCCAAATTTTGGCATCAGCTGCCTCCCTTGTTACTAAGCGCTCCATGAAGTTCTTGAGGAGCCACTCTGAAAGAACCTAACTCCTTTGGTAGGCCAAATAGCAGTTTGTACACACCAGGCTTCCATGAACAAAGCATCTAGTCGCACCTCATTGATAGCATTTCTTCTGCAGGAGTTCTATGTATCTTGCGATATTCTGGTCTTCTATCTGTATGTAGCTTCATTCCAGTGGAGGAGTATGTCCAATATGCATTCTAGATAATCCTTCTTGCAAATTGTATGGGTCCTCCCTCTCGTCACATTTGTCTTCATAATATTGTTGACCAGGTTTCTCTGGAATGTCCTCAGCAGCTACCTCCTCAGGTACTTGCTGTATTAGTGGGCGAGAATCACCTCCACTATTCTGTCTCTGAAGTCTTTCGAAATGTTCTTGATTAGGCTACATAATTTGGTGCATAAAGCATCTGATTCCACATCACATCGGGTATCCACAATTTTCATAACATTGTAGATGATATGCTGTACTAGTTTTCCAATCGATATCGATGAGTCTGCAGAACTCCTTGAGGAATTGCACAGTGAAGTTGCTATCTCAGTTGGAGATTACTTGTTTAGGAGCCCTGTAGTATTTGAAGATGTGTTGGCAAAACAAGCATGCCAACTGCTTAGCATTGGGTATCCCCTGGCAAGGAATGAACTTCCTTATTTTAGTGAGTTTATCCACTATAACAAGTATCGAACTGTAGCCTTCATTGCTGACTGGTAAATCAGTAATCAGGTCACAAGTTATAGTTTCCCATGGTTGATGCAATGCCGTCAATGGTTGGAGCAGCAGATTTCAAAACTGTTGAATTGGTTTTGCATGTTGACATATATCACAGGATGAGATATATTCTTGGATTATCTCTTTCATCTTTGGCTAATAGCATGATCGCTTTACAAGCTCTATGGTCTTTTCTGCTCCTGGGTGGCCTGCAAGCTTGTGATCATGGTGCCTTCGGATTAGTAATGCTTTTAGATTAGTGGATAGCGGGACATATAATGCATTGGTTATATAGTGCAAGCCATTCCTGTAACTGTAGCTATTGCTCTTCTTGATCACCAATATTTCCTTCTTAGCCTCCTCAGTATTGTAATGTCTCTTGATTGTTCAAATGATCAGATCAGAGATAGTGACCATTTCTGTTTCTAGCCTGTATAGACTATTGATCTCAGTTTGTTACAATGTCTGCTGCTTGATCATATCAGGTGGTAACAAGGTAACTCCTAAGTTATCCTTGTCCTCTGGCATATAATCGGCTCATCGTGATAGTGCATCTGCCTAATTCTTCTTGCCTGGCCAATAAAGAATCTTGAAGTTATATTGTGATAACTCTAGTGCCCATCTCACTTGACATCTTGCTAAATTCTGAGCTGTTATGAAGTATTGGAGGTTTGCATAATTGCTTTAGATAGTTATTAGTTCCTTTGTTCCTTCCAATAAGTGTCTCCAATGTCCGAGTGCTTCCATAATTGCTAGCATCTCTTTGTCATACGTTGGATAATTTTGTTGAGCACTTGATAGTGTCTTCGACATGAAACCTAAAGGTCTCAGTTCTCCTTGGTCATCTTCTTCTTGTAAGACTGTACTAATCGCTACATCAGATGCATCAGTTTCCAATGTATATAGTTTGTCTGGCTTTGGCATTGCTAATGCCACTTCGGTTTCGAATGCCTTCTTGATACTTTTGAAAGCTTTGTCCTGTGCTTCTGTCCAAATGAACTTGTGATCCTTCTTGATAAGTTCGCCAATAGGTGTATATAAATCAGCATAGTTCCTGATGAATCTTCGATAGAAGTTGCAAAAGCCTTGGAACTTTCAGATCTGTCATTTTGTCTTTAGTGTTGGCCATTCTCGTATCGCTGTAGTGCGCTGCACTAACCTGTACCGGTCCAGCAGCACAGGCCTGTAAGGGCTGTACTCCCCTATGCCATACCCAGGACACCCCGCGTACTATTGTCAGCAAACCAGCCTTCGTCGCCGTTACCCATAATACAGCCTGCTCAGTGGCCGCCGGACCTTCGGCGGCCTGGGAACAGCACCCACGCCGCCGCCGCCGCCGCCGACCATACGAACCGGCGGCGACGCCTCCACTCCTATCCTATGATCACCTTGTCCCCCCTTCGACCAGACCCTAGTTCCCCTTCTCCAGCCTCTCTCAAGAACGGTTCCGCCGAATCCGGTGACTCCGGGCTTCGAAAATGCTCGCACGGCGGCTGGACACGCTGCGGCGGATGTATATCGCGCCATCGCGGAGGTGTATGCCCGCCGCCGCGCCGGCTGGGTGAACGATAACCAATCTCAGGTCCATTTCGTTGATTGTTTCATATTCTTATCATCCCACATTGTACGCCGAGCGTGGTAGCGCGCCCGGCGGCCGTCCGTATATTCCCCCTTTTAGTTTTAGTCGACCCCTTGGCGTTTCAGATCCATATAGAGCGCGCCCTGACCGATCCGAACGGCCCCGACGTTCGACACGACGTACCAGCACTCCGCCGTTCCGATTGGGGCGCCCCTAGGTCTTGGTGGCTTGGCGGCGCATCTCGGGGGCAGCCCCCGCCGTCGCGGCGCGCCTGTCACGCCTCGCCGCCCGCCGCCTTAAGTGATATTTCTTATCAAGGACTCATAGTATATATAGAGAGCATGTATCTATCCTAAAAAGCAGCAGATATACACTCTAGAACGCAGTTACCAGAGACCAACCACAAGTAAAGAAGCCTCCTTCAAGAAACCAGTATATACAAAGAACCAGACAGCCGGATCGGGCGAACTCCCGGTCACGTGCCCTCGCCGATCCCGTCCTGACGGCGTCGGCCCCAATCTCACAGGATAGAAGCCGCTGGGCTCATTCGCCGCCCTGGTCATCTCCCTTCTGCGCAGCTGTCACTCGTCTAGTAATCGCTCCGAGGACTTCCCACTTATATCTGCATCGCCGTCCCTCTCTCTCTAGCCTCCGCCGCCGCTCGGTCCTGAGCATTTGGGATTCCTCCTCCACGTCCCGACGCAGCCGTCACTCCTCTAGTAATCAATCCCGCGGTCTTCGATTTCTCCCTGCGCCTGAGGCCCCTTTTTGTCTTTCGCCGCCGCCGCTCGGTTCAGATCGTTTGTGATTCTTCCTCAACGCCTCGACGCAGCCGTCACTCTTCTAGGCATCTGTCATACTTCCTCGACGTCTCGACGCAGCTGTCACTCTTCTTGTGTTCGCCGCTACCGTCGGCGCCGGCACCCCTTTTCGACTGAATCCGGTCTCCCACTTATCGCCGCCTCCGCGTCGTTCCACCGCCGACACTACTCCCCTTTCAAGTGGTGTCGACGCTCCCTCTCCCGCATCTTCTCTGGGTCGTTCCGACGTCATCTCCCCGACTACCAGGGGGAATTGCGCTGGTGCGAACCTCCGCCGGCGCCGCACCCAGTCCGCCGCACGCAGTCTGCCGCTGCGACCCCTTCGCCGGTTCAGTCGGACTCGACGATCCCTATACAGCCGTCGGGGCCCGGATCGCCACGGCGAGTTATTCGAAGGCGCGGCGGATCTGCCTAACGGCCAGATCCTTGTGCATCTGAGCTGAGTGTCGCTTCTGAAAGCCTGTAGGTAGTCTGTAGGTCTGGTAGGACCTCCCCTTTTTCCTCTCGACACCTTTGACATCGCCTCCCTGTGGTCGAACGCCGCCGCCGCCGCCTTTGTCCCTATCTAGGAGAGTCTGATAGTCTACATTTTGGAGCCCACCTCGAGGGAGGTAAAAAGGTGTCGTTCCAACCGATCTCAGGCCCTTCCAAGGGCACGCGATACTCACTAAGGCTGCAAAGAAGGGCGGAAAACAGTCAAACAGCCTCAGCCACAACCGCCGGCCAACCATACCATTATTCCACACTCTTTACAAGAGGCCGAACAGAAGAACCCCGTCCCACCGCACCCAGATCTCCGTCTGCGCCGAACCGTCGACGCGCGTCCATCGCCGCAGACGACCCACCCACCCAGCGTCCCAGAAGAGCATCTATCACTCCTTTTACACGCAACCCACCGCCTGGCGAAAGCGCAAGCACCGCCGCCGCACACCCTATATCGCCTATAATTCCCCCTCGTTTCATCCACGTTCCTAAAGACCTCCGCGAATCTGAAATTCGCCCCAGTACTCACGTTCGTGTCCCCGGCGGCATCGAGGACCTGTCAATATCCCTCCAGGAACCTCCAGCCACCGGCCCCATCGAAACCGACCTCTTCTCCGACATAGACAACCCCCCAGATCTCTACCGCCGCACCGGCCTACAGTTATACTCCGCCGCAGAAGAACAGGAGGACGACGACCTTTACGTCCCCGACTCCCTCGTACACGGCCACGCAATCACCCCCGACTCTCCACTATCCCCCGTCGAAGAAGAGCGATCGGCAAGGCTCTCCCCACTCCCCCCTCTTACGCCGCCGACCCCAGCTCAGAGGCCGCGGCTCTCCCCAATTGACAACGCCCAACCTCCCACCCCCAGTACACCTCCTAAGACGGCCTCTATACCAACAATGACCAGCACCCATACCGGCATTCCCGCCGCGCCCCCCGCAGCCTCAGGACCGACCCCGCCGCCCCCCCAACAGCCGTCCCCCGCCGCACCAGCCTATGCCGCACTAGCACCACCCCCCGCGGGCGCCTTTCCCCCTCTTCCAGACCTCAGTGACCCAGATACCCATCCATTAAGTGGTCCCAACCCACCAGTCCCAGGAGCTACAATGCCCTACCCGGGAAACCGCCGCGCGCCGAAGTTCAATGCCTCCGGCGACCCCGCGGAAATCCCCATCTTCTTTAACAGAGTTCGGCTATTTGGACGAAGCGCCGGCCTAACAGATGCACAAATGATCGCATGGGCAAGATGCTACGCCGACGCTAAAGACGATCAGCTATGGTGCAAAAGGCCCGAAACGAGAGGAAACGACTTTATGGCATTCAAAGACGCTATCCTAAAGTACTACCCAAACGCTACGACCCAGTACACACTCGGCGACCTCCACAACCTTATTAACATAAGCCGCAACCAAATTATGCTGAACACCGCCGCCCTCGGCGAATACCATAGGAACTTTATCACCGTCTCCTCGTATCTTATCGACGCCGGCATGCTATCAGAGTTCGAACAGAAGCGTATGTTCAGAGAAGGCCTCCACCCGACGCTAAACAGAGAGCTGGATCTTAATTTGCGGTTTGTCAAGCACGACCACCCTACCGGCGTGCCCTGGGACATCGACACAGTTGTAAGAGAACTAGAACGCATCCTAACCGGCGGCCGCCTCACAACCGCCGACCAACCCCTAATGTATGCGGCGACAGCAGCTACGCCCACCTATACACAAGTTACGATGTACACGCCGCCGCCGCAACCCGGTGCTCCGGCCTACGGAGTCATCAACCAACCCCAGGTCAAGCAAGAAGAACCGTGGGTGTCCCTCCTAATCTAGGAAATGCGCGCCCTCCGTGAAGCCACCGAGAAGTCAAACCGCCGCGCTCCGCCGCCAACCGCAGGAGCCCCGCCGCAGCCCCGACAAGCCAGATTTAACGGAAAATGTGCCGTATGCGCCAGTGTAACGCACTCTACCCGCGACTGTCCCACCAAGATCTCCCTGATCCAGAGGGGAATCATGCTCGCCGACGCCAAAGGGTACTTGTACCCCTCCAATGGCCGACTTCCTCAGGGAGAACCGGGGATGTCAGTACTGGACAGGATTAATAAGCTCTTCATAGAGAATCCAAACTACGCACCAGTTGGCGTCCAGCTCCCCATTCAGCCCGTATCCGACACGCCACCAAGGATCGCTCTGCCGAGACAGGATCTTACATATCAGGGACAACCACCGACTCAACAATCCATGTATCAGTCACACCCTCCATCACAGGAATCTAAGTACCAGGGCCTCAACCGGGCACCGCCTCCCTTAGCCTACAATACAAATCCGCCGAACGGCCTGCCGCCGCGAATCCAGGAATCAAACTACTTCGAGGCTATCACTCCAGAAGAACCCCCAGACGACGATGCCTGCGACGGAGTCGCGCTCCTTTTTGAACAAGAAGAATCCACCGAACAACCGCAGAATGCCTTCGCCGCTGCCGGAAGACGGCCAGGCCCCAGAGAAGTTTTCGACGAAATCGAAATCCCCACCAGAAAGCCGCCTCAAGACCCCAACCCGAAATGGGGAGATAACAGCAAGAAAGGGAGACCACCCGGACAACGCCCGGCCCCGCCGCCGATGCCCTCGGCGCCGCACAGGGACGACGCGGCGGATCCGAAGCCACAATACCGAACCACCGTACCAGCATACGATGACGCCGCGGTATCAAACGTTTTCGACAAGATTTTGGACTCGGAAGTCACCCTGCCGATCCGAAGCCTGCTCGCCGCCTCTCCCGAAATCAGAAAGAAGTGTAAAGAATTTGTCACGGGGTGCCGAGAACTAATTAGGGAAAATCCTGATCACGAGATGGCAATGTACGCCTCAATCCCGAGGCCCACCTCGCCGGTTAACTTCGGCGACGAAGATCCATCCGTCGCCCCGCCGAACATTCCCCTCCGCGAAATCGAGGTCTGGCTCGATGATAAATTCGAGGTAAAGGCTTTGCTCGACTCGGGGTCGACATTTATCGCCGTGCCAAAAGAAGTATGGAAGGACCTCGGCTCCCCGACGATAATGAGCCAAGCAATCACAGTAGAAACCGCCGACAGACAAACCTCACGCTCGGCGGGACTCATCCCTCGCGTCAGACTCACCATAGGCGCCTTCTCTATTGTTGTCCAAGTCCAGGTCATCGAAAAGGCCCCCTTTCAGTTACTATTAGGCCGGCCATTTTTCGTACACACTAGGGCGCAAGTCATAGACGAGGCCGACGGCGAACAGACGCTATACCTTACTCATCCCGATACGAACGAAACCATGTCGATCCCGACGATTCAGCGCGGCGCCGGGACAGAAAAACAGCGCCCCCCTAGACAATGACGTCCCAGCGGCGTCCGCCGGAACATATGCGGCGTATACCCCCAACCATACCCGACGCATATGTGCTCCATCACGGCCCGGCGACTGTAAATATCGCCTTCAATCCCCGCACCATAGATATCTCCACCTCATTTTCTGATCGATCCGCCGAAAAGGGTTTCACAGCCCAGAACAAAGCCCAAAAACATCCAGCCTTCTTCATTAACTCTATTTTCGACGATGAATCACTCCCCGTACGCAACCGAATACCCCGCTCCAACAGCACTCTTAATACCACGGCCGCTCAACCGGCCGGGCACGCCTACAAGTACAAAAAGGTCGCCCAACGAACCAAACCTATATTGGCGACCCTTCCAGAGGACTACCGCATCATATGCAAATCACACCCGCAGCCGCTCACAGATCTACCGAAGCTCCCTATCGATCCGCCGGAGTTCATTCCAGGACGCCGCTTTACACAAGAGCGCTTCGACGCCCTAGACATCGACCCAACAGGCTTCCTCAGTGAGGAAGAAAAGAACCTCGCCTACTGGACCCTTCTACAACATGAAGACGGCCTAGCTTGGGACGAGACAGAAAAGGGCTCCCTCGACTATCAATACTTCGCGCCGGTTCTAATTCCTACTGTCGACTATACGCCGTGGGTAATGAAAAACATCCCTATTCCGCCGGGGATCTTCAATGAAGTGGTTTGTATAATCAAAGACAAAATTAACTCCGGCATCTACGAGCTGTCCAATTCCTCTTACCGCTCCCGATGATTCTGCATCGTTAAAAAGGATGGAAAATCCCTTCGGCTTGTACACGACCTCCAGCCACTCAACAAAGTCTCCATACGCGACCCCTCCGTCCCTTACCCCACAGAACACATCGCCGAGACCTTCGGCGGCCATGCCTGCTACACCACACTCGATCTATTCATCGCCTTCGACCAGAGAAAGCTCGACGTACGATCCCGCGACCTCACAACATTCCAAACACCTCTCGGCGTGTTTCGCCTCACGTCGATTCCTATGGGATACACCAACTCGCAACAAATTATGCACGCCGACGTCACCTTCGTACTCAAAGATGAGAGACCCCACGTCTGTATCCCATACATCGACGATATTCCTGTAAAAGGGCCTAAATCCCGATACGAGCTCGCCGCCGGAAACTACGAAACCATTCCGGGGAACCCGAACATCCGCCGCTTCATCTGGGAACATCTTAACGACGTCAACCGCGTCCTCCAATGCCTCAAAGTAGTCGGCGCCACTGTCTCGGGTAAGAAACTCATCATCGCCACACCAGAAGCAGTCATTGTAGGACACACCTGTAATTACGCCGGCCGAGTCCCAGACGCATCCAGGGTCAAGGCAATAATGGATTGGCCGCCGCCGCGGGATGTCCACGATGTTCGGGCATTCTTAGGTACGGCCGGCGTCCTTAGACACTTCGTTAAGAACTACGCCAGACTATCCGCCGGTCTCAACAAACTACTCTGCAAAGACCAGCCCTTCCTATTCGACGAAGACGCCCGCCGATCTATGGATCTACTAAAACATGCCGTAGCATCCTCCGGCGCCATTTGTTCTATTGACTACGAGTCAGGACAACCTGTTCATTTCTGTGTAGACTCCTCCGTTCATGGCTACGGCGCCATCTTGTTACAGCTCGGCGAAAACGGCGAAAGGGTCCCATCCCGTTTCATGTCCGGAACCTGGAACAACAGAGAACGAAACTACTCCCAGGCGAAGCTAGAACTCTTCGGCCTCTTCAGAGCTCTATATGAGGCGCGCATATATCTCGTCGGCATCAATCACTTTTTCGTCGAAGTCGACGCCAGCTATATTAAAGGCATGATTAACAACCCAGACCTCCAACCCAACGCCACTATCAATAGATGGATCGCCGGCATCTTACTTTTCAATTTCACGATCATTCATACGCCGGCGCCCAAACACCTCGGCCCAGACGGCCTATCACGCCGCGGCGCCGCACAAACCGATCTGCCGCGAGACGAAGGCTTCGAAGAATGGATCGACCATCAATACTCCTTCCTAAACCAAGACCTTTCCGACATGGCCTATACCCCAAACAGCGATCCCGTACAACTCCCCGATCACAAAGCCTCCCAAAAAGGATTCAAAGACCTCGAGTGTATCAAGAAATTTCTCGCTGCCCCATCCCGCCCCGCCGATCTTTCAGACGCCCAATTCAAACAGTTCGTACGCCGAGCCACTCGTTTCTTCCTACAGCACGGCGAACTCTACAGAAAGAACGACAAAGGTCACGCCGCACTCGTTATTCCGCCGGAACGCCGAATTTCCATTATCAGAACTGCCCATGACGAACTCGGCCACAAAGGCTTCTTCTCTGTCAGAACAACGATTCAAGACCGATTCTGGTGGCCAGGAATGCATCAGGACATCAAATGGTATATCAGAACCTGCCACCGATGCCAAACGAGGCAGTTTACGAAAATATATACCACGCCGCAAAGCCCGACGCCCGCGCCGCTATTCTCCAGGGTGCATATAGACGTGATGTTAATGCCGCCCTCCGGCGGATTCAAGTATATCGTTCAGGCCTGAGACTCGCTCACCGGATACCCCGAATTCCGAATGCTGCACAAAGATAACGCCGCCTCGATAGCACGCTTCGTTTTTGAAGATATCTTGTCAAGATGGGGACGAGTCGAGGAGATCGTAACCGACAACGGCGCCTCATTCTCCAAGGACCTACCCCGCCTTCTCGCCAAATACAATGTCCAGCACATTCGAATCTCGCCGTACAACTCAAGAGCCAACGGAATCATTGAGCGGCGACACCGGGACCTTAGAGAAACCCTAATGAAGCTCGCCGACGCAAGCCCAGACAAGTGGTCCCAGCATATATACCACGCCATTTGGGCTGAACGAATCACGATCTAACGCCGCACAGGCTATAGCCCATACTTTATGGCCCACGGCGTCGAACCAGTACTCCCCTTCGACCTCGCCGAACAGACGTACATCTCGCCGGCGGTCACCTCCAAGATGTCCGACGCACAACTCATCGCAGCGAGAGCAAGGGCACTCCAGAAACGTCCCGAGGACCTCCAACGAGTCAAGGAATCCGTCATCCAGGGGCGTTTCAAATCCATACAGGACTTCGAGAAAACCCACGCCGCAACAATTAAAGATTACAATTTCGCCCCCGGCTCACTTGTGCTGGTCCGGAACTCCCAGATCGAAAACGAGCTGAACAGGAAGACAAAGCCAAAGTACCTAGGGCCCATGATTGTCGTGCGGCGAACCAAAGGAGGATCCTACGTTCTCGCCGAAGCAAACGGCGCCATTTCAGCACTTCGTTACGCAGCATTCAGAGTTATCCCCTACCACGCACGCACTCGAATCATCGACTCAGTCGAAGACCTCACTCAGAAATCCACGCCGGAACTCGACAACCTAGCACAAGAGACCGCGGCGGATGACCTAGACGCCGAATCCAACTTATGAAGATCCGCCGAAGCCTCATAATCACCCTCTCCCTTATATACACATTCCCTAAGTCACCTATTCGGACCTGCCGCTATCTTCACTCTCTCCAATCATCACCCAAACGACTGCGGCGAGACGCCGAGTCACCCCCTCCCACATTTTCACCTTACTCAAGTCATTCTTTCAGCCCTGGCACTATTTTTAGGGCGCCTATCCTCCCTATTTCACTCCAGCCCATCTCAATCTTACATTCCCTGAACTCACAAAGAACCATCCTCACAAGAAAAACATTCGGCTTGTTATTACAAGCCACTATAGTACACAAGAAAAAGAAAAATACAATATTTTTGTACTTTTATATTTTTCCTATTTTTTTTATATTTTTTTTTCGGCCCAAGGGCGCTTCATGGTCGCCGAAGACCGCGAGCCGACGCCGTTTGCGTCGTTTGGCTCGCCGCCTATCCACGGCGTTCACCCTGGGCCTTTTCCTCCACCCCCCCACCCGCACTCTCTCCCGCCAACGTCGACTCCATCCCCTCCAGCTGCCGGCGGAGAGCAAGGACCTCCTGCTGCGCCAGGAAGGTCACGTCCGACTCCAAGATATCGCACCGATGGTGCGATACCCGGCACGCCTGGCACAGGAGCGCCGGCGGGCGCCTCGTGCACATCTCCCCACGCCCGATGCACCGCTCGCACCCCGGCGTCCACCTCCATCTGGTCGGAGGGAGCCTCCGACCCCTCCCTGCTGTTGTTGCTGCTGCTGTCGCTGTCGCTGCCGCTGCTGCTGCTGACGCTGAGAATCGTCGGCGCCATGGTGGAAAGAGAAAAAGAGAAACGGGAAACTCAGACACGAGTCCCCGTCGTCTATATCCTCGCCGCACCCAATTCAAACTCCGATTTCAGCCCTCCATACACGCGACCTCCCCGCCCCCTTTTTACCAATCAATTACCAAATCCTCCCCACTGCTCCGCCACAATCTCCACTCAAATTCCACAAACCCCTCGGCGACTCTCCCCCCTCCAAAACTCGCCGGAACAATCCGCCGAACCCCGCCACAACACAGCCCCAACCTTCCAGACCCCTGCCAAGCCGGCCGATACAACATTCTACGCCGATCCCCCCCGCCGATCATCAAATATCGCCGCACACCCTACCCTAGCCGTACCTACACCCATTAACAAATCCTCAACCTATATGCTACGACCTACACCGCCCTAGTTAACTACCTGGCGCCCCCGACTGGTTCCCGGACCGCCAAAATCCCGCCGAATTGTATTTCCGATGTACCACTACCCCTGACTACAAGGCCATTGTATCCATATCTGGTACCAGATCAAGATCATGATATGACGACACCTTTCATGATTAACCATTTAAACTTTACTTCCGAACTCCCTTCTAAATCGAAGCTCGTCCCGCCGACGACCCGCCTATACGAAATTCCTTCGCCCAGGCCCCCTTCTATTCGAAGATCGCTTCGCCCCACGCCGCTACAGGCCACCATACCCGAACTACCGGCGAACCAGCCTCGCCGCTAGCCTCCCATCCCACTTACTCGTCCCGCCGACGATCCGCCTACACGAAACACCTTCGCCTAGGCCCCCTTCCATTAGAACACTACTTCGGCTTTCGCCTATATTGGCCCCTACACTATAATACTGGCAACTTCACCTCGCCAAAAGCCGTCATACCTTCCGGCCAACCCGGAAAACACTCGCCGAAAATATATAAAGCGGTCGGCGACCTACTCACCGCCCCCTAAACATCTACCCTACAGATTTCGAATACCATCGGCGCTCCTTACAACATGCCCCAGCTGGTTCCCAGCCTCGCTGAAGCGTTTCCATTCGCACCGGCGACACCACTACTCCAAGTCCCGCACCCAGTCCACTTCCCCCGCCATGCCCAACACCTTTTAGATTTCAACTTCGCCCAATTAATCACACTTCCCGGGCACCCCATGCTCCTCTACCCATGGCACCCTGATTACACCGCTCTACCAAATATTCTCATCGCCGCCCTTCGCAGTTCTCACCACCCCTGCCCCGACACGGCGACTCTAATCTTCCTGCTGTACATTTGGGCCTCGTCGGACGCCCAGCAGCTCCTCTGTCAAGACCCACGCCTCTCCGGCGGAAACTGGGGATCATTTTGCGACCTCCTCGCCGACGCGTTTCCTGCGGCGATACCGTTCCCCGCCAGACACGTCCCCGCGATGCTTCAGATCATCCCCGAACTCTTCGCCAGACACCATCTGACGCCTGCCAACAAAGCGACACTCGTTTGCCGCATCCGAGAAACGCTCCACATCGGTGGCGCCCTCACTACGATCCCCATAATTCTCGGCGCGCCTCTCGGCGATGGCGTACTACCCAATGCCCCCCTCGCCATCCTCAGAGAAGGGCCTATTGCACTCGAAAACGCCATCATTTACTCCGACGCCGCCTCAGAACTATCCCACAATGCCATAATCCAAGTCTTACGCCTCTTCGACGAGCGCGGCGACGACGATATACGCGACTGCGCCGCCAACGTCATCGCCATTATACTCCAAGCACAACAGTATTCGCTCTCAGCAATCGCAGCCGCCCAGGACATCGAAGAGCACCTCGCCGAGCTTCGGGAATCCATTGAACATCACCCATACCTCAATAACGTACCTCAACAAGATGCGGCGGACAGAGCCAACCCTCCACCGCACACCGCCGCACCAATCCACGATCCGCCGATGATCGATCTCACAACCGAAGACTAATCCAGGAGCAAGTCACAGACATACCACCCAGTTACATCACAACCCCCGCTCAACTTCGCCTAAAAACCTCCCCTACACTACCCAGCATTTTTTTTAATCATTTTTTTACTTTGTCAGAAGGAGATGTAGTGCGCCGCACTAACCTGTACCGGTCCAGCGGCACAGGCCTGTAAGGGCTGTACTCCCCTATGCCATACCCAGGACACCCCACGTACTATTGTCAGCAAACCAGCCTTCGCCGCTGAAATGTGTCTGCTGGCTCTGAAGGCCAACTGACAGTCTGAAGGTCTGAGTTCGACCTCTGGGGGTCAACCAGATGTGTACAATGTAAGAGGGAGTGTCTAAAATGTGAGGAGTGTATGCTGGTGTCGAGGGGAATGGCTTAGAGAAGGGGGAAACAAAATACAAAAGGGTGCCGTGTCAGAAGTGTAAGCTGAGCCACCTACTCTGAGGTCGAAAACTAGCTAGCTAAGATGATAATGTAAAATAAGAGATCAAAAGTACTCGTCGACACGATCCTAACAGATCAAGAATCACAATGAACAGATAAGAAATGAGGGAGATACAGACTGAATAAGATATCGGAAAACTATCATAAAATCGGAACTTGGCGAAATGAAGCGGAACTCTGCGGAACTCGTGGATGAAAATACTCGAAGATGCAAAACGATGAGACGAATCGAACGAATGCTAAACCGAGGTGATCGGTGGAGAACTGATGGAGATATAACAAAATCGACGATCTGCTGGGCTGGAGTATATGCACAACTGGTGCAACTGTCGGAACTGGACTGGAACTCGAGGGAACGGACTAAGACGAAGCTGGGAGACTAGGGAACTTGACTGGAGATGATATGAGTCGAAACTGGGGCGTTCTGGGGCTCCCCTTTTTCATTAGAGCGGCACAGGAGGCTTATATACAGTAGTGAGCCACCCATACAACAAAGGCTCAAAACATGATTCAGGGAGATAAATAAGGAAAGAAACCAAATAAAATGTAAATATGGACATCCAACCAAGTCATCTGCATCACAGCCTGTCGCCTGAAAGGGGTAGACAATAGAGAGTGAGGCTGGATGGAGGGGAACAGAAGGCTGCTGAACCGTAAATGCACAACCTACTGATCCACACTGCAGATCCTTCCACATATGGTCAAGGTCGATCGTTCTGATGATTGGCATGTCAGATCGTCCAAATAGAGTAGATCCGAGCTCAAATCCGCAGGTATCTCTACACCGCCGTTACCCATAATACAGCCTGCTCAGCGGCCGCCGGACCTTCGGCGGCCTGGGAACAGCACCCACGCCGCCGCCGCCGCCGACCATACGAACCGGCGGCGACGCCTCCACTCCTATCCTATGATCACCTTGTCCCCCCTTCGACCAGACCCTAGTTCCCCTTCTCCAGCCTCTCTCAAGAACGGTTCCACCGAATCCGGTGACTCCGGGCTTCGGAAATGCTCGCACGGCGGCCGGACACGCTGCGGCGGATGTATATCGCGCCATCGCGGAGGTGTATGCCCGCTGCCGCGCCGGCTGGGTGAACGATAACCAATCTCAGGTCCATTTTGTTGATTGTTTCATATTCTTATCATCCCACATTGTACGCCGAGCGCGGTAGCGCGCCCGGCGGCCATCCGTATATTCCCCCTTTTAGTTTTAGTCGACCCCTTGGCATTTCAGATCCATATAGAGTGCGCCCTGACCGATCCGAACGGCCCCGACGTTCGACATGACGTACCAGCACTCCGCCGTTCCGATTGGGGTGCCCCTAGGTCTTGGTGGCTTGGCGGCGCATCTCGGGGGCAGCCCCCGCCGTCGCGGCGCGCCTGTCATGCCTCGCCGCCCGCCGCCTTAAGTGATATTTCTTATCAAGGACTCATAGTATATATAGAGAGCATGTATCTATCCTAAAAAGCAGCAGATATACACTCTAGAACGCAGTTACCAGAGACCAACCACAAGTAAAGAAGCCTCCTTCAAGAAACCAGTATATACAAAGAACCAGACAGCCGGATCGGGCGAACTCCCGGTCACGTGCCCTCGCCGATCCCGTCCTGACGGCGTCGGCCCCAATCTCACAGGATAGAAGCCGCTGGGCTCATTCGCCGCCCTGGTCATCTCCCTTCTGCGCAGCTGTCACTCGTCTAGTAATCGCTCTGAGGACTTCCCACTTATATCTGCATCGCCGTCCCTCTCTCTCTAGCCTCCGCCGCCGCTCGGTCCTGAGCATTTGGGATTCCTCCTCCACGTCCCGACGCAGCTGTCACTCCTCTAGTAATCAATCCCGCGGTCTTCGATTTCTCCCTGCGCCTGAGGCCCCTTTTTGTCTTTCGCCGCCGCCGCTTGGTTCAGATTGTTTGTGATTCTTCCTCAACGCCTCGACGCAGCTGTCACTCTTCTAGGCATCTGTCATACTTCCTCGACGTCTCGACGCAGCTGTCACTCTTCTTGTGTTCGCCGCTACCGTCGGCGCCGGCACCCCTTTTCGACTGAATCCGGTCTCCCACTTATCGCCACCTCCGCCGCCTCCGCGTCGTTCCACCGCCGACACTACTCCCCTTTCAAGTGGTGTCGACGCTCCCTCTCCCGCATCTTCTCTGGGTCGTTCCGACGTCATCTCCCCGACTACCAGAGGGAATTGCGCTGGTGCGAACCTCCGCCGGCGCCGCACCCAGTCCGCCGCATGCAGTCTGCCGCTGCGACCCCTTCGCCGGTTCAGTCGGACTCGATGATCCCTATACAGCCGTCGGGGCCCAGATCGCCGCGGCGAGTTATTCGAAGGCGCGGCGGATCTGCCTAACGGCCAGATCCTTGTGCATCTGAGCTGAGTGTCGCTTCTAAAAGCCTGTAGGTAGTCTGTAGGTCTGGTAGGACCTCCCCTTTTTCCTCTCGACACCTTTGACATCGCCTCCCTGTGGTCGAACGCCGCCGCCGCCGCCTTTGTCCCTATCTAGGAGAGTCTGATAGTCTACATCGCTTTGAGTTTGTAAGGATCTATTTGGATGCCTTTTGCTCCTACTACAAATCCCAAATAGTTGAGTTGGGTTTGGAGGAAATGACATTTCTCAATTTTGAGATAGATGTTGAGTTCTCAGCATTTCTGTAAAATTGCCCTGAGAAGTGTCTAGTGCTCCTCTTCAGTTTGCACTTGGCCAATAAGGTCATCTAGGTAGTTTAGTGCCTCTTCTGTTCTGAGCCAATATTTAAAGTTGTCATTCATGAATCATTGAAATACTGCAGGTGAGTTCTTCATTCTAAATATCATGACCTTTGGCTTATAGACTGCATTGCTAAAAGGATCCACTCAAAAACTCATATCAAGATTGACACAATCAACAGATCAACAGGATCAGTATTTCAAATGTAACTAGTAACAATCCAGCAGTCACTGGAGCTAAACTACTGTTCACGCAACTAAGGCAATGGTCATGGGCATCAATAGCAATATATACAAGTATGTAACCCCACGGACTACTCAACACCACCAACCGGCAATTACCACCACTGACTTATTACTGTCGACCGTTACCTTAACACTGCCGACCAAACTCCCAATCCAACCCGATCCAAAGAAGTTAAAAAGCAATCAAACTACTAGAAGCCCAAGAAGTCTAGAATGTGACTACCAAAGCCTAATGCCTAACGACTAAAGTCTAAAGGCTAATCCAAGCCCAATAGAGACATCACTGGCATCCTAGCACTGTCAGACTTGTGCCTGAGTGTACATGGTCCTTTATGAGATATACTTCACAGTATGTCATGCTACAAGCAAAATGTGTGACTGCCAGATCGAAGTCTAACATCACATGCAAGAAGCATTACATGCCAATCTATTAAATTCTATAATACCCAAGCGACATGAGGAACTCATTGTTACAACTCGAACCCCTTGAGCTGCAGACCCAATAACTTGGAGGTTAATAGGATAGTACAAGCCAGAGCTGCACAATTCATGTCCAGCTTCTACAGTATAAGCAAACCTTTATTTACCAAGGAACGCAAACCAGGATATCAAGCAACTACAACTGGTACTCCAATGAAGAATATGGCAGTACATTCATAACATTCAACTTCCAGACAAAGCATAGCTAGTCACTCAAACACAACTGCATCCCCCAGCTGAACTCATACAGTTTATGGTATGTATTGGACTATACTCTATACCAACCTGACATCTCAATACTGATGTGTGAGTTATGCTTACACCCTTTGGACCATAAGATGAACAGCGAAGAGTCACATATTGAGCTGCCTATATTGCACCAAGAGCTACAATCTCACCTGGTGATAGAATCAATATCATCATGGAGCACTGACAGTAGAGCTTTCTATACTGAAACAGCACCTCTATTGTCTCAGTTAGCAACTCTATAGAATTCTGTCATAGTGGAGATATGTTGGAGCAAAGTGGCGCTCAGTGGAGCAGAATGACAAAGGAAGTGATGTAATGGTGGAGAGAAGTGGAGCAAGGTGGAGTCAAGATGAGTAAGAAATAAGATAGAAAATGAATTATCTAGAAAGCATAAATAGCGTTAGAAGTAGACCCTCTTTCTCCCATCTTTCGATCCTCTTAACACATAGTAATAGTGTCTTAACTCACTATCCATTGTGTGCTTTGTACTACTATGCCTCTTGGAAATCCCAATCTGCTCTTACTCTACCTTGTCTCTGAAAGCATCCCTAATCAGGACTGTAACTAGAAAGGTTAGTAAGGAGACCACATGGTACAGCTAAATGTGGGTAGATAGATCACCTCTGTACAACATACCGCTACTTAGGCAAAAGGATCGAAACTAGTGTAACCCTGGACCTACACCTCTAACAGTTTCATTCCTGCCATTCGTTTGTCATGATATCATTCCTCTGGTGGATGTGTACTAGTTGTCATCCCAGGATTTTCCTTTGGTACTGGCTGGATTTCTGTGCCATCTGGTTTCTTCTGTTCCAGTGGTAGTGGTCACCTTCTTCGTAATAGCTGTTTCTTCCATCGCTTAGGAGAGTTATTTATTTTCTCCTGCTTGTCTCAGCTATATTTGCCTGTTATTTCAGTAATTTTGCCTTCGGATGTCTGGTACAATTGCCGTGCTGGGATCATCCTTCTCGGTATGTGCTTTGTTCATTATTGCACTGTAATCATTCCTTCTGATGATTGTCTCAATATAGAGTCTGGTATATTTTTTATGCTTGGACTCTTTGCTTTGTCTGCCTTCTTCAGCTGTTCTGGTTTTGGAGTTGCTGGTTGGCTTTTCAGTTTTGCTTGCAGCTTTATCTCTTGAGGGTTTCTATTATTACTTTCTCTTCATGGTGCAAATAGTATTCCTGGTGCTCCAGAGTGTTGATAGTTGTCTCTGTTCTGAGCTTGTTGCTTTGTGTTATGCCTAGGTCTTGTCCTGTCAGATTTGTTTTTTCTTTGCCACTTTTGCTTGTACTTTCTGTGCTTTCACTTCTTAATAGCTCGTATGATGCTGAGCTCAAACGGTATTGTATTACTATTCCAATTCCATATCTGATTCTTCCAATTAATTTCTGGATTGACTTTGGCCAAATAGTTAATGCTTAGGATTATTTGATCCTGTCCTGTAGTTGCTACTACCAGCGTTTTTGGCTGCAGCTTAGGTCCATCAAAAATTAATGAGTAGACCTCGTGTGTGATTGCTCCTCCTTGGTTAGGGCTTCTATCAGCATTATTCAGGGGTTGAGAGTGATCAAGCCTCTTCTTGAATAGGTTATAGTGTCTTACCAAGTTAGGGTGTATTGTACTACATGTTGCTCCAGAATCAATTAATGCTTGGAACTGCTAGGGTCTTTGTTCCAACCTTCACTTGAATGGGTAATCAAAGATGTAATGCATGTATTAGCAATCACTTATTATACATCGCTTCACTGAGGTTGAACCCAGGAGGTATGAAATATTAGTTGTTGAAATCAGTCTTACTACCTTTCGTACTCTCACATCACGCAGTCTCGTTCAATGGAGGTTTTAGTCTTTTTCCTGTTGCTCTTTACTTGCTAGAGATTTCTGGAAGTTGTTTTAGTATTCTTCATCATGCTTGCAGGTATAGCCTGCTGAATCATCTCCTCTAGCCTATGCTATGTGATCATAGTGGACTGGTCTTTGACAATGAGGGCCGGGATATGTTTTCTTAAAATTCACAGCTCGTGCTGTCATCGGCTTTTATTTCTGACTATTTGTTCTCTTCTTTAGCTGTCCTAAGGAAGAACCCTTTTGCTTCCTTGGTGCCTTACAATTCTTTGAGTAGTGTCCAATCTTTCTACAGTTGTAGCATTTAGCTCCCTTCTTCGGCAAGCCTTGGAGTGCATCTACATCCATAGCATCTAGATCATGTTTCGTTTGTTGTATTGGTAGTCAAAATGATGATTGTCCATTTGTCTTGAATCTCAGAGTGTATGTCTAACTTCCAATCAGCTTCTGTCTGGCATCCACATCTATTAAGTTGCTTATCTATGTCATTCATTCTTCTAGCTTGTACTTTTCAAAAGTGTCAGGTTGTACAGATTCAACTCATCATTTGACCCAATTATCTAGTCCTTTGACATAGATGTACTTAAGCATAGTTACATTGATCGATGGTGGTGCTCTAGCTCTGAGTTGTTAAAATTTGTCATTGTATGCCCTGATGCTTGATCCTTTTTGCTGGATACATAGAAGATGGAATAGAGCTTCTTATTCTCTGACTATTGGATGTCCTGCTCGGACTCTCATCCAATCCAACATCTCCTTCAAAGATATGATCATTTCTCCTCCATTCAGATTGATAATTGCTAGTACTGGTTTCAGCTTTCTTTTATTATTAAATGATGTCAAGGTCTGCTTTTCTGCAAACCAATTGTAGCTGTCACCTTCGAGTGCTGCAAATAGACTCTTTGCAATCTCCTCTTTACTCTTGACTCCATGCTGTGCCAACTTCAAAATACATCAGCTGACCCACAGATCAATATCTTCACTTTGCTTACCATAGTACTTTGGCAATTTGATAGTGTGTTTCGAGAGTTGTGTCTGAAGAGTTTGTAGTTGCGTCTCTAGGATCTGAACTTTCTGGTCAGTGGTTGACATGATCATATGTGATTATAGGCACTGCTGGTGGCAAATATGTAGCTGGATGTTCTAGCACTTGGGTTGTTACTAAACCACTGGTTGGTACTTGGAGTGTAGTGCTTTGACTGTTAAACCCTTGCAACAAGTATGGGTTTATTGCTCATAATAACTCCTCATCTGATGATACTGTTCCGTCGGAAGTATGCTCTGTTTGATGATGTAGCTCTCGAATTCATTGAGCTTCCTGTCTGAGATACTTTGCATACTCAAGTATGCTCCTTGCAGTACTTTCTATTGTCTGTACTGATGCAATCAATGTCAAGTAAGCTTGTTGACTTGATTTGACTGTACGTCCTAGTGTCAGGAGTGCTTCACGTAAGTTGCTAATATCTTCTGCAACATTTGGCGCTAATTGAACGATCCTTGTGAGTTCTGTAGTTGCTGTTTCAACTGCTTGGATGTGTTGCTCGTGAGCATTAAGTGTATCATGTAAATGTCCTATCTTGTCTTGAACTACTGATATCTCTATGGTGACTTGTTGGCTTAGGAGTATGACTGATCAATCTAGTAAATCGTCATTTTGATGCAGTGTTGCTACTTGAGCTCCTAGTCTGTTGGTGTTAATCTTGAGTGCTTCGAGTTATTGTCCAACTGTAGTTATGTATGCTCTGCTTAGCAGATTGTTATTTACTTGAGCTCTCGCTTGACTAGTTTGTAGTCCTTTGAGTTATACTTTTCTCTCTCATAGAGATAGTATTATAGGTGGATATTTGTTGTCTGTTCGGGTGGCAGTTCCCCAAAGAATGTCTCTATCCAGTCCCAATCTCAATATCCTTCCTTAAATATGATTCAGTTCGCTATCTTGGTGTGATCCTGATCTCATTCAGTTATTTATTCGGTTACTCGTCCTTTGGTTGTTATTTCTTCCACTTGAGTTCTCTAGATAGTTCATTAACCACATTTCATTTCTCGCCTATGGCTTTAGGCATATTATTATGAGATATAGTAGACCAAGCCGTTCCTTTCTTGTCAAATGTAGCAATAGTAGATGGTACCTTCACTACTTTAGTTATTGTTGTTTGTGTGCTCCCAACTGCAGGGCTACCAGATGCCTTTACTATTAGGTACACTTTATTGGTAAAGGGGTTGTAATAATAAATGTTTGATTTGAGTGAATTGGGTTTGTTCTCCAGGATGTGCACTTGTCCTAGGGAATAAGTTTGCTAATCTCAAAACTAGCAGTGTCGATAGGGACTTGAGGTTGACGGTCCTCGCCTCAATAAAACACTAGCCAAGAACCTTGCCCATGAGAGGTGGTGTTAAAACTAGCGAGTGATCTTTCAATCTGATGTTAGAGGTGTAGATTCAGAGTTACACCAGTTTCAATCCTTTTGCTTAAGCAATAGTATGTTGTGCAGAGGTGATCTATCTACCCATGTTTAGCTGTACTACGTGGTCCCCTTACTAACCTTTCTAGTTGCAGTCCTGGTTAGGGATGCTTTCAGAGACAAGGTAGAGTAAGAGCAGATTGGGATTTCCAAGAGGCATAGTAGTACAAAGCACACAGGGGATCGTGTGTTAAGACAATGTCACCAGTGTGTTAAGACACTGTCACTATATATTAAGAGGATCGAAAGATGGAGAAAAGAGGGCCTACTTCTTATGCTATTTATACTTTCTAGATAATTCATTTTCTATCCTATTTCTTACTCATCTTCTCTTCACTTTACTCCACCTTGCTTCACTTTGCTCCACTTCTCTCCACCTTTGTCATTCTGCTCCACTGAGTGCCACTTTGCTCCAACATATCTCCACTATGATGGAATTCTATGGAGTTGCTGACTGAGACAATAGAGGTACTGTTTCAGTATAAAAAGCTCCACTGTCAGTGCTCTATGATAATATCAATTCCATCACCAGGTGGGATTGTAGTTCTTGGTACAATGTAGGCAGCTCAATATGTGACTCTTCACTGTTTGTCTTGTAGTCCAAAGGGTGTTAGATCACACAAATCCAGCAAGGGACCACTGAGTCCAGTGGTGAGTACACTTGATGTATATTAGCAGTCTAACTACATACCTAAGTCCAGTGGTGAGTACACTTAATGTAGAGTACTCATCAATGGACTGTGCCGCTTTTACAGGAGATTACATAAGCATCACATGATCAAGAAAGCGGACATAAGGAAGAATATAAACAGAACAATAAACTACAAAATACTAAGAGTGTCAGAATTACACTTCTAACACTCCCCCCTGATCTGACACTTCTTCCTTCAATATAATCCCAGCATCTTACACATCTCCTGCACCTTTACTCTGCTTAGTGCTTTGGTCATAATGTCTGCTGGCATAGTCTGAGTGGGCAAGTAATGCACTTTGATATGACCAGCCTCTACAACATCTCTCAACCAGTAGAAGCGCAGTGTCCATGATGCTCAGGATTGTTTGTCACAGACAGAGCAGACTGGTTATCAATGTACAGGGAAGAGGGTGCATCAAACTTGTAGCCAAACTCTGTAAAGAGATTTCTCAGCCACATAATCTCTTGTCCTGCACTAACAGCAGCAATGTATTCTGCTTCAGTGGTGGATAGAGTCACAAAGGGATGCAACTTGCTAGTCCAGCTGATAGCACCAGTTCCCATCTTGACAACCATCTCACTTGTAGACTGTCTGTTATCCTCATTTCTTCCATGGTCAGCATCACAGAAGGTAGTAAACAGCTTAGTTAGCCTGAAATCCTTTGTGCCCTGCAGATAGCGACATAGATGCTTTGCTGCCTTCTAATGAGCTGGACCAGGATTAGAACTGAAGCGTCCTAAGACACCAACTGCATAGGCAATATCTGGCCTAGTAGCAATAGCCAAATACATGAGTGCACCAACCAATTGCTTGTAGGGCACCGGCTTTATGTATTCAGTCTCTACAGGGGTCTTAGGAGCCATGTCCTTGCTGAGCTTCTGCTCAGGGAGAGGAGTAGTAACAGTGCCACAGTTGCTCATGCTGTAGCTCCTCAGTCATCAACCTGTTTACATCACCATGATTGAGATGTGCAAAGCGCCTGTGCCAAAGTGTAGTGTCAAGTGGACAGGTGCTGGTGAATGCAGCATAAGCAATGGTAGGGACAATATGGCCATTGAGAGTTGCTGCATTATAAGAGGTGATGTTTGCAGTGAAAAGAACTGTTCCATGATAATAGAAAAGCAGCTTGTTATAATGAATGGTGACAACATATGATTTGGAATGAGTCAAATACAAGACTGAGAGGAGATTGTTTCTAAGATCAGGAACATGAAGTACATGCTCAAATTCAAGTAACTGTCCAGGTTTGCCACCAACTACAGGCTGAAAGTGCACTGTGCCAATGCCAACTGAATAAATAACTTGGTTGTTGGCTAAACGAATAGGGGTGTGATTTGTTGAGTATTTGGTGAACCAATGACGATGTGGAGTCATGTGGCAAGTGGCACCTGTGTCAGCAATCCAGTCAGTTCCTGCATCTGGGGTAAGAGGTGAATGGGGATTGGTGTAGTCAAGAGCACTTGCATTGTCAGCAAATTCAGCAGATTCAGCAGATTCATCTTGTTGAGCAATATGGGCCTTCTGGCCCTTCCTGCCCTTCCTCCTCTTCTCTTCCCTGTTCTTCTTAGCCCTGACATGTGCATCCTTAGAAGCTGCCTGCTTCATATAGGAGTTCTCCTCTGTGTACTTAGGAATACCACAGAAGGTGCAAGTGACACCTTGAGAGGAGATAGGCTTTACAGCACTACTAGTGGATGTGAACATAGTCTGGGGCTGAAGCTGAAAGTGCTCTTGACAGTTCTGCTGCTCTTGGGCAAATGCCTCCTTAAGGTTATTCTATTTGAATTCCTTCATAAGGAGCACTGCAGAGCAAAAGGAAGCATAGTCCTCAGGAAGAGCATGAATCAGACATGCACATGCAAGCTCATTCTCAAACTCCTCAAGTTTGAGGGTGCTAGAACGAGTGCTTCTGATCTTGTGCAGTGCTAGCTCAACCCTGCTCACCAGATTGGTGAGGGACTCATCTTCCTTCTTGGTGATGTTGAAGAACTCATCATAGGCATTAAAGCATGCAGCTGGGTTGTCCTGCTCATTGATCTTCTGGAGCTCAGTCCACATCTTGACTGGATTATCCATATAGTCCTGCACCATAACCTGCATGCTATGCTCAATTCTCTGATAGATCAGGCCTGCAGCTTGCTCAGCCTTCTCTTCCCAGAGCTGGACAGCCTCTGCTGGAGTACTAGGCTTAGCTTCCTGACCAGAGGTCAGGCGCCACAACTTTTTGACTTGAAGTGCAGCATGCATATCATACTTCCAGACAGAGTAATTGCTGTCATTGAGCTTAGTGATAGTGGATAGCGTCTCAGAGGTGACAGGATCAGATATGATAGTTGAAATGAGATATGGATGAGAGTGGACAGATAATGCTTAGAAGAAATAAGCAGTGAGGGAGCAATGAGGGAGAGAGTGCTAACAAATTTATGCCTGGAGGTGACAGATCAATGCCAACCAGTGTAGTCTTCTACAGTCACTAAAGTATACACAGATTTGCCACAAGACAGTGCTGGTCTGTTGGTCTGCTAAGACCCTGCAGGCATCGCTAACTGAGAGAGGCTCTAGGCTTAAGTAGACACTCAAAGAGTGACTACAACCAGCGAACTAAGGCCGGGCAGGCAAGCTTCACAGTCTGTAGGCTAGGCTGATCCAACAACAGTGATGGAGCCACACACTAATTAACACCAGAGCTGCCAGACACAAAATGCAGTGCAGAGAGGGAACGGATGGGCGGAACGGTGCGCAAATTGGCACGCAGATAGAGGACGACGAGCGGAATCGAACGGTGCAAAGAGCACGCGGATCGGATCAGCGGATCGGCAGCAATCGACGATTTCCGTCGGCACAAGAATAGCCCACAGCGCAGTTAAACCGCGGCCGCTCAGGCTGAAACTTGGTGGAAGTATGCACAGGTATGGGAGCCGTATGCACACCAAAGGGTGTCCGGATCGGATCAGCGGTTGCTGAGAAAATCGAAAGTTGCCAAAATAGGGTGCAAAACAAAGATCCTTCAATAAGTCGGCGAGTTCTTGACCGATTTGGCTGAAACTTCGCGACAGGGGACGAAGAAATAGGCCAAATAGATGTGCCAAATTTCGTGAGAAATGAATCAGCGGTTCATCCGGAATAGGCAATGCAACTTTAAAAATAGCCAAAAGTAATAGGGCTATAGCAGTGTCAAATCGCAACGGATCAGGCTGAAACTCGGCAGAACAGTAGGCCTATATGGGCCGAGTAAACGTGCCAAATGGCGTCAAAAGCGGCTGGACATTTGTGGAGCAATCAAGTGGCGGAGTTTTGGGAAGATTTGGCACTAATAAAGGCCAAAGAAGAAGGCAGAGAGCTCTGGGACTGTGGAAACTGCACAGAAGGGTGTAGAAGATGATGGGAACACTAGGAACACACTAAAAGGCCAGTCCAGAACACTAAAAGCTTCTCTAACAACAGCAGCAGCTCTCCAAACCCAAAAACTCAAAAATGTGATAGTGCAGACAGCTAAAGCTCAAAGCTCATAACCTGTTAGATCATACAAATCCAGCAAGGGACCACTGAGTCCAGTGGTGAGTACACTTGATGTGAAGTACTCACCAATAGACTGTGCCGCTTTTACAGAAGATTACATAAGCATCATATGATCAAGAAAGCAGACATAAGGAAGAATATGAACAGAATAATAAACTACAAAATACTAAGAGTGTCAGAATCACACTTCTAACAGGTTCAGACATGATGGTGAGAATGAGATGTGGATAAGAGTGGACAGATGATGTGCTCAGAAGAAAATAAGCAGTAAGGGAGTAGTGAGAGAGAGAGCACTAACAAATTTATGCCTGGAGGTGATAGATCAATGTCAACCACTGCAGTCTTCTACAGTCACTAAAGTATATATAGATTTGCTATAAAACAGTGCTGGTCTGTTGGTCTGCTAAGATTCTGCAGGCACCACTGACTGAGAGAGGCTCTAGACTTAAGTAGACACTTAAAGAATGACTACAACTAGCAAACTAAGGCCAGGCAGACAAGCTTCACAGTCTGTAGGCTAGGCTGATCTAACAACATGTTAGAAGTGTGATGATCCTAACACTGTTACTATTCTTTATTTATTGTTCTATTTATATTCTTTGTTATGCCCGCTTTCTTGATCATGTGATGCTTATATAATCTTCTGTAAAAGCGGTACAGTGTTAGGACCAGTATTTTTGGATGAGGTGATCAGTCCGAGCATACCAAAACAAGTCCCTGCTTCCTCCTTCTGATAATGTATAATCGGAGAGTAGAGTAACAAAGGTTAGATATACTACTAAGAAGCAAGCTATAAGCTCAAGCTTGACTTAGCAGTAGAGCAGAGTTTCAATTAAAGAGGTACAGTTATGATTGAAAGTACAAAATAGTTTTGCTGAGGGACAACACTCCACTCAGCTGGCATCTTAAATAAACTTTCTAATGAATACTACTGACTACCAAATACTACTGACTATGTCTTGCCATTGGTCAGGACAATATGTTTCAGTAGGTGTCACCACCACTATCTACCATCTGTGTCACCACCAAGTCCTAGCACCTAGTGTCACCACCACTCCTAGGGACTGGTAGTAAGATACAGGAAGTATAAACTCGACTACCCGTGACGCGAGTCGCGAGACCCTGACTTACCTCATTCGGTACCACAACACAACACCTTAATTCTGCCTCTCATGTTGCACAAACATAGAATTGGACTCCACAGATATCTTCAGACTGAAATTAGCTACACATCTACGGTTTTAATTTTTGAAAATATTAGGAATTGGCTTCCCAATTATGGAAATAAAACCTTTTGTGCCAAACAACCCAGAATTTATTTTCCAGCCTTCTGGCAAAGTTTCGGAAATTTTTGAAATTCTCAAACCAAGATTTTTGCCGCTTCCGGCTGTTACCGGATGACTAATTTAAATCATATATAGTAACTTAAGATATTACTAAGTACAATTAAGTAAGCAATACTTCCAATGGGTCTCAAGAGTGCTTCAAACAATACAATAAGGGTGTAAACTGCATAAAGACTCTATATTCACCCTTCTAAGTGCCTCCACATGAACTACAAGTGGTTTTCAAGCATTCGGAAAATTCAACCTCGAGATTTTTGCCACAGGGTCCTTCCTAATTGGGTTAGTACAGGGTCCATCAGGGTCATCGGGTCACGCGTGACGGGTAGTCGAGTTTATACTTCCTGTATCTTACCACCAGTTATTTCCTTCCATATTAAGCTAGCTTCTATTTACCTTCGTTGCTCTGAAGCTTCTTTCGCACTTCTTCCAATCACTATTTCTATCACATGTTAATCCTGTCTGCAAATCCTTCCATAAGAGATTTCTTCCATGTGCCAAGATCTTGCTTCTCCAGTGCTCCATTTCTGGGCCAAGCTTCTGCCACTATCTTTCATCATGAGGCTGACTGTGATCTCAGAGTTCGGAATGGGCAACCCCTGCTGATCTTCTGAGATTAATCTCAGTGGCTATATAAACTTGATAGAGCCTTGCCACAGTACTAATGTTAGAGTACTGTAGTCCAGTGCCCGACATTAACCTGAACTATTGTCTTAGGTGATTCATCCCACACTATTCATCTACTGTGATAACCTCTTCTTCCAATTATTCTCATACTTCTAGCATTCATCCTATCACTTCTTCTGTAAGACTTTTGATGTCTGATGGCAGTCTATAGTATACTGGCTAATTGACTTCTACTGTAGTATTTCAGCACAAGGTCTGGTGATGATGCTGATTGATCTAAGCTCTCACACAGACCTTTAATGCATAGATATCTCTATCACTGAACTATATGGATACCTTATAATTATATGCGCTCATTTCGCTATTTGGCAATAGTTAGTCTATTATTTATTCTGAGGGTCTGGGTTTATATCGAACCTTAGCATTGGCTACCTCCCTCATTACTAAGCACTCCATAAAGTTTTTGAGGAGCTATTCCAAAAGAACCTAACTCCTTTGATATGCCAAATAGCAATTTACACACATTAGGCTTTCATGAACTAAGTATCTGGTTGCACCACATCGATAGTGTCTTCTTTACAGGAGTTCTACATATTTTGCAATATTCCAGTCCTCTATCTGGGCAAAGCTTTGTTCCAGTGGAGGAGTATGCTTAATATGCATCCTAGATAATCCTTCTTGCAAATTGTATAGGTCCTCCCTCTCATCACATTTGTCCTCATAATATCATCGACTGGGTTCCTCTAGAACGTCTTCAGCAGCTACCTCCCCAGGTACTTGCTATATTAGTAGGCGAGAATCATCTCCACTATTCTGTCTGTAGAGCCTTTTGAAATACTCTCAATTAGGCTGCATAATTTAGTGTGTAAGGTGTCTAATTCCATGCCGCATTAGGTATCCACAATTTTCGTAACATTCCTCCCTCTAAGATCTACTTCGGACTGTAAAGAGAGTGTGGATCTAATTAATTGTAGTAGTCATAATCTTGCTGTTTCACATAGTTATCTCCTAAACCTGATCCTTCTAGTGTACCAGTAGCTCATTCCTTTTGACTAGAATAACTGTAGCACTGTACATCTAGAGTCTGCAACTCATTATTGATCATGTGACCTGATGCACAAACTATCTAGATGAAAGTGTGGTAATCATGTGACCTGATGCACTATCTGTTCAGATGAAAGGGTGGCAATCATGTGATTAATGCTCAACCTGTTCTCAGAGAAAGGCAGTAGTCACATGACAATTAGTCAATAATTCAAAGCCTCAATAAGTGTTGGCTTCCAATATACTAGATACTTCCTAACATGCTAGGAATAGTTTAATAACATATTCAGGTCATTTGTGACCTTGCTTAGTGTCAGTCCCAACTTACAAGATACTTTCAAGTATGCTTGAAATAGTTTAATGACCTTTCTAAGCCTTGCTGCACTCACTATCTAAGGAGTTAGCCCAAAACTAATTCTTATACAAAGGATTCCCTTTCTTATCTGGTAGATCCCATCTGTGGACTGGTAGCGTTCTGCTTTAAGTAAATGGCCTTTTTGCAGCTCTCCAATGATGTTTGTGCTATTCTGGATAACTGAAGTCACACTGTTTGATACCTGTCTTGCTTTGGTATTTTCTTCGCTTGATTAACCTCTAAGCTACAGACTCTTTCAATGCTGTACTCAGGAATTTGTCATCTTCCTTCTTAATATTAATTACTCTCTGTGTAGAGTCTATAATATCTGCAATCTTCTTTCTAGAGGGAAGATCTATTATATCCAGCCAACAATTCCTCTTGTGATACTCCTACAATTTCTCTAGGGTATTGCGCAGCCCTTTCACAGATTCCCAGGTATCCTCTTCCTTCAGGTAGCCGAGCCATTTAACCTGATACTCTCATCTATTGTATTATTTCCTCATGTCCTGGATTGCTTCAACCTCATACTCAGTTTCTCCAGCAATGACTTCTGATGGTAGTCTTGTTCTTTGTGCCAGATCCTTTCATTTTTGATAGAGAATCAATAGTCCTGCATAAAACACTGAGTAGCTCCTTAACTCCTTTAGGAGATCTAACTCGTAGTTGACTAGCCTATACTTTATATTAACTTGATAGGGTCCTAGGTTTCTATCTCCTAGCTTTCTCGTAGGAACTAGCAGAGTTAGATTCTGACCATCTAGCATGACTTTATCACTAACTTCAAATGATGGCATTGGTCCTTGATTTTTTCTACAAACTTCTTCATCACATCTTGTGCCTGTTCTAACACCTTTATTGCTTCTTCTTGATTCTTCTTTCATATTGTTACATAGTCTTGTGTTCCTCGGATCAGAAGCTTGAATCCCAATTCTAGCTGAAATCTATAAACTAATTCAAACAGCATCTTGTCCATGCTTGAGTGAGATTGACTATTGTAGGCAAATTCTACTATAGGTAGATGTTCGTCCCAATCATCCTGTTGCAAGTTGGAATAGCAACATAACAGCTATTTCATTTCTTGATTTACTCACTCTGTTTGATTATCTATTTGTAGATGATATGCCATTAAAAGGATCCACTCAAAAACTTGCATCAAGATCGACATAATCAACAGATCAACAGGATCAGCATTTCAAATATGACTAGTAACAGTCTAGCAGTTACTGGAGCCAAACTACTGTTCACATGACCAAGGCAACAGTCATGGGCATCAATGGCAATATACGGATGCCTGAGAAGCATGCCATAAGTATATAACCCTGTGGACTACTCAACACCACCGACCAGCAATTACCACTACTGACTTATTACCACTAACTGTCACCTTAACACTGCTGACCAAACTCCTAATCTGACCTGATCAAAAGAAGTCAAGAAGCGATCAAACTACTAGAAGCCCAAGAAGTCTAGAATGTGACTACCAAAGCCTAATGCCTAACGACTAAAGTCTAAAGGCTAATCTGAGCCCAATAGAGACATCACTGACATTCTAGCACTGTTAGACTTGTGCTTGAGTGTATATAGTCTTTTATGAGATATACTTTACAGTATGTCATACTATAAGCAAAACACGTAACTGCCAGATCGAAGTCCAACATCACATGCAAGAAGCATTATATGCCAATCCACCAAATCCTATAATACCCAAGCGACATGAGGAACTCATTGTTACAACTCGAACCCCTTAAGCTGCAGACCTAATAACTTGAAGATTAATAGGATAGTACAAGCCAGAGCTGCACAATCTATGTCCAGCTTCTACAGTACAAGCAAACCTTTATTTACTAAGAAATGCAAACCAGGATATCAAGCAACTACAACTGGTACTCCAATGAAGGATATGGCAGTACATTCACAACATTTGACTTCCAGATAAAATATAGCTAGTCACTCAAACACAATTGCATCCTCTAGCTGAACTCATACAGTTCATGATATGTATTGGACCATACTCTACACTAACCCGACATCTTAATACTGATGTGCGAGTTGTGCTTACACCCTTTGGACTACAAGATGAACAGCGAAGAGTCACATATCAAGCTACCTATATTGCACCAAGAGCTACAATCTCACCTGGTGATGGAATCAATATCATCATGGAGCACTGACAGTGGAGCTTTCTATACTGAAACAGCACCTCTATTGTCTCAATCAGCAACTCTATAGATTTCTGTCATAGTAGAGATATGTTGAAGCAAAGTGGTGCTCAGTGGAGCAGAATGACAAAGGAAGTGATATAATGGTGAAGAGAAGTAGAGCAAGGTAGAGTAAGGTGGAGTCAAGTGGAGAGAAGATGAGTAAGAAATAGGATGAAAAATAAATTATCTAGAAAGCATAAATAGCGTTAGAAGTAGGCCCTCTTTCCCCCATCTTTTGATCCTCTTAACATACAGCGACAGTGTCTTAACTTACTATCTATTGTATGCTTTATACTACTATGCCTCTTGGAAATTCCAATCTGCTCTTACTCTACCTTGTCTCTGAAAGCATCTCTAGTTAGGACTGTGACTAGAAAGGTTAGTAAGGGGACCATGTGGTACAGCTAAATGTAGGTAGATAGATCACCTCTGCACAACATACTGCTGCTTAGGCAAAAGGATTAAAACCAGTGTAACCCTAGACCTACACCTCTAACATTAGATCGAAAGATCACTTGCTAGTTTTAACACCACCTTTCATGGGCAAGGTTCTTGGCTAGTATTTTATCGAGGTGAGGACCGTCGACCTCAAGTCTCTATCGATGCTGCTAGTTTCAAGATTAGCAAACCTATTACCTAGGACAAGTGCACATCCTGGAGAACAAACTTGATTCACTCAAATCACACATCTATTATCATAACTCCTTTACCAATGAAGTGTACCTAATAGCAAAGGCATCTGGTAGTCCTGCAGTTGGGAGCATATAAATAACAACAACTAAAGTAGTGAAGGTACCATCTACTATTGCTATATTTGACGAGAAAGGAATGGCTTGGTCAACCATACCTCATAACAATATACCTGAAGCCATAGGTGAGAAATGTGGTTAATGAACTATCCAGAGAACTCAAGTGGAAGAAATAACAACCAAAGGATGAGTAACTGAATGAATAACTGAACGAGATTAGGATTGCACCGAGATAGTAAACTGAATCATATCTAAGGAAGGATAGCTAGATTAGAACTGGATAGAGACATTCTTTGGGAAACTGCCACCTGAACAGACAACGAATATCCACTCATAATACTATCTCTATGAGAGAGAATAGTATGACTCAAAGGACTACAAACTAGTTAAGCAAGAGCTCAGGCAAATAACAACCTGCTGAGCAGAGCATACATAACTACAGTTGGACAATGACTCGAAGCACTCAAGATTAACACCAACAGACTGGGAGCTCAAGTAGCAATACTGTATTGAAATGATAATTCACTAGATCAATCAGTCATACTCCTAAGCCAACAAGTCACTATGGAAATATTAGTAGTTTAAGACGAGATAGGACATTTACACGATATACTTAATGCTCATGAGCAACACATCCAAGCAGTTGAAACAGCAACTACAGAACTCACAAGGATCATTCAATCAACACCAAATGTTGCAGAAGACATTAGCAACTTATGCGAAGCACTCCTGATACTAGGACGAACAGTCGAATCAAGTCAACAAGCCTACTTGATATTGATTGCATCAGTACAGACAACAGAAAGTACTGCAAGGAGCATACTCAAGCACATAGAGTATCTCAGATAGGAAGCTCAATAAATCTGAGAGCTACATCATTGAGCAGAGTATACTTTCAATGAAACAGTATCATCAGATGAGGAGTTATCACAAGCAATAAACCCATACTTGTTACAAGAGTTTAACAATCAAAGTATTACACTCCAAGTACCAACCAGTAGTTCAATAGTGACCCAAGTGCCAGAACATCTAGCTACATATTTGCCGCCTGCAGTGCCTATAATCACATATGATCATGTCAACCACCGACCAGAAAGTTCAGATCCTGGAGATGCAACTACAAACTCTTCAGATATAACTCTCTAAACACAGCATCAAATTGCCAAAGTACTATGGCAAACAAAGTGAAGATATTGATCTGTGGGTCAGCTGATGTATTTTAAAGTTGGCACAGCATAGAGTTAAGAGCGAGGAGGAGATTGCAAAGAGTCTATTTGCAGCACTTGAAGGCAACAGCATGATTAGTTTGCAGAGAAGCAGACCTTGACATCATTCGATGATAAAGGAAAGCTGAAACCAGTACTAGCAATTATCAATCCAAATGGAGGAGGAATGTTCACATCCTTAAAGGAGATATTAGATTGGATGAGAGTCCAAGCAGGACATCCAATAGTTGGAGAACAAGAAGTGCTATTCTATCTCCTATGCATCCAGTAAAAAGGATCAAGCATCAGAGCATATAATGATGAATTTCAATAACTCAGAGCTAGAGTACCACCATCAGTCAATGCTACTATGCTCAAGTACATCTATGTCAAAGGACTAGATAATTGAGTCAAATGACGAGTCGAATCTGTACAACCCGATGCTTTTAAAAAGTACAAGCTAGAAGAATGAATGACATAGATAAGCAACTTAGCAGATGTGGATGTCAGACAGAAGCTGATTGGAAGTCAGACATATACTTCGAGATTCAAGACAAATGGACAATTATCATTTCAACCACCAATACAATAAACAAAATGTGATCTAGATGCCATAGATGTAGATGCACTCCAAGGCTTGTCGAAGAAGGGAGCTAAATGCTACAACTGTAGAAAGATTGGACACTACTCAAAGAATTGCAAGGCACCAAGGAAGCAAAAGGGTTCTTCCTTAGGACAGCCAAAGAAGAGAACAAATGGTCAGAAACAAAAGCTAATGATAGCACAAGCTGTGAATTTCAAGGAAACATGTTCTGACCCTCATTGTCAAAGGCCAGTCCACTATGATCATATAGCATAGGCTAGAGGAGACAAATTAGCAGGCTACACCTGCAAGCATGATGAAGAATATCAAAACAACTTCCAGAAATCCCTAGCAAGTAAAGAGCAACAGGGAAAAGACTAGAACCTCCATCAAACAAGACTGCATGATGTGAGAGTACGAAGGGTAGCAAGAATGGTTTCAACAACTAGAGTTTCATACCTCCTAGATTCAACTCCAGTGAAGTGATGTATAATAAGTGATTGCTAATATATGCATTGCATCCTCGATTACCTATTCGAGTAAAGGTTAGAACAAAGACCCTAGCAGTTCAAGCATTAACCAGTTCTAGAGCAACATGTAGTATGATACATCCCAACTTGGTATGACACTATAACCTATTCAAGAAGAGGCTTGATCACCCTTGACCTCTGAATAATGCTAATGGAAGCTCAAACTAAGGAGGAGCAATTATGCATGAGATCTACTCATTAATCTTTGATAGACCTAAGCTGCAGCCATAAATACTGGCAGTAGCAACTACAGGACAGGATCAAGTGATCCTAGGCATTGACTATTTGGCCAAAGTTAATCCAGAAATTGATTAAAAGAATCAGATATGGAATCAGAATAGTAATGCAATACTATTTGAGCTTAGCATCATACAAGCTATCAAGAAGTGAAAGCACAGAAAGTGCAAGCGAAAGTGGTAAAGGAAAGACAAATCTAACAGGACAAGACCTAGGCATAACACAAAGCAACAAGCTCAGAACAGAGATAACTATTGACACTCTAGAGCACTAGAAATACTATTTGCACCATGGAGGGAAAGTAACAATGGAAACCCTCAAGAGACGAAGCTGCAAGCAAAACTGGAAAGTCAACTAGCAACACCAAAACTAGAACAGCTAAAGAAGGCAGATGAAGTAAAGAGTCTGAGCATAGAAAATATATCAGACCCTATATCAAGACAATCATCAGAAGGAATGATTACAGTGCAACAATAAACAAGGCACATATTGAGAAGGATGATCCTAGCATGGCAATTGTACCAGACATTTGAAGGTAAAGTTATTGAAGTAACAGGCAAGCATAGCTGAGATGAATAGGAGGAAATAAATGACTCTCCTAAGTAATGAAAGAAATAACCATTACGAAGAAGGCGACCACTACCACTAGAACAGAAGAAACCAGATGGCACAGAAATTCAGCTAGTACCAAAGGAAAATCCTGGGATGACAACTAGTACACATCTACCAGAGGAATAATATCATGATAAATAAATGGCAGGAACAAAACAAAATTGGACACCACAACCAATACCACTTAGAGAAGCAACTCCTACATCAAAGCGTACAAGATGGGCAGATGAGAATAGCAATATCGACATGCAAGATGAACAGAAGATAACAGAAGACACTCCTATGCATGATATAGAGCCACTAGACATCGAAAGGCTCAGAATGACCGATCAACCAATTACACTCACCAGAAAGGAAGAGCTTGCTAAAAAGCTAGAGCTAGACCTTAAACGAAATTGGTCACCAAGGAACCAAGTCTCACAACCACTGAACAAAGTGAGTTCAGTATCACAGCAGTATTCACAGCAGAAGGCAGCTACAGAAGGATTACTCAGTACAGAGAAATGAGATTGGCAAAAACTCCTACCAAAGCAAATTGCAGACTATGCAGATATATTTGATCCAGGCAGATCAAGGAGGTTACCCAAGCATACAAAATGGGATATGGTGATAAACCTTAAGGAAAGAGTACCATTACCAAAACTGAGACCTATTATTAAGCTTACACAAGAAGAGCAAGCAGCACTCAATGCCTATGTCCAAGAATTACTGGACAAAGGATGGATCAAGAAGGTTCACCCACATGAACCATGTCTGGTAGCAGCACCAGTCTTCTTTGTTAGAAAGAAAGACAGAGGAGCATGAGCAGTAACTGATTATCGAGACATCAATAAAGCAACAGTATCAGATCCATACCCAATACTAATTATGAGCATTCTACCAGAGAAACTGGAGAAAGAAAAATTCTTCTTTACACTCGACATGCGATCAGAATACAACAACCTGAGAATTTGAGAAGGAGATGAATGGAAGGCAGCATTCTGAGTTGGCAATGCAGTCTACAAGCCAAAGGTCATGATATTTAGAATGAAGAACTCACCTGCAGTATTTCAATGATTCATGAATGACAACTTTAAATATTGGCTCAGAACAGAAGAGGCACTAAACTACCTAGATGACCTCATTGGCCAAGTGCAAACTAAAGAGGAGCACTGGACACTCCTCAGGGCAATTCTACAGAAATGCCAAGAACTCAACATCTATCTCAAAATCAAGAAATGTCATTTCCTCTAAACCCAACTTGACTATCTGGGATTTGTAGTAGGAGCGAAAGGCATCCAAATAGATCCTTACAAACTCAAAGTGATACGAGAATAGCTAACACCAAAGATAAAATGACAGATCCAAAAATTCCAAGGCTTTTGCAACTTTTACCAAAGATTCATCAAAAACTATGCCAATTTATATACACCTATTGGCAAACTTATCAAGAAGGATCACAAGTTCATTTGGACAGAAGTACAGAACAAAGCTTTTGAAAGTATCAAGAAGGCATTTGAAACTGAAGTAACATTGGCAATGCCAAAACTAGACAAACCATATACATTAGAAACTGATGCATCTGATGTAGTGATTGGTGCAGTCTTACAATAAGAAGATGACCAAGGAGAACTGAGACCTTTAGGTTTCATGTTAAAGACACTATCAAGTGCTCAATGAAATTATCTGATGCATGACAAAGAGATGCTAGCAATCATGGAAGCACTCAGACACTGGAGACACTTATTGAAAGGAACAAAAGAACCAATAACCATCTGAAGCAATTATGCAAACCTCCGATACTTCATGACAGCTCAGAACCTAACAAAACGTCAAATGAGATAGGCACTAGAGTTATCACAATATAACTTCAAGATTCTCTATTAGCTAGGCAAGAAGAATCAGGCAGATGCACTATCATGACATGCTGATTATATACCAGAGGACAAGGATAACTTAGGAGTTACCTTGTTACCACCTAATATGATCAAGCAGCAGACATTGCAATGAACTAAGATCAATGGTCTATACAGGCTAGAAATAGAAATAGTCACTCTCTCTGATCCGATCATTTGAACGATCAAGAGACACTATAATACCAAGGAGGCTAAGAGGGAAATATTAGCGATCAAGAAGAGCAACAGCTACAGTTACAGGAATGGCTTGCACTACATAATCAATGCATTATATGTCCCACCATCTGCCAACCTAAAAGCATTGCTAATCTAAAGGCGCCATGACCATAAGCTCGCAGGCCACCCGAGAGCAGAAAAGACTATAGAGCTTGTAAAGCAATCATACTATTAGCCGAAGATAGAAGAGATGATCTAAGAATATATCTCATCCTGTGACATATGTCAATATGTAAAACCGATTCAACAGTTTTGAAATCTACTGCTCCAACCATTAATGGCACAGCATCAACTATGGGAAACCATAACCTGTGACCTGATTACTGATTTACCAGTCAGCAATGAAGGCTACAGTTTGATACTTGTTATAGTGGACAAACTCACTAAAATGAGGAAGTTCATTCCTTGCCAGGGGATACCCAATGCTAAGCAGTTGGCACGCTTGTTTCGCCAACACATCTTCAAATACTACGGGGCCTCTAAATAAGTAATCTCCGACTGAGGTAGCAACTTCACTGCGCAATTCCCCAAGGAGTTCTGCAGACTCATCAATGTCGATTGGAAAACTAGTATAGCATATCATCCACAAACCAATGGTTAAACCGAGTGACTTAATTAAGAACTCAAACAGTACTTATGCTGCTATGTGTTCTACTGCCAAACAGATTGGGTGGAGTACATCGATATGGCAGAATTTGCCTACAACAATTGAAAATACAGTACCACTCATCAGTCACCATTCTATACACTATATGGATGGTACCCTCACCTGGATGTTGCAGAGACTGGTGATTTAAATGTCCCAGAAGCAATAAATCACCTAGAGGAGCTTCAACAAGTACAGCAAGAAGCCTATAATTCGATTAGGTAAGCGAATGAGACAATGAAACTTTATGCAGACCTGCATCGAGGCAAACTGCCAGAGTACAAGCCAGGAGATGAAGTGTTACTAGATATAAGAAATCTCAGTCAATTGAAACTGACAAAGAAACTTACAATGAAATGGGCAGGCCCTTATAAAGTCAAGAAGGCAGTTGGACAAGTGTCATTCAGATTATGCTTACCCAAAACTCTTCCGATATACCTAGTATTCCATGCAAGTCTTCTTAGGCCTTACAAGCAAAAGGACTACCCTGGAAGACCCACTTTGGATGAGCCACCACCTATTGAAGTGGAGGGCTAAGCAGAATACAAAGTGGAGACAATTCATGATACATGATATCATCGAAACAAGATACAGTATCTTATTCAATAGAAAGGATACCAAGAGCAAACATGGGAGCCACTTGATAACCTCAAGAACTCCTATCAAATGATAGAAGAGTTCCACAAGAGGTACCCTCAGGTGATGAGGCCACCAAACCTTAATCAATAGATTGCCGAATGAAGATGAATTAGGAGATAATTGCATCACATGCACTCCACCCGATGGAGCTACATATGGAGCTACAATAGAGACGATGAGTAAGGTATCTAATGACCTTACTAAGTAATAACATCACAGTAGCACCTCAAAGTGATAGCAGAAGAAGACAAATTAGATAAGAGAGAGGCGACATACCAACAAGATGGTATAAAAAGATACAGAAACTCGAGCTTAAGGATCCTCAACCCAAATCCTAACAGCTAGTCATCTCTCAAAGACAACTACTACTTAGACATGCCTGTCTTCAACAAACTCCAAGCATTCAGTGCACCTGAAGATGCACCTAATTAGACATTTGCACTAAAGCCACCTACTGAATGATATCAATAGCTACAGCTATGCAACTGCTTTAACCAAGAGAACTATAAGGAAGAGATTATACCTCTATGCCCAGGGAAGTACTTTGATGACCTATTCAACAAATGAAATGCAGTCCATCACCCAGCTGAAGAACAACTCGATCTTATGATACTAAAGCAACCAGAAGGACAACTGCTTAAACTCAGTAACTCTCGAGATGCAGCAGTCCAACGACTCAATGATGATACATTCCTTACCTATGCAGTCAAACTCGAGACACGAGCCTTACATCAAGAACAAATTGACTTTAGCCATGAGCTGACATACAAGAATGTCATGGGCATCTATCACTCAGCAATTCAAATTTGTGCCTATAGATGAGGCCTAACAATCATAACTCTTAACTGAATAATATGATGGAGTCACTATCATCCTATCAGTGTAGATATGATGAAGTACATGAACTATCTAGCTAATTAGATAGCCTTTTACACTTTCCATGCCATGCAGTTCATGGTGGTACTCAACATGATGAAGTACTATGAAGGTACTAGGTACCAGGAGCTCACTAGAGCCAGACAATCTACAGGCCAAGCAAATGATCTGTCAATTGATGACATCACACATCATCTAGTTGAAGGAAGGATAGTCAACTACAATTCACAATACCTTATAAAACTCAATGAGTGAGAAGAGGAAGCAAGGGAAAGACTATAGGTGATAGGACATCCGATGCTGGAGGATATGATGATCACAATCTATTAGTATCCAAGTGAGATCTACCAGCCAGACAACATGCTCACTATCATAGAGCAGGACAAGGAATTTGGTTCATCAGATGAAACCGATTCAGAGGAAGAAGACGAGGTTAATGAACTACCACCTACGCTAATAAACTCACAGGAAATCATATCTGAGAGTGAAGAACTATAATCTATGCAAGCTTTTCATTATTCTTTTATGCAACCCCTTTCCCATATCGCAACTAGACATGGTCAATTATGCATTCTATTCTTTTTATAGTATCTATGGTCACATCTGACCAAATTATGCCTTTATGCAACCATCATTCCCAACTCGCTATAGTATCTATTCACCATATTCACTGAAATGCCAAGTTGTGAATAAGTTGATAGATGGGTGGAGCCTACTTGGTTCAACCAACTATCAACTGTTGCACTTCTTGTGCATGCCAGTGATACATGGCATATTATGCACCCTTTTTTTATCTTCTATGCAGAGGAAGAGGAGCTAATAGACACTCCAACTCTATCTTTACTTTTGAAAAACCCTTTTAGAGGCAGGCGAACTGTAGGTGAACCTATTGCTGTGCATTGGGTTGGTTAAATATCACCCCTTGCCCAGTCAATACACTAGGCAAGTCGCTTTCAAAGCGACATAAAAACTCATTCAGTAATGACTTTACAACTTTTCCTTTTTATCACTTTCAATTACATCATAATTCTTTACATGATGTATATTTCACATTTCACATTCACATCCCTTCCCACCACCCTTTAAAAATTGACGACTTCCCAAACACCCTTCTCACAACTTTCTTGTGCTGAAATACCTGCTTTATCAACAGCTTTGGCCAAATTGGAATGTGCATCAGGGTCAGGGAAAATGCAGTTAACGCACTGCTGAATATCTGCAGTCCCTTCAGGAACTGATTGCATCTCATAATCATTCTCCTATAGGACTATCAGCAGCTACAACCTATAAACAGAGGCAAGAGAACTCACCTCATTACACCTCCTGTACTCTAGAATCTAAAGATTCACGCTAAAAATTGCGACAAGCACGATAAAAATAACGCAGACAGCAGTGACTTTGGACATAACTGGGTAATGATGATGATGGTTTGATAGCAACATCAACTATCACTAGGTGACTTCTTTATCCAAGCTTTCTCATGGATTAGGATGAATATTTCTCCGAAAGTTTATCTTAGGAGGGGGTAGTGAAAGGATCTACTCAAAAACTTGCATCAAGATTGACATAATCAATAAATCAATAGGATCAGCATTTCAAATATGACTAGTAACAGTCTAGCAGTCACTGGAGCTAAACTACTGTTCACATAACTAAGGCAATGGTTACAGGCATCAACAGCAATATATGGGTGCCTGAGAAGCATGCTACAAGTATGTAACCCCGTAGACTACTCAACACCGTCGACTGGCAATTACCACTACCGACTTATTACCGCTGACTGTCACCTTAACACCACCAACCAAACTCTCAATCCAACCTGATCAAAAGAAGTCAAGAAGCGATCAAACTACTAGAAGCCCGAGAAGTCTAGAATGTGACTACCAAAGCCTAATGTCTAACAACTAAAGTCTAAAGGCTAATCTGAGCCCAATGGAGACATCACTGGCATTCCAGCACTGTCAGACTTGTGCCTGAGTATACATGGTCCTTTATGAGATATACTTCACAGTATGTCATGCTACAAGCAAAATGTGTGACTGCCAGATCAAAGTCTAACATCACACACAAGAAGCATTACATGCCAATCCATCAAATCCTATAATACCCAAGCAATATAAGGAACTCATTGTTACAACTCAAACCCCTCAAGCTGTAGACCTAATAACTTGGAGGTTAATAGAATAGTACAAGCTAGAGCTGCACAATCTATGTCCAGCTTCTACAGTACAAGCAAACCTTTATTTACCAAGGAACATGAACCAGGATACCAAGCAACTACAACTGGTACTCCAACGAAGGATATGGCAGTACATTCGTGACATTTGACTTCCAGGCAAAGCATAGCTAGTCACTCAAACACAACTGCATCCCTCAGCTGAACTCATACAGTTTATGGTATGCATTAGACCATACTCTACACCAACCCAACATCTCAATACTGATGTGCGAGTTGTGCTTACACCCTTTGGACCACAAGATGAACAGTGAAGAGTCACATATCAAGCTGCCTACATTGCACCAAAAGCTACAATCCTATCTGGTGATAGAATTGATGTCATTATGGAGCACTGACAGTGGAGCTTTCTATACTGAAATAGTACCTCTATTATCTCAGTCAGCAACTCCATAGAATTCTGTTATAGTGGAGATATGTTAGAGCAAAGTGGCGCTCAGTAGAGTAGAATGACAAAGAAAGTGATGTAATGGTGGAGAGAAGTGGAGTAAGGTGGAGCAAGGTGGAGTCAAGTGGAGAGAAGATGAGTAAAAAATAGGATGGAAAATGAATTATCTAGAAAGTATAAATAGCGTTAGAAGTAGGCCCTCTTTCCCCTATCTTTCAATCCTCTTAATACACAGCAACAGTGTCTTAACTCACTATTCATTGTGTGCTTTATACTATTATGCCTCTTAGAAATCTCAATCTGCTCTTACTCTACCTTGTCTTTGAAAGCATCCCTAATTAGAACTGTGACTAGGAAGGTTAGTAAGGAGACTATGTGGTACAGCTAAATGTGAGTAGATAGATCACCTCTGCACAACATACTGCTGCTTAAGCAAAAGGATCGAAACTGGTGTAACCCTGGACCTACACCTCTAACAGCTATACTAAGCTTTGTCTCAATTCTAATAGCCTGGTTCACCTGTTCTATAAACCAGCTAGCAAACTGAGGTCCTCTGTTGCTGATTACTATCTTTGAAGTTCTAACCTTACTGTAGATGTAATTGATCATTAAATCTGCAGTGGTTTTTGAGATTGCATTCACTGTAGTAGGTATAAAAGTCCTCATTTTAAAAAACATGTCTACCACTACAAGTATTATATTGTGTCCTTTACTTGTCATTGAGAGTACAGTGACATAGTCTATAGTAATCTCATCATAGAGCTTCATTGCTACCTACAATAATTGCAGAGGTGGCTGCATCTTTTCTTGTTATGCTTTCGTTCTTTGGTACACGTCACATGTATGCACATATTCTTCAATCCATTTCCTCATCTTTGGCCACCAAGCTCTTTGTTCCAGTTTGTTGATAGTCTTCTGTATCTCCTGGTATCCTGACACTAGTGCATCATAGCACTGTCATACAATTTCCTTTTTAATTTCTTCATCTAGTAGGATAACCAATTTATCATCCTTCCACCAATATCCTTCTTTGAACATTTCAATTGCTGGCTCTTTGGATCATTCATAGGCATCTCAAATCTTCTCTCTCAGTTCTAAACCCCCTGTAAGCTCAAATACTCGTATTGTGTGCATGGGCAGAGCTGATATTCTGAACAATTCTGGAGGAAGTAGGACTTGTTCTGGCTGGTCCTCTTGGCCCTGTTTGTAGTCTAGCCTTTTTCATAATGTGTCCACTTATGAATTCTTGATTCCAGGTTGATACTCAATTCAAAACTAAAATCTGCTGAGAAATGTCACCCATCTTGCTTGGCAGCCACTTAGCTTTCTAGCTCCCATGAAATACCAAAGATAGCTTGATCATTTATTACTTGAATTTCATGTTTAGCTCATTTCAAGTGGTGCCTCCAATTGCTCAAGATCTTGACAATTGCTAGTAATTTCTTATCCATTACTGGATAGTTATTCTCCACATCTCGATAGGTGTTCAACCAATATCCAATGAGATGTAAAATTTTGTCATCTCTAAGTTGCAAGAGCATAGCTTCTATCACAAAGTTCAATGTATCAGTTTTCAGCATAAATTGCTTGTCATAATTAGGTCACACTAGTATAGGTGCAGTGGTGAAAGCTTCCTTAAGTTTCCTAAAGCTCTTTTATTATCATTCTCCCCAGGTGAATGTCTTCTTTCCAGACATAAGTTCTGTTAGTGGCCTAGCAATCTTAGTGAAGTTTTTGATAAATTTTCAGTAGAAATTTCCAAAACCGATAAACTTTCAAATGTCTCACTTGCTTGACAAGTCTGGCCATTCCTGAACCACTTTCATCTTATAGGGATCCATCTGCATACCTGATTGGTTAACCACAAATCCTAAATAGTCAAGTTCCTTCTTGCCAAAGTAGCACTTTTCTAGTTTACAGAAGAGGTTTGCTTTCCTTAACCTGTGCAATACCTCTGCTAGCAGGTCCCAATGTTCCTGTTCTGTTTCTGCATAGACTATAATGTCATCTAAATAAATGAGTATGCCCTGCCCAATCATGTCCTGAAAGAGCTCATTTATTGCACATTGGAATACTGCAGGTGCATTTATTAATTCAAACTGCATTATCAGCAGCTGGTATACTCCCATGTGAGTCCTGAAGGTGGCATACTTCTCATACCTAGGGTGTATTCAAATGTTGTTGTACCCACTTTGCAAGTTCAGCATAGAGAACTATTTGACATGTAAAAGATTGTCTGGGAGCATATGTAGCAGGGGCATTAGCTGGTGATTAGAGATGACTACTGCATTCAATCCTCTTTAGTCAATAATAATTCTATACTCTAGCTTGCCATCCTTCCCTATTATTTTCTTGGCTATGACAAATACTGGTGCACAAGTGTTTGCCTTCTCTTTGGCAGGTACCTAATTTCCTACAACACAAATCTATCCCTTCTTCAGATCCTCACAAATCTATTCTTCTACTGCTCACTTTTTAGCAGGAGCAAGTATATATACTGGTCCAGGTTTTGGAAGCTCTGCTCCTGGTAGGAGCTTGATCTTCATGTCCCATTAGCTTGAATTAGGTAGCCATTTTGTAGCTTCCTTGTCAAATCTATTCCTAAACTCCCAGATTTGTTTAAAAGAATTTCTTTGAGAGATTTATTGCCAGCAGGGCCTGCTATCCTTTTATTGAGTGCTTTCTCTTGGGCATACTTTTGAGCTATGCTATTGTACTTGAGAAGGTGTTCTCTCTGAGATGCGACCTATTGATGCTCTAGATAGCAGATTCAGTAAGGAGGCTTGGGTTGCCTTTCTCTTTGAGAAGCGTCCTCTGCATACACTGAGGTAGTAGGCTTATGCAATCCTAGAGTACCCTGGAACTCTATCTTAGATCCAGCTCTTCTCTCTAGCACTTTTACTTCCACTTTGGGCAGCTACACAACTGAGTCAATAAGTGTACGCTATTAGTGCTCCTTTTGCCCCTGTGAGAGTCTCTGCTCCATCATGACATAATTTAAAATGAACCTATTACCTTACTATTTGTTTTCTCTGTTGGAGCAGGGCCCTGCATTTGGTTATCAAACCATGATCTTCATGGGTGCACTTGAGCTCCTGAAGCTAGTCTAAATGTTAATTATAGCATACTAACTTCAGCTCTGTGCTAATCAAGTGGGACTACCCTCCTTTTGAGGTGGACCACTTTCCTAAACACTAGCCTACCCTTGAACAGCATCTCATGTCTAGTCACTCCTCGGTCTCTCATAGAAGAAGATCTTACTAGGTGGCTAAATCTAGTATGCTTCGTGGCCTTAGTTTTACGGTGCTCCTGACCTAAAGTACTTCTACTTGTACCTCTACTTTGTGTAGTGAAGCTAACCGACTGCTTTTACACTACCAGGATTGAGTCATTGTGGCCCTTGTATATAGATAGAGGAGTCCACTCCACTCTAATACTCCTTATAACAGGGTTTGATCCCATACCACTTCCTCTACTCTTCTGTCATTGTACCCAAAGTGGATCAGGGGAATAGTGTCCTAGCTTTCCTCTCTTTGGCAGCACACTAGGCTTCTTTCTTCTAGCTGTGTCTGATCCTTTGGCATCGACCATCATTTGCACTTGTATTTCTTACTACACACTTGCTTATGCTTTGGGAATTGTAGACGATGTTGCTTCTCCCAATTTCTCTTGAATCTCTAAGACCTGGAGTCTTGCTGCATATATGCTGCCATATTCCTTGAATAGTTCATTGCATTCAGCACCATTCTCCATTTCTCTAACTATAGTATAATATACTGCCCTATCTGCTTCCTTGAGAGTACTGAAGTCATGCCAGTTCTGATCATCCTTTGTGATTGTGTACTTCTCTCCAAATTTAAAGAATTTCCATCTTCTCTTCTACTTGACAAAGGAAAGTTTTAGTGCTTCATACATGATGGTCTCAAAAGCTACAGGTGGTACTACCATTGCTGGGTCTCTTTCTTTGCCTTTGTCTAGTGGTACTGTCGTAGGTTCCTCTTCTTCTTTCTTAGTTTCTTATCCTGAGTTGATATCGCTGTGGTAATAGACTTTAGTTTTCCATTCTTCCTTCTTTTTATCATCTGCATCTCACTCTTGTGGTATGTAGTCTGGAATTCTTCGCCATCTTTTGCACTTTTGGAGTTTCCTTGAGGCTAGAATTAGCTGTATAGAACGCAATCATGCTGTTCTATTACAGCTAGTTGCAAAATTGTTGGCAATTATGTGATTTTACCACTTTTTATGTCACAAGTGCCTCAAAACACAGATAAAATCATATCTCACCCAAAACTCAATAGTTTCACATCATCTAAGTTGCTAAATTCATATTTTCAAAAGGACTTTCTTTTAAAAACAAAGATTGAGAAAATAGAGCAAAAAATGACCCCAAAATAGTGAAAATATTGTTTTTTACCTCTTTTTTGCATATACATTTTTTTCTATACTCCCTGCTGGCCCAGCACCTCCCCAAAGCTGTCCAAAATATTAACATGATTATACTATGAATTTACAGTCTGAATTTGAGTTAAATTGTGTACTAGAATATACTGCTTTGAGGTATGCCTAAATTACTTAAAACTTATCATTTCCTCCTAGCCTCCTAAGCTCCAGAAAAAAATCTTACAGGTCAGATTCATATATGTAAATTCATTTCAGATGTAATAGACTAGTTTTATATATTAGCTAGGGCCTCAGCTTGCACTGGTGAGCTGAGAAGATGCTGTCTAGAATGGTGCATACAATCAGAACCACTTGTTCAGCACAGCTCCCCAGTGGATCCTACAGCAACAGGTGGTGCTCAAAGCTCATGTATTTAATCTATAGTGAGTTTACATGCATGAATCTGACCTGTAAGAATTTTTTCTGGAGCTTGGGAGGCTAGGGGGGAATGATAAGTTTTGAGTGATTCAGGCATGCCTCAAAGCAGTACATTCTGGTACACAATTCAACTCAAATTCAGACTGTAAATTCATAGTATAATCATGTTATCATTTTGGACAGCTTTGGGGAGGTGCTGGACCAGCAGGGATCACAGAAAAAAATGCATATGCAAAAAAGAGGTAAAAAATAATATTTTCACTATTTTGGGGTCATTTTTTGCTCTATTTTCTCAATCTTTGTTTCTAAAAGAAAGCCCTTTTGAAAATATGAATTTAGCAACTTAGATGATGTGACACTATTGAGTTTTGGGTGAGATATGATTTTATCTGTGTTTTGAAGCACTTATGATATGAAAAGTGGTGAAATCACATGATTGCCAACAATTTTACAACTAGCTGTAAAAGCAATTTCTTTTCCACCTTTGCAAAGGATTCCCTTGGTCCAGTCAATGGTTGGCTTATGCTATTTAAGCCAATCATTTCCTATGAGAAATTTATCTTCATGTGTATCCACCACTGCAATATCCATTAAACCTTTTGTAATCTCTATGTCCACTATTGCTCTGAAGTTCCGAGTCCATCCACCATGATTAATTGATCTATCGGCATCCCGGATAGTATAATTACCTTCTGCAGGCACTATTCTTAGTCCTAGGCTCTGTACAACTGTGGGACTAATAGTAGTGATTGCAGATCCAGAGTTAATCATAGCTGAGAGATTAACCTTTTTCTGTCCCTGAATGATGTCAATGAGTATAGTAGGATGGTTGGAATTTGGTCTAGTAATAGTCCATTAGCGCTTTATTTCTTGTGTGTCCTTCGAGCTCTCACTAATGTCCAATGTCGACTGGTGGCCCTTCAAAAATCCTCCTCCTCAGAATCCTCCTTAAGGGGATATGAAGCCTGTTTCTTATGTCTTGGTAACTTTATCTATTTATCCAGTAGTTTTTTCATCTTAGAATTGCTGCTAATTCCAACTTCCCAGCATTTTAGGAAGTGGCCAGTCTTGCCAGATTGTCTCTTCTGCACTCGTCTTTTGTAGTTAGTTCAGTGTCCACAGCTACCCTGTTGTTCTCACCCTACATTATTGCAGTCCTGTGCAAAGTGACCTGTTTTGCCACATGCCCAGCATACCTCAGAATTTTTGCCTTAGGAACCCCTAGTAAAGCATCTAGACATGTCAATGTCTATAGGCTCACCCAGAAACTCAGCTGGATGACAAGCTTCTGGGGATACTGGTGTGTATGATACCACTTGCCTATCTTTAAACATAGGGGTATACTTTCTGTTACTGCCTATCATCTTGGTAGCTATAAGACTGGCCTCCAGATTGCTAGTGTTCTCTTGCTATTGGGTCAGGTCCCAAGTAGGGTGGTCTGTATTCATGAGCAGGGCCTTTAAGATAGCCTGATTGAGTCCTCTCTTATACTTGTAAATCAGTGCTTGATGATCATAATAACTTGGTAACCTCATCCTGATGTTGTTGAAGGCTCTGTTATACTACTTCACCCACACCTATTCCTAATAAATTGTTCTAATATTTCACTCAGCTTCTTCTTGTAGTCTAAAAATGCTATTGTGGTTGAGCGCTAATTTGTTCCATAGGTCATCTTCATCATCCCATCTACCTTTCTTGTCAACTATAAGCTCATTATTCACATTATGCTTATAGGTGGAGACTAGTTGATTCCTATTTACAGCCTATTTGCTGTTGACCCAAGTCTGAGCTTGACCTTGCAGATATTCCAAAATGATCTTAACTCCCTTTTCTCAGTCACTCGAATATTTCTCATTTAACCAGCTGATCATTTGGTTCTGAAAGTTTTCAAGCGACTTATAAGGGTTTCCCTTAAACAAGAGATACTTTATAATGTCTTTGTTTGACATATTGACCTAGACGAATTCAACCAACTTTTTTATAAGTATCACTGAAATTCAGCACATTATAATAATACATAGTTTAGTAGCTAAGTTATCTAGCAAGTACTACCTCCGCTTTCTAACTAGCCACCTTACCCTTCCTGCCTGGTCAGTTCTTGGGCATCTTCCTTTCTCTTGGCAAGCTCCTAGCTCTAAACCAAGGCCTATCTCCTTTATTCCCAAGCTTCAAGTCTCTTTGTGCCACTTTCATATTTCTCACTTTCCTCTTTTGATTCTCAGTTATCATTCGCATTGAAGTACTCTTGATCCTTGCTAGTTTGCTCTTCTACATTGTGACTTTGCACTCATACTACCTTTGTCATGTTTGCCACCCTCTACACTAGCTATCCTACTACCACGTTGGCAGATTTTGGTCATGCTGGACAGCTATTAGATATAGTCAGAGTCAGGAGAATACTCACTTACCACCTAGAGCCTTTCTTCTCTCTTCTCTAGTTTGCGAGCACTTGGAGTAGGTGATCCTAGAAGTGAGTCATAGTGTGGGTCTTGAATCCCATTCCTCTCGATATAGTAGCCATTCCATCCCAGTAGCTGAATTGCTTCTTTGACAAACTCTCCCTATTTGTTCTACATGAACTCATATATTCCTATCTTATAGCCCATTAGTGCTGTGTGGTCTGCCTCCCATACTTGTCCAGCATCAGAAGGCGATCTCCATCTATTGTTAGATGGCTAAGGGTACTGTGATTTGGATATTATCTCTCTCAGCAAAGCTTCTGCTTACTAGTCTAGGCTTTCAGGTTGTGTGTCTGTGAAGATGTAGTCTGGGAGATTTTCTTTAACTTCAATATTACTTTCAACTTTCTGTTTCTCTTGGGTGAGCACAGCAGGCGCTACCAGCCCCTCTTGCATAGCTACTTCCTCAACGTAGCCTCTAGCCATCTCTGCTGCTTTCTGTTGCATATACTGCAACAACAGTTGTCTGTTACAAGTTACTGTAGTTTCTGGTTCCCTGCTCTAGCAGATTATCTCGACTATCTGATCTACAAATTGTTCACTTAGAGTGCCCACAAGGTTTGAGTGAGGGATCAGACCTGGCATCTGGTCATTGTCGGAGTTCGACCTCATACTTGTGAAGTGATTGGCTAGATGTAGGCCTCTACCTTGCAGTGGAGAGTCAGGGCTCAATCTTGCCCCTCCTCATCTTGCTCACTATATAAGGTAGGATTGATGAAGCCTGAGAGTTTGCTGAATCCAACAAATACCTTCTGCGACTGAGTACTGGGCTGCAAGTTCTTCTTTCACATTACTGATTTGAGCTTGAATAGCTTCTACCTATTCAACCAGATAGCTAGTCTGAGTGTGCAGCTGTAGAAAATCTATGTTGCACATCTGAACGACCTCTTACTAGGAGTTGACCACCTGTTGAATAAGGGCTAACTGACTGCCCTGAATGGCTATTGTGACTGCTTCTAGGATTCGAGCCTGTAGTAATCTGAATGCAAAGTTGAGTTGCACATCTCGCAATTCACCTTTCTGCCTGGTGTTCGCATTGACTGCCTCAGTGACCTGATCTCCAACATGGCTTAGAACATATGAAAGAAAGTCCCCAAGCATCTGTCCTTCTGCAGTGAGGTTCTTAGAATACTGAGAGCCTATATTATAGAGTCGAGTGACAGAAGTGGTGAGAGTTCAGAGGGACCAATCAATGCTTGTAAGTCTGAGATTGAGATTGATGACAGTATGTTGGAGAGCAGAGATAACTTTATTGGGTTGTCCATTAGCACTAACCATTCTGTCCAGGCATCTGTAAAGACTGTCGAGTCATTCTCTGATGTAAGCCAGAGCAGATTCTATATGTTCTCCAGGTCTAGGTTGAGAAACTGCCAGTCATTGAGTCTGGAGTAGAAATCTCCAACTGGCCTGATGAAATGGGGAGCTTCTTTTGCCATTTTGCTGTTCCACTCACATCCATAGCATTCTAAAGCCTCAAAAAAGGCTGATTTGACCTCAGAGTTATCGAGCAATGATAAATACCAGGAAAGAAAACCAGATGAAGTAGAGTGTAAACTAGAGACTAGTTCAACTAGCTTGCCACAGTTCTATTGGTGACATAGCTATTTTGTGAGAGTGTAGTTACCTAAGTATACTTGTAGGAGGACTTAGTGGAGGAAATGTGAATGTTCGAGTAGGGGTGTATTTGAATGCTTTATATTCTTGACACAGAGCGAGTAGTTCTTCTTCAATGGGCGTTAGACCTCTGAGTGCTTCCTAGTTGACACTATGCCCATTCAATAGGTTGTCTATGTGCACCAGCAAGAACTTCCTTCTAACTCTTTTATGTCTTTCAGTGGAGATATAAAGCTCCAGGGCAGATAGTATAACTGACTGATAGGGTTCTAAGATAGGGGTGTTTGAGTGCTTCTTACCTTGATAGAAGTTTATTATGTGAAATGCCAAGTTTACTTCTTCCTTGAATGTATGGAGTGCTCTAATAAAACTTCAATAGAGTGTGTAAGCCTGCTTTAGCCATCGGTGATATGCTTATCAGTGATTAGCTAACTGGTGTAACAGGCACAGAAGAAACCCTCCCAGGGCAGAGCAATACTTACTGATCAATAGTGAGTATTGCACTATAAAACAGCAAGGTTGATTATCCCAGGATTGAAGTAAAATTATAATGTTAAGACTAGTGTTTTCAGATGAGGTGGTCAGTCCAAGCATACTGGAACAAGTCCCTGCTTCCTCCTTCTGACAATGTATAATTGGAGAATAGAGTAGTAAAGTTTAGATATACTACTAAGAAGTGAGCTATAAGCTCAAGCTTAACTCAGCAGTAGAGCAGAGTTTCAATCAAAGAGGTACAGTTATGATTGAGAGTACAAAATAATTTTGCCGAGAGATAACACTCCACTCAGCTGGCACCTTAAATAAACTTTCTAATGAATACTACTGACTACCAAATACTACCGACTATGCCTCGCCATTGGTCAGGACAATATGTTTCAGCAGGTGTTACCACTACTGCCTACCACCTGTGTCACCACCAAGTCCTAGCACCTAGTGTCACCACTGTTCCTAAAGACTGGTGGTACTATTAGTTATTTCCTTTCATATTAGACTAGCTTTTATTTACCTCCATTGCTCTAAAGCTTCTTCTGTGCTTCTTTTGATTGCCATTTCTATTACATATTAATCCTGTCTGCAAATTCTCTCATGAGAGATTTTTTCTATATGCCGAGATCTCACTTCTCCAGTGCTCTATTTCCTCAGCTGAGCTTCTGCCACTAATCTTCTATTATGGGGCTGACTGTGATCTCAGGGTTTGGAATGAGCAACCCCTGCCAATCTTTTGAGATTAATCTTAGTGGCTGTGTAAACTTGGCAGATACCCTTCTGTGCCTTGCCGCAATACTAATGTTAGAGTATTATAGTCCAGTGCCCAATATTAACCTGAATTGTTGTCCCAGATGATTTGTCCCACATCATTCATCTACTATGATAACTCCTTCTTTTGATCGTTCTCATGCTTCTAGCATTCATCCTATCACTTCTTCTACAGTTGAGTGATAAAAGTAATGGCCACTGTCACAAAAAATATGTGCTGTGTCACCCATACTCTCGCTTTGCTTGCTTGCTTCATCTCGCAGATGACCCATGACCCTCTCTAAATGTCCAATGTGTGTCCAAGGAGGTCCCAGCTTGCATCGTCAGTCAAGAACTGCATTGTTGGTGCCATGATTGGTAGCCAAAATACTATGCAAGTGTCAAGAACATTTGGAGTGCCCCGAAGAACTGTGTGCCATATCTTTGCTCGCTTTGAGATAACTGGTACAACAAAAAACAAGCCCCAATCTGGATGTCCACACCTACTTGACGATTATGCATGCCGCCTCCTGAGATGTACTGCCCGAAAGAACTGCTTTGCACTATACAAAATCCTTGCAAAACAGCTGCATACCAAAATCAGTCCTCGTACTGTCAAACATGAGCTGGAGGCTATAGATCTTAAGTGTAGAAAGGCCAGACATACTCCGTACATTACTAAGGCCAACCAGGTGCAGAGGCTAGCACGTGCAAAATAGCTGGCAAAGATAACGATGAAGGAATTGAAGTCGGTCATCTTTTTAGATGAGTGCTATGTATACCTCAGCTCACACCCGGGTGCTGTTTACTGTACTCGAAGTCCTGATGAAGTCTGGCATGAAGATTGCATTATTCTGACCTTCACCAAGTCTCCTGTGCATATTATGGTGTGGGGGTGCATTATGTACAACAGGAAGGGCCCTCTCATTATACTCAACTATCCAGGTGGGAAGAGTGGTGGAATGACTGCGAAGCGTTACATTGAGCAGGTTTTAGATAGGTGTTTGTTGGATTTTTACAAGCAGGTTCAATGACGCAATTGGTCTGTTACATTTCAGCAGGACAATGCACGCTGTTATACTGCAAAGTCGACGCAACAGTGGTTTGAACAACACAGCATTTCAAGGTTTTCACATCCACCCTCTTCACCTGACATCAGTGCAATTGAACCATGCTGGCTGGACCTGAAATGGAATATATAGGCTCGTCAACATCCTCCAACATCACTTGGGGAGCTTGAGGTGGCTGTATTGGAGGCATGGGAGCAGATACCAGTAAAGAAGATAAGTAATTATATTTTGTTTATACCTCGCTATGCACAGGCAGTAATTGATTCAAAAGGAGGACCTACTAGATACTAATGCTTTGATAGCTAACAGTAAATACAGATTAATGTATATACAAAAAATCTAGTCATAATTTTTTGTTTTGTATCGTCAAGAGGCAAATGAAGTTGGATGCTCGTGTCATGCGAGCATGTGAAATGTGACAGTGGCCATTACTTTTGTCACCTAGCTGTATAAGACTTTCAACATCTGATAGCAGTCTATAGTATACTGGCCAATTGACTTCCACTATAGTATTTTGGCATAAAGTCTGGTGATGATGCTGATTGATCCAAGCTCTTACACAGACCTTCAATACATAGACATCCCTATCACTGAGCTATATGGATACCTCATAATCATATGTGCTCATTCTGCTGTTCAGTAATAGTTGGTCTATTGTTCATTCTGAGGGTCTGAGTTTATGTTAAATCTTGGCATCGACTGCCTCTCTCATTACTAAGCACTCTATGAAATTCTTGAGAAGTTATTCTGAAAGAACCCAACTCCTTTGATATGTTAAATAGCAATTTGCATACACCAGGCTTTTATGAACTAAGTGTCTGGTTACACCACATTGATAGTATCTTCTCTGCAGGAGTTCTACATATCTTATAATATTCCAGTCCTCCATCTGGATGAAGCTTTGTTCTGGTGGAGGAGTACGCCCAATATGCATCCTAGATAATCCTTCTTGCAAATTGTATGGGTCCTCCCTCTCATCACATTCATTCTTATAATATCGTTGACTGAGTTCCTCTGAAATGTCTTCAGCAGCTACCTCCCCAGGTACTTGCTGCATTAGTGGGCAAGAATTATCTCCACTATTCTGTCTGTGAAGCCTTTTGAAATACTCTTGATTAGGCTGCATAATTCGGTGTGTAAGGTGTCTGATTCTACACTACATTGGGTATCTACAATTTTCATAATACACAGTCTATTAGTGAGTACTCTACATCAAGTGTACTCATCACTGGACTTAGATATGTAGTTAGACTGTTAATATACATCAAGTGTACTCACCACTAGACTCAGTAGGTCCCTTGCTGGATTTGTGTGCTCTAATACAACAGTGATGGAGCTACACACCAATTAACATTAGAGCTGTTAGACACAAAATGCAGTGTAAAGAGAGAACAGATAAGCTGAATAGTGCATAAATTAGCACACAGATAGAGGGGAATGACCCAAATCAAACAATGTGAAGAGCATGTGGATTGGATCAGTGGATTGGCAGCAATTAGTAATTTCTATTAGTATAAGAATAGCTTACAGCACAGTTAAACCACAGCTGATGAAGCTGAAACTTGGTGGAAGTATGCACAAGTATGGGAGCCATATGCACACCAAAGGGTGTCTGGATCAGATTAGTAGTTGCTGAGAAAATTGAAAGTTGTCAAAATGAGGTGCAAAACAAAGATCTTTCAATAAGTCAGTGGGTTCTTGACTGATTTGGCTGAAACTTTGCAACAGATGATGTGGAAATAGGCCAAGTAGATGTGAAAATGTTCATGAGAAACAAATTGGCAGTTTGCCCAGAATAGGCAATACAACTTTAAAAATAGTCAAAAGTGATAGGGCTATAGCGGTGTCAAATTATAATAGATCAGGCTGAAACTCAGCAAGACAGTAGGCCTATATGGGCTAAGTAAACATGCTAAAGGGCGTCAAAAATAGCTAGATAGTTGTAGAGCAATCAAGCAGTGGAGTTTTAAAAAGATTTAGCTTTGATAAAGGCTAAATAAGAAGACAGAGGGCTCTGGCACTGTGAAAAATGCACAGAAGGGTGTAGAAGATGATAGAAACACTAGAAACACACTAAAAGGCCAGTTCAGAATATCAAAAGCTTCTTTAACAATAGCAGCAGCTCTCCAAACCTAAAAACTTAAAAATGTGGCAGTGCAGACAGCTAAAGCTCAAGGCTCATAACCTGTTAGAGCACATAAATCTAGCAAGAGACCACTGAGTCCAGTGGTAAGTTTACTTGATGTATATTAGCAGTTTAATTATATACCTGAGTCCAGTAGTGAGTACACTTGATGTAGAGTACTTACCAATGGACTGTGCCGCTTTTATAGGAGATTACATAAGCATCACATGATCAAAAAAGCGGACATAAGGAAGAATATAAACAGAACAATAAACTATAAAATAGTAAGAGTGTTAGAATCACACTTCTAATAGTTGCGTGTTCTAGTTGATAGGAATAAAAAGTCAGTTCAAAAGCTTGAGGATAGAAATATGCAGACTAGCCCTTCATAGACTTTAAATAATCTAATTTAAGTAAGGTATATAATATTGTTATTATTATTATTATTATTTATTAACTGTAACTTAGTATTGCATCCTCTCCTATTAGATAGACTAATATAGAGCTAGGTTCTCTATAGTTTGAAATGCTATTTGAGCCTTAGAGCAAGCTTCAACTTTTATTAGAGGATGATGTTAGGCTTTTTATCCTAGATGGATACTGTAGACCTTTATTTTTAGGGCTAGCAGAGAGATGTAAGATATTTATTTTATGCCTTCTTCCTTCATATAATATATACATTGCAGTCATATAATGTAGGTGTCTTTGGTCTATTCAGTATGCATTATAAGATAAAGATATCTGCTATAGCAAGATAGCATATATATATCTTGAAACAGAATGTTGTCTCTATTTACAGACAAGCTCACTAGAAAGCATTTACTAAAGGGACAATTCAGGCAGCATTTTACAAATATGGAATTCACCCTCTTACAGCTAGTTGCAAAATTGTTGGCAATCATGTGATTTCATCACTTTTCATGTCACAAGAGCCTCAAAACACAAATAAAATCATATCTCACCCAGAACTCAACGGTTTCACATCATCTAAGTTGCTAAATTCATCTTTTCGAAAGGGCTTTCATTTAGAAACAAATATTGAGAGAATAGGTAAAGATTTGACCCTAAAATAGCAAAAATATTATTTTTTGCCTCTTCCTTGCATATGCATTTTTTTCTGTGCTCCATGCTGGTCCAGCACCTCCCCAAAGCTATCCAGAATGATAATATGATTATAATATGAATTTACAGACTGAGTTTGAGTTGAATTGTGCACCAGAATGTACTGCTTTGAGGCATGCCTGAATTACTCAAAACTCATCATTTACCCCTAACCTCCCAAGCTCCAGGAAAACTTCTTACAGGCCAGATTGATGCATAAAAATTCATTTTGGATATAATAGACTAGGTTTGTGTGCTAGCTAGGGCCTCAGCATCCACTGGTGAGCTGGGCTGAGCATAAGGTTCTAGTTGTATGCACTATTCTAGATAGTATCTTCCCAGCTCACCAGTGGATGCTGAGGCCCTAGCTAGCACACAAACCTAGTCTATTATATCCAAAATGAATTTTTATGCATCAATCTGGCCTGTAAGAAGTTTTTCTGGAGCTTGGGAGGTTAGGGGTAAATGATGAGTTTTAAGTAATTCAGGCATGCCTCAAAGCAGTACATTCTGGTGCACAATTCAACTCAAACTCAGTCTGTAAATTCATATTATAATCATATTATCATTCTGGACAGCTTTGGGGAGGTGCTGGACCAGCATGGAGCACAGAAAAAAATGCACATGCAAGGAAGAGGCAAAAAACAATATTTTCGCCATTTTGGGGTCAAATCTTTACCTATTCTCTCAATATTTGTTTCTAAATGAAAGCCCTTTCGAAAAGATGAATTTAGCAACTTAGATGGTGTGAAATCGTTGAGTTTGGGGTGAGATATGATTTTATTTGTGTTTTGAGGCTCTTGTGACATGAAAAGTGACGAAATCACATGATTGCCAACAATTTTGCAACTAGCTGTAAGTCTTTGGCACCCCTGCTTTAGGAAGGAGGATTTGCATGCTTTATATGGTATCATAAGCATCGGATAGCACCTGGCTCATATAAGAGGGATCACCTCATTTCGCAGTCGTTTGTTTCCCGAGAAGGCATGCAAATCACCTTCCATAAATAGTGGGTGCTGAAGACTTAATGTACCCACCTGTAGCTGTAATACTAGATTGAGTAGATTTTTGTAATGGCCGGCACATCCAATTCTTTCCTTCTACTCTCTATAGTACTATTCTACAAGACTCTCTGCGTTCTGTTCGTTCTGCTCATACCGGTGCTAACATTCTCAACGCATTCTACTGCTCTCGACTGTGATTCTCTCGAAAAGTTTTTCCTGATGGGATAATACCCAATGCATCAAGCTGATTGATCTGCTAACCCCAAAGCTCCTCGATCAGGTCCTCGGCGCGTGCCCTTGTCCATCGTATTTCGCTTATTCCAAGGCAATCAGGTAACCAGTCAGTAGTCTCGTCCCCGCGATCAAGAATTTGTAGAGCAACTGCGCGACCACAGAGGAAGGCATGCGCCATACCCTCTCCACTATACCCGGCAGCAAGCCATTCGCCAGGCGACGCAACCTTCGCTCGAAATTTCTCCGCGTCCTTCTCACTCGAATATGAATCCTTGTCACTCAAAGGATATGTGGGCAATGGACGGCTCGTCAGTTTTGCTGGAATTCGTCCTACCCAAGGGATACGATCAGAGGAAATACCAATTATTCCACTCCACATCGATTTGACGCGACCTTCGAACCAGACCTGGCGCTTATCTTTTCTTCCATGGTCAAGGCTCGAAGATGGCACCACCTCGCCCCCCCAATTATTGCCGCCAAACAACATAGGCAAAGCACCTCCGAGGTGCGCTGCAACACCAGAATTGAACCATGAATCATCTGAGGTTCCGATCTCACCCAGCCCATCATCGCCAGCTTGAACAAAGCCACCACCAAACATGAGTTCATGCTCCCCGTCGGGGAGCTGTGTGAGGTAATCATAACCAATGTGCCTGTCGTAGAACACCCAGCTGCGCTGACCGTCGAGCGATGCTGATGGGAGAGCATTGCCAGGGCGCTGGGCCGTCATGTTGCCCCGCACACAGAATATCTTCGTCCGCATCTGTGGAAGGAGATGAGAAGCCCAAGCATTAGTAGCATGTACTACATGGCTAGTGAGCACTGTGCCCCGAGGCGTCTCGACGCTGTATAAAGGTCGTCCATCTGGTCCGGTAGTTGTTAGAATTCCAGTACAAGGAGTGTTAGTTGAGAGATAGAATCGACCGACATGCTGGTCGACGAGGCGTGCGAGAATACTTGTTACGAAGCGATAGGGATGAACAGCACCTGCCATGCTATAGATGACGCCTGCGACTTCGGAGGACAAATGGAACCTCTGATGATAATGCAAGGGTCAGCAACATCTGCCGTCGAGTAGAGCTCAAAACTCACATCAATGGCCTCTTTACCTTCGATCCATTCACAGTCCTTCGACTCTTCAGGCATGTCTTCCTTCCACGCCCTGAGCTTCTCCTTTGCCTCCTCGAATGCTTCGGTCCTGAAGTACACATCCAGGCTATCCACTTCTCTACAATGACATTTGTCTAATATGCCTTCCTCTGAAGCGACAGCTAGCATTTCGCGGACATGCTTCAGCCGGAAACGAACCAGCATCGCGGCCTGCTCAGGACCATGTTTCTTTTTCAGCATCAAATAGTCATCGTACATGGGTGGCTTGATATGCCCACCATTCCTATGTTCCGACTCATGGTGAGACGACGCGGAACTGACTGGGAAAGGGGGGAGACATACCGCCCGGTAGCGCCTGAGCAAGCTTCTCGAGCCTCAAGCATCAAGACGCTGAGCTCATCGCCGCCTTCACGAAATAGGGTGCGTGCGGTGCTTGTGCCCGTTATTCCAGAACCGATGATGACGACGTCGACGTAGACGGGCAACGCGTCCGGCACGTGGTTCGCTATCGGAGAAAGCAGGTCGTGCCAGAACGAACGCGTCGGGTTGGGTACGGGCAGACCAGGATCGGTACGTATGCGTTGTAGGAGGCGCTCATAGGATGCAGAGAGCTCAAGTACTTGCCTGACGGCAATGCGCAGGACCTTTACTCTCGACCAGACGGCACCCATGTTGAGACGAGGGAGATAAGACTGGGCTGGGAAACGCGTGTAGTGGAAGTATTTATACCTTCTCCCCGTAACTAACTGTTGGGGAATACATAACGCCTCGTGCTTTGGAAACTCATATAATATACATACATTCAACCCGTCAGCAGTGCCTTATAATCATCTCGGCTCGTGATCAACAGAATTGTTCATATATTATGACCGTCAATGTGAGAGACAGAGCTATCGATCAATGAACTCGAACGTTCAGAAGCGGCTCTACACCTATCAGATTCAAGCTCTCCGCGACGCAATTCGCAATTACTGGATGCCTTCCGATCTCCTCTTTGGCGTTTTTATGTACACGGAGTTCTTTCAACCCAGTGACGTCCAGCTCGCAGTGTTCAGGAGAGCTCCTACGACCAAGCGCGAAGCGCGAAAAGACCATTGACGCCAGAATATCGATTGAAAAGTATGCCTCTGCAACATTTAGCGTCTCGAGACGGGGGCAAAGCAAAGTACTATCAGCCCCACTGTGCCCGTGACGTGATCTAAACGAGTGAACATCGGAGATTTTCATTTCTTGAAGTAAGTCATCAAACTCTTGGAACCACCCAATCGAGAGTTTCCTAAGCCCTGGTGTCAATGTCAGACACGCACGCATATCGTCGATGTTCATCGGAACACCGTTGATCTCAAGCTCCTCGAGCGGTGGCATATCTGAGCGATGAAGGAATAATGGAATGTGAAACCAACGGGTGTTGAGCGAGCCGGCTCGAGCGTGGAAAGAACTGACCTTGAGACTCCTGAGCGATGGCGCCGAAAGAGAATCGAGAAGCGTGCCGACAGGACTGGACGTCGAGAAGGTAACTATCTCGAGCTGTGTAAGATGATCGACTCGCCGCACATTCGTGTCCTGTATACTCTCGACGCCGCGTGCTCGTGAGTTGGTGTGTACTCGAGGGCGGCTGTTGATGACTACCCAACCGTCACCATCCAACTCGGATTCATCCAGGTCAATCTCCTCGTCCAATCCGTCGAACTCGTCTATCTCTGGATCATCATCTTCCTCACTTATCCCACAAAGAAGGTGCACCTTGAGATAGTCCAGATTCGGGCAAATGCCGATCCAATCCAGAGCGTGCGATACAGCGGTACAGAATCGAAGCTTGAGGATACGCATATTTTTTAGAACTGGAGTACCGTGACTGCTAACCGGGGACGGCAGCAGCGTAGGGCATGTAAGAATGAGACTACGCAGGCGGGGGCAGGTGGTAGCAATGTTGTGTAGAGTCCGTGTGTCATCAGGCCCTCCTAGTAGCGCAGTAGTCAGCTCCAATTCCTCAAGTAGAGGAGCTGTGGCTAAGACATTTGGTTCTAATGTACCCAAGGTCAAGAAAAGAGGGCCGAGAACAGTGGCACCTGGAACGTCCAGGACGAGCGAGCGCCATCGCTGAGAGTTCGTACAAACCCTTTCAATTAACATTGTAGTGTCCCTCTCGTACCTGGCATTGACTTCTTCGTTGAGTAGCACCTCGAGCGCATCGTCTATTTGGGGATCCAGCACGATGTCAAGTGGCTGGGTTTCGCCGGCCCGTTCCAGCCAGAATTCGAAGGTGAGTAATTCCTTAGAAGAATCTGTTCCATGACGACCGAGAACAATTCGACTCCATAGTCGAGGGGTAGAAAGAACAAGGTGGCGCCAGAGGGGGCAAACACGAGTAAAAGTGAATGGAGGCAGCAGTTGTGGATGCATGCTGAGGCGAACATAGTCCGTGGGTAGGCAACGAGAGAATATTTCGACAAGGATTTCGGAAGGAAGGCCTAGGCTTCCATTTTTAGATGAAGACTGTTTGTCGAAGGTCATAGAGAGCAGGATTAGTTCCAGTCACCTGGCTCATCATATAGTTTGAGTAAAAGCCGCCACGGCTCTCGAGCAAAGTATAGGATAGCAAACTTTATCTGCCGAGCACTTCACCTTTCGCTTTGCTCCCAGCGGATGCAGGATCAGAATGCAGGGGTTCGCAGCAAAGTATGTATTGACCGGGTACAAACTTTGGGACATTGAACGGGTCATGAACAATCAGAAAACGGGCCATTTCTAACAAGGAAGTATGCCTACAGACACATGAAATCGAGAACGTCAAGACACCGGTCATACTCGGTCCTCCGCTAGCTCCTGAGCTTCTATTGCTACTTCGTCCCCTTCGAAAGGTGTATCACTCATCCTTTTCTCTTTTGGAATCTGCGGTCCGATAGGAGTAGGAGACGATGCCGGCTCAAACCAGTACACTGGATACCTCCGTTGGATATTATTGATCAAGAGAGCGGATACGAGGACGAGTGAACTGGAAAGTAGGATGACGGGTAGGTAATACCAACCGATGGCAACGACATCGTCATTGACAGCAGCCAGAAGAGCAGTCGCGCCGGCAGGTGGATGAGTGGTAGCTGTCATCTGCATTACGACTATGGCGATCGATGTCGAAAGCGAACCAGCCAGCCAGCGGAGGGAGTCGAAATTGGCAGAGAGATGAAATAGCTTCGTGATGCAAACACCGATGAGAGCGGCAATGAAATGACCACCCACGAGCGCTCGTGGTTGTGCGAGAGGCGCCTCAATTGCACCATAGCAGAGAACAACGGAAGCGCCCTAATAGGTCAAGAACAATTCATTAGCATGACATACTAGCATCTAGATTTCTTTGAAATGGGACCGACATAGCTGGCAATGATACTTGGTACATTGCGTTCAATGAAGTAGTGTGCATGGCCGAAGGTAGCCTAGAGACGTTAGTTCAGTCCACTGACAGAGGAGTGACAATATTAATGTGAGACGGACCTGCAAGATGGACAAGCCACCAAATGCGCCGATGAAAGACCAGAACCAGATGATATAATTTGGTCGAATCGGGGGTGGAGCGGAGCGGTAGCCCAACCAGTGGGAGAGCCAGGATGGAAGGAGTGCAAGACGAGTTTGGGCCATCGGTCTTGTGGGTGGTAGAAGTGTGCGAGGACGAGGAGTACCACTACAAGTGTGAGTATACTAATTACACGCTGGAAGCTATATAAAAGTGAACGCCCTCGAGTCTAGTGCTACAGAGGTCTGTCTAGAGTGTGGTGGTCAAGAATAAGCACGCCCCGCCCTGTAGACATCGGAGACGAGTCATTGGCAATGCAATAGGCCGACCTGAGTGCCTTCAGTTCTCAAGCCTCGACTTCAAGTTCGACTCCGGTTGTTTAGGTATTGATGATCACGATGGCTGTTAAATTTGGGCCGAGTCTGCGCGGGCGGCTCAGCGGAGAAGGACCTGCATCACGCGATCATTCAGATCAGTTTCATCTTCGTCACGGTCACGTTTCCATCGCTTTTTCAGCATTATTGTCAATTGAATATCGAAGTCCAGTCCATTGGCGGCAAAGGAACATTCTCGAGCTGGCGACTCAGCTCCGATAACTCCTTGACAGCGGCTCCATATATAAAATATAGTGCTTTGATGCCTGTACTGCAGCTTTTTCTGGGCTCTCTCACACTCTTGGTCTCGTATGTGCCTCAGAGACAACAACGGATCAATCCTTTTCACACCAAGCGCATGATCGTGGACTTCATGAACTACTATTGCTTTCAAACGATGTCAGCTCCGTCTCGGACTATCGCAGCAGGGAATGCCCGGATCACCCTCATGTCAAATACCAACGTGGTGCACATCTAATTGCATACTAACAGGCTCATCGTATTATATCGGTCCATTTATACAAAACAGTGTTTAAATTGCTACAATTTCGAGTGCATACTCGACATCCATTTGGCGACTCGGTTTGCCTGGTCGTCCCGTCATGGGCTATGAAGCTGTTGGACGATATTTAATGTTGCTTCATGCGCTCCTTCTCTTGTTGAATAGTTCCCTTACCTAGACGGTCTTATGTGGCTCAGATTGATTCAGTAAGCTATGGGTTTTCTTCAATTTGTATCACCACTTGATGTGTTGTACCTCACTCTCAGGCATGCTCCGCCGTATCGCATCAAAACTTCTCATGACAGCGCGATAACAAACCGAGTGTCCTCGTTCGTTTGTTTCGAGGGCATGACAGTTCATGATCTTGCTCGTATTGCCTCTTTTTCTCGAATTCTGCAATAGAGTCCAAATCGCCAGCAAATTTCTTGTCAGCATTGTAAACATACTGCTGTCTGTAACTATGGCATCAAAGCCTTTAAAGGGGTTGGGACTCCGGGTCGATTTCCTTCATCTTCCCTCTAGCCTGTCCTTTCTATCGTGCTCTCAACTCGACATAACATACCACCAATAATGTCTTCCCATCCGTCTCCATCCGTATCGGCCTGGCCAAAGTTGATCCCCTTTCTCTCATCGTCTTCGCTAGACGTTCCTGAGGTTAAGCTCAACCACGCCATTATGTTCGTCGGGTGCATCGTATTGGCGAGTATATATCTTCTCCCCAAGGTTTACAACGCGCCCCGCATCTTTGGCAGCAAGCTCTATAATCAAGATGGCTATGCCACGCCAAATGGTCCACTTGGTCTTCCGATAGTTGGCAAGTGCTTTGCTACGAGAAAAACTACCTTGCTGATCGGTTATCATCCGACAGGATCATTTCCGTTCCTTTCGCATTACCCTGAGCGCATGCTCGACTACTGGTACAAGAAGTTCGGTCCTCTGTACTCACTCTGGCTCGGAGACCAGCTTTTTGTCATCATTACCGACCCAGGAATCGCTAAAGACTTGTTCGTCACTAACGGCGCGGTCTTCTCCAGCGTGCGTTGAAACGATTGAACGCGGTTATCAATGTCTCACTGCCAAAGCCCATGATTTTTATAGCGGAAGGAAATGTTCATCAAATCTCAAACCGTATTTACTGGAAGGGGAATAACTGCTACTCCGTACAGTGACCGCTGGTTAGTAGGGCTTTTCGTGTACATGTCCATAGACCTCGGACTCACCCATCTTACTATAATTCTAGGCGCAAACACCGCAAAATCGCAACAACATGGCTTAATCAACGCGCCGTGGACGAGTACACGCACATTCTTGATTATGAGGCGACGGTTCTCCTGAAAGGGCTTCTCCGCGCCGGAAATAACCCTATCAATCCACAGCCACACGCAGGACGTTGCTCTTTAAACAACATGCTCACGATTGTCTTTGGAACACGGACCGAAACTATTAACGATCCTCTAGTAAAACAAGCTTTGCGTCTATCCCGGGAGTTTATGTAAGTATCAATCCGTGATATTTGCTGATTCGGAAATTCTAACTTTTGCTAATAAAATTTCAGGAACTGCACTGGACCTGTCTCGAATCTCGTCGACTTTATCACGCCCTTACAATGGATCGCGACTTCAATGCGCAGCAGAGGTCGAAAGCTGCACCAAGGACTCGTCGATACTTATGGCGGTATGATCAGGGACATCGAATCCAGAATCAGCGCCGGAGAAAAAGTGCCGGACTGTCTCACCAAGACGATGCTCGAGTTGCGCCACTCCGAGGGCCTCGATGAACTCGACATGGCTATCCTAGCGTCAGCGTTCATGATTGGCGGCGTCGAGACGACCGCTTCGATCATGCAATGGTTCAGTGCTCTCATTCCTGCATACCCTGAAATCCAGAAGAAGGCACAGGAAGAACTCGACCGAGTTGTCGGCCGGGATCGTCTACCTTCCGTTGAAGACGAAAAGGATCTTCCGTATTGCCATGTGCGTCTAGATTACATTTTTGTTCTCGTCAGGCTTGCGCTTATGCAAATTCAGGCAATCATCAAAGAGGTTGAACGCATGCATAATCCTTTCTGGCTCGGCACCCGCACGTTGCCTCCGAGGATTTTGTGTATAAGGGACAGTTCATCCCCAAGGATACCGTACTGGTCCTTAATACGTACTCCATGCACCATCATCCTGAGCGCCACCCGGACCCATATAGCTTCAACGTGAGCAAAGATCTTTGTATTCAGGTTAAACGTGCTTTAGCATCTCAGGTGATGCTGATCGCACCTTTTGTCTTACAGCCGGAAAGGTACACAAACGACGGGACCAATAATACAGAGTCAGCAAATCTTTCTAATCCATATGAGCGTGATCACTGGATGTTCGGCGCAGGGTGAGCCAGGGTTTCTTACGACAGTCATGTGTACTTGTTGCCCTTATATTTTGTCTCAATTTCATGAAATCCAGCCGCCGTATCTGCCCTGGGATGATCGTCGCTGAACGTGAAATTTGGCTCGCGATCTCTCGCATGCTCTGGGCCTTCAACATGTATGAGATACCAGGCGAGCCTATCGATCTTAATGAATACGATGGTCTGTCTGGACGTTCTCCGGTGCCGTTTAGGATTCGTCTCGAGCCTCGACATTCGAACGTGGCAACAGTCCTTGGGATGGCGTAGATAAAGACTTCCATCGGATGTGCCTCAATCATAATTCTTCTCTCCAAAAAGCATCTCACCGGTTACAGGCCATCATGACATCCAGCTCACTGGCGATCCGAAACAACATTTGAAAGATGGTGGAAAAAATGCATCTAGTTTACATTGTACGAACCTCCTCTACAATACATGGGTGGCGGGTACAGGTTGATGTAGTATAGATAGAACGTTCAATAACAATGCTAGCAAGGCTAGTAATATATCGAGTCTACTACGAAAACCATTATACGAGAGATGCTTCACAGCGTCTCCCAACCGCCGCTATCGACAGTACTTTCGAGTTTACGTGCAATGAGGGTAGGTATCCCGTGATTGAGCCATGCCTTTCGGACTTCTTCCCAGCGGGCGAAGTGTAAGTATTGACGACGACCTCGCCTGCTGTTGCGTCAGAAGACCATATACACCGGAAAGTAGAAAGCGAAGTACCTCATCGATACATCCATTTCTCCATGGACATCGAGATATGGGGCTTGGACGAATGTACCATTGCCAGCGTATAGATACAGAAGGGAGCAGCGTTTCACTAGGAAGAAGAGTCCAACCGCACCGCCGCACCTAAATCAGGAAGTCAGCCAATGAAACAGTCACGAAATCTCTTCCCGCTTACTCTCGCGTATGAAGATTGCATTCTCCGCGTTCCTTTGTGTCAAATTCTCTGCAACAGTGACTCTGCATGCAACACACCGCGCCACAAGCAAGGCAGATAGCAGCGTCGACAGGCACGCTCTTGCATCTCTTACATACCGTTAACCTGTCCTCCTCACCGAACAAGGTATCGAGAACGTGTGGAAGCTCCACTATCCGGTAAATTGAACAGAATTCCAAATAGACCCCGCAATTGAGTTGCGACGCAGCGTGTGATTGCCCGTAATGCGAACACCAGCCAAAAAGCAAAGTTTTGAGTGTGTCGTGATTGGGTAACTCGGCTAGGGGAGGTATGCCGAGTAACTGCAGAAGACGAGAGTATTCATTCGTGTCCCCAGAGCCACATTCTGGTGCTGGGAACTGTCTGGGAAGCATTGCTCGACAGAGGATAGCCGCTCGACGCAGGAATGGAAGTGTGAAGGAGTAGAGAAGCTTCTCCATGCGGCCATCTCCGAAGCTATCATAGACTATTTCCGCAGTGTGCTCAATTACTGGTGACTGCCGCACAACAGACATGCAAAACGTGCGCAGATCTCCAAACAAGGCCTCATAGCGGCGATTATGAATCGGAACAGCATTAGTTGGTCGGCACTTATTCAGCACGTAGATCATGCCGATCACTATCCGAGCGAGGCATGCATAATAGAGAGGAATGAGAGCATGGCGCAGCATCTCAGGTGCGACCGCTGCGGTTTCGACGAGAATAGTCAAGGGGTCGCGTAAGAGCAGAGGATAAGGGAGGGAAGTCAGCGAAGTACGGCTCCATTCTGGAAGTAAGCGCTTCACGATCGCTTGGCGTATCGCGTCCCTTCCTTCGTCGGGCCTGATTCTGAAATGAAGTGCGGCGAGCTTCGTTAGGTTTGCAATCATCCCTCGAAGTAGCATATAGGTGGAGTCCGGTATCCTGTCAACGAGAAGGTTTGACATGTCACCCATACCGCGTTGCGCAATCTCAATCATACCAAGCGTATAACCGACGAGGTCTTCAGGAAGATACAACCCAGCTCCTCGCTCGGTCAATTCGGGCTCTGGGCGTTCGCGCAAATGTCGCGTTTGTTGCGAGAAACTTTTCGTGACAACGATCAGCGTATCCAGCATTTTGTGCCAATCAGCATTACCACTTTGGTCTGATTTTGCATACGGTAAATAACCGGTGTCCTGAGCTGCCCAAAACACGAACTCTCCTGTGCCAGTCTTAGCTTGCAGGGAGTCCAGCTGAGGGTCAGGCCGAGATTTCAGGATTGTTATACCGACAGACCGTACCCAATCACTGAACGGTTGGCTATTGAGAGCGGCGGTGGCCGGCAGTGACACAGGTAATACGACGTTACCAAGGCTCTTGCATAACGGGCAAAGATACTCCTTTCGTGCAATGCTTTCTGGGTGGTTTCGCTGCCCCTGAGCACGGTGCCTCTGCTTGATGGATACGTTGTACACTTGAAAACAATCAAGATGCATCATATGAGAACATACAGAGCCGACGAGGCCAAACTTTGTGTAATGGGACGGAAAACCATCGAACAGCTGGTTGTTAGCCTTTTTCTGGGCGTCCCTGAGTTCGGCATCTTCAGGTGGGAATTGCGTACCAAGGCGAGGTGGAACTGGACGATCCAAGCTCTCTGGAGTTGACAATGCTTCATTAACATGGTATATCTGTCCTTCGGGATGCTTGCGGACAAGTCGACTCGGCTGGATCAAACCTAAAGCACCAAAACCTTTGGACGAATTCAGGTCCTCCTGGCACACAATGCATGTCCCAAAAGACACCGGTCGTTCTTCAGTCCTTCGCTTGTTGCTTTCGTCTTCCTCGTCCTCGAAGTCTTCTTCGAAGTTCATTGCGAAACTAGACTGCTGTGCCTTCATTTGCTTCATAATTGCCTCTTGCCTCGCCTTCGCCGCGCGCTTCCTAGCTTCTTCAGGGTCAGCAGGTCCATTAGCCTTGTCAACAACACGGCGCTTCGATTGAACTTCTGATTGTATATGTTCTTCGAGCCGGTTCAAAATCCAATCGACGCGTGACTTGTGAGGCTTAAAACCTGGATGATGTTCTAGGGCGCACAGAACGTCCACCAGTCCCTTGTGGTTTTCCGGCTTGCATGTAGCAAGAAGCTCGGCGAAACTCCGTCCACGTTCAACAATCCCTAACATCACGAGGTGCAATGCCTGGTCCAAAATGGGCTCCGATGATGGTGCAGGCTTCTTCGATTTCTCCGAACATAAGAGGATGTTGTTGATGCAGAAGAACATCACATGTAATAGCACCTTGGAACCGAACACGTTCGAAAGGACTTGGTAGGGTCCATGACGTATCCCAATAGACCTAGGTACAACGACAGGGTCGGTAGCACCGGTCTTCTTTTTTAGCCTCGTTTTCAAAATTGTCTCGACTTCTTCGCGTTTGTTGCGCGAGTAGTGATAGAAGAATGGATTGATTTCATCAAAACACTCGTCCTTCAATTCATATATGCCAGTATCCATAGTCGACACGGGTGCCCGGAAATTCGCAACTTCACGAAGGACGTGGTCGAAGCAGACGTCGTCCACCATTCTTTCCGCGACCCGTTTCACAAGGTCCGTGTATGGGCAAGGTCCGACGGCCAGTGCGTGAATTATTTCTCGTCTGACGGCCGACCGCATATCTATTTGGCCGGCATTCGCGTTTTCGCTAAGGATCGTGATGAAAACATAGAGTACCTCCTCAACCATGCTAAAAAGCTGTGATCCTTCATACACCGGGCTGACGATAGATCCATTGAACCATGGTATGAGGTTGAAGCGGTCGATGATGCTGATCAAGACCAGATCAGGGTCATCCAGCATTACAAATGCCGACTGCATGATAAATAGGTCTTGATCATAGCAAAGCTCGCGAAGCATGAAATCACGATAATGCATGAGTTGGCCACGAATCACAAACCCATTTCGCACCCATAGTCCAGTTCTGATCTGGGCAACCACCGCAAGGACTAGAGCGATCTTTTTCAGCAGGCAACATCAAGAAGAAATACTATAACTGACCTCGTAGTGGGAAGTCAATTATTGTCAAAATTCCAAGGTAAGAGACTCGGCATTTGATCACATGGCGTAGGCTCTCATATCCATGCGGTTGCAATGCCTCGTCACTCAAGAGGTTGACATGCTTTAACAGCTCCGCTAACAGCCAGTGCAGGGAATGATGAAAGCTAACCCAGCCTTCCATGATATCAAATTCCACAACCCCTACAGTCTTCTCGCCTACCGTCGCTCCATGCCACTTGGTCTCCTGGAATTTCGACCTATCGATCCGTGGATCTGCCAGATTGCAGACTTCCATTAAGTTATCGATCACGGTGTGAAGCGCACCGACTAACTCCAATGGAGAGGCCACAGCAAAAGCTTCGCCATAGACCTTTATGACGCGAGATAAAGACAGCGTAACATTGAACACGCTGATCCATGCATCCGTCTCGTATTCAACGTGGCTCTCAGCCGCACGCTTGTTTGGATTTATGCACATGAACAGCTTGCATGTACTCGCGAACTGCTCAATATACGAGAGATCGTGTGCGATGAGCTGCTGCACGCTCTGATTGTGGGCTATGTAACGTAGATCGCTGAAGACGGGCATGAAACGTTTCGACTTGAATGGAAACGTGTCCACGTCGATCACGGCTCGTGGATCAGGTGGATACGCTACGCGCTTGTCCCGGATCTGGTTCGTGAAGAAGGACGTGATGATGGAGAGGAGGCGTGAAATGATTTGGTGACCTTGTACGATGTGCGCTGCTACGGAGGGAACCGTGAATAGTTGAAGGGCAAAGTACTTTATAGAGGTCTCTGCTTCGCGATCTACCAAAAGATACGAATCGATAATCCAATGGTATACACTCGCATAGTGAACAGCTGGAAAGAAGAGCTTCAGCATCCAACATGGTTCATCTTAGACTGGACATGTACTAACCGAGGGTAATTTTATGCTCATGACTAAGAGTTAGTATTGAGACGTAGATCTCCTTCAAACTCAAGCGGGGCTTTTTCCAAAGCCTGGTATGATATAAGAACATCCAATCCAGCCTTGACGGGCCATTTATATCGTGCAGGACCTTAGCACATTCAGGATTCTGCAACAAAGAATGGATGTCTCTTTTTCTGGGACTGATGAATTCTGTGGCGATAACCTCGCGAATGACCATCGTGTCCGACAGCAAACGGCACTTTGTCAAATCCAGCAACCATTCGATGAGAACGCCTGCTATCTGTTCTCGGAAAGTATCATATGCCCTTCTGACCGTGACACCGAGATCAATTCTGGCAATTGCCTGAGCGATCTCCAACAGCCTTGGACTGTAGTTATTCATTTCCACGACGTCACGACCTTGCTCGTCGATTTTACTCGCGTGGTTAGATGCTTCTTCTACCGAGCAGCCACAGGTGTCTGCCAAATGTCGAATTACTTCGTCAAACGAATGCTTGTCATCGTTCCACACGACAATCGCGTATAGGTCCTTCTTCAATGGATCAGCAGAGGGCTGATCCGTAAGTGCTTGCTCTGTTGTAGGCAAGAGAGTCTCATCCGGAGAATAGTCCAAGGTGTCAAGGATGAAATCAAGAACATAAGCCACCGTACGAGACATCGAATCCCAAAGTTCAGGGGGAACGTGTGGTCTGTTGGGTGCTGTAGCTTGGGTGGCACCAAAATTGAGACTACGGGTCGATGCCCTTGGCGTATTCTCCGGAGCGAAAATTGCATCCGACTCTGAGGCAGGAGGATGGTATCGACAACCAATAGGATAGCGCCAGGCTTCCTGGTCACCACAATCACAGCATCCTCCCGATTGTTGAGCGATGTAAAACGAAACGTTATGGCCCTCATGTTTAGTTGCATGGAAACATCTCGCGCACATGACGCAACTGTCATCTAGTGCACAGTCCCTGGTCAAGAAGTTCAGAACCACGAGATGATGCATGAAGAAGATACCAAATTGTTCTCACTTGCACCGGTAACAGCTTTCACCCTTCGTAAATATGTGCCCACATGATCGCCCAGGGATTATCGGCGGCTCTCCACCTGCACCATGAAACCCATACCTCGTCTGAACCTCGCTAAGGAGAACTTGGACGGGAAGAAACGAAATTGCATTGGGCAAGAAGAAACTGCCATGAGATCCCCAGAAAGTTTCGTATAGTTCGGAGAGAATTTCGCAGCGAGTTGCGGGCATAAAGATGTACTTTTTTGAGCCTGGAAGAGTCTCAAGAGTAAAACGGAGCCTGGTGAGCCCGTCAGTTGTCCTGTTCTGAGGACTCATGGTGCTCCCTGCAGCGAAGGAGAGAAGAGAAGACAAGCGGGACATCGTGAAGGCGAGCAAGTTTTGCGAGGTCGTATTCTTTTGTCGTGAATATCAAGTCATAAGTAAACAGAATGTGTTCTGGCCGTCGTTGTGGTCGTGGGGAGAAAGAGGTGGCTCTGAGTAAGAGTAAAGTCGAGTTGGAGACGCGTCTTGTTGAGTGAGCGTCGATCACGATCATGATCGACGCGCCCTTCCCATGACTTGACTTCTTGGTTCCGTCAATGTTGCTTGCTTTTCGCGTACATCGTCATCCTATATTCTGGCACCAGTTACGGCTCCTGCATTCACGAGCAATGGCCGGTCCAAAAGTCGGAGAGAAAAGGGAACTGAGCCCGCCCTTCTCAACGCTAAATCTTGACAAAAAGCGACGCTCTCATTCGCCGCGTCCTGAAAATTTGTCAGTTGGTGCAACAAAAGCTCAGAAGAAGGAAGCTGCTCAATTGTCGCAGAAGTGTCAGAGCAAAATAGCTAAGAAGCATAAGAAGAAACTAACCGACATCGAGCCTTGCTCTCACGACGATGTATATTGGCGCGAGGTAATTTCACTGCTGGGGCAAGACGTCGTAGATACTGCGATCGAGGAAGGGACAGAATTAAAGGCACCCTTTGATTTTCTCGAAGAACTCGAGCTGGAAATGAGTCGACTCTCATCTAATGGTAAGATCTTTTGTTAAAGTAGAGTTCGGAGAACTAAATGCTTTTTAAGGGGAGGGCTTGGCTATCGCTCCGTCACCTAAACGGTCGTGGGTAGTATTCGTACCTTTCTCGCTTCCTGGAGAGAAAGTGAAAGCGAGGGTGTATCGAAACGCAAGGCTGCATTCATTCGCCGATTTTTTGAGTGTCGAGCGGCCCAACCCGGTTATGCGCGACATGAGTCGGGTTCGTTGCAAGTACTTCGAGAAATGCGGTGGTTGTCAATATCAAGTAAGTTCTGTCGCTAGATATCTCGCTAAATGGTTGAAAATCGAAAATCGAGTCCTCTTTCTGACAGCTTGGCTCAACCAGATGCTCTCCTATGAAACACAACTAGATTTAAAACGTGATGTGGTCGTTCGAGCATATGAAACCTTCTCAGGTATACCGAAGATCAAAGTTCTTCATGTCGACTATAATGCTTAATTTTCTTAATAGGATTGCCTTCGCCTTTGGTACCAGCTGTTCTTCCTACCGCACCATCTCCTTTACAATATGGCTACCGGACGAAAATTACCCCTCATTTCGACGCTCCAGTGAAGGTCTCTCGTCGTGATAAACAAAAAGCCAAGCAACCAATCGAACCTTTCCCGGAAGGCAAAACGATCCCTATTGGATTCAACAAGGTCGGAACACGAGAGGTCCTTGATATTGAGGTACGCATACAACATTCCTTACGAATGCAGACTTATATCCTGTGTAGGAATGTCTCATTGCTACCCCTGTGATCAATGAGGCACTAGGGCCCTTGAGAAAAAGCATTCTGGAGTAAATACTGCAGGACCTGTTCTGATGAGTATTCATACTTACAGATGCTTGTCAGAAAACTACACACGTATAAAAGGGGTGTCAGTCTTCTCCTACGCGATTCTCTCCCGATACCTGCAGAGGCATCCGACATAGCCCTGACAGCGGAAGAGCACGTCTGCGTGACCGACCACCGCGGCAAAGTTCTCGAGAGGGTTGGGGACAAGCTTTTCCAGTACAATGCAAGCTCTTTCTTCCAAAACAACAACGCTGTCCTCGTCCCACTCGTCGAATACGTCCGGGATGCTATTTTCCCTCCCAACACTGAAGGCTCTGTGCATACCCTGCCAACCCATCTTGTCGACGCATACTGTGGAGCTGGTCTGTTCTCAATTATGCTCTCTCCATATTTCAAGAAGATCGCGGGAATTGAACTTTCTTCTGAGTCCATTGCTGCAGCGACAGACAACGCAGAGCTCAACAAGCTGCCTCCAGGTCGGGTAACCTTCCGTTCTGGTGATGCCGCTCATATCTTCGCAGCAGTACCAGAATTCCCGCCCACAGAAACTGCGGTAATCATCGATCCCCCCGAAAGGGCTGCGACGAGAACTTCCTTGGCCAACTGCTAGAATTTAGGAGTACCACAGTTGTGTATGTCAGCTGCAACGTTCACACGCAGGCGAGAGACGTAGGCATTTTGTTGAAGAAGAGCATGGAGGAAGTTGAAAAGGGAGTGAAGGCCGGAAAGTATGTCTTGGAAAGCGTACGCGGATTTGACCTTTTCCCGCAAACAGCACACGTGGAGTCCGTAGCAGTCTTGCGATTAGTCTAGAGGAACTGCATGCCGTAAGCTTTACCTTGGAATTCATCGATGAAAAAAAAAGCACGTATTCTCGTTAACCAAATAACAAATTCAATGATGGAGCAGCGCATGGTTCGGTATAGTCGTGCACTTCAGCGAATACCAAAAGGGACTTACGTTGACACCCTATAATCGAGAGATCACCATATCATGCAGTGCCTTATCTCGAAGCCTGAAGAGTCAAACGTCCCTCTCTTTGGTCCCTTTTGTATCAGCTGACTGCCGACCCTCCGAGGAAACATTATTAAATCCGTCAGTGTTGAAGCAATCATCAGTAAAGGACTGCGGACAAGTTTATCATTCTGGAAAGATGGATGTGATTTCACGTGATAGAATAGATGATTCAATCTTCAAGTTCGTTAACAGTCTCCACAACAGTGACAAGACTCAATCCGGTGAGTCCTCCCGTAAATCATGGCCTTGTAAATATTTACGTGGTACAACTTAAAAACAGAGACCGATGTCTATCCGTACGTTTTACAACAGCCTCGCTTCGATTGAACGCAGACTTGAACGTGTTCACAAACAGCTTTGTTGATCTCGCGGCTACTTCGAAAGATGTTGATATGAAGGCAACACAGCCCGATAAGCAAGGGTGTTCTACCACCCAGCATTGGGACGAGTCTACCCTTGTGGAAATCTGTTGGCCCACAAATAGAGCTGTAAAGGGTGGGGACCATCCAAGATTGGCGACCTTTGAAAGCATGGATCCAGTCGTGGGTACATAATCAAGGAACCGACCGTCGTACAAAACAGGGGTATGGGGAAATAACAACGAAGAAAGATGACTGTTGTCTCCTACCTGGGAGAAGTCCATTTTAGGGTTGCAGATGAAAACGGCAACGTCTTCACCAGTTACCTGTGACAAGTAGATCGTCTTCCTAAGGACCACCACTGGACCACTGAGCCAGTGCTCTGCAAGCGCCAGGATAATACGTAAAGCATAGCCGTCACGATGCATGTACCACCGGAAAAGGTCGAATGACGGAAACACGAGAATGGAAGCAGAACTTGTGAAGTAGATTCGAGGACTTAGATGGGCTTCGACATGATCGTTGATCGTTTTCATTGTAAGAAAACACAGGTAATTCAAACGTCATCTCTATGTGATGTTCGGCGTGATCAAAGAACGTCGATGCTCATTGCTATTCCTTTTTTTCTTGGACACTTTCCACGATCATGACGACAAACTAATTTTCTCTCTACAAATTCTTATTCTTACTTAGACACTTACAAAGTACCCTCGCTCTAACGGCTGCAGGATCATATCCTGCTCAAATGGTGCATCTACACAACCCTCCTTCTAGAAACAACGGTGACACGAAGCACATACTAGAATGACAGTGACTCCATCGTAGAAACTGGCAGGAGGCAGTAGAATCCGTCACTTACTTAAAGTGGATAAGTCATAAAATCGTAATAGAGTTCGCCCTCGAGGGTACTGATCAGGGGGGCATCCTATCAGAAATTCACAGAAACTAGGACTTGGCATTCAATTAGACCCTAAATATGTAGAACCTCCTGCAACCCGAACATCTATTGAGTCTCATTGTCCTGGGATGTTTGAACCACTTCACTTGGTAGGCAGGCTTTGGTAAAAAACCCGCCCGAAGAGAATCGTTTATTTATTCATTCAGCAGTCAAGGCTGCAAATCGGATCGGGTGGAATGGAGCGGGATTCTACATTCTACGAGAGTGCTAATTCGAACAAAATGATTCAGGGCCACAGAACATGTCACTAGAAACGGCTCTGATTTCCCTTCATCGTCCACTATTATTCACTCGGGTACGAACAATAGATTCGGCCGTGCTAAACAAGTGGCAACCCGTAGCAACCTGTAGCGCTTGTCAATCGAATAAACTCATCGGAAGATCGAATCTCTGATATTCTGAGATACCTACCACAACCGTCATATCAAAGCTGATCACCTTTCTGATCAAAATTCGTAAAACGACACATTATCCAATTCACATCCGAATGTATTACTTCGAACCGGGTGTTCTTCACAACCCTGGATCTGCGGCGCTTCGGGATTGAACCTGATTGATCACCCCTGCCCTAATTGATCATTATGAATAATTGCTTATATCTACGAAAGGCAAGACCAACACACGCCGTTATTTGAAAAGAAGGAAAACAAAATTGTGTCGTGGTGAACATCCTAACGGGATTGGTGCCTAGCATGGCAATACAATATATCTAGGAGCGTACACTACATGATAGATACGTGGTAAAGACAATGGCAACAAAGCAATAGGCGGAATGGAGATAAAGAGGAATAGAGTGGTGCGGGACAAGAAGATTTTTGTTGGGATGATAGCGATAGCATTGGACAAATTCATGGGAATGCGAAGAGCGAAAGGGCACGGGGCGAGGGTGCTCGCAACACACATATGGAAAAGATAAATACGGGTCGAAAGGTAGTTGAGAATCGTATCGGATGGGAACGGCCTATAAATACGGCTTCGCCAGGGACTTCATTGTTCCTGTACAGGCAGGAGAGACACCTCGCCCGCGAATACATGCATGCGCCGTGGCGGAGGCACAAGATCGATTTGTGGGAGAAAGAAAGTGAAACCCTCGGAAAGTTCTCGAGCGAGCGAACTTTAGGCGCTTGAAAGTGACGAGACGAAACGTGCCGCGACTCACACTCGCTACTCGTCATTGAAGTAGCTCCGACCGAGTTCACAATAGGATCTTCCGAATCTGTACGTATCGCCCCCATAATTCCGGACGCATTTGGCGGGTGAACATCAAGGCCCAGAATAGACCGCAACATCAGCATCGAGAACCGAAGCCCGGGCGCCGAGACCAAGAACATAAAAAGAAGTTCCCGGTAGGTTGAAACAATTTTCAGGAAAGATTGGATCATCAGTCAAGCGGTTATGAGGCTAATATCGGAAAAGGAAAAAGTACATACGTTGTTGCTTATGATCGTACTACAAAAGCGAGAAATGCGATGAAAAGCGGTTGCAGGCGATTGGTGTTACAGAATTGATTTCGTTCAGGGAATAAGATTGGACGGGCAGTAGATCGTTCGTTGATTATCCGACGTAGAGGCGAACGAACGGCGGAATGCATATAAATTTATATTCCCATTTTTGATTGCGAGTGAGGGAGTGCGTGAATCATAGACGAAATATGATAGATAAAAAAAGAAAATTCCGTCAGCGCTCCATAATCAAAACAAGGTATATGAACAGGAGGAATCCGAAGTCAATGTGTGTATGCAGCAAAGCAAAATAAACAAGCGAATGGTACAATTATCCGATGCTCAGCAGGGCGTGAAAAGAACGTAAACGAAGGACGGAAGAGACGAAGTAGGGCGAAGGCGGACGGCATCAGATGAGAGCAGCCTTGGTGAGATTGCCGCGGAGAGCAATACTATTCGGCGGATACGACGAGACAAAAGAGCGATTGAGCAATGATGAAAACGAAGGAACCTAGAGGGGAAAGAAGGAAGAACTCACTCTGGACGTGAGAACGCAAAGGCACAAGAGCATTGTCATGATCAGATACGGCGGATTGACTATAGAACGAAAGAAGCCGCGTACCTTCGACAGCTGCCATAACGACTCGTAATAAGGCCGTGTCCGTTGCGTTTGTGAAGCTTTAGAAAAAAAAAAAAAAGGGTAAGCAGGGGGTCATCATACTCTGATAACGGTCGCCGCAGATATGCCTAATACGTACTGGACGTAAATTTCTCGTTCGCGTGCTTGACCCGACTTCCGCGAGAGTTTGGTAAATCGAGACCTGAAGTAATCACGACCTTGGATTGCATCGCCGGGCTCGCCCTCGTAGTCCTTGGAGAATGCAGGAAAATATCAGAGGGCCAAGATCAAAAGGATAAGTAAAAAACGATCAACAAACGGGGAAATGGTTTTTTATATCAGAATTCTTTATTTTCTCTTTGAAGATATCATCCTTATTCAGGAACAAAATCTAAGTACCATGCGTACCATGCGTTAGAAGCGGGAAGAGCAGCACGAGAACAGTTGGGCGCTCACAATGGAAGTTTGCCGGAACCACTGAGAGTGGCAGATAGAATCCCAAATGGTCATGGCATCTTGCATTTGGTTCTAAGCACGCACCGCAGTTCCGTTAGTACCGTGAGACATAGAACTGATGCTCGGTTCAAGATTAGCTTACCGCATCTTTGTCCTCCACCAAACATTGATCGTAGCCACTCAAACTGACAAGAAAGAGTATGGTCGTCACATCCTGGAAGCAGTGGATCCATTTTCGTCGTTCGCTTTTTTGGCCGCCGACGTCGACCATGAGCATCTCGTGCGATCGTAGCTTGAACATCGTTTCAGTAATACCAACCGTTCTCGCCTTACATCGGATGATGTCTTGTTCCGAAGGATAGTAGTCCGTCTTGAACACCCGTTCAAGGTGGCCGAGGAAATAAGGTAAGCTAGAATAAGGATGAGAACAAATCAGTCACAGAATACGAATTAGACAATGGTTGGTGTACTTGTCGGGTAGCGCAGCTTCATTTCCTCGACCCCAAGCCTTTTGCACGACCGAGTTCTCCCATAAAGCTTTGAGGGGTTCATAGTAATCACTAGGGAAAGGTTGCCCGTCTTTGACATCCGGAGGTTCCTCAAGCATCTGTGCATATGGTTCCATATCCTCCGGAAGCTGCAACTCCATATCCTCGAAAGCCTCGAGTACCTGCTTCATTCCTTGTGTAATATTGCTGAACACGAGTTGCCGATAGAATTCGAATTCTTGAGGAGAGAAGTGTACATCATGGATAAGTCGCATTTGCTAGAAGATCAAAGAGTCAGTAATGTCATTCATACAAATCCACGTCGTACGTCGTCATCTCCAACATAGTATGTGTCTCCAACATAGTATGGGGATGACCTGAAGCGCTGCGCGTATAAACGATGCAATTGGAATTGTCGGGTCGGGAGGACAAAGGATCATCGTCAGGGTGGCACTGAAGAGACGCACACGCCATCACGAGAGGAATCGGGCAATCGATGACCTACTTTGAGGATTGTGGACTTTCCAGAGTCGCCAGCACCCAAGAGGAGGACCTGCAAGATGCAAATAGATCGAAGTTGGATTATCTCGAACCTATGAAAGACGCAGATTCTTCATACCTTTACTTGGTTGTCGAGCTTTATTTTGGCCTCCCTCAGTTGCCGCTCTGCCTCTCGATGCTTCGCCTTCTCCTCCTCCGTGATACCGCCCTGTGCTGAAATACACGCGCCCATTGACACTGATGGGAGCTGTCCTTGTAATATTAACGCAAAAGAGAGTGAAATACGGCCGAGAAGGGGCTGAAAGATTGGACGAAGAGGGTTGGGGGGAGAGGGCTGTTCAGGTGATGATGCATCAGCAAGAAGGCCGGATGGGACTGAAATCAGCGGAGATATGTTGTTCTCACCCTGTAAATAGGACTGGGATCCGCGTGCACGCCGCTGGGAACGACGAACTAGCGTCGCCGCTGTCGCTTCTGGCGATGAAAATTGAACGAAAAAAGGAGAGAAAATAAGATACGGCAAAGTGGATGGACGAAAGAGAGAGGGTTACGCGCGTGCTGTAAGAAAATACAAAACAAAACAAAATCTTATTACCTTACATTTACACGCAGGGCCGGTTCGTGCCGTAAACATCAGGCGCCCATCTCGAAGATATTATTCCTTTTTTTATTGCTTGTTACCTTTTGCAAAGTACACACGCAAAGTAATTGTTATTCAAAATAGTTCATTCGATCCCGACTCAAGAGGCTTTCCTCTCTAACATGATGAAAGGTAACACAAACACACCCCGAAAGGCGATTGATTCCTGATAGCGGGCGTCAGCATCCCCGACTACTTCGGCGTCGTCTTCTGACGTACGTTAAACTAGCATACACCCGGGAGTCTCGGAAGCGCAGTAGACTCGGACACCAAACATGAAACACAAAACTCATTCCCGTTAGCCGATAAGCTTTTCGTCTTCTCGTGGATCATTAATTCAGGCTCGCTCTCAGCGGCCATGGATTCGACTTCGTCTAAGTTCGCGGGACTTTTGCTTGCCAGCCAGGAACCATTCTATGCCGGTAGAGTCCTTATATGCGCGTTGAAACATGTGGATCCTTCTCAGTTTCACCACTTTGATCTCCTTGTCATGAAAAGGTATCGCCGTGTGTTTGACGTGCAAGCGACAGGCGGTATGAACCATCAAACCCGCATGCCGCCACCGACGACCACATACTCATACGCTAGGCAATGAATCGAAAAACTTTTGACTATTGCCTGGTAAACTCGCAGTTGGTTCCGAGTGTCAGAAACCCGAAGAAAAAACGTCATCTGTGCGGACGTTCTTCGGTACGCACCTTGCAACGTATCAGAGTCATCACGACAGCATCGTATCAAGTTGGCCAACAGGTAAAGGTCGAGGTGCTCTGAATTCTGTGTCGCGCGCCGCTGGGGACAGCCACGGCTTTGTCGTCATCCATCGGTACCTGAAGACGCATAGAGCGGAGGAAGAAATTCGAGGTTCGCCGCGGGATTCAGGTAACTTTTAGACGCGTGCAGGTTACTCAAGCGCATAAACGGCAGGAAAACAACCAATTAGTGTTCTGGAACGAATACATCATAAACGTTATCATTTCAATCTCTTACGCGGGGAACAGAAGGGTACGGCGATACTCACATTCGTTTCTCGGCTCCTTTGACATCTTTCTAATAACCTCCCTGGTGAAAGAGAAGCGCGTCCAATTCGTTCAAAGTATCGCTATGCCTTGCACCCCGGATTGCATGCTGCCTGAGCGGGGACATATCCAGGGAGCTGGGCTGATGATCGCGGAAGTCACAGGAAGCAATCTTCAAGTATGCTATCGAGGACCATCCAGAGAAATCATTCGAAGTACTCGGTCTGCATTGCCGCACTTCCATCTGCATCTGATCAAGAAGATCCATTGAGCATAGCGGCAATACCAATGTCAGATTCTACAAAAAAACCTCGTTTATGATTTCGACCCTATCGTGTGAAAATGTCAGTCTGAAGCGAAGTGATGTCCGAGTGCTTGAGAAACGCAACTTAGATAGTAGATAATATTTTCAGTTCAGGCCGCGTCGATCGAAAGTCTTACGTGGGAATTAGAAATTCGAATTCCGCGAACTCCGCCGCTACGCGTAGTCACGTGAGCGAGTCGTAAGTCGATCGGATCATCACCGACGATCCTCTATACAAAATTTCTGAGTTCACTTCTTGAAATCAGGAGGTTACTCCGCATTTCTGCTCCCTTTTTATACTTCAATGGTCAAGCACGCTCGGAAGAAACAACGCTTAGGACCAAACTTACAGCCCCTGGGTTCCGTGCAGCGTCTAGATGACGACGCCGAAAAAGATGATGAAGAGCGCAGACTCGAGAGTATCCTATTCGGCACGGACTACAAACCTTCTGCAAAGGGGAAGGGCAGAGATGACAGTATGTTCCTTGTGATATCAGATGAGGAGGGGGACGGAGGAGGGCATGGGGATGTAGGAAATGCTATGGAGAATCTTCAGGATGCGGACGTGAGTCGCCTGTATTTTGCTTATTTCTTAGAGAGAAACTCATGCTGTTTCATGCAGTTGTTCTTCATGGATGATGCGCTTCCAGATACTGGGGATACTGCTATAGGCATAAAGGAAAGCGCCGAGTCGGACCGCAACGAAGACATTCATGAACATAACTCCGAATCAGAGAGAGAAAATGATACGCTACAAGCCGAGGAGAACGCTGCAGAACCTTCATTTTCCTCAAACCCCTCACAAAACCTGTCAAATCGACGAAAAAGTCGGCCTGGATAGACCCAGACGATGCAACCTTGACAGTCTCTCTAGCTACAACAAAACGACTTCGAAAACTACGCGACGCGCCAATCGAGGACGTAGTCGGCGGTACACAGTACGAAGCTCGTCTCCGTCGAGAGTTCGAACGTATCAACCCTGCACCAGAATGGGCGACAAAAGCCAGGAAGAAAGCTCGTGAAGAGAATGAGCGAAGGCGAGGGAGTACGAGTGATGTTGACATGTCAGATAGGGAGGAAGGACTAGATGATCTCTTAACTAGGGCAGATGGAGTTCTGTCTAACGGGAGGGACCAAGGTTGGACAAGGGCATGATTGGAGTTGAGCGATTACGGGATGCGAACCAAAGTGCAAAGGCAGAGGGAGAGATTAAGGCCCTCTCTTTCCATCCGTCCCCCCGAGTTCCAGTGCTCATGACCGCGAGCACCGATAGGCGGGTGCGGCTTTTCAACGTAAGTTGCTAGTTTCACTCGGACGGAAAATATCTTGAACACTGTTCACAGATCGATGGACATACAAACCCACACCTCCAGACGGTCTACATCCCCGAATTACCAATCACACATGCCGAGTTCCATCCAGGAGGGTCCTCCATCCTCCTCACCGGTCCGCGGACCGTTCTACTACACCTTTGATCTACAATCTGGTGCAACAACGCGTTCACCACGCGGACTTTGGGGCTGCAACCCAGCACACTTCTCTACTAAAGCAGCAGATCTGGGTATGGAACTTGTTGCATTCGATCCGTCAGGGGCCATCCTCGCCGTTGCAGGACGCCGCGGGTACGTCCATCTCGTGGACTGGCGTTCCGGAAGTGCACAAGTAGCAGGAAGCGTGAAGATGAACTCCGGCGTGAAGGGCTTATGGTGGAACCGACATCCTGGCCTTGACGGTCGGCCAGAACTGCTGACGCTTGGTGCAGACGCAGAGGTGTACGTATGGGATGTGGGCGAGAGAAGGTGTGTGAGAAGGTGGAAAGAGGAAGGTGGGTACGGGACGACTGTGATCAGTGGGGACAACAGTGGCCGCTATCTGAGCATAGGGTAAGAATCTTTTGCACTATTGATTCCCTTTCGCCATTTGGTCGGCGAGAAGTCAAGCTTTCTCTCTGCAAGCCGATCTCACGGTTTTGTTTCAGGTCAAAGTCCGGTCTTGTCAACGTTTATGACGAAGATGCTATGTTATCAACGTCATCTTCTCTGAATCCCAAGCCTCAGAAGACCCTTCAGAACCTCACCACATCCATCTCAACTCTCCGTTTAAACCACGACTCACAAGTGCTTGCAATGGCGTCTAGCGTCAAGAAGGATCAGATGCGATTGGTTCGTGCTCTCTCTGTCTATCTTTACTCCGATTAGTCTCCTTGAATAATCACCTCATTCGTTCCCCCAATCCAGGTTCACCTTCCTTCACTTACGGCGTTCTCCAATTGGCCAACTTCTAGCACACCTTTGGGGCACGTTACCGCTATTGACTTCTCCCCCACCAGTGAATACATTGCTATCGGCAATAACCGTGGTCGCGCTTTGTTATATCAGCTTTCACACTTTGTCAAATCATATTAGAAGTCGCATTGTACACACTATTCACATTGGACGTTATTCTCATACATTTTTAGAGTAACGGAGCAATCGGAGTGAACAGAAGATCAAGCAGGAGAGTTTGCGCACATGTGATACCAGTGGAGTGGAGCAGATAAGCAGCGGTTCTCAGGCGTATTCATGAAAGCATAGACGAGAGTATACACAACACGCAGAACAAGCCAATGAGAGCAAACTTGGAGCAGAGACGAGTAATTGGACAGAGGCACGAGGTCAGCAAATTGTCATGGGACGGGAAGTTCAAGGCCAACCCTTGCAGATCGTCGACGTTGGTTATGACGCTCGTGGAGCATATTGTTCCAATAGACGACGGTATGTCTCCGATATCTGAATGGAAGCAAAGAAACATGAAGCCAGCAAGTCCGTCAAATCCCCTTCAGGAGGAACAATTTCTACGCACCCGTTCTGACTGCCGTGCTCCATCAGGTACGGATCGACAAACCACAGCGGCCGCCTCGAACCAGCGCTTAGCTTCATCAAGATCGGTTGAGCTGCCATAGTGTGAAAGTAGAGTTAGCGAACATCAAGTAGCAAATGGATGTGCGTCGCCACAGTTCTGCACGCACGCCAAGCACTCTATACCGGTGTTGTACGAAGTACTCAAGAGCCAATATCGTTCGTCCATCGGATAAACCTGCTGTTTCATCCCAAGCATCAGTCACAATTACTTGGCTTCTCTCAAGAATTTTGCGGCAGAACGAACCTCTTCGGGTTCTGTGGTGTCCTGGTTTTCCAGGACGACTAGAGCTTGCTCAACATAGCTGATGGCCTTCCCTCTATCGCTGGAAGAGTTCCGGGACAACAGAATGGAACAGATAGCTCTTAGCCACCGAGAAAACTTCTCCACAGACAGATTCTCGTGATCAAGGCATGCGCGAAGCAGAGACTACAAGGGTGCTGAAGAAAAGGTCATCGATGACGAATTACTACATACCTCCAGGGTGATGTAAAGAACTATGCAGTTTAGGGATCAGAACCCAGAGGAGTCATTTGGGAAACGGTGCTCACCATTGACTGGGCAGTCTCGTTCTGACCACTTGACAAGGTTTTTCATAGACTGGAAGTGTCACAGAAGATCAAAGAACCTACGAGCATATCTGCAATTGCCTCGTAACTTGCGAGCGTATCTGCACCACTCCCGATGCCCTGCAGGGTCCCGAAAAAAAGATGGGCGACGAGCATGACAGTACGGATAGTAGGGACGAACATTAATGACCCTGAGAAGCATGTCCCACTCTTGTCGCTGGCAAAAAATTTCAGCGTCGAAGACCTGAACGCTATGAAGAAGCTCATCCAGATTCTGTATATCCAACTGATTCTTCACTCGCTCCTTAGCAGACGCTATTGTTTCTTTTACTGTTTCTATACTCTTAATCACCAGAGTTTGCTGTTGAATCTCAAAACCCGGCGCCGGACTCAATACCCCTCAGAAAGGTAGCGGTTTGCACATACACACCTTATCTCCACTGTCGGCCGTGGAGAATCGAAGAGAGAATACTGATTTAGATCAGAAAACATCCTTTATCCATTGAATGGAGCAACTCACTCCGAGCGGATAACGACGAGAAAGCTGAATGCGCCATGCAAATGTAGACGTCCGTTTCTGTATTAGCCACCGCTATCCGCGAGTATGCGTGGGCCAACTAGCAGTGACGAGTCAGGCAATTGATCAGAAGAAAGACGTCTTCATCAATTACCTCATGTGATAACTCAAAAAGTTCGCCAATTTGAATGTCAGCATCCCGCCACTCAGAACAACCTTGAAGCGCGATGTTATATGCGGTCCGCCAGAGCCATGATACATCTTTCGCAATGAGTGGTGCATTTCTTCCGGTGACAGCGGTGTTCACCAAAGCAGAAGCTAGTTCGTCATGATCGCCGTCGTGGTAAGTTAGACGGGAACCAATCATGAATGATATCCAAGCACCTGTCCTGAAATGCCTGATTAGGCTTGAGATCAGTGAACTCCTACTTTGCTTTCAGCATTTCGCAGACGCGAAGTCAAACGAAGAATATATACCGGTCTGAGGCAACAACCGCTTCCTTGATAAGTCGGATGACAAGCCGAACGATGCAGCGTGCTAGACAAATTGCTTCAATATCCGATTCCATCGGGCCGTGAGTGTGCAGAGTTTTCAATAGCGCTTCCAAGGAGGCTAATATTGCAATTTTCAAGTCGGATTCATGAGACAACTGGGTTGCGAGAAGTAGCATCTTCCTGTCAAAATCTGGAGCACTAGCCATGCTTTGGATAGCCGCAACAGCTGCGCACAGAAAATGAAGCATTCCCAGGACTTCTGCTGATATGTGAACTCACCATCCTCTTCGAAGCCTAAAGCGGAAGAAATGAGCTGGGGCGACCTGTTAAGAAGCAAAGTCACGTACCCTGGTACACCGCCGTAAGGAATTGAAGATAGAATGTGCTAGACTGGTCACTCGGACATTGCTGTATAATTTGCGAAGCTCGTGCGTATTCTCGCTGTTCTATGTAACATAATGCGGCTTTCCGCAAGCACTTTGGACCGGCTATATGAACGATACTCGCAAATGCCTTATGGGTACCGACGAGGAACCATTCAGCCGCCTGTGACCATTTCTTCATCTGGAAGTGGCGATCGCCAACTTTCCAGAGGATCTATGCAAAACGCAGAGTACAAATAAGTAAATATTCTACGTGGAGGATACGGCTCTCACGGTCAGACATGCCATCGCAGGCGTCTTCGCGAGTTCAAACTCAGACCGAACGAGAACTGGCGAATATAGAACGGGGTCAGTGTCAGCAGGTTCAAGTGATGATGGTTCTCACAAAAACATCCCGTTTCTATATCCTTGATCGCTCTAGAGTTATCTTGATCTCTCACGCAATGGGCTAACAATGCAAGGAAAAATCGAGAGACGTTTTCAGAGCTACCCTTCGGATCATCCAACACTCGCAGAATGCATCGGTGCAGAACGTCGGAGACCAGGGTGCTAATAAGACTGAGTTAGGAGGGCAATGCTACACGTCAAATTGAGCCAACCGAGGAACTCACTGTTGTTGTGTCACAGTTCGCAATTCTTGGAGCATTCTAAAAATGCGGGAGCCAGAAGTTAGAAGGAACACCTTAATGCCGCATGCGCGATGCAATCGGTGATACGTGACTGACTCCGTTGTTTCCGTTTCCGTGAAACCTGTATGATCTACTATCGATCCAAACGCTGCGCGAACAAATGTATTCGAGATCCTTGCGCCACGATGCCTTAATTATCCTTGGAAAGCAAGCGTACCTTCCGATAACGCAGGTTCTGGCGCCATTCGCTTCTTGAGAACCGCTAGCCACATCCAGCGCAGCTGGCGATGTTCGGGATTAGTCTATTCAAAGCCTATATGAATATCCAAACAAGTTATACGAATTGAGTGATCGAGTACCCTGTCCGTGGAGTTGTCGATGGAAGCAATAAGCTCCTGCAGAGTCGTCTCGGCGCGAACAAGGTTCTCGGGATCAATTGACGAAGAAAGATAATACGCGCGAACTTGTCGTTGGATCAATCTTCAATACTATGAGATGCATGGTAGAACTCGTACCCAAGCTACGTAGTATCGTTCTCTGAGGCCAGGGAGTGAGACCAGACCTTGTAGGAAGCAGCGAGTCGCCTACCTTCAGATCTGTTATTCCGGGACTCTCTGGGTCTTCCATTTTCTCCACTAGAGTAAACGCCCTTCGAAGCCAAACAACGGAATCCTGTGCCTTTTTGGCGTCTCCGAGCGCCGCAGCGCCGTCTTCCGACGTCCGAGTAGATGCTTTCAAAATTGACTTGCCTATAACCATTATCCTAGCCGCTATGTGCTCTCGCTAAAATATTTATCAATATCAATAGGATAATTCTTTACGGCTGAAGGTCTTACGTCAGGTATAGGGACTAGACTAAGACGTCTTTCATCGCTTTCTAATTAACGAAGATGAATATCATGTAAGAAAGCATCAAATACAGCCATCATGTTCGAAGTCATACCAGTGATTTTCTCAAGCATGAACTGAGCAATAGCATCATTGCCACATTGCCATGCCTAAACAAGGTGAATTCATATGGGATAAATTCGGTATTAAACATTCTTTGAACTCCGCTGTTGACGGACCCAAGATAAATGCGACGTACGGCAAGCATGCGACTGCAGTAATAAAGAACGACAGCCCGAGCCTTCGCCTGCTCATGAATGCCGTCGCCATCACCTTCCGAGTTCCGCAACTGTTCTTCAAACTGAACGAAAGGTCATAGTGTGGACCGGTGAAAAGGTAAAATGGACCGGCAAGTGAACCAACTTACCTTTGCGGCGCTACTGAGAACACTAGCAGCGACATCGTTCTTTCCGCTTTCTGAGAAGTCGATGTGACCAACAAAGCGGATGCGACAATCGAGATGCAACATGATATCATAAGCACAGTTGCAGGTCTCATGTAATCAGGACGTACCCGATAAGGCCGTGCCAGCTTTGCTTGCCAACCCGAGAACGTTGATGAGAGCTAGAAGAAAGAAGACAACGCGTTGATGAGTACGGCTCCCACGCCATGCGCAGTCTGAACGCGATGTAGCGTACAGACGCACTTTCCATGCCGGGCTTCTGCTCAATTCCTGCCTCAATTAGACGGAAGCCCGATAACCTGACTTGATCGCGCGAATAGATTCCGAGGGAACGGCAACAGCAGGCTTGTCAGTATTACAGGGCCATGCCAGACGACGGTGCAAGAAAGAAAATGCTGTGCACCCGAAATGCTGTGACTTACACGCAGCAAAGAGACTTCGATCTTCATCGCTTCCTGTTCCTTGCCGAATCAGTCTTGATATGTTCCAAAGATGAACGCCTGTGATGAGAAACCATGGACAAAATTTGGTCAACGACAAGAACAGCCGCGTCGTGAAAATCCAAATCCGAACGGACCTTCGCGATCCAGCACGTCGGCCATATCAGCGCCCATCTTTGACCTAGTTCGTTGCTCTGAGAATGTTTCGCCGAGTGCAGCAAGGCGCTGCAGGTCCTCAAGCAGGGTGCTTCTGGCATCTTTTTGATCGAGGTTCGCAAGCTTTGGCTTTACCCTCGCAAGGATTCCTGCATGACTACCCAATCAACTTACGCGTAAGAATTCGTTAATTCCAGTTTAGGACTTGCCTAAAATCGTGTCAAAAGTCCCAGATAGGTGCGACGAGTTCGCAGCGGCTTTACGCTTGTTCGTCGACATCGCGACGCGTTGACAATGAAGTGAAAGCTCAAGTCACACAGTTATTGCTCGCGTCAGTGACAGGGATGATGATCTCCTCATATGGCAGTACGCCGATCTTCGACTACGCCCTTTCTGCTCTTGTCATCAAGCTTCCTTGATATTCTCACTCCTCGCCGATCTGTTACACGTCTCAGATGAGTGGGAGGCAAGGCATCGCTACGGGAGTGACATCAGGCTTTCTCGGAGGTGTATGAATGCTCACAGATTTTGCGCTTTCATGAGAGAGATCGATCTTTTCTGGCCGTGACTTGGAATCGGATGCCTCTTCTTTTTTGCCTTTCTATCAGTCACAGTAATCTTGGCCGATATCTCACTTCCACCAATGCGCTTGTAGGAGCCCTGGCCCCTGGGAAGATGAATTCTCCGGTTCAACAGAAACCAAACCCTACCTACTGAAAGGCATCTGTAAGTTGCTTTCTTCCTTTCTTCCCGCTCTTTCTCCTTTAAGCCCGAATCGGACACGTTCGCTAAAACTTCATTGGGTTCGGAACATACGCGTGGCTTTGCCGCTTGCGTGTGTCTTATTGGATAAGGGCAGCTGTGCGAAAGTTTCCTTGCCTCGGGATGAGAAGCGGAGCCCGCTTCCTTCATACTCTTTATAGACAGCTCAACTGAGCTCATCTTCAATCGGGTTGCATACTGATTCAGGGATGGAACTGAACGACTTGTCCAGTCACAGACGCGATTTTCGCCTATTTGTTCTCTAGGGTGTTCCTCCAGACTTCCAGACTCGGATCGCCGAGGCAACCCAGATACGCCGGAAGGCTGCATCATCCAGATTGGCTCTAGACAAAACCTCACAAGATCCCGCTGCTGAAGAGGATATTTTTTTAATCATGACACAAATTCTGGTTTCCGGCATCAAAAGGACACCTTTGATGCTTCATAGCACCGTAATAATAAGTACGAACATCTTTCTCTGGTTATGATAGAGTTTCTGGGCTGACTTGGAGCCGATACTTATTACACCGGGAGACTGTTGGGAGATTGCAACGGGCGGAAGGGAAGTGATGTGGAGATGTAAATCAACATCCACCCCTTTCGCCTGACGGGTCGTCTCAGACAACTTAGGTCGGTAAACATCCACATCATCCCGTAAAATCAAACAATTCACTCTACGCCGCATTCGTCCCCACTTACCAATCTTGTATCAGAGGACGACTATTTCCATTGCTCCTTTCAATGCGGCTCATTGGCATCTCAAGCGCCATCTCCACCTGATCGCACATTTAAGAGATACTAATTACTGTCCTCCGATCTATAGGTTGGGTGGCTAAGCCGGCGTGTTTAGAGCATCGCAAAAGGCTCTTGAACCTAAAACGTATTCATATCAATGAGTTTCAGGCCTTTCTTTGTTCAAGTCTCCAGTACATCTTTGGCCCCTTTCCCATCCGAGTTCTTTTCACCTGAGCGCGAAATGGAAGGAAGCACAGAATATATCGTTATAATCCATACATCGGTAAGTTAGCGCACCGATTCCCCAGGATAAAAGAATCAGGTTGATGCCGCTGTTCTTGTGGAAAACATAAGAACCATTTGTATTAGGCCAGGACTACTATTGTCCCGCTAATGATGCCACGTCTCTGTCCTTTGACCCATCATGATCAAAGATCAAATCCAATACACAGGCACTTGCTAATTTAGGCTCGGAGCTTGAACTAACACGATACAGCCGCAGTCGTAACCCGTCTTGTTCCCCACGTGGATACGCGAATAGGGCGCTGAAATTCCATTACAATACACTATATTGTAACGCATACTCCGCCTAAAGGTAACTTACGACCGATATGGGACGTGATAGGTCTCATTCTGGCGCTATGCAATGCGGACTAATACTATTGATGAGATAGCCCTATTTCTCGCGACCTAGCCCCGCGCGACAAAGACGGCGGCCAGGCAATGCCGGTACTTTTGTGTCTCTCGCAAATGAGTCGCTGCTCCTTTTGATGCCGTTCAACGAGATAGGCGTGGAATGGAATATCCACGGATGCCAGCAACCGCTACCACGGACATCTTGTTTACAACCTGATACACCTTTGGATCCGCAGTCGGTCCAAACTTGCGCGCGTCAACCGCGGAAGTTCCATCATTTGTCGTGCCAAAATCTGGATACATGTAGTGGGCGGGAGAAGGTGATATTTTCCAGCCCAACAATTTTGTTTGAAGGGACCATCACGTAATCTGGCTACGCACCAAAATTGGCAGCCCGAGAACCTATTGTGATGTGACGGGCGAACTTACCAAGAAGGAAGTGTACAAGAAAACGTAACCCGAGAACACTCGACGTACCCCATATACGGGAATGACGAATTTGAGCCTCTATTTTGATCCGGTCAGGAGGAATTCCGCCAATCAGGGCACTTGCCGAGTTCAGTTTGTGTCGGATCTGTGCTTTTCTTTTCTTTTTATCATCGCACTTCATTTCTTGTCTTTGTTATATCCGCCCGACCGCCTGTGTCGGAGAGTGCTTTACCTGGATCTCGCTTGCAGTCTCTAATCCACTCCTCTGACCTGACTTGACCTGTCGCGGATGTCTAGTCCATATCCGCATCATGTTGAAAAGGTTCTCTTCCGATTTACTCGGCACTCATTCTGCGTAGCGTGTATGAATTCGTAAAATTGGCTCTCCATGTTATCCCCTATCGTCCTTGATCTCATGCTGTGTTTCTCGGCCATTTTTCTTTCTACAAAGAAGAGGAATACGTTGTCGCAGCCCATCTTAGGAGATCGATCTTGGGGGCACTGAATTGCAACCAAGTACACTAGCTGTGCTCTTTCTGACTCACGGAGCTTTTGTCACTTTGGACCTTACTACTCAATCACGGAATGGATAGGGCGGGTGTCGGAGAATTGGTATTCTACGGGCGATATGCCGATGAGCTCACTTCACTTTTCGTCCGGGCCGATGGCCAAAAGCATTTCAAAAGATAATCACCATCGTCCATCGTGGTCAGATCGGTCAAAGAGTGAGTGACTCTACAGTAGCCCCTTCTTAGGTGGTTACATCATATTCTTTACTTGTTCGGTACGAAGAAACGAAGAGTACATATACTTGAAGCTCTAGAAACTTCTGCAAGGTCGGTCCAGCTGATTTAGTGTGCGTAATCCCGGTAGTATGAGTATTTAACCCTCCATTTCGCGATCCAGTCTAGCAACGGTACTCATATGGTCTCCACCCTAAGTAAAGGCACCTTATTCACAAAGGTACAGAGGATACTCGGTTGTGTTTTAGGGAAGGCCAACAATTATCTGGCGAATTCCGTTCAAGCGTCCCGAAGCAGGCTCGGCGAGGTTTTTTTTTCATCAGAAGCTTCATTTGAGATTTATTTCACCCTACATGTGTTTCTTTTCAGTTTCTTCATGCCGTTGCGAAGGCCGGATAAAGTAGAATCGAGTTTATGTATGCCGTGCAATGTGCCTTTTTTCTACTCATGAGATCTTTATTGGATACTTTGTTAAAATTGCTCCCGACTGTCCGAAACTTGGGAGCCGTCCTGCCATCCTGGGTTGATCGTCGTGGACACCCAGAACCACTTCTCTGCCCAAAACGAGACGAAGGGGAGACGTCGATATGAGAAAACAAGAGATCATTAATATCTGAAATAAAACTTCACAGAATTCCGGATTAGGGCTTGCTTGGAAAAGTAGGCTCTACGATGAAGCAAGCTCTCGTCCAAATGACAAGACCTGACGGTGGCGTTGGGTAACATCACGCTTCCGTTGAGTTCGCGGAATGCAGGCAACGAAAGCCTCTCCAAACCAAACACTATGAACACGAGGACAACGTATTGATCCCTAATGCATAGATGAATGCGAGATGGATCAAGACTTCGAAGGTGCACTTCCCGGCCGGTAAAGGAAGCTTGCTTGCAGGCCGATCGCGTTCTCCATGGCCTGACAGGACTTTACTTAAGCTTAAATCCACAAGTTTGCAAGGTGTTCGCATTCCTCCGAGATGTCAACCAGGTTATAAGCAGCAAGGACCATGCCAAAGCTTTCGGCAAAGGTAGAGTTTCCCTCGAAATCTCCGTTCAATCTTAATCACTATCGTTCGGCCCAAGGTGCAACTTCGAGCGAGCAGCCTGGCGAATTTGTTGCTTTCTGACAGAACTAGGATATTAAGAAGCGAACGCGCCACGGTGGGCCATCGCGCAAGTGTCCTGTCTGCCAAACAAAACACAAGAGATACGATCCTGGTATACGCTTCGATAGCCCAGCCCGTTCAAGTCGGCAAATGGAAGACCACGGCTGGAGCTTCATGAGGTAGAGTTTGCCGCTCACGGAAAGATTACTTAGACAAGTCAAAGCGTAGTATCAAATGCGTCACGTCCCGTGTTTGCGCACGCATAAATAGATGAAGCTCCACAAAGATGGAAGAATCTCCGCAGGTAAGAATGACTCGATAGACCGACATTTGCAACGCAAGGAAAACGAAAAGCCGTGTCATGAGTAATCGTCTACAGGCAACCGAACATCTAGAACGCATCTAAAGCCCCTCAAACAACCGTCCGACACCCAATAGAACTTAAGTACCGCGCAGGCGACGAGCAATGCGTTACATATGCCCCAGTTTGCATATGAGCGGAGGCGCTCAAAAATCGTAGCCGATTTACCAATTACGAACCACATCCGAACCTCCGACAGAAGTTACACCTCTCAAGTTGAGCCTTCAATCCATTTTCGTCAGTGCCTTGATTGTTTGCCAACTTGTCCAAGCTCCGAGATATGGTAGTCGAGGATCTTGAAATGAAAGCCAGCGCCGCAAATGCCCTCATGAGCTGCAACAGTAAGACATGATGACCCACCCGAGACAGCCGACTCACACTATACTCCATTATTACAATTCGGCCGTTATTACTTTGCGGCGGTTCAAGCTCAAGCAAAAAAAGAAGACCGACGTTTGAAGACATCTCAGGTGAAGAAAATCGTGAAGAAAAAAATGATTTTTGGTGTTACCCGGTATCCGGCTACCTTGAGTAAGAGCGCCCGAGAAGGGTATACACTATACACTACAGTTTAGTTCTCAATCTAGAACGCTTCCATTTTCTTCGGCGAGAGGAGCGGATGTTGTCAGGTACGATAAGTTGATTAGGAAACGAAACTTCACGCAAACGTGATTCTGATGGGCTGTGACCGGATGACACTAGTGTTACTTGTCGCGTCTTCCCAAGTATTGGCTTGCCCAAATCAAGAGATATCGGGTTTCTATATTACGGCTCGGCAATGGGCAAGCAGGAAATTCGCACTAGTCAAAATTTCAAATTTGATTCGGTGTCTCGGACGCGATGTGAATGTGAACACAGAAGTGGGGAATCGTCTTACTTGGAAAGTGACAACAGCGCTTGGAGTCATGCGTAGTAGCGCGACAGTGATTCAAGATTCAGAGTGAGTTAGAGTAATGTAATGGAGGCGGACAGGAGCTGCGAAATGAAGATGCATGATGCGTAGCGAGGTCCGAGATCTGGACTCGTTAGTATAAGAGGAGTTGTCAAAGAAAAAAGAAAGCGATGAACACTCGTTTCTGATACAATAGATGTTGCGAAGGCAAGCTCCGCGAGGGACGATTACCGAACTAAGTGGCGTGCATCGCGGTGGTGTTTTGGTCGACTGCTGTCATGCGCAGTTGCCTCTCAATCGGGATTGCGGCTGTTTTGATTCGGATGGATGGTGGTGGAAAAGATTGGAATAGTCCGAAAGCTTCCTCTCTCACACTTCGCGCAGGTTGAAGGGACGGAGAAGGCTAGTACGGATCTCACAAGGAATGAAGATGGATGGGGAAGGCACACGCATGTGTCGAGCAGCATCTGCTGAACTTTTTTTTCGAATTGGAGCCTACTCCTTTTTCATAAACCTACAGAGTCCGAGACGCGAAGGGACGAAGGGAGAGATGATATTGATTGAGACTCGGTAGAAGTGGCGAAGAGAAAGGCCAAGGAAGGCAGGGCACGGCATCGTGATGATGATTGAGATGGAGATAGCATGACAAAGGAGCTGAAAGGAGAGGATGATGGACCTGGTAAAGTTTTCTTTCTTTGAGGACAGCCCAAAAAAGGAAGCCAGGTGTTACGTTGCATAGACTTCGGTTGGATACGCGTGCAGAATAGAGGGATCAAATGACAGAACACAGATTTCGGATGGAGATGTGCGAAAGGAGAACGAGGAGGAAAGGAGAGAGGCGCCGGACCAAGCGACGGCGTTCGGCGATGGCTTATATTATCCTTTGATTTTTCACGCTTCACATAATTTCAGCATGATTCACATATATATACTCTCGGAACGTGGCCGAGTGGCCGAAAGGGAAACGGGCCAGATGTATTTGGCAGATTGGCAAAAAAATTGAATACAAAAAAAGCGCAGATGACAAACACATGAACCCAACGAAGACGGACGGACCCTAGGCCTTGGACATCTAAAGCACGGGTCAAGTTAGACAGGAACGCAGGCAGGAACGGCCGAACGACGATCGCGAGCAACTCGATATGGGCGGTGTTGCTTATGCATGCATTTCAGTAATTTATAAAAAGGATACCCGGAATTCCTTTCTATGTACTTCGTTGCCATACGGAGCGAAACTTTGGGAAAGGCTATGGAAAGGTAATAAGCTAGGGACTGAATGCGTGGGATAGCGTGACGTGACCCTGTGCGAAACCCTAGGCGAATTTCGCCGAAAAATAATTTTGCGATGAGATTTGATGGGTAATATTTTTAAGTGGATCATGACATAATCGCCCAGTAAATTCTTCGGTCTGCTCATAATGCACATAATGCGCTTGTCTCAAAGGTCCATGGTCCCGCCAATATTTTACCGTATTTTCATTCCTTTTTCCCGTCCCTTCCCTCTTTAACCGCTCGGTCTGGCGATGCTCTCTGTGCAGAGCCCATTGCAGCTCGCCATGTCCAACGACAACCTTTACGACGATGCCCATGCCTCTTGGAATGCGTGGCGCGGTCACACAAACCTCCCGACTCCCCCTTCTTCCGATCCACCGCGACGTCTGGGAGCTACCAAGCAGCACTTCGTCGTCGACCACGACTATGGCCGCCAGCAGGAGCACTCGACAAGTACCAGTGGTGTCCAAGTGAGCCAGCAGCAGCACTTGACGCTGCCGCCGATCGCACATATTGACCGCCACTGGCCCAGCTCTTCGCCGTGTATGTAGCGCCTTTGTTTTCCGTAGTATCCTGTTTAAGTTTTTGTACTTATCTATTATGCGGGACAGTGACGCCTCCAGACGATGAAATGCATGCTTCTCCTATTTCACTCTCCACCTGGCGAGATTCGAAGCCAGGTCCTTCACGCCTACATTCTCCAATGAATCCAGCCACTTCTCCCTTTCCTGTATCTCCTTCATCCTCTCCGGAAGATGACTACGAACGATACGAACGATATGATCCAATGGATGAACAGCCTGAGATGGAAGATGAGACTGAAAGCAGGGATTGTGATTGGGGCCAGGAGAGGCAGCATGCCGGGGAAAGCGACATGGACGAGCAGACCAGAGCTGATGACGATTACGGACGAGACCAAAAGTCGCCAGGCTCAGGTAGCAGTAACCCAAGTGCTGCCGATTGGGTTACCAATCCTTCGCAACTCTCTGCTCACTTCATTGCGGAGAAAACATGTGAAATGGTCTGCTACCTATGGTTTTCATCCTCCCTTGGTCCTCGGGCCGCGGCTGCCTCGCGTGCTCGACGAGAGCATGAGCGCGCTCAACGGCGACGCGCGAAAGACGCGTCATCGCATCCTCATTCGCCTCCTTTCGCATCCCGACCGCTGAGTAACGCGTCAACAGCGGCACTGCAGTTCAGTGCAAGTCCTGAATTTATTTCATTCATGGCGAAGCTCCTTGCGACGACGCAAGTAAGCCAGAGTGTTATAGTGCTCTCGCTGCATTATATTTTTCGGCTGAAGGAGACGAATGAATTTACCCTGGGTAAACCGGGCAGCGAGTTCCGCGTTGCGGTGTGCGCCTTAATGCTTGCAAATAAGTTCGTGGACGAGTGAGTCTATTTTTACTTTCAAGTTCTTCGCGGTTATCTTATCTGGCACGTGACTAACCGCATATCGTCTGTACAGTAATACATACACAAACAAGACCTGGTCAGAGGTATCTGGTATCGCATTGGAGGAGCTCAACAAGATGGAACGCGAATTCCTGCTAGGGGTCAACTTCCAATTGTTTGTGGATGCGCAGACATACGACTCGTGGCTTAATCTCCTTAAAGGTTTGGTTCTTACAAAGGAACGCGAGTTCAACAGGTGGCGCGAGCGAAGACGGATGCGCGTTATCGTACCGCGCATCAGAATTCCCGATTCGAATAATTATGTACGACAAGCAAATCAGCTTCAGCGGGCAAGGAGCACCAGTCCCCACCATCCTCGGAATTACGCCTACGCACCCGCTTATCCATTCACGTTCACCGTCCCGTCATCTTCTGCTGTACATCTTCAGGCTTCGTCTCAGTCACATGCTCAGAGCCAATCGGCGCACTGCTCCCCAAACCGTCCGATAACTTCAAAGCGTACTGCCGCAGATGCGTTTTCGCCGATTAGTGCATCGTTTGATGGTGTAACTCGGGGTGGGAAGCGACCAACTGGACTCGCTTTAGATATCCCTGCTGCACTTGCGTCCGCTTCAAGTGCAGGTGGATATACAGAGAGAGCTGGGAGTGTGAGCGCCCATCCAGCTTTTACATATGCGGATAGTTTGCGTAAGCTGGAGAAGATGAGCCTTGCGACGCCCATTGAGCCTCAATCGAACTCGGATGCCAGAGAAGTTCGTGCAGCGGAGGACACTAGTGTCCGAGAGGATAGAGAGCAGACTCTAGCAGCCCCTTACCGCGGAGTAGACGCTGCACGCCGCCCACCTCCGCCGCACCTGTACTTTTATTCTCTGGCTAGTTCCCCCCTGGCATCATCGTATGCTGCTGTCGCTGCTGCCCCCGATTCCACCCAGACTTCTGCCGCACACACCTCTTCTATTGATCCCAATTTGTCTATAACCGAGGAACCATCCGCAGTAAAGGAAACTGTGGACGTTTTCCCTGCGGGCGCAGATCGTAAGGCGCGCTTACGCTACGCGGATAGCCATGCGAGTACCGGATACGCACACGACTATTCTTATGGATATGGTCAAAGTATTGCACAAACTCAAAACAATGCCACTGGACACCAGACGGCGTATCTCGCTCCGGTATTGAGCACGGCTCATTGCTCTTCGGTAAACTTGCCCTCAAGTTCGCACCTGGAATCCCATCCTCACTCGCATTATGCGCCTTCCGCTGCTCATCACCTGTCACAGCCAAACCAGCAATTGCAGCAGTTGCCGCCGCTCACTCTTGCCCTTTCGATGCGTCAGGCGCCCGTCCGTTCTCCTGCGGTACAAGCCCAGGGCGACAGAGCGAGTCCATTGCCAGGTTTCGCGTCGCTGAATGCATTTGCAACATCTTATGCATACTCTCATTCCCAGGCGCAGACACAATTGCGACCCCAGGAACACAGCTCGTATAGTGTGCAAGTTTATCCGACCAATGATATTCCGAGTCAGTCTACGATCTCGCGTGGGTATTCGGCAGCTCCGAATCCTGCGCCAGTTGTAGAGTGTGCATGGAGTGCGCCGCCGAGTGGGACCGTTGACGGAGTGTATGCCCCTGCACCGCGTCACGTGCACACTCATGGTCCAGTCATGCAGCAGCAGTATTCCCATCCTCCATACATCCAGACTTCGACTTATGGTTCCTATGCATCTCCGGCATACACATATCCGTCCCAGCAGCAATATGCACGTCACAGCATGACGACTGAACCTGTCGTTTCAGGTGCAGCTTGCACTTGTCAAGAGAATTCTCTGCCTGAGCGTGCAGCATTTGCAAACGCCGGACCTCCTGGCGTAGCGCACTTTTATCCGTATGCTCGGTCTGGATCTTTATATGGTGCTGAGGGGTACAAGGATGCATATGGTGCTTATTCAAATGCGGGAAAGCCTGTACACCAGTCCTACAGCACGACTGCTAGTCCGGAAGGTCCTTATATGTTCGGCTATGATTACTCGTCCGGTGGGCGGCGATTCTGACAACTCATCTTTATTTTTCCCCTGTTGCTATGTGTCTTTCCTCTGGACATGATTTTTTTGAGACACCTAATCCATTACTTCATGCACACCGCTTGACGCATGTTTGCGTTCACTTTCTCCCATTCCTCGTTATACTGAGCAAAGTGTATCGGGTGATAGCTTAACGTTATTGCCTTCGCAATTTACTCGTATCTTCTGCTCTTGTCCATTTTTTTTGTCTTTTCAATAGCTCTGCTCCATTCAGATCGCAAACATACTTTCGGCGCACACTCATACATTTCTGAGTGTGCATAGTTATCCAGCTATACACGTTTCTGCGTTTCGTTCACCAGGCCTGCTGGTCCTTTTTTCCTTCTTGTGCTTTGCATTCTTCTCGTTTTTCTTCTATTTTATTCCTTTTTCCGTCTTGCCCCTTGCTATTTTCTCATCGCATCGGTTAGCTCTCAAACTTCACGTTACATTTCTTCTGACATGCATGTTTGGTATTGTTTCCTCCTTGACACGCAAGCATATTCCTCATTCTCCCGAATCTCTCAATCTTCATTCTACAGCGCTTTGCATTACATACATGTTATGATCGTTTATTCGTCATAATCAATTCATTCAAGTCAATCCAATCCATCTCCTACACCTTTACTCTCCCCCTTTCCCAATTCAACTCTTTAATGCAACGAAAGCGCAATGACATCGTCCCTATCCTCGCATCCCCTTTTATATTCAGTAAAATAAGTACGTACATTACGTGACAGGCTATTACAGGCTATTATTCCTTCTTTCAGTTCCCCAAGGAGAACGAGAATACAAAGTACGAGATTCAATTAGTAGTGTAGTAGGAAATCTAAATAAAGAGCGTAAAACTTGGACTGGTCTGAACATCGAGTGGATTGCCGTTCTCGCCTCCGTGAAATCTTTTCCAAGTCAGCAAATGTGATTGGTCTGTTGTTGTACGTGAACTAATATATATATGGGGTATTCCGCCGTAGATGATTGATTACAGACCCTGCATCGGCCTTTTGATCACAGAACAGATTGTGCGTGAGATCTATCATCATCAAAGTTGTGAACGTTGATACCTCAGTAATCCTGACCTGAAACACGTCAAGGATAGTACCAACAGCATCTGAGGTCGACGAAACAGTGCAGTAGCGGATACGCAGGATCTAGTCTTCTCTGCCGACATCAGCCCTGCCTTCCGCATTATCCTACGACTCCTCAGGCACGTAGCTCGGGATGTGGGGATGTTCGGAAAATTTGTCTTACAAATTACATGTTTGGGCGGGGTGTCTGTCGCACTTCAGAAAGAAAAAGCCCAAAAAAGAATGTATCCCGAGGCGATTGTTGCGAGTCAAGTCGTTTGGAAACGCTCGCATCAGATCTGCGGGATAGAGCTGCAGCGTTGAGCGCTTCGATTCGAAACTGTATAGATCTCCGTCTCTTGAAACGAGAGCCTCAATAGATACGCACGATGTCCCGGAGGTAGATGCTGGGGCGAATCGTTCAAATATCACCTAGGTCGTATAATGAACCGAGAACAATGGAAGACTACGCCACGCTGGTAGAAAGCGGAAGGCACAGCCCATACGACGGAACTAGAGCCGGAGAGTCTAGTATGAGTATAAATTGCCGTTACGTTGGAGGGGAGGCGTAAGGGATTGATCATATTAATTATACCGCATAGTCCCTTATACTACGCATTTTAGGCCAATCGATAACAAGGGCGCCAGGAAGGGCCTTGACTCTAGTGGAACAAACTTCTCAAAAGAGGCTTGAACAAGGACCAAAGACGGCACCTCTGTGACAGACGATTATCAATCTCCGCCCGTAGAGTGAGCTGGGCGAAAAAATCCAGTCCATTTCTCGACAAAATGAGGGGGCACACGTCCCGCATTTGTACCATTCCAGAACGCATGCCTCACGCATGCAGAGTTTCAAGGAGAATGTGTTCGTAGAGAACTTAGCAAAGAATAAGCGAGTACGTCAATTTACATGCGCACATTCCAGAAGTATCCTTACCCGCGAAGTGAGATTTATTTGACACGCCTCCACGAGGCAAAACTGGAAGGGCAGAACCAAAACCGCAACCTTGCGACCTGGTCATACTGTAATCCGGTGTAGGTTTACGTCATTCGGGAGAACAACCGGTTTATCAGTATATCTGTAGGAATCAGGAGGAAGAGTGTTCTGACTTCCGCGCATTCCATTTCCAATGTACATGAGTTACACGCCGACCGGGCCAAGGAGAGATCTAGCTGCCGAGGCGCTGGTTACGAGCATACTCAGCCGCCGCAAGTTCTTGTGCTCCAAGGTCAAGGGATCCCAATCGCAAATTGACACCTGGCTCCTACCTGTTTGGGGTAGTTACCCGGATTGGGCAATCGTGCAAGGTCCGATGACAATACAATACACCAGGAAAGGCCAGTCTTTGTCCACGTCCCGTCCTTGCAAGGAATAAAGACGACCAATTGTATCGTGATGCGCCACGATCGGTGGATAATCGACTTGTCCCAGTAACTGAGTCCATCGTAGAACTGATAGTGGCGCCCGTGAATAGCTCTCTCTGACCTGGGACCTCGTCTTAAAGAAGAAGCGGGAGCTTACCATATCATATCGCTTTTCAAATGCGCGAAACTCGGAATACAGATGCACAGCACATAAGCGGGAATGGCCGTGTATGGAACTCGAAGCTTGTTTTTTTCTGTAATAGACTCCGAGTACGATTTGTGATTGCGAGATATGCGGAGCTATGTATGAACCATGAGTCAAAGCCGAAGTTCAAAAGGACTTCCTTCTTCCTTCGGCCCGTCGGACTGATTATCACAATGCTTGTCTACCGAAGACCTGGACAGCCGATTGTGAACCCGAACACAATTACCTCGCAAGAAGCAGCTGTATTGCATCGCCCTGCATCACAAGTGTTGGCTACGGATGAACAACTTTCAAAACTCCATGGAAGAATGAGGCGATTACCTGATGGGAACAGTCGACTCGAGAGTTCCGGTTAACATGATTGAGAATTTGATGGGACGACCAAGCATAACAAAGACTCCTGGCCTTGAGACATATTGAGGCGGCGACCTATGCTCGCTCCTCCGTATGCTCCGATAGCGAATGAATGATATATCCGAACCACGTTTAGCGGTGTGAGAGACAGGCGAGGCTCGCATGCTAAATCTCGCAAGCTGTAACGGCTCGCCAAATGCTTGGCTATTGCGCCTGGAGAGCATGAGAAATCATGGGATGATATCATCGCGCATACGATTCAAAACTAAACGGGAAATTAACTCTAGAGACTCCACGCTGTACATGTTGATATTGAGAACACAGCATGAAAATAGCGGGACTTCACCAGCAGCGCAGGACCTTGTGTGGTAAGTGCTTGATATCAGGCGGGAGTAAACCCAAGCACATGGTATCAGTCAAAAGCGTGAAATCTTTGGGGTGAATTAGGGCTTTGATCAGTTCGTCCTCAAAGGAAAAACAGGTATTATGAGCCAGGAATCAAAGGTCGTAGGTTGACAATCACAGGCGATTGAAGTTGTTGGTTCAAGTTGTGGTTGTCAAGTCACGGTATGGTATGGCCAAATTGGTTATTTTGTGTGACTTTTTCATTTCCCACGGTAGTATCTTTCTATACATACCCTTGCTCCATCATCATGTTCATCTTGAACAATAATGATATTTGTTCTCTTTCAGTAGTACTTTCCTCACAATCCCAGTCTATCCACCAGTTTCCAGATGCAGCTTAACTTAATCTAACTGGCATCAAATTCGATCTCCTGTGTTCCCCACGTATACAGGACATCTTTTCGGGAATCTTCTGGACAGGAATCATTATCAAGGCCCACTCTACGAGCACTTAGCTTTTGATCCTGATGAATTCAGTAGAGACAAAATGGCTGCAACTCAATTCCTCGGCGATACCCTGTTATGCTCCGAAAGCCGCAAAGTTCATATACTTACACCGGTTCGGCCATCGACTCTGTAATTCGGAACCATATAACGCCGTCTTTTCGGGTTTCTGATATCGGGCGCAAAGTGCACAGGGAACCTGTCCACGGCATCTGCATTGATGCAAGGGAATCGAAGGATCCGAGCGGAAGAAGAGAGCAACAGTGTGGCAGAGCAGTCTGTATCGTCTTGTATCTGATTCTGAACTGGGCGGATCGGTCTCTGACTGGTTTTGATCTCGATATGTGTTGCGCGGATGCCAACTTCAAGCAAAATTTCTCTCCATCACGTAGATCCCTTCACTCAGTATCTCATTTCACGCTCTGATTAAGGCGTTGTTGGTGTAAACAGGGTTGTCCGACGATAGCAATCTTTCGCCGACCCAGATGAATTATCTCAGTATCTGATTCTTGCTAGTTGCATTCGCCGAACGTTCGCCGGGTAACGGATATCAACTCGGCGGACAGACCCTCTCGGACGAGGTATTCATAGGTAGTGTACCTGCGGTTCTTTATTCTCAGAATCAACACCGATACAGATCACACCAGCCACACGCATACTGAAAATGAACACAACCCTGCTTCTCAGTAGGCTTCAATGCGCAACTCGGCGAGAACGATAATTGTAAACCTCGGCGGTGATCTTCGAGGGGATACAGCGGCAGATGTAACAAGTGAGAAAGGTTCCGACCTCAACTCGGGAATGACCCTCCTCAACATCTTCTCGCCGAGTTGTGAAGTCTCCATCCGGGCTCTGTGTCACAGGGCATTATTACTAATCATCAACGCAGCCCGGAGGTACACCCATATCCGGGCTGAATACATATATGGCTTCCTGAGCCACATCTGACTTGGGGATCCCAATCGTTTCAGACCTTCATGACCGATAGAATATGTTCTAATTTTTCGTATCGACGCTATTACAACACCATCGCTTCCCATATACATAGTTCGTCTCTCATCAGCTTAGCCACGGCCTCCCTGGATATGGCTTACTGAGGTTGATACTTGGAGGCTTGAAGGTTCCACATTTTGGGTATCCCGTCTTCGAAACCCAAGGACCTGTGCAATTTCCTTTTCCGATGTGCCAATGCCCGAGTTCCTTGTCCTTCCGCTTCGCGAATGAAAGCGGCACTGCTCATTCTTCTGGGCGGTCTTTATATTTAGCTCTTCTGGGACGCACCACCGGCCGTAGAACCAGATAGCTTTGGGTAGATTGCTCCTCGCCAGACCTGCCGGTACCTTGACAAACAAGGACCTTCAGATGCGCGGTTAGAAGCTGTCATGCAATGAAGCTGCGTCCAAAATCTGACGAAGTTCTAGTGAAACTACTGCGAATGACACCGACACCAGTCCGAGGTTATAGGGGATTAACGGGAGGGGTGTGTAGAGAGAAGGAAAGAAACCGGCGCCAGTTTCAGTTTCAGTTTCAGTCTTAGTCTGTGCTCAAGTGGAAAGTAGTTAGAGGGAGTGCGATTCGGAAGGTTTATTTTTTATTCAAGCAGAAAGCACACTCAGTCTTCCCTTGTGTATGCGAGTTGCAAAAAAATCGAAGGGTAATATTATACCTCGTTTGCTAATTTTACTTGTTTGACTTCATTTATGACACGCCACATTGAGTATGTAATCATTTCCATAATTGGGAAACAGTCTGGTTGTACTCGCCATCGTCACTCGTTCCGCGCCTCTTCGTCGTCGCCCTCGCCGCCGCCGCCGCCCGCCCGCCCACCGCTTTCGTCGTTCCTCTCGCGGCCATTCCAAATACTCTGTCTCGAGACAATTGGCGCGTCTTAAATTACCTTAGCTCGTTATCTGCGGAAGTCTGGAACTCATCCGTCGTCGCTTGGGAAACAACGGCTACCTGTGACTTTGAGACGGACACATCAGCGCACTCAAAATGACGATTGAATTCGGGAAATTCACTGGGATATGCGAGATGGCACCCTTGGTCATCTGTCCGCTTGTCCAGACCAGCCAGGGGGTTGAGCCGACGTGCTACGGTCGTAATGTCGATTTGGGCGGTACGCTCATCTTCCAGCCCGGTGCGTAATCCTCTTGTTGTCTTGTCAGTCTCTTCTGTTGCTGATGCATGTGTACCCAGCGACATGCGTTATCCATGTCGCCGCCATTTTTATGACTGGTATTATGATCTACCACATTCGCAGTAAATATACGGCCGTTGGTGAGTTGCTCTTCCATCATCGTGTTTGTATTGGTACAGATGAGCTTTCGCTTTCTCGGCATTTGCGAAAGCATCTCTTTGATTGAATTGTACCAGCAGAACCTGTTTTTTTTTTAGTTTGGTGATCGAGATCTGACTGTCCATTCTGTTGCAGGTCGCAAAGAAATCCTCATGTTCTTTTACCTTTACGCCCTCGTGGAGCTCTTAGCCATATTCCTTGATTCTGGTATTATACCGACGGCGAGCTCTGTATACCCGGTAAGCAATTCGAGTATGCATATTTCCAGAGTCGTCGGTGCTCAATTGATGGTTATCAGTGGTTTACGGCCGTTTATACTGGGTTAGTTGCGGCAACCTACTGCTGTCTACTCGTGAACGCATTTGTTGGCTTCCAATTTGCTGAAGATGGGACTCCTTTGTCTCTCTGGGTACGAAAAGCAGTCTACATCTACACAGTATTCTGCTAACAGCTTTCATAATAGGTACTCCGTATAGCGTGCTTGGTCGTTTTCGGCATCGGGTTCTTTGTTGCAATTGCGACCTTCAAGCAATTTGCGGGCTTCAAATATACCAACCCTATTGGCCTTTTTATTGTTTATATTCTCTGGCCATTAATCTGCGCTTCCGTTTACGTTGTATCGCAGCTCGTCCTCGTCTTCCGCACGCTAGAAGACCGATGGCCTATTGGTGACATTGTGTTCGGCACAGCATTTTTCGTCGTCGCTCAAGTCGTCCTCTTCGGGTTCTCCGTGAAGATTTGCGATGCCATTAGTCATTACATCGATGGACTTTTCTTCTATGCGCTCTGCATGTTGCTGAGCGTGATGATGATCTACAAGTACTGGGACAGTATTACGAAGGAAGACCTTGAATTTTCAGTCGGCAGCAAAGCCTCTGTTTGGGAGGTCAAGGACCCGCTGCTTGCTCCAGGTCCGGACTATTCCGAGGAAGACACGAGCAGCTATTATCCCGGCGGAAATACGCCAGCGAGCCTCGTTGGTGGAGTCAGCGGGCAGCAACTCTATAACGGACGGGGTAATGGTGGACAGTACGGAGGTCGTGGTTACCCACCTTCCTCAGAGCGATACTGAGTTGAATTGGCATCGTCGGCGGTATGGGCTTTACTTTCATGTGGACACGAGTTTACAATTGTCCGATTCGCACTGCTCCAGTCAGGGTTGACCCTGTGTTCTCTATTGCGTATCTGTTTTGTTCAATCATTTGTTTCACTCCCTTCTTTTTCGTAGCGTAATTACGGACATGGATTTTTAATTGCAAGATCATCAATGCATCATCGTACATCATCTCTCGCCCGTGCCACAGCATGCGATTTCCCCCCATTCCAACTCATTCTTTAACCAGACCAGAATATATCAAGTCACCTGATTGCGGCTTTGATCGCCCAACATCCCTTCGCTCGGAAGTTACGCCGCAACCATCGTTAGCACCACTGGTGTAAACAGGTCGCCGACTCCACCGCCAAGCTGGAGCTTCAGCTGACTTTTCCTGATAGATCTGTCTTCTAGTCATTTGCTGGCCATGTCTATACGCCTTATACCGGCTGATGCTGAGAATATCAGATGTTGGAGATACACCGTTCAGTGGAACATCGTAGGTTCTTCCTTGATCAAACTTGAAGGTAGTAACAATCTTACTGTCGCACGCAGGTGTTTCACCGTATGAACGACTTGTCCTGAATAGGGTCTTGTGCCTTGAAATTCTGTTCGGTATGATTACTTGATGATGGTCCACATGAAACCACCGTGCCATTATGTTTCGGATCATGCTAAACGCAGCGAATCATTGTTCATTGTTGCTTCCTTGTCGGAATAAAGTCTTCCGCCTCCGAAGATCCTGTGCATCGACGTCAACTCTCGTTTCAAGTGCCAAAATGGCATCGTCACTTCGAAGCTATATGAATCTCAGCAAGTTGCAAGGCTCCCCGCCTTTCTTTCCTCTCGGACAACGAGATGGACACTTATAGTCTAATCGAGCTGCGTGTTGCGCATTCTCAGCGGATTGATTTGAGTTGCCAACTCGCACTTACCACTATGATAATCTACAATGCCAGTTGAGTAGTACTCTTCCATCGTATTTCTCAACTGTTCCTCACACTTTCTGTCATTGACTAGTTACGAGATTGGATAAGGAGGTAAGCTGTACTTACTGTCCGAACTTAACCTGGGCCCCGCTTAATTGTTCCTCAGATCAAGTACGTCTGGGTACGTTTGCATATCTCGTACATGCAATTATTCCCATGTTTGTTCAAATTTACAGTGTAAACCAAACAGCTTCATAAGCATCGTTTACTTTTCCGTGGGTATTTGAGATGCGTTTAAGTAGCTTGAAAGCTAGAATTCTTTGCTAGAGTCAATATCTTGGGATATTCTCAACGATCGCGGCCATCTGGCGTGAGCATAGCCGTCTCGTCTGAGGTTCTGCAGTGATGGTGCTAATTGACCTTCACGGTTCTCTGATCCTATAGACTACTTATTCGGGTTGAATAACAGATTGTGAGTCTATCCCACCTCTTCATCGGTGGAGCTTTTTTCGAGGCGTTTTAGATGTATGATTGCTTGGTTGAATCTAAAAGCTGTTTACATCCTCAAGCGTCTACCTTCCTCTAGGCACCTTCTCTTTGGTCAGCTCTTCTCTCACAGGTATGTTAGTGGCTTGTATTTCTACATGTTTTAACGACACTTTCGTCACAGAATGGCTCGTTGTATTGGAAATAGAATGTAAGTCATTTAGCGGAAGCATTGGTCACTTATTTATCATTCGAAGATATCTTGTTGCTACGTGTCATAGTGTTGTTCTCGCAAGGTGAGAGGATCGTGCAAATCCATGCTGACAGACTTTAACAAAGCATCAGATGCGCAAATGGCCAAATGGCTGAAGTTCTTTTACTGTAGTCAAGGGATTTTCGCCTTGTTCATTTTAGCGTATTCTTTTCGCAAATATGATCTCGGTGAAGCTAACGACTCGCCCATCATTGCATACGAAATGGCACTCACTCCGTGATCTAGAGACTTCTGGATTCGCCTTCTGTCAGATAGAGAGCGGGATAACTCCGCTATTTCAAAGCCTTCGTTGGTTAGCATGCATAATGATATTTTATGAGTATTTTTCATTTCAGTTTGGGCTCTTAAAGTATCGGACCCTTTGTGTTTGAGATTGTCTTGGTCTCACTTGTGGTCTACAAGTCCATCTCAGTCAATACGGGCACAAGTCCTACGACACGATTCACGTTTACACTCCTGAAGGTTTTGTTACAGGACCAGGTGGTCTTCTTCGCTTGGTAAGTCAACCACATCTACTCCCATACACATACTCGCAAACAAGTTTACACATTAGGATCTTTTGTTGCTTCATGACCCACATGATATCAATGGCAATTGATCGTAGTGAGATGCCGAACATGCCGCTCAGCATTTACGAGACTCTTATACATGGTTCTACGTTACCATGTATCATAGGTGGCTGGCTCATGATTCATCTGAAAGAAGTGGCAGAGAGGGGAGAGACCATCATCTTTGACACGAACATCATGGGGGCTGGCCTACCGTTGTCTGAAGGACAGGTCCTGAGTAGTATGCGATTTGCCCAATCTACTTAACGTTACGCCAGAGTCATGTAGTTTCATTCCGTTGTGCATTCAATAATTCACATTGCGTCTAGTATACCCCCATATGCACCATACCAAAGGGACTGAAGCTCGACAAAGTCTTCGACTCTTCGAGGAAACGAAGGAAAATGGATTTCAATTACGGGAGGACCATAAATCGCAAACCTTTACCGATTTCCAATGTGCTGCGATCATCAACGCAGACAAATCATCGAGACAACCTACAACTACTGATCAACTTGACATAATGGCTTTGCGAATCGCGACAAAGTAGACCAAAACTAGACGCGTTGTCTATGAACCAAATGTCTAACTTCGAGTCTGATTCTCGTCAGTGGCTTGCTTTGCCGATCGTGGTCCCTTGCACAATTCTGTCACTCTTTGCGAATGAAAAGCTCTAGGAGTACATGGACAAAACACGCGTAGGCTTGAAAGTACAAACAACTCCAAGACTGAACCCAAACCAGATACTGCACCACGTTCGCACAGCCATGACTCAGTCGTTGTCCTTGATGTCACATGAGGTAAGCTGCTAGATATGACAAGAAGTGAGTCTGCTACCTCTATCAGAAAGACTGTGTGCTCACATGAGCTTTATTATGAAATACTCGTAATTCTAGTAGTTGTTACAAAAATACACGAAAGAGACGAGAGGACAAAGCTTAGTAGTGTACAATGGCTGACCGCATTGGGAAGACATTAGCAATGGCAGGCTCGTCTGAGTGTCATATGGTTCTTTATTCAGTTTTCCCATGCTCCCACTGCTCTACGAATCGTCCAGCGCTCATCCACATTCCTCCTGAGGGCTCTCGAGATCTCTCGGATGGATTCTTTCTCCTTGCAGTGCCCTACGTCCTCAACGAATTGCGCAAGCACTATCCCCGACTTCCATGCATCGGCAAGATACATGTACGCATTATGGCAGTTGTGCCCTTCTTCCAACTCGACCTCTGGAACAGTATACCCTCTAGTGCCAGACACACCTCTGACCTTGTAGTTGCCGTCGGACGGTAGTACCATCGACGAATCGAACCGCGCAGTTCGAGTAATTGGATCCCGGAGAATGTTACTAGGTTTGTTTGTTCAAATGAACAATGTGGCAGTCGTGCAACGCCGCAAATATCTTGAGGGCTGTCCAAGCGATATCGGTTTCTTGTCCCTTCGCATTCATCCAGTATTTTAGGTCCGAGTGTTACAAAGCGGTTCACCGGCATACGTAGGTATATAACTGTTTGGCCGAATACTCTGAAAGTCTTCTCCGGAAGGAGGAATCTGGATCCCGTTGCGCGAATCGCAAATGCATTACTTAAGTCCCCGCTTGTTTGTAACTTTTACAAAGCCAAAAATTCTCTTCGCGGTTGCTACATCCTTGTACCATATGGGTCCGTTCAGGTACGTGGCAATATACGTGGCAAATACTAATGATGAGCAGCCACAAACCTCTGTAAGATCGATGCGAGTTTCGCTTGTACACACAAGCGATATGAACTCTGTGAACAATAATGAAGTCTCCCCTTGACCTGTAGGACCTTACGACGGAACTTGAGGGCTGTTTCCTTAAGTCCAAGCAAATCCGTGAGTTGCTTCCCAAACTTGTCCTTCGGACCCATCTTGTTATCCCGGTAATTGAACAAGCATCGTGCGAGTCTCAAAGTATCTTCCGTCCTGGAGATACGAAAGGTTTGCTCGAAGTCAGTAACCTAGAAACTCATATGAGCCTACTCGCGAATCGACGGTTACTGACGTACATTGTAAGACTTGTCCGCGTAGAACAAGTGCAGCTCGACATTGAAGTTCTTGTGGATATATAAACCGAGTATCCCGTTATCTTCTTTGTAAGGTTCACGGAGAACACACCGCCTTTGATGGCAAACCACCGCGCCTTATAAAATCATTCTAGTCCTATCTTCTCCATCCGAGTTCGAATCGACCTCTGATATAAAAAAGGGTAGCCGGTCTTTCTCTTCGGAAAGCACGCCAACATCGCTCTGAGGGTTATACGAATAGATTCGACGCGAACCAAGTTGTTTTACAAACATGAGAACATGATAACCGCGATTCCTGTCGGTTTGTTAGCTCGAGCTAATTACGACAGTACAATTAAAAAACGCACAGAGTCACGCTCATCTGTCCTTCATCACGGGCCATGTCCCAGAGAAATGCAGGTAGTATTAATGCAGGGGCCACAAGCATAGTATTCAATGCAGATGGAATATACTGTGCATTGTGGACTCTGCGACAGCGGTACTCGATGCCACGAATTAAATCATTGTAGCATTCTAGTTCCTCGTTCGTCATAAGCCGAGACGTCGAATTAGCGTTGAAGAAATGGTCTAGCCCGAGTGCTTCGAGGCCTTGAAAAAGTGCCGGAAATCTAAGCTTCATAGATGGCTCCTGCCCTCAAAGCGTGAGGAACACATAAGAAAGGGGAAGTCGAAGATCCCCCCTACCATCTTGCCAGGGTTATGAAGCTGCTCGAACCATTGCTGTACGACCGCGTTAGTCGAATTAATATCTTGCTCACAATAAAGTTTAATTCAAGGCAGTGTCAAGTCCGTCACTTGCCAGGTATTGACGTCAGAAACCTGAACAATAGACTGGTGAAAAATATCCGGTCGTCTAGGAGTATCCAAATACGAAAGGTCAATGAATATAAGACGGAGGAAACACTGACTTAGAATGCTGACCCGCATAGAAGCAAGCCGTTCCTCGAGGGAAGGTATATCGAGTTCTTCCGCATCTTCGAGTTCTTTCAATTTGCTCAAGAATCCCACACTGTGCTCGGCGAAGGAAACACTGAAGAAAAGAGTCAAGCCACTGGTACAATCTCTCCACTGCAACTCCCACATACCTCCGTGAGCGATCGAATTCAGATACAATGGTCTGAAGCAAGTCTGGGTTCGCTATGAGTTCCAAAAGGTCGATATTGAGCTTTAGATAATAGGGTTTTTCGTCGATGTCGAATTTGAAGTACATGGTAAGGCGGAAAGTCGCGTCGCGCGGATCGGACGTGATACCGTGGTGGTATGTCACGCGACAGGCGGGAAATTGTGAAAAGTTCTTCTAATGGCAGGCATGGCTTCATGTCGAGGTTCTACATTTATTGCTTGCGAAATGAGTATACAATATTACAATATTGCCAGTCCCTTCGAGAGCCTTGAGTATATCGTTTGACTCTGCCAGGTTTGAAACTCGACCGTTATGTGACTTATCTCCAAGATCTAGTCTATTTTCCCTGTGTCTCATGTGCCAAGGCTCAAGCGCGCAAGATCAACAAGTTTGGCGGAGATGCAACTAATGGCTAGTATATGCAGCTGAACAGCTTGGTCTTCATGAACTGTTTTTCAGCCCTTCTATGTGCCTGTACATGTATTATTTGATGGTTACCCTTCCGACACGACACGCCTCAAAACAGGGGAAGCATGTAGAAAGTATCGTAGAAATACAACAAGCAGTAGTTATTGTTGAACGAGGCAAAGTAGTTGCTCAGAGTAAACGACAATGAAAGCCTCAGGATAAACTGGGAGAGGGGCAAAATTTGAGAGAACTGGTCTGAGAACGCTATCGTGCATCATGCATGCCTACAGAGAATTTTCCCCTGGTATGGAATATGTACAGGGAAACGAACATGAAGAAGCTACAATTGAAGAGCAGACATCAGCGGACACGAGAAACAAAAGACAAAAGACTACAAATGTATTACAGAGGATGACAAAACGAAAGACGAATGATAAAGGGAATACCAAGCTGGGATTACAGAAACGAGACAGAACTTATCCGTCCTGGCCTAGCCGTTTACAAAAGGGTGCCTCAAGGGCAGAATGAAGGAACAACACGGAACCGCGAAAGTGAAAACAGCAAATAAATAATAGAATACAACGACATGAAAATGAAAACGAGAATCAGAAAGGGTCGTAAATCATGCAACCGGAATCGTGAATCGTGCGGAATGTAGAAACCTGTCTTTTCCCGACATTGTACTGAAGATTGGGGCACATTGAGACGAAGCCGTTCGATCGAGATGTCTTAGGCTGAAACCTGGGTGGCCGGCCGCACCGCAAGATGCGGAGTAGTTTATGATATTCGACTGCAGTCAGAGTGAGAAACATTGACTCTGGTTTCATTTCCCTGTCTCCTTGTCGGTCATTAGTGCATCAAAGCACGCAGCAAATAGTTCGTGGGCTTAAACTAGTGAAGTCTGCCGGTTCGTATAACGAAATCTCCATCCCCTTCCCTCTCATCCACTTACGTTGCATCAAACAATCAATCCTCGCGAATACGATACGCCCCCAGCAGCTTCACTCCCCACGCTCACCGATGACGTCGGCGATAAACCACGCAACGCATTTACACCCGCGCGCATGATGTTCGACACGCTCGCGCGCCGGCGGGTCATCTGTGGCGATGGTGGGGACGATGCGAGTTCTTCAGTATTTGATCTACTCTGAGTGAGTCCGTGCATTGCCGGCGCTGATGCGGGGGGCACGGGAGCTGAAGAATAAGACGGAAGTGAGGTTGGCGGTATATATAGTCCGGGGACAGAAGTTGATGCAGGTACAGAAGCAGGCGACAGCGACTCCAGGTTGGTACCAGAACCCGAGCCATGTCTCCTCCTCGGCGAGAGCGGCAGATGCACACTCGGGATATGCGGACGCGGCATCTGCATCTGTGGAAGGGAATGGAGCGAAGCTGGCAGTTGGTGCGCGTGTTTATCCCCTTCATTACTATCATCGATGCCATAATTAATACCCGCTCCTGAAGGAGGACTGAGCATCGGCGAGCCAGGCGGGGAATTCAGCAAAATTGTTGAATCGGGCAGGAGAGCATCCGGGTCGGGAAGCGAAGGGTCCCACTCAATCTCATCGAGGTTCGAATGGAAGTAGCTCACTCCTTTTAGATGCGGTCCTGGAATAGGAATAGGTGCAGAGGTTGAGGAGGCGGAGGCAGAGACATCGAGACTTCTGGTTAGGTTAGAAGATACATTTGAAGCTGAGAGTGCTGCAGAAGCCGATACAACTGTGTCTGCTTGTGCCTTCGCCTTCTCCACTCGCTTGTCTTTTTCAGCCATCTTTGCGCGAATAGCTGCTTCGAACTGTCGAGGTTCGGTAGTGCTTCCCGATAGTCCAAGCCTAGTAATTTGCGCAGGTAAACACGTAGCGCTATCGGACGGACTGACAGCAGGCGATAACCGGTTCGGTGACGGAAGAGGGAACAAATCCTCCTCCGATGTGTCTTCACTCCCACTCCCAGTAGGACTAGGAGGATCGAATCGATCTATATGTTTAAGCCGATCCAAGTTAGGCATAGTTATCATCAAATTGCTTCTGCTCTGAGCATCTTTCTCATCCTCAGTAAGTGCAATTACAGAGGTATTCGGACTCGAGCTGCGTTTCCGATCAACTTCATCGACTCGGACCAAGGAATTGAGTAACTTCCCCGATGCAGCACCTGCCGGACCCTCTTGAAATTGCCGTAAAGCGTGTGCATGCGCAGGTAGAGCTCCAGATCGATCGACAGAAGCACTTCTCCAGAGTTTCAAGGCACCTTTGGTAAAATGCAGCCCAGCGCACCAATCTTCCTCCTCTTCTTCCTCTTCTCGTAAATCGAGACGACTCTGTGAGGGCGTATGCTCTCTCGAAGATTCTTGCAAGGTCGGTAACCGGCCCCGCTTTTGAAGGGGATTCCTATTCCAGTGGACCTCGCTTGCAGCGAGACACTTCTCGCAGCAAGGTCTTAGAGGGATTGTTTCGACGTTCGGGTCTAGAGGGAGTGAAGGGAGAGACGCAGAACGTCTCTGGGGTTTTCTCGGACCAGAGCTCGAACTTCGATCTGCATCTGCGTCTGGACTCGTGTTCCGGTGACCAAAGCTCGTACTGATCGCTGAAGAGGGCGGAGAAGTTGAATGTCTTAGACATGATCGAGGCAGGACAACCGAAGAATGCGCTGGTGAATGCGATTTGCGACGGAAGCTAGAAGAACAAGTGATCAGCACCAGCCGTGCAAAAAAGTGTCGTATTCAATTGAAAGACATAAACTCAAGATGTTCCAAAAGGGGGCAGGAATTCCATAGAGAAAGTTAGAAGAATTACAGGTGACGAAGATAAAAGATAGTCGTGACGGCACCGAAATGACAATCAGGCTCTCCAAAACTAAGCAGTAAATGATATGAAAAGTGGATGCGAACGCAAACGAAACGCGATCTTAGTGGTGGGTACGCACATAGGATAAGGCAGTTTGAGAACAACAGGCTGGGCTGCCTCGTGCCTAGTAGAGTTCGCAGCGATTCTCGGCGGAGAAACACTCACGCCAGCACCTAGCACACCTTCGTCGCTCTCAGCATGCGACTCGTGCATATCGCTCGGAAAATGCTTTTCTTTAGGAGATGGCGAGCCTAATACGGGCCATTTCCAGCTAAAGGGAAGATTGAGGTTGACTTCAAGTGTTCCAGTCCTTAAACGATGGGGAACAAATGGACGGGAAGAGGGCCTCTCGGGAATAAGCACGCAGCGTTCGTAGAAGCGTACTTCTCGTCCGAGCGGAGCAATGGCGTTGTTGCTTAAATTTGCATCGCTATCTGCTGTTGTCGGAGCAGATGTTGTGGATGAAGAGGCTGAGGGGCTGGGGCTGATGCTTGAATGCAAGCTCGGCAAACTGGCTGAACTTCCTGAAGCCATCGTCGCTTATGTACAGATGTTCTCTCGCCGACGTTCCTGATATCGACCTAGACGTGTCTTCGTCGCATAGCTGGTCGTCGTTGTTGTTGTCGCGAATCAAGAGGGCATAGGGAAAGCAGAAACGCAGTATTGCATTATATATAGTTCTTGGCAAGATGTGTTCACAAGACCTTTTTTCTTCCCGTCCCGAGGTTGCCTTTTCCGGTATCCGTCCAATAGGTCCCCATCAATTTCATAATCAGCATTCATCTCACCCGCCGCAGAGCTGTAGTCTTGTCTTTCATTCTGTGATATTCTCGGAGAGCTGCGGTGTGAGGTATGGTATGCTCTTTGTAGGTTTAGGTAGATTTAGGTTTCGCTTCGGAACCCGAAAGTTACATTCTGCCAAGGCCCAAGATACACGGGTCTTGATCTTCAAAGAGATAGATTTTCACTGCACAATCCCTATCAGTCTTCGTTGTTTCGACTCAATCGAGACGTCCCATCCTTGTTGGATTTTCTGCAAGTTATGAAGTAATTCGCGTCGTATCATCATCACTGCCATGCTCGTCGTGCTCAAGAACCAATTATTGAATGAACAACTTGTGCGAACATAGGGCTTGCATCAGAATAGCTTGCGTCAGCAAATGCAATACCGCAACTAGTACTGAGGTCCACACCAGCTAGTGATGTCAGGAGGAAGAAAGAACGGGATTAGTTATTCATATTTCATACTTTTCCCGTTCAAGGCACAATAATGCGTTTTGTTCGTTTACGTTACAAAGGTATAATACACATTTCATACAGTGTAACAAGCCGAGGAGCGAAGCGGGCCACAGTCGCTCATCTATCACGGCCCGCACACTGTCAAGCCAGCCTCAATGACAATCTATTTGATCGTTTCTCCGAGTCTATTTTATCCATTCTTCCATTATCTTCATTATTCGGTTTGTATGAGCCATCCAGAGCCAAGAGATAGAATCACAGCTCCAAATCACATCCAGCCTGTTCAAGTAACCTCCGTACGCGTGGCGTGTCAGGCTTGATCTCTTCTAATAGCGGCGCAAAGTAGCGACGCAGGTTGCGATGGTATCGTACCGAGTAGAACGTTCCTTGTTTACCCTGTCATCAGGGCGAGCGAACGAGGTTTGACTAGACTAGACACGGCAGTGAGATGGATGGTACGTACGCCTCTTACAGTTCCGGTTCGTGTACTCTTCTGTACATGACCATAATACCACGTCTCGCGCTCAGTATCCTTCGATTTTACCCATACGGCATCTCCAGGCTAAAAAACCATTCACATCAACATCTAAGTAAGACTCAGAGAAGTTACGTACCTTCAGCTCGAAATCCCACTCTTCATCCCACTCTTCCGGGCCTAGCCCAACCTCAGAACTATCTCCATCATCTTCACCCACACCCTGCTCGTCAACATCTGTTTCTTCAGTCAACGATAGCGCCTCGCTCGCAGGCGAGAGATCGGCAAGGCTTCTCGTCGAGTTCTTGGACCCATCGGCAGAGTTTGCGTTCGAGTATGCAGATACAAGCGTCACTGCACTCGACCCGGAACTGGAGTTTGATGAATTTGAGGAACGCTGCGCTCGTGCGGCACGCCGCGGAGTCAGACAAGTGGCATGCTTGGCGCGAGCATTCGTACTGGTCGTACGCTGACGCTGAGCGGGTTTGGGGGAGGCATGGACTGTAGATTTATTGAGCGAAGTCCAGAAGTTGAAAGATTTGCTGAGCCTTCAAGAGCTAGTGATGCGAAAAGAAGATGAGCAACGCAGTTGACGGGTCTACTTAATCCAGGGGCCGGGTTGAGAGCAGAAGGAGATACAGACACAATATTCTCGAGATCCCGACGGTGCAGCAGTGACAACGAAGGACTTAACGACGGGAACGACGAAAAAGGGGAGGATGCGGGGGTGACTGAACAATTATTCCCAGATGGCCAAAGCTCCGAGAAATGGCAAGTTAAAGAGACAAGCTGAGCTTTAAGTACAAGTCCCTGAAAGCGCCAGACTGAGCCTCTTTATATATCCTTAGATTCTTAGGCCTTCAGCCTCTCAGGCAGGCCCACTGCAATACCTGTAGCGACCCGGAAAGACAGTGCACAGTCAAGCAAGCTCCTTTGTATTTTGTACACGTAGCCGGGAGAACTACAGGCCAAAACTCGACTCGGTTTCGTTGTCTTCAGCCTGATGTTCGCGTTGTTCGTCGGTACGGTACAAAACGATCGAAGTTCAACTTCGTCTTTGTTAGGGGACGCGGGAAACTACCAAATCTGGATCGATTGGAGATCGGCGGCCAGTCCAGGATAAAGAGAAAATTGAATTGAAATCTGAATACTTGCACAAAAAATTGCTCGAGTGTCAAAATAAATGATGGATGATAATAGATTTGGAAAGACGTTGCATATGCTGTGAGCCTCAAAGCACACTTCTGATTCTGATGTTCTGGCTGCATCGGAGATCTTGCGCTCTACATAGTCCAAATGAACTTCAGTTGTCCGCTATTCATTACGAGATAATAACAGAGACAATGAATTTTTCGCACAAAAGATCGATCTTGATATACAGCTGCTAATAGTGCCGCGTAGAAGACATTAACAATTAGAAGGGTCCGTGTAAGCGTTGTCTCTTGGGAAATTGAGGTGGAGCCAACGCATCATTATAACCTATACTCGTCGCCTGGACGGTAGAGCTACAATAACAACGCATTCATGAATAAAGACTCAATGTCAAAAGAAATCGACAACGTCGATGGTAACGACTCTCAGCTTCCTGTGCTGATCTCAGTTGATTGCCGTAAATGTGCAGTCGATCTCACAGACGCCGATCAACGAATGCCTTTCTTTTGACTTGCGTCCACAACGAAGTGGTGACTCGAAATTTTCGAACCCGGCTCCTGCTGAAACAGAGACACAAGAGCTCAACTCGTTAGGTCCTGCTTCATCTGCGAAGACTGAAAGCAGGGCGTCCTGGTGGCAATGCTGCAGCAGGAACTATCGCATATGGACCGCATCACCCAGCTGCAAAATGAGATCGAACAAGTCAGTATGAGTCTCTAGTCAGTACATCTCACCTTTCATTCTTCAATAATCTATCTTGCGTAATTCTGAAGCACCATCTGACCTCGACAACCGTTCGCTTTGATGTTACAGCTGCTGACGATCATGTCCCAAGCCATTCAATATCTCACCACACGCACGAACTTCGAACAAGTTAGCGCAGCCATACCTATCACGAAATCGAGGAATGCGGATAAGTTCGATCCCCCGGATGTTTTTGAGTGTGAGTTCGAGGCATAACACTTCCTCAACCCTCGTCCACCTTGCTGACTGTGCATCATATTGTGCAGCCAACAAAGCTGAGCTGGCAGCTGATCTCGTCTCCAAAGCGAAACAAGTTGAGGTGCTCATAAAGTCGTTACCTGTTCCAGAGTCCGAGGAATCTCAGGTTCGTCTTCTAGGATACTTATCAGTGGATACGAGATACAGCCCTCTCTCTCTTTATTGTAGGCTTTGCGATTCCAGAAGCTTGAAGAAGAAATGCAAGAAGCAAACGAGGGGTACGCCGCAGCTCTGAACAGAGCAAGTGAGTCCCGAGTTAATTCTTCGTAATCATACAGGATGGCATTGACTTATTTAACGCCCCCTTCAGAGAACTTGCACGCCCAGGTATCTGAAGTCCTCCGCGAAATGCTCAGCGCATCGGAGTTACCACAACCCATGGAAAATGGAGAAGCAGTTTATTGAACCTTCTACATTGCATATCATGTATACCATAATGTACAATGCATTTATAATCCTATCGTCCGTATTGTACATATTGCGCCTTTTACAGCTTCCACATCGGACTCCTACCTACGCGACATACACGTACTTATTCGGCTCATTATCATCACGCCTCATATACTCCTGCTCTATAAGCTGCTCAAACCGCGTCTTGATCATACCAACGTCAGGCTGGAAGTGCTTCTTCATCACGTCCACTGTCTCGTTTATCAGTGCCTGGTGCGTCATTGTTTTCTTCGCCTTCATAATGCGCACGATTGCAGCGTCGAGTAAGGACTTGCGTTCCATCTCGATTGCCCCTTGTGTGCGTTTAGTCTCTTCGGGCTGAGGACATAGGTCGTGAGTCAGCAATTGACCCAGAAATGAGAGATACACGCACCGTTTCCTTAACCTGTATAGAGTTGATGTGTACGCGGAAGCGTTCATCCGTGAACTCGGCATTGAATACGAAGACGTCCGAGTCATCCACGTCTTTCCCCTGTGGTCTTTTCTTCAATACCTTTTTCGGACCGCATGCAAGTGATTGAAGAGTCCGTCGAAGGTCCCCATCCTCTGCAGCATAGTCACGTCATCAGAACACCATTCTGACGAAATAGATGCATCTCACCAATCTGCGTCTGCTCCTTGATATCCGGAAAAACGATCTCATCCTGGTCATTGAAAAGTAGGAGGACGAGCGTCTGATACATGCTGACTGTCAACTCCTTCTCGCCAGCCTTAAATCTCGCCCTCAGAGCCGCAGTCCCGAGCGAATGATCCCAGTTCAGTTTTCTTCCTTTATGCTTGCTTTTATAATACTCCTCGAAACGCGCAAGCGCCGCTGCCATAGGCGTAGGAAGGACAGCTTCACCTGACCGTTTTGTCGAGAAAGGCCAGAAAGCCGCTTCAAGAACCATCACGTTCAATCCGCGCAGCAATGCAATAGGCTGGTCAAACTTGTCCTCGGCGGACCGTGCTTCGCGTTCTTGAAACTCGGTCATCAGGTCGCGTGAAAGCGCGAGGTCGCGGAACATGTTGTCGCCCATGCTAAACTCCGGGTCATACTGTTCCTTGAGAATCTTAAGCACGGACTTTTCAAAGTCGTCTGATGCGCTGCGTTGCAGTAGAAGCCGCTTCGCAAGGGCTTTATGGTAAAACGTTCGGAACACATCTTTGTCTACAGGACCAAATTCAATATGCACTATTCAGATTGAAGGACATGACTTTACTTGCCTCGAGTGAACCGGTATAGTCCGAGTATAGCTTCGAGCTTCTTTTGAAACTCCTCGTCGCTCGCGCCCTTCTGGCCCCTACGCATGTCGCGATCCAGATACTTCGCTATCTTCTCCGCAGGAACGATCTTTCGTACTCGGAAGCCGGTCGCAAACGCATCTGTCGCAGCATTCTTGAACTGCTTGTCTCCAGCGAATGCTTCGACCAACGCAGTATCGATGAACGCCTTAAAGTCCAGTAACCGATCAACCATCTCCTCGTCGCGTTCTTTATCATTCACAATAGTCAAGACGACATTGCGCACGTGGTCCTTGAATGCCCCGCAAAGCACACCGAGCCCGTCCACACGACTAAATAGGCTGTACATCCGGACAAGGCCATCCATGCTCTTCGCATTCACCGCACTCTCTATACCGAGACTGAGCCAGTGTAGACGACTGTCAAGTAACGCCCTCTCTGTCGTCTTCTGTATCTCAGACCAGTCACCTTCAAATTCAGATAAAACTTCCGAAGAGCGTCGCTCCTCTTCTTGCAACCGCTCCGCGCAGAGTTTGAGGAAACCATTCTGATCATCTTTGAGTGTCTCAGCTAAACGTTCTGACTCTTCGGAGTAGAAGCGACGTGTGGCTTCAATGTACGGTTCGAGGAATAGCTCATTGAAGAGTGAGTATTCAGCGAGGAGACGTACGAGGGTAACGATAGTCTGCCGACCAGGATGCTTCTGTCTTTTGAGATGATTTAGAATAATCAAGGACCGGTCGGTTGCTGACGTACCTTTCACGACGTTCAAAGTTGACCCAACCCTTGATCGCATCCTGTATGCAGGATCGAATCCTGTCGTGCTGTAAAATCTGTGTTCTATATATCTGCATTCCAAGTTCCCTGAGATTCAAGTTAGCTTTACGCCGGTTTAGAAGTCAGAAGTCAAGTGAAGCTCACCGAACATGAAGAGCATCCGCCTTATTTGGGACAAATACCAAGTCCAGATACGTCAAAAGTGCCTCTATCAAACGTATGCATTTATCGAACCAGACAGTTGCATTTACAAGTTCCTCCAGCCAGTCTTCGCTCTTCAGGTCTCTATGAGATAACAGAGTCTTGTTCACACCGGACGTAGCCTCTCTGATCTCGAACTGCATCTTATCGTAGACCCACTGTCCTTTGCCGGCGATGACTACTATCATGCGAGTAGCGTTGAACACGTCCTCGTCGATGAAGGGACGTGACTTGGAAACGGTGGATGATGAACGCTGTGGAGGTACCAGGATGCTATGAATTCCGTTCTGAATCGTCCGAAGCAATGAATTGAAGTAGCTATCCGATCTCGTGTTATCTGCCAATTACCTTTAGCTAAACGTGTCTCTACTATAGAGTATGAAACGTACCAGGAGGATTTATGACTGTAAGTCTCTTCACACCGTCAGACAGGGTGTCAGTTGCATCTGTCCGTTCTTTTCCTTTTCCTTTGTCACTCGATCTCTTAACAGACGACGCATAGTCCGAATCACCTTCGAGCCTCGCTGTCTTTCGAGGAGGACTCCGAGATCTCGGAGACTGTTGTTGAACTGCTGCATCTGTGGTGGAAATAAGCAGCCTTGGCTTATATTCTGAAAGGCCCTTTGAGTTTGAAGGAAAATTGAGGAGATTAAACAAGTCTAGTGAACGAGCTGGGGGAGATCTAACGGACATCGTGGACTCTGACCAGGACGAAATACGTCACGTGGCCATTCAGCCTTAGATTCGTACGTAATATAATACTGATTTTTGCCGAGTCGCGGAATGAATGCGCCTTTCTGCGCGGAATCGATGCGCATTGGTAACACTGAAAAGGTCGTCAATCTCTGGAACGAATAACACAGGCTCAGAATACCGTAACTAGACTTGCACTGGCAGCGGAAACTAACGATTCAGCTATTCCAATCCTCATTACAGCAGAGCCGTTCCTTGATCACCTCCTCAACAGCTCCCACGGAGGTGTCTCTTAGCATTCACAGTGGCGCCCACAACACCCATTATTCAATACCAGCTATCCCCGGAAACCCTTCAGGTACGTCTCTTGTACTCAAAGCGACCCGTTGCAAATAATGAAGTATCACTGGACCGTCAGAGATTCGCCAGGCTGGATTGCTTACTTCGAAGAAGAATTCGGGAAGCTTAGCTATGCCATCCAAGCAAAGGCGGTGGAGGAAGAGCTCAGCGCGTGGGACAATATTAACCTCTATCCAAAGTATGCGTTGCCACATGCTCCTTTGGAGCTTGTTTGTGGCGAGAACGTTCCTCGCTTGCGCGAAATTGCTACAAAGTACGATCCGCATAAGCTCATGACGCTACCGGAGGTATCAAATTTCAGGATTAGTATACTAAATTAGTTCAGTAAGCTGTCCAATTCTATACGGTTATCGTATGTTCGGGCTTCGAACGGCTATCAGGTCAATTTTATTCTGACACGAGGTTCAGAGGCCAAAAATTGTTCAACTGGCAAAGAACTCTGCATTGAACTTGAAGCGCCCAGAAGACAGGACGAAAGTGCCGTTGTGAAACTCGGAAAACTTGCATTTCTAGACTCCTGCTTCTTTGGTCTTGATTTATCCGAGTCCTGAGAAGTAAAAGAAAAATCGACACTGACTATCACCGTCATACACGGAGACGTTGCGTTGCAATCTTGCGGGGCGAAGAACCAACGAATACGGAGCTCCTAGTAGATCTCGTACCAAATGCCCGGGAACGCGGTGCTTTCGAGACCAGGTGAAAGCCACCTGTGCTTCTATGTATGTGATGGTATTCTGCTCCAACGAGCATTATTCATAGGACACTACCCCTTGCTGATGCGAACTTCTTGACCAAAAAATAGAAGGAAGAATAGTCAAGAACTCGTGGTTTATCCTTCACTGCGGTTGTTTCTCTTCACCTTCGAATGGTTGGCTGTGCTTTGTTCATTTTGCAGCGGAACCAATAGACTGAACTATTTTTGGTCAGTTCAGTTCGCCATGACGCTTTTTTTTCAGAAGAGAAAAATTCGTTAATTTGTTTTTAGCCCTAAGCGGATTCCGGACAACGGGTTGTGTGTGAGGCGCCGAGCAGGCAAATGGAGTTCCGGAGTTCTAGTGCACCTTGGCCGCATGATTGAATTAGTCGCCGTTTCTTTTATACTGCGCCGGGCTGGTTCTTCAGTTCCCGGAACCTTGGAAGCCACTGTTTCGAGGTGTCATCACTTCTGCACGTTCCGGAGCAACGAATGGACCGGGCTACTGGTCCTGATCCGATCCTCATCTGACAATGTGGTGCACTCTCAGAATCTCTGTTGACAAAGTGCCTTCCAACGCTTACGTTTAAATTGATTCCCGGGCTCCACCTATTCTCATGAACTGTAAGAGGATGAACGTCGTGAACCTTGCCCTCAGCCACCTTCACTCCATCCTAAAGCGATTATCGGTGATGTCGGGACTTCATGAAAATTATCAAACTTCCCTTTGCGATCGAAAGAATAGCCGTGTCGTACGTGAATACTGTAAGATACGCAGAGTTCAATGCGCTGAAATCCAAGCCCCATAAGAGTAGCAATCTGACTACCCAGTCTAAGAAATAACCTCGTTTCCCGCCATTCTCCATGGCCAACGACATTGCAAAGGAAGGCTTCCGCACTCATGTGCTGGAAAATGATCAAGTACTTTTAGTGGGACATTCATTCTTTACTAACAAGTCTTTTTCACTCATACTTGGAAAAGCGTATTGCAGGTACCTAGTTTCGACTCACTTGCTTGCTGTCTTATTTACATCATTGTAAATGACAGCGAGTATGACCGCACTAATGGCGTTCGACACATTCATTTCTCTCGCTCAGTATGTCATGTGCTAGACTTTATCTATAATTCGGTCTAACTTTGTGCTATTTTGTTTCTTTTTCAAAAGAGAAGTATGTCTGCGTTGTCCAATTAACTTCATATAGTATAACTCACTCCACAAAACTCAGGTTAGACTTGTTTGGGTAAGCCAATCTCGTTTATACATGACGCCCACTCTGATGAACTTCAGAACGCAAGATGGTCATTCGGAAAGGCTCTTTATCTACTTATCCGATATGGGTCACTACTTATTGCCATTGCCGGCCTCTATGGTATGTATGTAGTTTTAATGACAGAAATGATACTTATCTTGTGCATTCTGCAAGGTTGTCTTGACGTCAATCCCTCGGTCAAAGTATGTCCCTTTCCGCAGATTGAACTAAAACATCCTATTGACTACTTGCTCTGATTTGAGATGTGCGTATTATTGGCCGGAAATGCCGCCTTTTGTTGAGGCTTATCATTTGACAAGCTGTCGAATTTTGACCCAGACATATGTGGCGTTAGTACCAAGGTTATTGCGAGGACCAGAAGGAACATTGATATCTGTTGTAGATGCGCCTGCGCCTTGAGAATTTCGATTGATGGCAGGTCCCCCAAATCGATTGTTGCTGTATGATTTCCATTGATTCCTTTGCATTTTACCCGACAGTCGTCCAATTACTCAGAACTTCCGCTCTGTATAGTGACTGTCCAAATAAGAAAATGTTGCTTCTTACATTTAGCACTGTACGGGGCCTTTTTTTCCTTCGTCTCCGAAGCATACGAAATATAACTTCACTCTCGGTCTAGATTCAATTTATTGTTCTCTTTGTCCTAAGCATTGAGCTTGTCAGGTCATACGATCGTAAGCGAAGTTCTACCAGAAAATCTTATGTCTAATCAACTCATTCTCTTTAGTGATTCGATACCCATTGTAAGCACCATCTTCTTAAAGGTCGATTCTACAAGGCCAAACATTTTTCAGCTCAGGCGTTTCCTGTTCTTCGATGACGTCGCCTCCAAGGGCCTTGTATTTGGTCTTCTATGCACTCATGGTCACCACCGATCTGTCCATCTGTGCAGCTTGCGCGATAAGAGTATTTGAGCTATGTACTACACTTGACTATTATCCATTTTACCACACCTCACTTTTTTTGTGTTGCAGGGACTAGTGGAAAATCCAAACTTGCAATGGTAATACTTCGGGACTGTAAGTCAGAATATACCTTTCGTCCGGGCAATTAGTGACATGTCATTTGATATGTTTTCTCATGCCTCAGCTCTTGTATACATGCTCGTCCTTTCCGTGTAAGAATTCAGCGATTACAGCTCAGTTTACTGACTCGCTAAACACTATACAGCTTGTCCGTTCCCCAATTTCTAACCCCTATCGTTCTACCTGATAACAACGCAATAATAGTAGCAGGCTTCAACTACGTCCTCGCTGCCACCTCGGGTATCGCATGCTGTCGTATGATCCTGAATATCCGCTCGTCGTGTCTTTCCCAACAAGACCTAGGACTTACCGCCACATCCATGACTTTCCAGGAAATAACTTTTATTTCTCAGATCGAGTTTGACCATAGCGGAAATGAAATGATGCCAATCGGGGAAAACCAGCAAGATTCTATGAACAAGAGGGCTTCACTCGCTTAGATTCGTCATGTGAGCAAATTGTATTGCAATTCTTGTGGCATCGAAGTTCACCATTCATACGAATTACAGGGAATCCATTCGGTTCGCTAATGTCATCTGATGAGAAGCTATACATATGATAAACCTGTATGCGCCAAGGCGTGGGGAGTAATTTATAATATTAGCACTTTATCAAATTCAGAGTCCCTTTCTTGATTTGATACAATGACGGGGATGTGCTGAGTTGTATCTACCAGCAGCAACTAACTACATGTGATAATACGTGTGTCTTCGAGACCAGATTTGGAGCGTGGAACCCGCTTAGTAAGCATCGATCCACATTAGAAAAATAACTTGGACATGTTCTTTTCACTCCCGTCTGTGAGCATGCCGAACTGTTACCTACTGGCATGCGCCACGATAAAGCCCCCAAATAATGTGGACAGATAATGCAACATACAATATGCAGTGTGAGATGCTGCTCGCCACGAAGCGAGCAGTCTACAGATCGGTCGTTTACTTGCCTTCCGTCCTCGCTATCTTTAACATAACATTCTGGAGCCTAGTCAGTGATGAATATGGAATCGAGCTACACTATATAGACGACCTTCTCATGACAGAGTATCCTAAAGTATTCTCACTGTTGGTCTGAAGAGTAATCAGTGATCGATTCACCTGTCGCTTTCAGCTGAGATGTCCCGAGGATGAAGCACGAACATAGCCGGTAGAATCGTCCTTTGTCGGAGACCAGATTTCAATGATCTGGATGACCCACGGTGGCTTGGGTTATAAGAAATGTGCGGATGGTCTACGCGAAGTTCCAGAATCTCAGAGCGTCGCCGCAACTAAGTGGACTCTCAAGCTATTCCGTAAGTTGTTCTTATTTACCGCCATTTTAGCTCGGAGAACTCCATTAGCACCAATAAATTCCAAATGCACAAAACGTTTTCACACGTTGTTCGCTTCTCTTCAGTGCACGCAGAGCACATACCAACTGATAGAAATTTTACTCATTGATCACCGAGGTCAGTATAAATTATCAGATATCTCGTCATCCCTCAGCATTATACCTCGGACCAGGCAACGTAAAGGTATCGTTTTAGTTCAAATCCACCTGGTCAATGGTGATGCAGAGTCTCCGTGGGGTGAGAAAGTCGATTTTACTTGTTTGACGAGAAAGGTGATCAAGCTTGCAACTTCCAATATATTATGTTCATTTGAGCACACTGCCGCTAAGCACCGGCGAGGTGTTATAAAAGACCTATCGTCTGGTCCGGAGTTAGTGTAACCAGTACTTACATTCTCTGCAGACATGAGGCAAACAAGCGAAGGTGGTGAATTCCGCTTCAATGTGCTTGGAAGTGACCAAGTAGTGCTCATAAGTAATATTTCTCCTCTTGCTAGTGACTCTTCATTGACGAGCCGTGGGACGAAGCGTGCTGCAGGTAAGCTACGTCAGGAAAGCTACATCTTGACTTTCGTTCATGGAGAGGCAGCGAGCGTGACGGCCCTGATAATTTTTGACTTATGCATCTTCTTCGCCGAGTGAGCGTGACGTACCTATTATTATACGTGTTCTTATCAAGCACTCCGCTCGTCCCTTGAGGTTTGTGCCTTTCTTTCCAAAGAGCAGAAGGTATATTTAATTGAACTTATATCGAGCTCCCTCAACCCAGCTTGATCTGATATGGGTGCGTACCTTCATGTTCTCTCTAATGGGTATAGTGAGCAATATGACTTGTTCCAGAATTTGCCGTGGTCGTTGGTGAAGTTCCTCTACCTATTGATTCGGTATGGATCGCTTCTCTCATCAATGGCTGGCTTTTATGGTAAGCAGAGCCTGCTTCATTCTTCATCCCGCGGGAATCCTAAGGCAAGTTACTCATAAAGGCGCTTTTAACAAGGACTCGCCATTCAGGGTACATCTATTTCTGAAATCCACTGAGAATGCTCAATAACTCCTTCATTTAGATGTACGTCTACTCTGCAAAATGGTCACTTTTCTGAAGATTTATCTCGCACCCTAAAGTTGCCAAATTCAGACAGAGATCTACATGGCGTTAGTACCTGCTTGTCTCAAACGTATAAAGCATTTGGTTCATCGTGTTTTCCCCTAGATATGCCTGTGCCTTTGCATTCGCGATCAAAGATGTGCTATCCGATAGTAATATGACATGATGTCTATCTGAATTTTACTCAGTTACGCAGTTATTTACTGAGGGCCGCTGCTCTATTTCAGGACTTCGTCAAGAAGAAGAAGGTGTTGTTTGTCTGTAGCGCTGTGCGTTGGCCAGCTCTTATCACAATGGTCCCCTTACATGTTCGCTCCAGGCTTTATTCTTCGTCGTAACTGTGCTTAGTGTTTCATTCTATCATACGAATGTAAGCGAAATTTTCTTGGACCTCCTTGCGGCGTTCTAATCCTTTTCCGTCAGCCATCGATTATCCGTTGTAAGTATGCTTGAACAATATATGTTACATCGTAAACTCAATAATATTTAGCTCAGGAGTTTCCTGTGCCCTCCTAGCGACATTTCCGCGTTCACTATATGTGACGTTCTATGCTTTCCAAATCTTTTCCGATCTAGCCATTTGTACTACTTGTGCGGTCAGGATCTATCAATCATGTTTCGTTGCCCTGCCTGCTTTCATCCCAAATATCCTCTTATTTCCTTTGCATCGCAGGGGTCAGTGGCAACTCGAGACTCGCTATGATCATGTTCCGAGACTGTAAGTGTCCCATTATCATTGTATGATCGATCACATTACGATGATCAAAGTAAGCTATCAATGTCCAATTCATCCAACATTTTCAGTACTTGTTCGCTTTTCGTCACATATATCTGGAGCCCCAGAAACCACATTGATGGGACAACACGGTATATTTCCTTGGTATTCGGTTTAGCGAGGATCATTGGACCCTTAGCTAGCCTCATTCTTGACGCCAACTTCAGGAAATACAGTATTCACGCCACATTCCATTTGTGACACAATCCCGTCGTCGGACTCAGTGATGACAGGGCTCGATCAGAAAAGCGATTACTATCGTTTCGGATACGTTTCGGAAGGAAAGTTCAATAAGCGCGTATGATGTCGCATCTCTATTCGGGTCCACAAAAACAAAACAAAGCAAAAAGATGGAAGGGTGGCATAAAATAAAACATTTGTACGTCCATGGACCGAATGCGTTGCTGCTCCCCTCGACATTCCTAAGCCAACATGCGGAATAACGTTGAACAAGAAAACTTTCGTTCCGATGTTCTTGAAAGTAATCAAGCGGTTCTAGTGAGTCCTGTGTAATATTGCATCAGAGAACTATTGACGACCCATTGAGAATAGCATGTCGCGGGTGCGTAATCTTAGTAGAGTCGCATTCTTTATTCACACTTCAAACGTCAGCGAGCATGGCAGCATTAGTGGTTTACGTTATATGCATTTACTTCTCTGAGTGAGTTATTTACGCGCATTGATCTATGCTGAGTTCGGAAATTGACAATTCAATTGCTTTACATCGGTCCCGCGTTGAAGAGAGGTCCGTATCACTACTGCTGCTGGAATGATCTTTGCGCTTGACTAGAACTTTCAACATTCGTAGCTCAAACTCGTATGGGCAGGTTCTTTTGATCTCTCTTAGCGTCCGTACCGAAAACTGAATCAGATTATAGGCGGCCAGATGGTGCTGCGGAAAGTGCCTCTACTTGGTCATACGATACGATTCGTAGACTTCATCGCTTTCATGCCGCAAATTCGAACCAAGTGCACTTCTTCAAGGATCACTTTACACAAACACTCACTCAGGGTACGATATTCCATAAGACCAAGATAAAATACTATCTGATCACATTGATTTTACATATTTCAGGTGTGCGCCTCAGTCTGGACAGTCTGGAAGATATATACTGGTAGAAGCTTATCCCTTATTTCTGGAAGCTGTCGCATCTTAATTCAAACGCACACCGCGTTGGTACCTATCTCTCTCATCAAGAGAAAACGACGTAATGACGAAGTAAGTACAGACGAAAATCAGTTCATCTTTCTCTGCGGCCTCAGCATCAAGCTTGTAATGTCGTATGAAAGTAACTTTGATCCTAATAAATACAAACTAGTACACTAATGTCTTTTATTATCAGCACTTCGGTATCCGTTGTAAGTTTTAAACGGTATTAAATGGCACCTGATGAGTTTCAATTTTGCTCAGCTCAGGCGTATCCTGTGCCCTTCTAGCGACATTTTCGAGACCAATTTATCTCATCTTCTACGCATTCGCCGTCGTCCCTGATATTGTTATGTGCGCCGCTTGCACAATCAAGATATTTCAGCTCTGTTTGTCTTTTTTCTTCTTCGGTCTGCCTCCCTCGCATGCTTACTCACTGCCTCAAGGGAACAGTAGCAATTCACGACTGACGATTATGTTTCGAGATTGTCAGTTCGCCGCAACGCTCTTGACTGATTGCTGCTTACTTGATGCCTGTATCCACCAGCTTATACGTTCATTCTCGTTATGAGCATGTACGTGTACCGTTCATGCTATGCGTTCTTTATTCTCATCACAAAGCATTGTCCAGCCTCGCAATTCCTCAATTCCTTACACCCCTTTTGTTACCAGCCAACCGGACCATAATAATGGCCGGCATGAATTCCGTCATTATCGCAGTCTCCGGCGTCGCGTGCTGCCGAATGATCTTGAATATCTGCTCATTTTGTCTTGTTCGGCAAGACAGAAATTTGGACACCATGTCCATTACATTCCCATCGACAGTCAGCATCGATATTGATGAAGCTGAAATAATCGAACGAGGAAGTTTCTCGTGAACAGGCAAAGTTATTTCAATTTTACCTAACACTGTAAGTTCCATTCCATTCAAGTCGCAGACTCTATGATGCACTTATGCATCAAATTGCAGGACAAATGTCGAGTGTAAAGACACCGGAGCGTCTTCAGGAGGAACAAATTTGGCATGTTTGTGATATGTGGCATTCGGAACAACTTCTAAAAATTTCAGAAATGTACATACTTTGACTTCGACTCCAAATTAGGAAAGCCTTTAACGAGAACAACGGGAGTAGACGTCGCCGGTGAATAGGAATATCAAGCGGCCTCAGGTTTGTGCTCCATTCCCCGGCTTGCCCGCCAGGTCTCTGGTCCCTACACGAATATCACGTCAAAGAAGAAAGACTTCAGAATAGATTGCTCTCACCGTTCTGTTCTTGATCCTTTGGTTACGGATACGCCTTGCAAACCACTCGCTTGCAGTCGTGTTCGGCTCGTACTTAACACGTGCCTCAGGCGACAAGCGCGAAACGGCAGCGTTGACCAGTTCGCTTTTGTCCGTCAGTGCACTTAGATGGATAGAGTTGCCAGGACGAGTGAAGAACACGAGTGACCAACGCGGATATACGGCTTGAGCGCCAGGAGGAGGGACAACGCGATGTAAATTCGAACGTAGGATCCCGCCCGAGAATACCGTGAGGGCGTCTCCAACATTGCAAATAGCATGCCCGGGTATCGGACGCACATACTGCCAGTCCGGTGTACCCGGCGGCAGCACCTGCAGCCCACCAAGCCGATTATGGAGAAACGAGAGAGAGCCAAAGTCGGTGTGCGCGCCTATAGCGGCTTTCTCTTTCGCCGTTTGGTTCTCCGCAGCATCACCGTGTTTAGGTGGGTTCTTGATGCATCGCGCCTCAGAGCCACTCGGTTCTTCGAGAGGGTGCAACTCGAGGAGCGCTCCACCTGGGAGACCCAGCTTCTTTTCGAACACAGCAAGGATAGTATTATTCACTTCAAGAGACTTCTTCACGAATGGCTTGATCGTCGAACCCATACGAGCGTTTACCGTAGAGGGATAGGTGCGATGGATCACTTTCGGATACGCCAGCGCGTCATCCTTGGAGACATTGATGAATTCGACTGTATCGAGGTTACCATATTCATCAGTCGCATTTGCGCCCGCGGCTTTGTATCTGTTATGGTGATATGAGATTTCTCGGCATTTCTCGTTGGGTTTAAAGATCAGCACGAACCCGAATGAGCTCCCGCCGTCGCCTTGTTCGAATTTCATTTTCTCCTCTAGCGGCAGATCCATCGTCTCAGCTCCCATCTCGAACATAGCGTCAACTTCATTTTCGGCTCCATGGTTCTTCAGACTAGAAAAGAGTCAATTAATCATCATTCTCATTCTCATTAAGAACAGAAATTTTCCTGCGACCCATATGGACACTGGATACTCACTACCAAAAACCAAGCTCCGTTGCGGCCTTCCATAACTTATCAATCTCCTGACTGTCTCCATTCTTGATGAGCCCGAAATCAACCACCAGGAGCGGATGAGTTGGGATGTCGTCTGGGAAGGGAGGTAATGCAAGGCCAGGCATGTTTAGCAATCAGATAATGGTCCAAAAGTAAGCTGTATTTCAAGAAGTTCTGGAAAGCAGTCACAAGACAAGTAGAGGATCAGATGTGTATACATCATGGGAACTTGCATTCTTGTTGGGAAGCCACGGCCATCTTTCCATCTGATTAGGTTCCAGTGAACGCCGGAAGCTGAGGCCTGGACTTGTAATATCCAAAACTGGACAGGAAATGTCTGATTCAAATATGTATTGGTGGTTAAGATTTACTCACACGGCGCGGCAAGAGGAGGTGCCATCAAGACAAAGAGAGTTCACTCGGGCACGTGAGTTTGGTTCCGGCTTGAAATAGAATACGCAAGTTAACGAGAGGCAAGACGCAAAGCGAAAGAGAATTAATTCCAAGTGAGCGAGTCACGAGCGATGCTGTTTGACGGGTGCTGTTTTCGAAAGCCTGCTAGTATCCTAAACTTTGTCTCATCTCCAGCGACACGACTATTAACTGGTGTAAATTGTATTGCTCCGTGATGATGTACGGAATATTGTAATCTGCTGAAGATAAACTGTAAATTGTAAACAATGAGAGGAAAGGTAACCATTTCGTTGGTCGTGTACAGAATAATCCATGCCATCTGTGCCATCTATGCAGTTCATCCTGCAGCCAAATTCAGAAATCAAAAGCGTCAATCAAACCTTCTTTTTCTCTTCGGGTGGCCTTACGTCTCCCAATCGTTGTCCGACCTTGATTTTCTGTCCGGCATGCACATCAAACGCAAACTCCTTCGGAGCTTCAAAAACCAACACGATCGTACTCCCAAGACAGAAACCGCCCATCTCCTCTCCAGATCTAAGCGGCTTGCCTCTCAGAATCTTGCTCGCATGAATATACACGGCTTCCGTAAACGTTCTGGGAGGTGGTCGATATCCGCGCACGTTTGTGCGTAGTTCCGAGTCAAAGTTGAGGAGGATGCTTCCGACGTTTGTTGCCCCTACAGGCGTCATGCTGAGGAACCCGTGACACCACCTCCCGAGAAGCGCGACTCGCTCGTTCAGAACAAAGAGATTCGGAAGCCGTTTTGCGATGTATGGAGAAACGCTGAAGAGCTCGCCAACGAAGTGTCGACGTCTCTCGACGACCCACGCTGCGGGTGAATGGAAGCGGTGATAGTCACCAGGTGCGAGGTAGATCACTGTGAAGTATAGTCGGTTATTTGGATTCCGTTGGTGCTCTGAGGGCGCTTGTGAAAGAGATGGTCGCCCGACAGCAAGTGCCACAGATGCGTCGTGTGCAAGGTTAGACTCGGATCCAGAGGGCGGTAAAGATGCGTCTTTCGCTTCCCCTAACTGCCGCAACGCGTTGAGTTCTCCATCCGGTAAATCTTCTTGTTTTTCGCTTTTACCCTCCGACTCGGCAACCTTCGGCGCATCCGAAGGGCCCAGGAGCTGTTCCAGACTGTACTCGATGCCATTGATTTCTGCAAAGTCTCGGTCCATGACTATTTCGTGATCACGATTCGAAAACTTGATCGTTTGCGAAATCGGGGTCGACGGCGTCGATCTACCCAGCAACGCGTTGAGAGAGTACGTAAGGCCCTTTACTTGCTCTACTCGAGAGCCTTCTACCGTGCCGAAGTGCAGCACTCTCCCGTCAGCTGGTGAAACCTGTAGAAAATCAGAGGACAATAAAAATTAAAGTTGGATGTTTCGATCTCCTGACTTACGAGAATAGCATCATCGACAGGTCTCACACCTTCCCTTAACCCCCGGTAGAAGAACTCGCCAAGACTTTTGTATTGCGAAAGGTCCATTTCGACCTCGTCTAGATTGACACCGAATATTTTCGAGTAAATCTTGAAACTAATTGGACGAAACCAAACGGGAAGCTCGACAGAGTTCAGATAGCCCCATAATCGAGAGAGATTTCTGAGTGGCAAAGCACCGAGAACGTGGATCTCAAGAGGACAAATCACTCAAGATTAGCACTTGCAAGTCCTTGCACAAGATCAGGAAACATACGTGGAATGGACCGCGTAGCCTTACAGGCTCGTCTCCATCTCTGTCAACAATTGTGTCGCGTCCTTCGCCGTTCGACGAATATGCTCGGTACCTCTTGCGATAGTTGAGCGCGACAAGCAGCATAGCACCAACAAGAACGGGTAAAGGATACCATTTAGTTGGCGTGTTCTTCCAGGCATCCGCGAGTTTCTCTGCAGAAAACAAACAAACAAACAAACAAACAAACAAATATGAGCACAATGTCAAAGCGAGATGATGTTGCAGCGCGCACGATGCAAAGGAGTTTCACTCGATTGTCCCTGCTGGTTTTCCCGTCTGTACTGGCTGTACTGTCGTCCGGCATAAATAGCATGCGCCACGTATTTCTTCACCCGACGTCGACCTCCACGATAAACATGCGAGGTCGCCCGCCTGAACATCCCTGATTTATATGGCAACATTGGCGGACGTCGTTCCCTGCAGAATCACGCGGCGTTGTTGTGGTACGAGACGAAGTGTGGTTCGGCCCATTTGGCGACTGCAAAGTGCTAACAAATACGTACATTTTCGGCAACTTCGGCCTTTCTCCCGCTCAAAATCGATACGGTACTCTCCTCGTGTCTGATGCACAACAACAACACTATTTTCTGAGTAAATTTGACTCGAATATCTGACACTGCAGCTTTCAACTTCCAGAAATTGGTGAAAATTTGTTTTCTTCAAGTTTCGGAATCAAACAAGTTTATCGAAAAACCGTCATGAAGAGAATCACGTGCGACGCGTCATCTCGGCTTGCGATCGACACGCTGATCGACCTCACGTAAAAACACCAAATATTAATTGTATAGCCGTTATTTCCGTTGACAAAAGTCTCTCTCCGTGCTCAACCCTATGCAACAGAGAATACATGAATGAGGAATATTGTCAAAAAAAAATCGGTTAAATATAAGCTAACCGATCAAGTCCATCCAAATGAGGCCCATTCATTCAGGCAAACTTCCCGCGTTACAACGACTCCGATCCATCTCCTCCACAATCGAAGTTGATTTCTGAGATCGAGTCTCTCGTATGGATGCCCATGGACACAGTGAAGGTACCGAGGCTTATGTCCTGTTGTCCAAGGCAAGAACGGATATTCAAAATCATTCGACAATACGTCACGCCTATGATGGCGATAATGACGAAGTTTAGGCCCGTGATTACAATCGCGGTGTAAGTTGGTACGAGTAAGGGAGTAAGGAACTGAGGAATGGCCAGGCTGGAGGATGTTCCGTAAGTGAATCTGGTGCAACCAGCAACATCAGTGTCATATCACCCACATTGTGAGGACCACTGTGAATGCGAGGGCTACGGAACCAAAACCAACGTAAAAGCACGTCCATATACACGGACTGTCGACAAGTACTACTCACAGTCTCGAACCATGACCATTGCGAGTCGACGATTGCCTTCACTCCCTGGATCAGAAAAAGAATAAATCATCAGAAGATAATCAAATGAAAACATTCGAAAATATGAACGCACAAAGTCGAAAGAACTTTATCAAACAAGCAATACACATTGCCACATCAGCAGCAATTATACATGCATAGAAGGTAAGATATATCGACCTCGGAAATGTAGCTTGTAATGCACAAGATACTCCTGAGCTGGAACAATGCCTAAGCTTTGCGTGCCATAATTGCTAGAAGAAAGAAGCCTACAACGGATACTCAATTGCTGTGAAATTTGAATCAGAATAAACCGGTGACTTCGAGACAAAGCTTGCCTTACATTCATAAGAAAATATAAGCTTGATGCTCAGGGCAAAGATGAGAATAACCTGAATCGAATCAGTACCGCGCTCTAAAGCAAGTGCAAACGAGCAAGATAACGCACGGCACTGCCAAGGCAGATAAATAATTTCTTTCTCAAGGGCGGATTGTCACCATAAGGCGCGACAGCCTTTACCAATTGAGTAACTTTGCCATCAAAGCCAGGCTTCAGCATCACATTTCAAGATAGAACAATCTTGGTTGGCCTACGCTTGATAGCGAGCGAGAAGCTGCAAGCCCATCTGTAAAACTCGTGAGTTATTCTGGCCCTTGTACAATAGAGGAAAGTTACTAACGCTGTATATAACTGCGTCAAAATACGACAGCTTTCACGAAAGAGATGAGTTTCAAGATAGAGTGGGATTTTATGTCGGACAATGCGTACACCTGAAAGTATCAAGCAAGGTCATAAAGCGATTCCTGTCTGCTTCTCAGGAGAAACATACGAAATCTCGAGGATCAATGTATAGAGTTCCTTTATAGATGAATCAATTAGTGAGTCGCAATGAACGGGCATTCAACATACCGTAAAAGCCAGCGATCGCTAGTCCAAGCGATGCATATCGTATATAGAGATAGAGAAGCTTTCCCATAGACAATTTCGCCTTCTAAACTCACATGCACCCTAAATCAAGACTCAGGCAGAATCTGAAGGAACTTACCCAGACTAGTCTGAACTAAGTCGGGGAATAAGAATGAAAACACGAAATGTCCAGAGAAGCGAGCTTAACCAACCTCTCTTTTCCCATGAGGGAAGAAGAAGAATTAGCCCAAATGCGATAGAACGTTATATGTAGAACTCACTCCGAGAAGAAGATGCAGATATCGAACGCCACCAGAGCCGTCATTCCCGCTGTTGTTTCCGTGTCGACCGAATCAAGGCAAAGGAGTCACAAGAACTGCTTACCAGCGAGGCTCTATACCAGAGCACGTTAGGAAGAACGCTTGAACTAAAAAAAAAGGCACTCACCCGAACTAAGTGGTCACTCGAAAGAACCTTGACGAGAAAGGCCTCTTGTTCAGTATCAACTCTCATGATTTTGAGCCCAGGAGACAAAGAAATGCAAATGACGAAGCTTTATACGACTACTATCACTGTTCGGTTGCAGTTTTCCTTGCGCGGTGTAAAACATAGTTGCTAGGCTGCTGGCACAGTATCTTGCTCAAATTCAGGCCAGAAGAAGCTTCGTTTGGAGCGTTATCGCGTTTAAGAGCACCGGAGGAAGGGAACCTATCATTGAGTGGAATTGTTCCGGTGATGCGTGTCCTGCAAATTCTGTGAGTGGAAATGAATCGAAGTTTTGGAGCTTCGGCGGATCAGGACAAGGCATGTGTTCATACCTTTCACCAAGCTAAGAAGCAGGGATTTCTCAGCACCGGTCTTTTACATGATTGTTGCGCAGAGCATTTCCAGAAAAAAACGCGTCCAAGACGCAACGTAAGGCGGAGTAGCCCTCATGCGGTCGATCTATACCTGTTTCGGCGGCCTCGGAATTCATTAGCTCAACCAAGATCGATGCTTTGATCGGTTATTACATTTACAGCGAATTCAATAATACAGCAAATTCCATGATACAGCTACAGCTACAGCTATGTGTTATGGAACTCGCTGTAATGGCACCGAGAAAGATGCAAAGCGTTACAATTATGCTTTGCGCAGAAACGCGCCATTCACGACTATGTCAAAGAGCTCAGCATGGCCTTCCATGATTGAATTGATTGCACCGCACCAAATCAGGATGCAGGTATCACCTCCGTTCAGCTCCTCGTAGACAAATCCAAGGAACCGTATCCGAAGCTTATAAGAATCTGCGGGAGATGCTTTGGTACAGGAGACGTCAAATGCGCTGTTACCGATTCTCGTGACATTGGCAAACTCGTTGCGCGCATCATCGTGGACGAGCGTACGCTAAAGCGGTATGTCTTCTGCTGGGCGCAAGAAGTGACGCAGAACGAGTTGTTTGCTATCGCTGAACGTGTATTTGGCCACAAAATCGATACCGGAACCTTTAGCGAGGAAGAGCGACTCGACCTGCTTCACCATGGAGATGATCTAGAGAGAAATACGGCCGATTACGTATAGCCACTGGTTTCGCGGGGATAACACTGTAGAGAATGCGAAGAAGGAGGAGTGTGGTGGTGCATTGGATGCTAAAGAGCTTTATCCAGATCTGGGAAGAGAACTCAGACCTCTGGCAGATTATGCAAAAGAGCTAACCCCCCTCCCCCGTTCCCGTCCCCGTCCCCGTCCCCGCAGGACCTGATTTTGGAGTGGGCGAGTTGACGGTGGGAATGGGTACTAAGAGTTGAACGTATAACGAACAAACGAGTCCTGCTTACGTCATTGTATTGCTTATAATACAGACTATCCGTATTCGGACAGGACAACTTGAGGTCTGCCAGTGAGACTTTCCTTCACGAATATCTCGGACGATTCGATACGGGCGCCAGTGTCCATCGTGTTTCGGATAAATCAAGTAGTGACCTGGATGTGCTTCTCATGTATGCTATTTTTTCAGCGCGTCAACTCTATCCTGAATTGAACTAGAGCCCACCCTGTGCTGTCCCTGCATGTTGAATTTTCTTCTCTTTTATTCAATACCCGTCCTGATTGTTTCCTGACTCTGTCCTCTGGACACTGTAGGCTATGAGACAGATTCTGTTTTTCCGCAGCCGCAGTGCTGCTCGTCAGCATCTGATTTGAATGATTCCGCCCAGGAAATGCGACTTCCTGGTCCAGGTCCTTATTACTCGTCGATCGCGACATACGTCCCGGTAAACTGGCCGGACGCGTGCGATACCGACGGAACATGATGGTGGTCATAATGAGTGCGGCGTGCGTCCTTTCTTCACCAGCGTCTAAAGTCATGAATCCGGCGGCGTCGCATCTGATACTGGTCTTTGTCTTGAACGTGCATTTCCCCCCGTTGGCGTTCGAGATAAACCGCAACATCACGGAACTGTCAGAAGCATAGACCTCCGAAGACTTTGTGGACAAGAATGGTCAAAAAACTGACTATCTCGAATGTTTTGGGGCTGACGAAGTCTCTCATTTGCAGATTTCGAAACGTTTTGAGCGTGAATGCGTATGAAATAGTCAAACTGCTCTGCAAGAATTGGAATATATCTGTCTAGCAGCATTACTCATGGTGGGCTGCGGAAGACCGTCTACTTCAACGGCGAGTTGTCAGATAGGCGTCTAAGAGATGGAGGACTCATCTTATCTGCATTTTGAGGGTATAAAAGATGGCTTGAACTTCATCGCAAAATCCATCTGTAGTCACCAAACTCATGCAGCGAACGAAAGAGATCGTATTCAAAATCCCAGACCTCATCTCTCTCACACCATTTCCATGGATTGGCTGTAACCCACTCTACTCCTGCACCGATATGAAGTCTACAAAATGGATGGGCAACCATGGCGTCTTATCCAACGCTAAGCAGGCTCAATTAGTGGCGACGCAGGCCGAGCTACTGGGTGCATACGTGTATCCTTATGCTGAAATCAATAGCCTGCGTATCGCTACCGACTTACTCGCGATTCTGTTCGCGTTGGACGAGGTCACCGATGACCAAGCAGCGAAGGAGGCTTTGGCTACCCGCAATACATTCGTCAAGGCCTTGACAAGCGAATCAAATGACGATACATCCCCTATAGCAATGTTCACGAGAGAGTACGCTTTTCCGTCACACTTGTTATCTCCGATGATGTTTAACGATTTGCATGACAGCTTTATGAACCGCTTATCGGGCATCTCAAATAAGCCATTAGATCGATTTATTGCGCACTTTATCGAATACATCGACGCTACCGCAAGGGAAGCTGGTAATCGTACGGATGGCAAGATACCTACTTTTGAGGAGCATCTCTGCCTTCGACGGGACAATGGCGGACTCTTCTCAGCTTTTGATATTATTGAAGTCGCACTCGGGATCACGCTGCCTCCAGAGGTACTCGTAGACAGCAACTTCCAGAGCATTGTTCTAGCCGCAAACGACATGATTTCTTACTCGAATGTACGTCAAGATCATTATCTACCATATTCTTCACTCTCATCATGACTTTAAACACTGATTAGGACATATACTCATATGCAAAAGAGGTCATGGACGGCGTCGAAAATTGCAACGCCATTACGATCTTGATGCATAGCAAAGGACTTTCGCACCAAGAAGCTATGAATAAAGTCGGGGAGCTATACAAAGATGGCGCCGACACTATTGTGGCGTGCAAAGCGGCCATGCGTTCGTTTGGTCCAGACATCGATGGGCTCGTTTCTAATTACGTATTCGGGCTGGAACAGTGGATCTGTGGCCACAACGCTTGGAGCTTGCTTACACGGAGGTTCTTTGGAGAGGAGACAGAGGAGGTGATACGCACAGGTGTAGTGAGATTGAATCAGCTGGAATCTGCTGAATAGGTGGCATAAATAAAATAGATACTTGTCCTCTTTGTCTCCACAGCTTTTGATGATTGACCTATCACATTGCAAGTTAGCTGATAATTACTTACCTCAAAATTTGTTGTTATTTAATTACAATCGATCTTGAGTCGCGACCTTCATTGCCGTCTCTACTGTCCGGTATCTTATATTAACTTACACCATTCTTAATGGTCGACGAAAAGCTCACATATCGCCAACATGCTCTCCAAGCAACTATTCCGGCCTCCAGATGTGTAATTAGAGACACCGATATTGTTTCACTGATCCCATCCGGCTGGCTTGGGTGCAACCTTCACTACTGCCATTCTAACAAAAAGTCTACAGACTGGATGCTCAGCTATGGCGGTCTCAGAGGTGACAAATTATCTGTATTGATCAAGAGTAGTGCCAAGCTGCTTGGAGCATGCGCGTATCCCTATGCTGACCCCAACAGTCTGCGCATAGCCACCGACTTTATGAATATCCTGTTCGCCTTGGACAAAATTACAGATGACCAAAACACAGTGGATACCGGGGCTACCCGCGATGCGTTCACTAATGTACTGAGTGGCAAGTCAAGAGATGACACCTCTCCGAAAACAACGTTCACAAAGAAGTATGTGATCATTCTGTCCTCTTCTGACTTTGTTTACTTATCAGTGCCGTAGCTTTCTCGAGCGCCTCGGTCATGCTTCAGAGAAGCTGTGTGCTCGGTTTGCGTTGCATTGCATCGAGTTTATCGACGCTACGGTGAGAAAGGCTGGCCTGCGCGCTTCTGGGAAATCACCATCTTATGACGAATACGTCAGGATCCGCTGTGAAAATGCTGGTGTATTGCCGAGCTTCGACTTGACGGAAGCCGCACCCTTCCCGAAGAGGTACTCGAGGACGGCGATTTCCAAAGTCTCGTTCTTGCGGCAATTGACGTGTCAAGCCTGACCAATATATGTGTTGTTTTTCGCTAGCGGTCTTCTCAGATTGATATTTTTTTGTCTAGGGTATATACTCATTCGAGATGGGGTATACAAGCGGCAATGATTTCAGCAATGCCGTTTCGTCCCTCATGCATAATAACGCTCTTTCACACCAACAAGCCGTTGATCATGCTGGAGACATCTATAAACAGCGTTGCGCAGACATGGTGACCTACAAAAATGACCTGCTCTCGTTTGGTATGGAGGTCAATGACATGATCCAAGTACTTGATGGCGATGGAGGAGTGGGTTTGCGGGTATGATGCCTGGCAGCTTGAAACGGTGAGGTTCCTCGGTAATAAGAGCAAGGAAGTTAATAGTACTGGTATCACGAAGATTATCCAGCGTAAAACCCTCAGGACGGCGTGAGTGTTCCCGAGATATACAGACATATGTGTTAATTCCTGCGCTATGAGAAGCGGTGTTGTACCTAGAAATTCAGTTACAGAGAATTAGTGTTGATATCGTTTCGGGAAACACATATAGACACGGAAATACATCTAGTTTTCCTGATGCAAGTCTTCAAGGCAGATGCAGTTTGTTTGGCACCATCGGTAAGTCGAATTATCGGATAAAGATCAGGATAGTAATGATGAGCTCGATGGACTCGCCCAGATCATCTGTGCTTCCGCCGTTTCCGCTTGGTCGAATGTCTACTAGAACAAATGACATAGTGATTCGACGCGGTGAAACCGACCCGATGAGATCATCTGCACTTCCGATCTGCTGGAACCGAAGCTGTAAATCGTTACCACGATTATACAATATCACACGATGGGACGCACAGTCAGTGGCCTGCTGTAGCACAGCTACTCTACAGGTCCACCTAGTTTCTCCATTGTCTCGTGTCAGAAACCAGACAGGAATGCATCTTGGACAGATCAGATTCATGAGCACAATTCTACGGTCACGGTATACGGCGATTGGGCTTAGGCACATTGACAATGTAAACAACTATGATGTCAGTAAGAGGGATAAAATCACTTACAGAAGTTTCCTCTGCTGCGCTAGAAAGTCATATTTGTTAACACTTCATTCTTTCGAGAGTCGGTATACAGACCAAAGTAATCGGTGAGCAACGGTTTTCCCATTTTAGAAGGATAGACACAGCAGTTTTTGTCCGTATTTGCCTGCACAGGGGGCAGAATTACGTTTCTGAGCTGCTTATAAATGAAACAGAATTGGAAAGCTCACCTCTGATTGGCTGGATTCCAGTTCCGGATCAAATATTTTAGGATCCGAAATAGGGTTTTGCCCCCTGTGCTGATAAATTGCGTTCCACGAACGCAAACGGTGTTAATAGGAACCGATGAAAATACTTGCGTCAATGCGTCCAGAGTGTCACATCGATGAGTCCACTGATAGCTGCATTTTAAGTCACATTTTCGACTGGATTGTAATGCTGGATTGAACAGGATGGACTCGAAGGTGCAGGGATAACGTTGAGGAATATTTGCTCTCATTTGGTGTATATTGCACGTGCACGTGATCATAAATCATGACGCTTCCTTACCGCTCTCTCGAATTGCATGCAAATTCTGAACCCAGACCCGACTTCTGATCTGCCTTGCAAGTTGCAACGCACTCAACGCTTCTATAAGAGGGTTTCGATGGCATTACCTAATTACAGGTTCTCTGGAAGAAAGACAATGGTCTCATCATAGTGTATTCGAGTTCGGACGGTGCAAACAAGCCAACGGGCCCAAGGCATCTTTGCCGTCTGGTTCCTCGGAATGCTTTTTGGCCAGATGGCAGCGTTTCCATATCGGGAGGTCAAATATGGCCGTTCTTCTCTAAGCTGTCCGAATCGATGGCACCTTCGAGGCTCTTCAGAGTTTATGAGCATAATCTATAAATAGACTCTCACTGGCAATGGCACAGCTACTGCGCACTCCGGCTCGAAGGATGTCATTCAAAACGCAGGCGATGCTGCTTATCCTTCACTTTTACCGAAATGGGCTCGAGTCAACAGCACGTACCTCCTGTTTCTCCACCTCCAAAGCAGCTCAGGCCCCTTCTCAAGCCATCCGCAGCTCTGTCTTACCCGACCGCTCTTTGAATCTTCCGTACGGTCTTTTGATTGATCCGAGGAGGAAAAGCAGATGAAATACCGTGTCGTATCAGGTCATACCGCGCAAGGAATGGAAGCCCTTCGGAGGAGGGTTATTTGCGCGTAGAGAATGAGAGGTGGCTGGTTGCGCTGAAGAAGGTCTAGATTACATCGATGGTGCTTGACTTACGTGAATGGGCGGAGAACTGCTTGGAGGGGCGAGCTCGGATGTTATGCGTAATATGCTAGAGGTAATCGAGGAAGGTATGTTGTGACAATCTTACAAGCGTTCCGTTAGGACCGGCTGCCTTTACCAGTGCCCTCAACGGACTCCAGGTCAGAAAGAAGTCCGAATCGGTCTCATCGGAAGGTCTCAAAGCTCAGCATCATAAATGGAGATTGTACGAGGTGAGTGAACGCGTATTGAAGTCAACCATTCATGTCGGACAGATACACACAAAGCTTTCGGATAGGATCACTGGGAGTCCGAATTCTCAAGATGCTTGTTTTACCATTTCAAAATTTAGTCGATGGATCTCCTTTCTCTGCTGCATGCTCCGCGGGATAACTGTACACTCTCAGGTTTTCGAGACACCGATGACGGGCGCCATTCTTTGTGATGGAGTAATGCAAGCATTCTTTGAAAGACTCACTTATCAATTTGTCGTGCAATACAACTCATACCGTTACTATGCACGAACACAACACCACTTAGTTCAACCTATCGTCACCGGAGAGCCTCAGGAGTACGAAATAATTTGAAATAGTAAAAGATAAGTTCCATTCTTGATAACGTGATACACCGATAGGGATGGCAAAATCAGATAAATATGGAAAAGAAGATGTGTCCCCTTTACCGTCGTTATAAAGTAATCCAGCGGCGTTCCTACCCTACAACAACGGAGTCATGGAGCTTTTCCTGAATAATATCGCATTTTGAATGTCTCATTCTTATATTTCATGTACAACGGTAAAGTCTTTGACGCCATTTTCTAACGAGCAAGTCGTTGATAGACGTAGCTTTGACAGGATACCCCCACACTGAGGTTGAAGTTCTTGTTGCTCTACTGGACTACAACCTGGTCGTCGACTATCCTATTCCTATGTCCAGGACCAGCATTGCAGTTGCGGGACACCGAAGTTTTGTGCAATGCGCAGTCAGACTCAAATAATGTTTCGCAGTCTGTATTCAAAGTGTTGGATACTTGTCTCGTACCTTTCATTGCGAGTTATGACGGCACGCTCTTGGAATGGAGATTGCTGTCTGCCCATACCAACAGAAGGTATAAATTTCGGTGCTAAGTTCCTCAGAAGTTCCCCATCAACATCCACATCTCTCATGCAACCACAGCAAACTACAGAGATCGTACTCAAGCTTCCTGAACTTGAAACTCTGACACCATTCAACTAGGCAGGATGCAACCCTCTCTACTCTTCCAGTGAAAGGGAGTCGACAGAATGGATGCTCAGCCATGGCGTCTTGCCTGACCGTAGAAGTGATTGGCTGCTCGCAACGCACCCGAATTTCTGGGCGCATACGTTTACTCTTATGCTGATGCCAATGGCCTGAGGGTTGCTACGGATGTGCTTACGATCCTATTCACATTAGACGAAGTCACCGATGCCCAGGAAGAGCAAGAAGCCTTGGCCACCCGGCAATACATTTGTCAAAGCCTTGACGGGCAAGTCAATCGACGTTATGTCTCCCATAGCAGTGTTCACGAAAGAGTACGTTGTTGCTCCTTGTTTTGTGTCTGTCTTATATCTGAACGTGGACTATTTCTGGGGGGGTTTTGACAGCTACATAAAACACCTCTCGGGTGTCTCGACTGAACTTCTCGAGCGACTTATCTCGCACTTCACTGAGTACATGGACGCCACGGCGCGAGAGGCCGGTCCCCGACGCTTGAAGATCATGTCAAGCTTCGACGCGACAACGGCGGAGTCTTGCCAGCTTTTGATGCCATAGAAGTCGCGCTCGGTATTACGCCGCCCCAAGACGTATTCAATGGCCGAGATCTTCACAGCATGATTCCTGCCGCAAACGACACGGTATGCTACGCAAACGTAATGTCGAAGCATGAAGCATACTTTGTCGATTTCACCTTACACTGATGCTTTTCTCTGGCTAGGACATCTCTTCCTATGCGAAAGAGTATGCCGTTGGCCTCGATGGCTGCAACACTATCACGATTCTCATGCACGACACGAAGCCTTTCACACCAAGATGCTATCGATGAAGTCGGGAAGCTTTACAGGAAATGCGCTGATACGTTTTGACGTGCAAAGCGGCCATACGTTCCTTTGGTCCGGAAGTTGATGAAATGATCGATGGTATGTACAGTATATGGAATCGAGCGGTGGATCGCGGGGCATAATGCTTGGAACCTGGAAACGCGGAGATTTTTTTCACCGGGGAACCCGACGAGATGAGACGATATGGGATAGTCAAGATGACAGGTCATCGTAAACCATTTGTGTAGGAATAAACTCACGGAAGAGATTGATAGGCTTGATTCCTTGACTTTCGACCGTTGCTTGCTTGAAACTGAAATGTAGCGCCGCCCCCAATTCAGGAGTTTCGTTTATAGTACTTGTTTGACAGTATTTATTCTTTAGTGAAAACCGTCTCGATACTCGACACAGTGTTCGGCGCAAAGCTGTCTGTACATGTCGCTTCCTCCTATTCACAGACTAAATAAACTTCTTGATCGTTCTTATGTAAACCTACCTACACGGTGATTGCGATGCACTTTCTTGAAGAGATGCGCTATTCACCGAGCGATTCACTTTCATTACCCGTTTTCGTGCCTTTCAAATGGAAAAATGACGATATTCGTGCTGCGGAACAATCAATGCTATTCGCTTTCACGAATGTCATCAGATGAGTACTCACGGAAGTTTGCTGATGAAAATAGGACCTGGTCCGAGTCATTGATTGAGTAAGCTCAAGTTCATTACACTTTCAAGCCGGCCTCATCTTTCAAATTTCAGAGATCGTCCTCATTTCGTTCCCAATAGCCCATTTTTTTTAGTCACGCGTAAACGTAAAGATGAAGACAACTTGCGACGGTCTATAAATAGACTCTCACGTGCTTCGATGCTGTGGAATGTTTATTTACTGTAATAATTTAATTATCAATAAATAACACCCGGCCCGTGGTAATGGCAGCACAGGCACAGCTACTACTGGTAGTACTGCGCGCTCCGACTCATGGGAGGCCGCTCGAACGAATGCTTCACTTCACGTGAACCACGATGGGCTTGAGTCGACGATACGCACCTCCTGCTTCTCCGCCTCCGAAGCAGCTTGGCAGGCCACTCCTCAAGCCATCTACAGCCTTGTGTTACCCGATTGATCTGGAGAAACTGTCCACCCAAGGATGGGCTAGTCTGCCTATCAGCGACTTAGAATCAGACCCTCTTTATGAGGCATTCTCAGCGCTCTTCGAGTCTTCCGCGCAATTCTTCGACCTGCCCGAGGAAGAACGTATAAAATACCGTGTCGCACCGCGCACGGAGACGAACACTTCGGAAGAGGGCTATTCGCGCGTGGAGGGCGAGAAGTGTTTGATCACGCTGCGGAGGGTCCAGACTACTCCGACGGAGTTTGAGTTGCGCGAGAGGGCGGAGAGGGCGTGGAGAGCGAGTGCGGGTGTTATGCGTGATGCGCTTCGGGCGATCGAGGAAAGTCTGGGTATGAGTCCTGGCGCGCTTGCCCGTACGTCCGAGAAGCAGTTGGAGTTGCCCAAAGAGGGGGAAGGGAACGTTGCGACGCTTATGCGGATGTTCCGGTATGACCGGCCAACCCCGCCTTCGGAGGATGGACATGCCAATTCGACCCCATCCTCAAACGGAACTGAATCTCGCTCTCGGGTCGTGTCAGAACCGCATAGAGACCTCGGCCTCCTGACGATCGTCCTCGGCCACTCGCCGGGCCTCGAATGCTGGGACGCAGAGCGCGACGAGTGGGTGTCCTGCGAGACGAACGAGCGCGGACTGAACGCGACTATCCTCGTCGGAGAGACGCTTACCAAGTTCACGAATGGGAGGTTCGTGGCGGGGCGACATCGTGTTCTCGTCCATCCGAGTCCGAGTCCGAGTCCGAGTTCAGACACTCTCCCCCAATCCGACTCCCAATCTCAATCTCAATCTCGCATTGCACCGCTTATAACCCCTCCTTCCGATACTCACTCGTACACGCTCTGCGGGGGCACCTCCCGCTTCTAACCTCCTCCCGAAGCTTCGAAACGCCCATCACGGGCGCCTTCCCCCCGCGCTTGGCATGGAGCGACGCGAGCATCGGGGAGATCTACAATGCCATTAGCAGGGCGCATTGGAATGTCAACATCAGCGTTGAGGAGAGGCGGAGGCAGGAGAAGGAGTTGAGGGAGAAGGCGGGGGGACGGGGAGAGTCGTGGATGGAGCGTGATGAGAGTAGAAAAGAGAAAGGGAGGGGGAGAGGGAGAGGAAGACGGCGGTTCTCGAGGATCTTGGATGTGTTTCGACGTTCCCCGCGCCATGCAGAGCCAACTTATGCTAGTTGAGCACTACGTCTATGTACGTATATAACTGATAAGCCCTCGGTGTCGCGCGAAATTGAATATTCTCCTGGCGTATCCTTATGTTATTTCTCTCTCACTCTACATGTATTCGTCTTGAACTTTACGAGACCATTATTTCCGTCCAATACACTGTAATAAATGTAGTGTGCTCGTCCATTAACATTCATTCGTTCAGGCTGTAGCTGCCGAATTTGCGCACTGTACTATACACAAAAGCACATGCATCCCCGCACCAAAGCGTACCGGCTACAACTACAGCTTACTTGCCGCAGGTGTCGGGGAAGCGGAGACGTCCTGGAAGCTCGCTTTCGTCCTGACGAGCACGGACCCTCCGTCGATGACGATATGGTTCCCAGTGACGTACGCAGAGGCGGGCGAGCACAGGAACAAGGCGAGGCCTGCCATGTCTGTCGGGGATCCCACTCGGCCTGCAGGCGATGCAAAAAAAAAGAAAAGAAAAAGAAGGTACGTCGTTTATAATACTGGTGAGATTATATAGGAGAGAGACTCGCCTGATGGTTGTGCAGAGGCCATTTTGTCCTCGCCTGTTCTCCTGAACCCGAACGCGGTCATTTTGGAGGGGAATACACTGTACGAAGCGAGGAGAAAAATAGAAAACAACCAGATCAGTATTGATATCCATATTTCATCCTTAACACCATTCTCCTCGCCAACATTTTATAGAGGCTTGAGGTTCTTGTGTAACTCACCCTGGTAAGATGGCATTAACCCTACAGAGTAAAAATTAGTAGAGTCCGAGGTGAATGAAGGATGGATAGAGCAGAGTACGTACGTGATATGTTTGGGACATAGCGTAACAGCAAGTAAGGACGTCAAGTGATTAGCTACAGCAGAAGGCAACACGTCAGTCAGTAACCAGTAACCAGTCAACAACACTAAAAGCGTCTCCCGCAAGGAAGACGATCTTACCAGCAGCTTTACTCGTATTATCTACGAAATGGATCCGTCAATTTGGAATCAGTCCAACTATTCCAAACAGAATTTAAGCACGAAATGATATCAATTGTACGCACAGCTCCACAGCCCATTCCCTTTATTCGCAAGACTCGTGTCTTCGGCATGCGGATCGAGGGCGGCGGTGGAAGAGATGTTGATAACCCGCCCCGGATCGAAGGAGGTCGCGTCTTTTGCCAGGTAGTCCGTTAGGCTACCAGAGAGATTTGTCAATTCAGCCTTTCGATATTCATCTCCCGAGAGAATAAGGTAGCGTACCCTTGAGTCACTGCCGAACGAAATACAACATTCAATCCAATCCAAATCGACGTTAGCGCGCCCCACATAAACACGAGATGCAGAAGACGCAAAGTCGGATAGAAATACGCACTATAGAATATACTCTTCACGTTAACAGCCAACACGCGGTCCCAGCCCTCCTTCTCGGGGAAGTCGTCGTACGGCGCGCCCCACGCGACGCCGGAGTTGTTGACGAGGATGTGGAGCTTCTGTTCGCGGGATTTGAACGTGGAGATGAGGGCTTGGCAGCCTGCTTTGCTCTACCGTTCGAGTAAGTGAGATGGAAAGGGAGGATAGCAAGGGGGTGAGACGGGGACGTACGCTGAGATCCGCGACGATGTACTCGCACGTCCCTGGTCCGGCCTCGTTCAGCTCCTCAGCCGCCTACAGCCGACATATATGCACATGCACATTCAGGAATCCCCACATTTCGTACAAGCGCAAACGAAGCCAGCAAAGTCAGCAAGAAAGCACGGATGGAAGAAGAGTAGGGGGAGATGGAGCTTCAACTCACAGCTTTCAACTGTCCCTCCTTCCGCGCGGCGATGTACACCCTCGCGCCATTCGCGACGAACGCTGCGGCGATCATCTTGCCGATGCCCGACCCGCCGCCCGTCACGAGGGCTGGTGATTCCGAACAAACGAATGGTCGGCGTAGATAGATGTTACTAGAGGAAGGCGTTGAGTTGAGTGCAGACGAACCGATCTTATCCTGCACTGTGAACAGGTTCTGCGTCGAGAGCTCTACGACGCAGTTCATTAGCTTCATGGTATACCCTTCCTTGAGGTGCTCTGCGCACCTTGTAGCGACATCTCTAATTCCTACGTTAGCAGTGATGGTGGTGGTGAGAGCAAGAAAGTAGCGAATGCATTGGCCCGTCCGAATGACCGCCAGACCGGAGGCAGAATTCACGCGACGCCGAACTCCAATTACAGTACAATAACGAGGTTGGACACGACGCGCAGGATCGACGACACTCGACCGGGTCTTCGGGTATCTCGCTTACCCGTATCACGGTGTATGTACAGTACAGCTTGTAAGTAAGACGAGTTAATTCTAATATCTATCTACATCTACACTCTTTTTGAAGCTGGTATTGACGAGCAGTTTCTACCAAAGCCCCGGTCCAATGAATCAATTAAAATTAACCCCAACACCAAAGGGAAGGATAAATAATAATAAGTGGATTCAAGTCTAAAACCCAAAGAACCTCCTAACCCTCCTCGCGATCTCCCTGCGCGCTCGTTCCCGCTCTCCTCTCGCCCCTCCCACCCCTCCAGATTCCAAACTCGAACTCGAATCAGGGCTAGAAGCAGACTGAGAACCACCCAAGACGGACTTATTCTCCAGCGCCCGCCGACTGAGGTATGGCATGACGCGCGCAAGGGGGCCGTACGGCGTGCATTTGATAACAAAGGGCTGCGTTTGTGGGGGTTCCGCGCCAGAGGACGTAGTGTTGATGGTGCGCCGTGTGAGCGACGTACTCAGAGCATCGCACATCCCGTACAACTGGCCCACGCACACGCGGCGCAGCGCACTCGGTTTGATCTCAATCTTACCCTCTTTGCTCTTTTCTTCTCCTGTAGGTGAAGTCGATGCTGATCGAGCACGCACAGCCAGCCCTTCGTCGACGAGCGCGTTTAAGACGAGCTCGCAGCTCCCCGGGTTGTGCGTGCCGAATATGAGTGCTAGGCGGGGTACGTATCTTACCCTCCCTCCGCCTCGTCCCTTGCTATTTGCTTGCTTGCTCTCCTCTGCGACGTCGAGCGCAAGCCTCCTTACAAGTATCCTCGCACACTCGTCGAAGCATGCGTCCGTCTCTACTTTCGTCGCCCATACCGGCGGGAGCGGGTCTGGGGAGATACTTGAGGAGGAGGATGTATGCGATTGAGAGTGACGATGAGAGGTCGTTTCGGACTCGTGGTACGCCCCGCGTACGAGCTTCACGCCGAGCGAGTAACGTCCCTCTTCTGCATCGCGGAGCGTCTGTTCGAGGTGCTCTGGTGCTCTATACATTCAGTTAGATCCTGTATACAAACCGTCTAGTAGAAATGAGAACTTGCCTTCGTAGATACGTTTGAAACGTCCCATAGATTTGAGGTTGTCCTGACGGGAGAACCGAGATCTCCGGCACTACATCTTTCCTAGTCGACGGTTCTACGCGGTTGAACTCGCGCATAAGGGCAAGTTGAAAAGCTTCAATTGCAGGCTGCCCGTCCGTCAGTAATTGAGAACTGGCATTAATTTTACTCGAGAAGTTGGCGTACCTGGTACCAGCTGTGCACAGAATCGACATGAGCGAAAGTCCGTTCGTCTCAGTATTTGGTCCTAGGTAAAGGGGGAAATGGAACTGCACCTGTACTCCGCATCGATGCAGACACTGATCCCCCTCTCCTTGGCACGTTGCACAGTTTGAACAACTCTTCCTTCAGCGCATTTAACGACTCCAAATCCTCCTTCGTGAGCGGACAAGTTGGAGGGAGGTCGAATGGGTCGACAGAGAGGATGTCGAGGTCTGTCGGGCGGGGTGCACCTGGGAAGGGAACGTTGGATGAGGATTTCGAGCGCGTGCGAGTGAGGTGCTTGGAGAAGTTGAGGAGTGTGTTCGCGTTGGGTATGAGAGCGGTCTACGACTATGTAAGACGTCTCGATGAACGATAGGACTAAGTGGAGACGGACGCACGAGTTTCATGGCTACGAAAGTTTTCCTCCCTCCTAGCTCTGCACCAGTCTCTCCCTTACCCATTTTCGCCCGCCAGCTATCCTCGAAGTCGCCAGCAGTGTCTATGCATTTGGTGAACTCCTTTATAACCTCCGTGTTTACGAGCTTCTTGCTGCTAGAATCCGCCGAGGCGGAGGAGGCGTGCTCGTCCACCTCTGCGCTGAAGTGAATTATGGCGCCCTTGTTCTCTGTGCGCATGCGCTCGAGGACGCGGAGCATGTCCTGTGCCGTCTCGCCGCCGACGAACTACAAACCAAAGGAATCTATCAGACACAGTAACAAATAGAAGCATAGTAACGTCAATGGACACCTGAGCAAAGAAGGTAGCTCGCACAAAGGCCTCTGTGACCTGCTTCACGAGCGGGATGGACATGAGGACGTCGAGGATCTTGGGGGAGTTGTCGACGAGCCAGGGGATGGAGCACATTGAGTAGACGATGTATGTGCGGAGGAGTGTAGAGAGCGGTTCTTCGTTTTCTGTTTCGTTGTGAAGGGAGGGAACTGTCTAGGGAGACGGATTGGTGCAGGTAGAGGTAGGCTGAGCCGGTGACTGCGCTGGTGAGTGCGAGCGTGCCTAGGAGACGCGGTCGTCCGCGTCGAGGAGAAAGTGGCGTCAAGCTCGTTATGGCACGTCGGGCGGTAGGACGAGTACATCGAGCAGCATTTACACTTGGCGGCCTTGAGCGAGTTACGACTCTACGCAGAGCGAACATCGTGGTCCAAGGTCAAGAGCAGGTCTGAATCGGACATCGATATCCGGGCCCGGAGTTTGTCAGCTACTTACTTATCACGGATATAACTGTATATCCAGGAGATTATCCATTCTTATTATCCACAATAAATGTTCCTCTCAGCACTCTTGGTCTCGAAAATTGCTATAAAAGCAAAAGGATATCAGATATCAACGAGAAGATAAGTAACCTTCATAGCGGAGATCCAATCCGAACAACAAATTTCAGAGCGTCGATCCTCTCATCTGATCTTCATACTTACATACAACCATGTCTAAACGAAAACAATCCAAAACCAATAATGGTCCAGACTCAGACTCAGACTCAGACTCAGACGACCGGGGCACCAGCGACGTCGTAAGCACTCCCTCTCCTCCTCATCTCACTTTCCTAAAGAAAATCATATAAACACCAGTAGAGCCTCGTCAACGTCGACTTTGACTTCTTCGACCCGAACCCAAATGTAGACTTCGTCGCCCTCAAGCGTCTCCTCTCCCAACTCTTCCAAGCAGACTCAGAGCTCTTCCATCTCAACGAATTGGCGGAGCTGATCTTGAGCCAGCCGCTGGTAGGGACGACGGTGAAGACCGATGGGATTGAGGGTGACCCGTATGCGTATTTGACGGTGTTGAATATGCATGTTCACCAGGTACGTGTGCCGTATTCTCTTAGGCTGGAAGCTTTCTCTTAATTCGTGTTCGCGTGGCAGAACCATCCATCGATAAAAGCGCTCATCCAATACGTCCTCCAAAAATCGGGCTCAGAGCCCCTCTTACACGTCACTCTTCGATCACTGCTTGGTCCGGAAGGCCTTCGGTCCGAGAAGCACGTAGGCTTCGTGTTCAGCGAGAGACTGGTCAACATGCCCGTGCAGGTCATCCCGCCGATGTATCGCATGCTGATGGACGAGATCAAGTGGGCGGTGGACGATGTGCGTCCTTCTTCCCAATATCTTTTGTTATTTATGTTCCTGATCTCCCTCTAGAACGAAAGTTATAGATTCACGCACTACCTCTTCCTGACGCGGACGTACCAGCTTACACCTCAGCAGGCTGCGGAGCTGCAGCAAGCTGAGTCTGCGAGGCCGACGAAGAAGCGGAAGGGGAAGCTAGCTATGCAGGCGAGTGCTGACAGGGCTGCGAATGCGAATGCGAATGGTAGTGCAAGTGAGCGCGCGACGTATTCGTTCCATCCGGAGGACGAGTACATCCAAAAGGTGCGTTTGCGTTTCGTCTCTGCCTTTACAATACGTACTCACGCCATCTACACCTACACAGCACGCATCGCACACGCTCGACTACGCCCTCACCTCCAGCACACATTCCGGGTCGCGCGATGGGGAAGACGCGTTCGGGCTGGACGTAGGCGGGCGGATGATGCTCGTTCCCGCGGAGAACCTTGGGAGTATGGTCGAGGAGATGAGTGCTGTATTCGTTGTGCCTGAGTCAATGCAGGTGCAGACATAGGCGCCGTCGGATGGATGGGGATGCAAGGCTTAAAAATCCTTCTCCGTCAGATAGGAATGTCTTTTTATACAGACTTTATGTGGTAGATGATACACGAGAGAAAGGATGTACCGCCGATATAATTATATACTAAAATCTCGTTTCAAAATCTATACATATAGTTCTGGAGAAAAGTATATGAATGACGTAATATAAATCTTAGTCATCACGGCGAAACTGCCTCGCTGCCTTGGCGGAAACACCTCGTTGGTTCTTCACGTCACGCAATCATCTCCCTGGGACCTTCGCTTCGTCGCTCGCTCACGCTCTTTCATTCTCAGTCTTCGTGAGACGTCTGTTCACTTCTCGTGCTCGCTTCGCATGGGTTAGAATGGCAACGTTGGCTTACACATGAGAAGGTGTACACATAGGTTTGCTATACCCTTTCTCGTTCATTGTTGTTGTGATATAGGAGAAGGTGAGGGCTGGTGATGTAGTCCTCTTTCTCCTTCTTTCTATTTCTCTCCTTTGTATCGATATATGTCTGGTATCTGCCATCTGCATCCTTCCTTTACTGGGAGTGCTTATTTGGTTCTCTCCCTGTCGTTCGTGGGTTTCTCAAGACGAACGACCTATCCTAAGTCATTCCGCCTTGACAGATTTCACATGCACACCCTCCTCCTTGTCATTGGGGTAGCTGCGGCCCGCGGCGACATACTGGCTTCGGTCCTGTCTGTCGCTTGTTTCTGGAATGAAATGGGTCTACTTGCGCATGTGGCTTTTCTTACAGCTGCGTGGCCGTGCTTCTTCATATCATATCTATTGTGCCAGAGGGAAGAAATACCCACTGCTCTGCGTCTGGCTCGTACGATGCTTTCGCTTTGGCTTCGGTTTCGGGTTCTGTCTGCTGCTGCTGCTGCTTTCTTCCGCTGTGATTACCGCATCTTTCTACTGATATGTGGGTATACTCTTTGATGGCCCTGCGCTCCTGTTTTCACCTTTCGGGTGCGAGGATCATGCAACTGGTCTGATTTATTTGGCGATCTCGCGTCGTGTTTGTGCTGTAGCACGGGCTACGTACATACAGGTAGATCAGGACCCCCGGGAAATCCTGATTGGTAGCCTTTCGTGAGAAGTACTTTCCAAGTAGGGACGTGCTTACTATCAAGATGCTTTGGTAATACACCTCGTTTCTGGTCACGTTGTCACCGCCTCTTTCGGTGTGTCCGGTCGCCATCTCCTACTGCGTGCGGATTACAAGCCTACTTCGATCACATCGTATCATCTACATTGTCAGCAGTGCAAGTATCAAGCCCTCAAAGTCGTCTCTACAAGAGTCTTCTGCATCATGTCTGATGTAGCACCCTCTATCCCAACTGAGTATCAGGTTTACAAGTACGCTGTATTGGTCTTGTCTGTCGACTCTTACCGTGCTGATTTTCTGGGAACAGCTCATATGAAACAGACCCGACTTATCAGCGCAAGTTCAGCATCGTCTGGGCGTCGGCTGCAGCGTTCTTCGTCTTAGCTGCTTTGCCGACTTTCATCTGGTCGCTGAAGTCTGGCAGGTTCCGTGATGCACTGCTCGGTGTTCGTGAGGACTTGAACTCGTACGAGCCTATTGCTGCTGGGACGGGAAGGACCAAGCAAGCAGGGAGCAGTCGGTTTGAGAGGGTGTCTGGCTGGGTTTCTGCACTGAAAGCGCCTACGACGTGGACTGTGCCTCTCCTTGGGCTTGATATCGGACAACGTGAGAAATCTCACTTGATACTGACTTAGTGCACGTTCTGACCTCTGTTCATTCTTCTACTAAGTTATACTCGTCGTTGCTTATTACATCACCGTCGTGCTGTGTATCGTGCTTAACGCCGAGCTTGTCGACAACCCAAACCGTGCTGGTTTCTTGGCCATCGCGCAACTCCCGCCGGTTTTCTTGTTTGCAACCAAGAACTCTCCGCTTGGTATTCTCCTCTCATCTGGATACGAGAAGATCAACTTCTTGCATCGTTGGGCTGGGCGTGGCACCTTACTTGCCGCGGCTATTCATGGAGCACTTTGGATTCGAAACCATCTCGAGTATGGAGTACAGATCCTTGGTGCGCAGAAAGAGACGTCGGGCGTTGCGGCCTTTGCTCTGCTCTGCGTGCTTGCTATCACCTCGGTTCGACCTATACGGATTCATGTGTACCAGGTGTTCCGCTTGATTCAGTAAGTGCTTGTTTGATTTTGGCTGCAGTTGGGCAGACGTTGACGTTACTTGTTAGCATTCTTGTGGTACCCGCATTTGTTATAACAATGTGCTATCATACGACATACATGGCTCCTTACGTGTATCCTATCCTTGCATTCTACGGTTTTGATCTCTTCCTCCGCCTCGTCCGCTATCGCGTCAAGGATGCGATGCTGATCGCGCCTGATGCGCAGATGACGATCGTCCGCGTTCACGATTGCTCGTCGGGCTGGAGTGTCGGCCAGCACGTCCGCTTGCGCATCTTCGTCGCTAATAGGATGTTCGAGAGTCACCCGCTTACGATTATGAATGCGCCGCAAGCGACGACCTGCCTTGGTGATATCGGGGTGAACCATGAGATGCTCCTTGGAGCGAGGGTGCAGGGCGACTGGACTCGTGCGCTTAATGCTTATGCGCGCGAGAATAATTTCCATTTCGATACCGGTGCGGATAAAGAATCTGTTGGTGCGACCGAGCAGGCGACGAACGTTGTCATTGAGAACGAAATTGTGGTGGAGAATGTACAGGAAGGCTTACCCGTGAACGTTGCCCACCTCCCTGCACCGTCGAAAACAGGGAAAGACATGACTGAAACTATCGCCACTGAGACGCAGTGGCCATCAGCAGGAAGCGGAGCGCTAATTCAGGTAATGCTCGACGGTCCGTACGGTGGGTGCGCGATCGACCTCGGATCGTTTGAGCGCGTCCTACTCGTCGCAGGCGGCTCAGGCGTAACTTCCACACTCGGGCTCCTAGACGATCTCGTCGGGCGAATCGTCAAGCTCGGCCGGCGCGGCGGGGAAGTGACGCAGCGCGTCGAGTTCGTCTGGTGTGTACGCTCGTTCGGCGCGCTACGCTGGGTCGCGCCGTTCCTCTCTGCCATCGCCTCGCGGGCAACTGCTTCACCGGATTTGGCGATCAGCTTGCATATCGACGTGTACGTTACGTGCCTGTGTAAGCCCGAGGAGGTGCCGTTCATCCCGAACTGCGACGTCCTTGTCGAGAAGCCGAGCGTGCGGCGGCTCGTGGACGGGTTGCTTGCTTCATTTGCTTCTGGTGCTGGCGCGGTTGCTGGATCTGCGATGAGCGAAACCGACTCCGACCCCGAGAAGCCCGACTCGAGGGTGCCCGAGGGAGCTGATCGTGATTGGAAGAGCCTGGCTGTGTGTGCTGCGGGCCCTGAGAGTCTCACGGCCGAGGCGAAGAATGCTGCTGCGCGCGTTGCAATGAGACACCCTGGTCGGAGGGTGGAGTGTCATAGCGAAGCGTACTTCTTGTAGTTGTTATGGTCTTTTCTGGCCTGGTCTGAAATTGTGATTGGGATTGGAAGGAATTTACTGTGTGCTGTGGAACAATTATGTCGTCATCTTTCTTTTGTACTATATCTGTCTGTATAGATGAATATGAATAAGCCCATTCGCTGTTTTGTTTACCTGCATATTCCTGTCCGGTGGTGTGGACAAACCACTCAACTGAACGGCTTTGAAAAAATTTGTTCGACTCCATTTATAAAAAGGACGAGGATATTCTATGTACAATCCAACTTGCACTTCCAAGAAGCCCGTGCTACATACAACGTCGACAAGTCAACACCGAGAATTCCGACTACATAGTGACGGCTAATGGTACAGATGCGCCTGGGGGTGGTAACGACCGAACATGGCTTCGCCCACTCCCAAGCCGACGACGACCGATATGATGAACCCGGCTTGGAAAGTCCTACATATTTAGATTCAAGGGGTTACATCATGACCATTTCAGTGAAAAGCGAAAATACACGGGTTGCGAGGAGGAAAAACGTACATGACGACGAGCATGAAGGCGAACTCGAGTGCGGATTGGGCTGCTTGGACGATCCCGCGCGGGATGTCGCGGATGAACCAGCTTGATTGGAGTGGAGTGGTCTTGCGCTGAGTGCTATCATCTGGCAAATCTAGGGGTGCTGTTGCGATAAGTTTGGCCGCTGCGATTGAGGATTCGGAGGAGACGGATGGGCGGGCCTCGAGTTGCGGGCGAGGCGCGGTGGTGTTACTGTTATTGGCGTCTGTCTTCTTCGCGAGGTTGATCTTAGCTCTGCGCGATTTGAACCAGAAAACCGGATAAACATGCAATATCCTACTGATTCCCGGACGGACGAATAATCGTGAAAAGCTCACTGTCTATACCAATGCGAGTCGATGAGACCGCGATAGGCCGATACCCAGCGATCGAACACCGCAAGGAGGAAGAGCCCGATACATGCGCCGACCATCGGACCTGCCTTGCTCGGAACCCAGCCTTGGAACCAGAGTATATCTCCGGACGTGAAGTGCAGATAGGTCAGCATGTTTCCTGAGGCCAGGTCCCTATTATGAACGAAACGAATACATGTATGCAGCCAATATTATTATTGATAGGAAGTAAGGAGAGGACATACATGGCCCCGTCCGTGCTCATGTCCATCCCATTGTCATGCGCTGAGACCAGATCTAGAGATGTTGTGAAAAGAGAAAGCAAGGTGTATAAGAGAGCCCTCTTCATGTTTGGATATATCATGGTGGTCGTTGATGTGATGTTGATAAGCTGTCGGTCCGCTGTCGTTACGATTGGATCACGTGTCCACACAATCCGAGTCTTTCATATTTGTTTGTGTTGAACATCGCCTACCTCAGCCTGCGACTTTGCCTCAGAAACTTTAAGTCCAACATTCGCAACTATTGGAATCTGCGGACTGAACTCAGTTTTCTGTTTGCGGTGGTCCGGCTTGCTATTGATTTGATAATTAGAGCAAGTCATCTGCTTACTGTAACATCGCTGAATATGACTCTTCTCACTCAACCTCCAAATTTTCAAAGCGATATAAATATATTCAGTAAAATCCATGAAGTTGTTCATAATACGTATGTTCTGGACCATTTGATTTACTTAAATGTAATCTGCTTGGTACGCGACCACGGTATGGTGCCTGTGTGTCGCGCTCCGAGAAAAGGAAGCACCGATTCTGGATAGCTTTTAGCGAATGTGGTCTAGTTACGCTGCGTGCCCCCTACACTCCTACCCCGACAAGGTAGCCTCCACAGAGGGAAACGTGACTCGTCCTTACAGACTTCACTCAAGATGTAGTACTCAAATCTTACTCGCTCATTTTTCTTATTGTACTCTCTTACGACTTAGTTATTGATCTTACGTTCGATACGTGGCACACAAACGACACACCGACGTACCTGGCTGTTTTCAAATCGTGCTCAAAGTGCTTACCTATCCTCTCCTCCCTCTCCCCAGGACGGCTATCTATCTGCCGAAAACCTACGCTACTGTGCTAAACTACAGCTCCCCCGGCCTACAATCCACCCATCTCCATTCCTCTTCCAATCGGCGCCTCCACCCTCATCGTTCAAAACCATACTGGAACTACGGGTCATGTATATTCGGATCAATGGCCCCTAAGAGTGGCGTTTACTGCCTTTTTCATATGTATTGTCACTCGCGACTTTTGTGATTTTTGTCACACAGAACACCTCAAAATATAAAAACCACCATATCTCACTCAATTCTTGACCGTTTTCCGTGATATAAGTTTCTAAATTCATAGTTTTAAGATATGTTTCAAATTCCAACAAGGATGAAGAGAAATGAGCAAAGAATGAGTGAAATATGTCACAAAAGGCCGATTTTAGACACTTCCTTCATGTGTATTTTTTCCTGCCCTCAGACTGGGTGCTACAACAACCTAGACTTCATCAGAGTGGTGCTATTGGCATAATATGAATTTACAGGCATCAGCTTTCCTAAGAATAAATTTATTTTGAGGTCTGGGGGCCCTTGAGAAAAGGTAGGTTTGAGCTCAGCTCAGACATGTACCAAACCAGCAGATACAATGCAGAATACAGCTCAAAGTCAGTCTGTAAGTTTACAATAAAGCAATTATATCATTTTGGACTTCCCTGTAGGACTGTAGCACCCAGTCTGAGGGCAGGAAAAAATGCACATGAAGGAAGTGTCTAAAATCGGCCTTTTGCGACATATTTCACTCATTCTTTGCTCATTTCTCTTCATCCTTGTTGGAATTTGAAACATATCTTAAAAATATGAATTTAGCAACTTATATCACGCAAAACGGTCAAGAATTGAGTGAGATATGGTGATTTTTATATTTTGAGGTGTTCTGTGTGACAAAAATCACAGAAGTCGCGAGTGACAATACATATGAAAAAGGCTGTAAACACCCGGAAACCTCCCCGCGTCTACAGAGGACCGACGAACTTGTCGTTGTGCGATTACCGGGTACACTGGCACTCGACAAGCACTTGGCCGTCGGTGCGAGCGAGTTCAGGAAGTTGGGGAGAGGCACCTCCTTCACACCTGCACGTCGCTCGCGTGTGCACTCGTAGCTGATATTCGGAGCCGTAGTCCAGAGTAGAATTGCGCGATGGCTCGTCGGGGTTCGTGAGTTGATTGCCGGTGTCGTCGATGTTGCCGATCGGATGGTGGCGTCGTTTCGTCGAAAGTGATAGTGCGTGCGGCTTTGAGGAGCCTCGGTGGGGATTCGGCGACGGAACAGGTGTTGGTGCTCGTGTCGGCTAACCACTGTGCGTCGACGAGTCCGCGCCTTGACTCGCGATTCCAGGAATGCGTTTTTGGGGATAGGCAGTATTCGCGCGGAGATCATAGTGGTGAGAAGACAAGAAGAGATGAAGCGCCGCTACCCGATCTCCCAGACTTTACAGGACAGACCAGTCTGTCTCAATATCAGAGTTTCTCTCTGCCAGGACTGACGTGAGTTGTAAACTGAGCTGGTCGCAGCGTGAACGCTACTGGATATCTAATTCCTTCTGTACTAGACTAAACTAGCTTGTCTCAGATCGAGATAAGAGAATCCAGGCTATGGTTCATCAGGCCTAGGACTTATCCTATCTTCGTCAATGCGCCATCATATCTTTTACGGTGCCATATTCTTCTATTGGAATCGAGAAATCCCGAAGTCATGCAAAGCAACGACTGGAGCTAAACATGATGGAATTACGGGTTCTCGGCTATTCCACACGAGTCGTCAGTTGTCCCTTGCTTCAAGACGCGTCTACTAGCCGTCTACTCGAAAACGGCTACTGCGATTTAGACTCCGACAGGTTCCGCTCAACGCGCGACGCGACGCGTCGGCACGTGTTCAATTCTGATCTCAAGTTCGCATTAACCAATAAATGTTGGATCGGATTGTCATCTAAAAACACCACTTCTCGTACGCATCCGATTGTGCCCACGAACTTCGTAGAACCTGGGAATTGAGGATAAACCCCACTGGCTCATCCCACGACACTTTGTCTTTTGAATGCACGACTTTAGTTTAGCAATGCTTCTCACTGATATCTATAATAATGACTCACTTGCTCACATGATTCGACCTCTCTCACGCGATTCGTCTAATCGTCTCGCCAGTGAAGTGAAGACAGGCATGGTTTGGATACCTTGATATTAGCCATGGCCAGTACTGCAGACTCCATACCGAACAAGATCATTCTGCTCGCAGAGGTGCATACCAGCAAGTTTTCGGATTTGTGCTTTTTTAAAACAAGGTCAACAAGATAATCGTCAAGCCCGGCAAGGGAGACGAGATGCAGCATTTCATGGTCCTACAATCATTCGAATTCTGACGACGAGCCTGGCTGCCTTACATTCCGTTGTGCGAGATACGGAGATATCTTCGTTGTCTTCGAAGAGTGCGTATGATAAAACATCATTATCTTCTCCCGGTCTGATTGAAATTTGCTATTGAAACGACTGCAGATATGCTGATAAGGCCGCCCTCGCAAAGTCAGACTGCAATGCTCTCGGGTTATTTCTGGTTCTGATGCCGATGATTGGACAGGCACTTTGAAACCGAGCCGTTTAAGGCTTTCTCGGCTGCTGTTCCTGAAATTGTGGTCGGAGTACGTAAACAGGCTTTGATTTCAATTTATGGAGTATGCACTCATGAACGACGTTATAGAAACCCAATATAACTTATTTTGAAGAATTCACCGATCAGTAAGAAAATTGTTCAGTAAAATGTTGTATGTATATTTGGATTCATCCGGATATCAAGCGGTAAAGGTCGAGAATAAAGAATGCTATGAATAAGTATGTACACGAAGAAAAGAGTTTCGCATCTATTTGTCTATTACGAGGGTCTTCTCCACCGCGGTCTAAGCGGAGGATTTGCGCTGGGTGATCTTCACGATTCCAGTACGTTTGACTTCCTCGCGATTGTCTCCGAAGTATCTGGGTGTATCCATGCTCCAGGAGTTATTTCCGCAGATCGCCTGCTGCACTCCATACAGATATGCTCGCACCATCTCATCTACCTCCGGGCCAAATGAACGCATCGCCAACTTGCAGGCTACGATGATATCGGCACAATTTTTGTACAGCTGTGCAGTACGGTCCATGGCTTCCTGGTGAGAAAGGCCCTCGTTGTGCATGAGGATTGTAACGGCATTGCAGCTGTCGAGGCCACTTGCGTATTCGAGTGCATACGAGTAGATATCCTAATTATGAGTCCAGGTCAACTAGCGGAACGAAAGAGGTCGCTATCGAATACTGTACATTCGACAAGCACATCATGTCAACGGCTGCATCCATGATTTTCTGAAAGTTTTTATCCTTAATTACCTTTCTAGGCAAAGTGATGCCTAATATGATCTCCACGATATCGCAGCATGGGAAGAGACCGCCGTTATCACGACGAATCTTGATGTACTCTTCAAAGGATGGAAATTCACCATCGGTGCGCAGGGTGGCCTCCTTGGAGATGCCGTCGATGTATTGAATCAAGTGCGATACAAAACGTGCGCGCAGCTCAGTGGAAATGTGTGAGATGCTCGCCATAAAACTTCGAAGTAAGTCAGTAAGTGATTTCGAGGATACCAAGATGACCAACTCACTCTTTCGTAGGCGATGTTATTGGTGAAGGGACGACTTCAGAATCGCCGTGTAATGCTCTAATGAAGGCATCGCGAGTCGCCTTGGTCCCGTCTTTGTCTTGCTCATCAGTAAACTGGTCACAGGCTGCGAGGAGCGTCACCCAGTCGCTAGCTATACGAAGGCCTTTAGCGTCGGCATAGGGATAGGCATATGCTCCCAGCAACTCGGTGTATGTCGCCCTGAATCGCGTTCGCCTATAATCAGAAAATAATCCGTAGTCGAGTATCCATTCTGTAGATTCTCTCTTAGCGGGAGTATAGAGCGGGTTACATCCTGCCCAGGGGAAAGGCGTCGATGAGAAAAGGTCGGGAATGTTGAGAGTGAGTTGTGTAGCTTGCTGCATTGTGGAAATCGGTGTTGACGAATCTTTCGACTACAATTGCGACGTCTTTTATATCCTTAGAGTCTTCGGAGTGATCTTATCACCGTATCGACTGCTGGAATGCCGCACTTCTCAAAGGTCAAAGCTTGGTCTACGAAAATAAGCTCTCCGACAACACTTCGGACTCCAATAAGGCATCAAGGACTATTTCAAAATGAGTCCTCTATCTGTATCCAGATAAAGTCTTGCCGGAGTAAAGAATACTGATAGCAGTGACACCGCGTTGAAATATAGTAGTCACTTGTGGTCCAAACGGGGTTATTTCATTGTATCTGGAGAGATATAGTCTCCGTTCACTGGACAAGTGTAATGAGGAAGAGAAACCCATGCATGTACATTCTCGATTGCACAAATGTGTGTCCTGGACCAATTTGTGTCGAACATCAAGCTGGTAGAAGAAAGGAATGAGCATCCGTACCTGCCCCTGAGTTCAATTGCATATCGATGAGTAAATGAATACTTCGCGGACTCATTTCATGCAGACGACTTTTAGAAATTATCCTATCAGCAACGATTGCGCTTTCCTTGTCCGTCGGATACGGACTCCAAATGAGGGGAGCTCCATACTCTGGAATCCACTTCAAACGCTGCAACTTGAATGCAGGTTGTCATGATCTAAGTATTATCCTTTGACACACGAGATTTTCACGTGGCCGAGCCGGAGCAAGTTCAGTTCAAGATCTGCAAGACCATCAGATGCGACGGCCTCGGAATTTGCTCCTAATGCATACCACCAATGACCAAAGTGTTAGTTCGGCTGCTATCTAGTATCTGAGGTGCAGTTGACTCGGATTCTTGCGCGTCGGGGATCGTCATCATACTCCGCAACTATCGCATCCTGCTTCAATTGCACTTCCCGCCCGAGTCGCTTGGACGTTGTTGGACAACCTGTGCTGCACTCGGGCACGCCACAGGTAAATATCCGGCGACAGAAAATCGGGCATCTAAACGATGCAACACAGAAAGTTCATCAATTGCTAGGTGATAGTGGAAGGGTCAGGTCAGGTTTCTTTTGTTTCTTTTTAAAAAGAACAAAAATGGAGGTTTCTCACGCTTCACGTGACCTAATGATGCACACCTACGCAGTTTCGTTCGGCATTATCCCTCAACGTCGTCGTCGACGAACGCTCAGGATACTATGTCGCTTCCAGTGCCGTTGGGCGACGAAGCCAAGATGTTGAGCGAAGCTCTCAATGTTGTCAAAATCCAAACACAACAAATGAAGCGGTTCCTGGTCAGTCTTGACGCGCGTTCTATCTGCATTCTGAACAACTGACCAAGCAAAAATATAGGAACTCGATCAGCTCATGGATGCGCTCAAAAGTGCAAGCACGATGCTGGCAGAGCTGCGCACCTCGTCGTTGTCTCCCAAGCAGTACTATGAGCTTTGTGGGTGGAGCAGGATTTCAGCACAGATTCTATCTCACCTTGTTCATTCCGCAGACATGGCCGTCTTCGACGCGTTGAGGCACCTCTCAACTTATCTTTACGAGGCTCACACTCAGGGCAGACATCATCTCGCAGACCTGTACGAACTTGTGCAATATGCAGGAAATATTGTCCCTAGACTGTACCTGATGATTACTGTCGGCTCTGTGTACATGTCCATACCAGACGCGCCAGTCAAGGAGATAATGAAGGATATGATGGAGATGTCTAGAGGTGTACAACATCCTACAAGAGGTCTCTTCCTACGCCACTACTTGAGTGGGCAGACAAGAGATCATCTGCCAGTTGGTAACGATACTGGGTGCGTTTTGATATAGCTTTAGAATGCGTTGTATTGTGTATTTATTACACTTCTAGTCCGGTCGGAAACCTTCAAGATTCTATCGCCTTTGTTTTGACCAATTTCATCGAGATGAACAAGCTATGGGTCCGTTTGCAGCATCAAGGTCATTCGCGCGACCGTGAAAAACGCGAAATGGAGCGCCGAGAGCTCCGAATTCTCGTCGGCACCAACCTTGTTCGTCTAAGCTCGCTTGACGGTGTTGACTTGGACATGTATCAGCGAATTATTCTTCCACATATCCTTGAGCAGATAGTCAATTGCAAGGACGTCATCGCGCAAGAGTATTTGATGGAAGTTGTAATTCAAGTCTTCCCTGACGAATTCCATCTGTACTCGCTCGGCCCATTCCTGTCCGCAACTGCTCAGCTTCAGCCGGCGGTGAATATCAAACAGATTGTCATTGCGCTCATTGATAGGCTCGCTGCGTATGCTGCGCGCGAGGCTGAAAATGAAGACCCGGAGGAAACGAAACGGCAAGAAGCTGCAGCAGCACGTCGTCTGGCAGAAAGGGTGAAGGAACAGAAGGCGAGGGTGCGTTTAAATGGTGCAAATATAGTATCGCCACCTCCTACGACATCGGATGACTCGGGATGGGGTGCAACCAATCCGACAGCGGATGCAGAAGAATCCTTCAAGGATATGTCACTCACCAACGGGGCCGCAGAGAATGTCGAGCCCGAAACACCAGCTGAAGAGAAGGGTAAGGAGAAGGAGGTGCAGGAAGCACCGGTCAAGAAATTCAGAGGTATTCCGGAGAACGTCCGATTATTTGAAGTCTTCTGGCATCAGGTCGTCGAACTCATCAAAGTGCGTGTAACTAAAATGCTAAGCATGCAGCCGCTGACTGGTGACTCTAGGCGCGGCCAGATCTCTCCGTACAAGATATTACCGCACTATTCGTCTCCCTTATGAACCTCTCAGTTAGCTGTTATCCCGACCGCCTGGAATATGTTGATCAAATCCTCGGCTTCGCAAGCGAGAAGATCAAAGAGTTCTCGGATAGGTGAGTGCAGTCTCGAGACCATGGTTGCAAAAGTTTACAATGTGCATTTCAGTCCTGATCTTCATGCCATGCAAACGACGAATAACCTTGCCTCACTCCTTATTGCACCTATCAATTCATATCAATCCGTCCTTACCCTTCTTGCATTACCTCGCTACGCAAACCTTCTCGTTCTTCAACCTTTCACAACTCGACGCTCGCTCGCCCATGCTATTGTGGCATCCGTGCTCAAGAACGAAACTATCATCGAAACCCCGGAGGACGTTCGTGGTATACTCGACCTTTGCCAAGTATTAATACGCGACCAACTGGATACTATCCCTGGCAAACAGGCTCAAGCTACTCGAAGACCTCCATATCTCGCCGATAGAGAGGAGATGGCGGAGGAACAAGGCTGGGTAGCCAGAATGGTGCATCTCTTCCGTACCGATGTGTTAGACGCGCAGTTCGAGGTATGCCGCGCCTTCATCTCGCATGCTATCGGTGACTAACTTGTTGTTTCATCCTAGCTCTATCAAGAAGCGCGAAGACACTTTGAGACTGGTGGCGAGCGAATACGGTATACTTACCCGGCGCTCATCACGAACGCTATCAAATTATGTCGGCGGTACAAGCTACGTCAGGAAGAGGTGAATAAGGTGTCATAGATATTAAAGAAATCGCTGACATATCAATAATGCAGGAGGAGGACTGGCAATCAAAAGTCGCTTCAATTATCCGGTTTATCCGACAGCTTACCTCGATTTTGTTCACCCAAATCGAGGCACCTGCGATTGCATTACGACTCTTCCTCCTCGCTGCTCAGGTCGCCGATGAATGTGGATTCGAGGACCTCACATACGATCTATACGTACAGGCTTTCACTGTATACGAGGAAAGCATCTCAGACAGCCGAGCACAGCTGGAAGCTATCACGTTGATCATTGGCACGTTGCAAGGAGCGAAGGTGTTTAGCGTCGACAATTATGACACACTGATCACGAAGGCTGCTCTTCATGGCGCGAAGCTGTTGAAGAAGCCTCATCAAGCCACTGCTGTGCATCTCGCGAGCCATATGTTCTGGCAGGAAGCGCCGGAGGGCGAAGTGCATGAACCAAGTCCTGCGCCTGGTTCCGACGCGGATGGTGCAGATGGACCAAAAGCTGTATGTTAATTTATCAGAGTCCATTTCTTTGAGTGAATTTGCTCACAATGGACGATCTCCAGTACCCTCATCAGGATAGCAAGCGCGTCCTTGAATGTTTGCAAAAGTCGTTACGCATTGCGAATTCTGCGACGGAGGACATCGTGACCGTGCAACTCTATTGCGATGCTTTAGATCAATACCTTTACTACCTCGACCATAAAGCGCCAGCTGTATGTGTAATCATTGTACCCTGGCTGTGTGTTTGCTTACAATTTGCGATCACAGGTTACGCCCAAGTTTGTAAACAGTCTAGTTGACCTGATCACCTCGAGCATCGACAACGTCTCTTCACCAGACGTCCACCCCTCGTTCCGAGCTCCACCAGGACTTATCGAAGGTGTTCAAACACCCGACATGATTGTACGACACTTCTGCAATACACTTCTATACATCCAGAACCGCAAGAGCAGTCCGGGCGCGGATGCTCGATGGGATGAGGTTGACGTAGTGGGTGGTATGCTCAAGATGGGGCTTGGTCAGCAGGACGGGCTTGCTCGATGATGCTATGAGTCGACAGGACTGTAGAGGACAATGCTCCATGCGGCCAATTCGAATTCGTTTGTTTAGTTCAGTTATTCGATATTGTTCTTCTAACGTGTGCAGGTACCGCGCGTACCACTCTGTTGTGCTTAATTTTATTCCGGAGTCACATCCCTTTCGTCTTTGCTGCGCTTGACATCAAGGACGAATCCGTCACGCCGCGCTCGAATGAATTTTAAAGTGCTAACATTGGGTAGGTGTACCTGACTATATCAAAAGGGATCAAACAGGGTATGGAGTCGTCGACTGCAGACATGGCCTGAGCTACGTAAAAGCCAAGTTCGAGGACGATCTATTGAACAATTCAAGAGAATAAAGAGGGGGAATAATGCAGGAATAATACATATTAAAGGAGAGGCATGACAAGGAGTGTAGAATGTTCAAGGAATGGACATATTGTATATGCAGGAATAGGGAATCAGAAACGACGACCATTCTGTTGCGATGCAGGCATGTCTTGATAGTCCACCTGACTGACGACCACCATATCCATCTCTTCCTCACGCGGGTCGGTCTTCTTGAGTGGCACGAGGGTGAATTTCGCCCTAACGGCTTCGAGCGACTCACTTGTCATTTGCGGTGCTGATATCTCTGGGTATGCGCTTCCTTTCTTGGACCTGTCCTTCCTCGATTTCGCCTTCTTGAGAAGCGTGGAGTTGGATGGAGACTCGGTGGGAAGAGTGTTCTCCTTGTCTTGTTGAGCGTTCATTATGCCACGGATGCCACTCATGAAGATGGATTTCGAAGAGCCTGACATAGATGTGGAGGATGAAAAGAGCGCGCTTATAGAGGAGGTGGAGCTGAGAGCGCAAAGACTGAGCTTCGACGAGGCGCTCCTGATGTAGGGGAGTATGCTCTGTTTCGAGGTGGTCTTGTGAAAGGCGGGCATGCTGAAATGTGGGGATCAATATCACTCTTAGTCCCTATAAGTCTGGGATGAGAGTAGTGACACCGCTTACTCTGATGACTAGTAGAAGGTCGGTGAAATGATAGACTTTGGATACGGTGATTTGATATATATATATAGTAGATGTGGATGAGGAGTGTTAAGGAGTAAAGATTGAGAACGAAACCCGTGAGATAGAGAGAAGACCATAACCAGTGACCAGTCGAGATCAGAATATTAAAGTAAGCTTCCAGTGTCCCAAGGCCTTGAGTACTCCAAGCGGGTCGGAACGACGAAACAGGTAAAGTACGAAGAATATGTTGGGGTACTCTTCGAAGTGTTGAAGCCCAATAGATCCGTCGATATGACACATAGTATTTAGATTATAATATCGTCACCATAAATGTACGTACCGGTACATAGACTGAGGTTTGTACGATGGGGCTTTTATAGGATGGTTTAAAGACGAGTGCACTCAAGATGCGCATTACTATGGTATTCTCATCCCGGTCCGCGCTAGCTATGCTTTATTAGAACTTCTATACGATGTACAGTGAATCGCTAGACCTTCTATGAAGGACCTTCTGGCACCATCATGCTGCACCTGGAAGGACGTTTTCGCCCTCACCTTCATTCTTTAAAGAAGTATCGACATTTCCATCGTACCCTTCCCCGCCAACTTTTGCATCCTGAGCCTTGACGTCTTTCTCGTCACCACTTGCCTGTTGATCTTCAACCTTTGGCATCTGCTCCCCAGCACTCGTAGCGACAGCCTCAGTCTTAGACTCGCTCACATCCGTTACCTGGTGCTTCTTCCACGGAAGATGTAGATTGCGCGACACCATGAAGATGAAGAACGATGCGAAGGTAGCATCGCGTGCCATTGGGTTGACTGCGATGGATTCGCTGATGCGAAGGTGTCCGGCCGGGGAGATGCTATTGGGCTTGAACAGTCCAACCGGATCGCGTTTGTATGTCACTACCTGCCTGCCGGAGGAATCGTAGAGCTATGAGAGGGTATTAGTGCGTGGCAAGTAAGTGCAGTAGAAAGAAACGAACTTGCGGTTCAAAAGCATACGTGCGCCATGTATATGTCTGGTGCTCGAAAGTGATTTGGGAGTCCGTACTGTTATTGAAGTCCGGTTAGGACCATCGACTCGTAAAAGAGATAACATGTTCCCCCTGCTTACTTCAGGAATCCCACGCCGCATCCCAGGAACTCGCTAAGCGCATACAAGTGTCCACCGAAATGAACGTAGCTACGATCCTGCGAAGGCCAGTTCCAGATAATTTGAGCGATTACCTTATGGTCCTGAGGGTCATCAGAGGCAACGAACTCTATCGTAGTTTTATGAGGGAAGAATTTCCAGTCACGGGTGGTAGAGATGCGATAGACAGGCTTTGAGGCGCCAGGGCCGGGAGTAATGAATGTGGCATTGAAGATACGACGGCGCGGAAAGTCCAGCTCCATGTCGATTTGATTGTTTCGTTGATTTACTCGAGAAGAGTGTGATAGGCAAGCCTTTTGAGCGGCATAGTGGAAGGTGTGGAAGCAAAGCAATGGGATATGCAGATGGAGCAAAGCACGGGTGCATGTCACGCTACTGTCGGAAGCTTGCAAAAGGGAAATTTGCATCAAATTGTGAATATGCTATTCCTTTAGTGAGGTTTATCTCACCTTTGGATTGCATTTTCTGGGCCCGGGGAAGACCACACCGCGCTGTGTAACAGGAGACACGATGTCGGAATCTGTCGGAGTTTCGACTTTTTTACCTCCACGGTGAAGATATACAATTTTGGCCTTGCTTCCTCTGATTGAAATTTCCTCCTCTAGGCCGATTCTCAATATGCATCAGAGACATAAACATATGGTCTAGGAGTTCTTTGTGTTAGAATTCCAGCAACATTCGTGTTGAGACCAGTCCAGGTTAGAATGAACCTCATACTCGACCGGTCTGAGTCTAGCTTTGAGATGGGCCAGTCTGTACTATTAAATCTGAGAGATCGGGTAGCGGCGCTTCATCTCTTCTTGTCTTCTCACCGCTATGATCTCCGCGCGAACACCGCCTATCCCCAAAAAAGCATTCCTGGAATCGTGAGCCAAGGCGCGGACCCGTCGACGCACAGTGGTCAGCCGACACGAGCACCAACACCTGTTCCGTCACTGAATCCTCGCCGAGGCTTCTCGAAGTCACGCGCACTATCACTTTCGACGAAACGACATCGCCGCCTGATCGGCAACACCGACGACACCGACGAACGACTAATGAATCCCGACGAGCCATCGCACAATCCCACTCTGGACTACGGCTCCGAATAGGCGCTACGAGTGCACACGCGAGCGACGTGCAGGTGTGAAGGAGGTGCCTCTCCCCAACTTCCTGAACTCGCTGGCATCGACGGCCAAGTGCTTGTCGAGTGCCAGTGTACCCAGTAATTGCACAACGACAAGTTCGGCAGTCCTCTGTAGACGCAGGGAGGTTTCCGGGAGTATAAACGCACTCTAAGAGGCCATTGATCCGAATATACATGACCCGTAGTCCCAGTATGGTTTTGAGCGAGGTGGAGGCGCCGATTGGAAGAGGAGGAATGGAGATGGGTGGATTGTAGGCCGAGGAAGCTGTAGTTATGCATAGTAGCGTAGGGTTCCGGCAGATAGACAGCCGCCCTGGGGAGAGGGAGGAGAGGATAGGTAAGCACTTTGAGCACGATTTGAGGACAGCCAGGTACGTCGGTGTGCCACGTATCGAATGTAAGGTCAAGAACTAAGTCGTAAGAGAGTAAAATAAGATAAACGAATGCGTAAGACTCGAGTATCCCGAGTAAATTATGTAAGAATGAGCCAAATTTCCCTCCTGTGGAGGCTACCTTGTCGTGGTGGTGGTGGTGGTTGGGGGGGGGGGGGGGGCACGGTGTGCCCACGCTCGTCGCCAAAAGCCATCCGAAAGTACGAAATGTTGCTATACAATAATGACGTGAACCTGATCGCACCAGTCTTTTCAACGCGAACGACACGACAAATCGCTAGCAAGGATGGGCACAGTGAAGCTCATATCCCGAAGTCTAGACGTGCAGAAATCAGCCGTTGGCGCTATTGGGCAGAAAAGTTTAGAAACTAATACTTTAAGGCCCAAGGGTGAAAAGTCCCAAGCGCACGATGAGACAAATGAGTGAGCGTGTTGATGCGTAGTAGAAGATTAAATTATTAAGCTCAAACTCTTATGCTCTCGAGGAATTAATATTGGCAACAAACTGGCAAGAAGGAGGAAGATGACTCTGCTAACGGTCGCCATGAAGAACAACTTGATGGCAGCAGCTTACACAGTGAACCAAACCGAAAAGACGATAGATGTATGAATCTCCCGCAGGATCGAGTGATGTAGGCACAGATCATAGCCAAAACGATCAGATTTTGATGAAGTGGAAGAAGGCCAAGTTGACGAAGTTGAGACTCGGAGGAAGGAAGCAATAAATATATTTGCAATTATTATGTAAGGATGATTAGATTGCCGACGGATCCGCGGTTTGGATGACGCGCCTGTGGCGATCGACGCGTCTGGTAGCGGTAACTCGGAGTCCCAAGCCTCCGTCTTGGCAGAATCGCTCTTAACCGCCAACTACTATCATGGCTAGGAGGACGTCCTCTCATCTCGTCCTCTTGTCGCTGTTTAGAGCCTTGCATAGGCTCGGAAGAGTCGTCGCCGCTCCGACGCTTCAGGTCAGAATGGTCTCTACCTTTGCCGGCGGCGAACCGGAGGAGGAACCGGGCTCGACGGGGTTCTGGATGCAGCTCCTTTTTAGCTGTATTCTCGTCCTGTTAGGAGGCGTATTTGCTGGGTGAGCCTTTGACAGTCTAAATCGAAGCATTTACGACTTACGATGAACTGAAACATTCGTGGCGAATGGTCTAGCTTAACGATTGGTCTTATGGGGCTTGACGATCTTCATCTCCGTGTCTTGTCTACGTCCTCTGATGACGATGTAGAAAAGAAGAATGCAAGCAAAGGTACATAGCGGTCGTTATTGCTTTATCCGTCTCTTACGAATGCTATTCTATAGTCTTGAGTCTTCTCAGGAAAGGTCGACATTGGGTTTTAGTCGTGCGTAGCTCATTGGCCACATACTTTCATGTATACTTACATTGTGTGTAGGTGCTGCTCCTAGGCAACGTGGTACGTGATGCACCTTGCAAGCAGAGCTTCGAATCGCTGTGCTCAAGCTATATGATAGATTGTCAACGAAAGTTTGCCGATTTTCCTGGACAGCGCTGTATGTTTGTCTTGTTGCATCTAGTTATCATTTCCAATGCTGATGTACGTCAGATTGGCGGCGGCGTAGCGGCTGTTGTCATTTCGACTGCTTTGATTGGTGTGTGGATCCGAGATAGAGTCCTTTGGTAAAGCTGACCTGTTATCTCATCAGTTGTATTCGGGTATGATCCTATTAGTACTGGACAAAATCAAAGAAGCTGAATTATATCTTATACATTACGTCGGTCTTCAGAGAGTACGTTGCCAATCATTTCTAGCGTTCGATTGTATCTTACACTGTTGTCAGAGTCATCCCACAAGCTGTCTGTGCTCGTTATGGCCTTTCTATTGGCGCAAAGTGCGCACCTTTGGTCCTCGGTCTCATGTACATCCTTGGTATGGTCTCCTTCCACTATTTTAAGTATGTCATCTGACGTGCTCAACATCAGCTCCTATCGCATATCCGATAGCGAAGCTATTAGACTATGTCCTCGGAGCAAATGAAGAACACACGTACAAGAAGGCAGAACTACGCTCGTTCTTGCAGTTCCATCGACAAGGAGAAGAACCTCTGCGGGATGACGAGATAGCTATTCTGAATGGCGTTCTTGAGCTGAATACGAAGAGCCTCGTGGAAATCATGACCCCGATTCAGGATGTGGTAACTCTGAGCGCGGACGCCGTGCTGGATCATACGCTTGTCGACAAGATGTTAGCCATTTTCTTGACATGATTATAGGAGTGAGTCTGATCCCTTCCTGTATCAGCCTTGTGAGCGGATATTCGCGCTTCCCTGTCCATGAACCTGGACATCCAAAATCGTTCGTTGGCTTGTTGCTGATCAAGAAGGTTTGCTTTAATTTAACACGTTTCCTTGCTTTAGACCCGCTTTAATGCATTTCATAGCTGCTCTCTTACGATCCCTCCGAGGAGAAGAAAGTATCGGACCTCCCCTTGTCTATTCTTCCTGAAGCAGGTGTTGATATCAACTGCTTCCAAGCTCTTGATTACTTGTACGTTAAGCTCGTGAAGTTGCGCAAAGCAAACTTATGTCCGTCTACTACAGTCAAACGGGGCGCGCACACTTGCTTCTTGTTAGTAAGACCCCAGGTATCCCAGGCGGAGCTCTTGGGGTAGTGACACTCGAAGGTTTGTCATCTGCACTTTTTTGAGTCAAGGAGAAGGGGAAACTAATGAGACCTCTTCGTGACGCTCGCAGATATCATTGAAGAGATCATTGCTGAAGAGATCGTCGATGAGTTTGACCGCTATGAGGATAACCAATCAAAGAGGATGGCAAAGCGGAAAGGGACGACTGAAGTCATGAAAGGGTGTGTATATTTCTTTACCTTCTCCGTTTGTGTCGACATATTTAGGCTGATCTTCCTTGTAGAATTGTCGAGCATGTCAAGCGCCGTGCAGGTAACTCCGATTTCTCCCATGCGGGACTGACGACGGTCATACAGGAAGGCGAGAACGAGACGACACCCCTAATCAGCCGCGTCGCCAATACCGATCCGGGTGATGCAAGTCATCGTAACGCCCAATATTCAGATAGGGAAACAGATGGCTCTCGGTCGTTGCAGAACGGATCGCTGGCATCGACGCAAGAATACCAGGCTCGGGATTATGGGCTGAATGGAGGTGGAAGCAACGGAAATGGAGGGCCGAGTTATGGGCCTACGCTGAACCCCTCACCGCCCTCGTCGCGACACGGTATTGAACACATTAATTCTGAAAGGACATGAAAAGAGCCACCGACTGTTGAATGCGGAAATGGATTGTCAAATTCATCTGAACGAATTTTCACCCATGCATCCATGCATCGGTCCCGTCGCATCTTTACAAGGTTATGAATACAATTAAGACTTCCTAGCATTATTCACTAAATAGCATTTTTGTCGTGGTTTCGTTTATCAGTAGTCCGTATGCATACTTTTATCTCCGTCTACAATTTGCTTTCGCTCTAGTTTTCCCTAATGAACTCGCTCTTCCCTCAATGTTAGCGTATTTGTATCTAAAAAGTGGAATGCAAGGAACTTGTAGTCTGTGCTGTCTTGTGCAGATGGTTTGTGTGGGCTGTCTCAGGAGGAGAGCCGATAGGCAGTCAGAATGCCGGAAGGATATCTATCTAGATTCCGTTTGCTTGTTTATGATTTGGATCCGAATTTGAATCCTCGTCTAATTCCCTGACACGTCTCTATCGAGAGAAGATGAACCAAGGGTGACCGTAGGAATGGCTGTAATAACGACCCACCTCCAATGCTGCCAAATGCGAATCGTGGCTCTCTGGAGCGAGTTTACGGACGACGTTGGCAAGCTCGTATAGGTATTCCTTATTGGGTCCTGAGGGTCCGACAGAGATGTATATGCGTTGCGCAAGGTCTTCTATTGGTTCAGAGCCAACTAAGAGTATCAAATCAATTAGCTGGTGAAAGACAAACGATGACGTTGAAACCTACTAAATGAGGGGTTTTCTGGCTTTCCGACGTATGTCTAGAATGTCAAGTCTGCATTGATAAAATGAAGATATTCAAATGAGCCGGGGCGTACGATAACCTGGATATATTCATTAGCTGCACTTCAGAACACAAGGGAACTCGGCATTGACATACACCGTGGATGCAGACTTTTTCTTGACCATCTTCTACATCGTATACATCGACTGATTCGACTGTGTATCCATCCTTTTCTCGATAATCTGCGCATATTTTGAGGGAAAATTTGCGGCTTGCGTGATTGAGAAGCACGATGGTGAAAACACGTTGCTTACCAAGATATTCTCGAACGACTTCGTCGTGCTGTGGGTCTATCGTGTATGCTATTCCTAGGGGTATGTGAGTCCCTCTTCCGAAACTCATGGACCGATGAGATGGAAGATGTACCGACCCCAGACAATGTCTTCCTCTGGAAAGGGGTCCTATAATCAAAAAGAGAAACATTCATCGATAGTCTTTGAATGAAGCTACTTCCGACTCTTACTTTGGCAGAGAACCTATCCCAGTCTTCTTTATGTACGAGGGTTACGACTCTCCCTGGATTCTGCGAGCATAAGTATCCGGATCTGTACGAAATGGAAGGTAACTGGATAACAACCTCGGGTGTTCCGCGATGATCATGAGACTTCTGGGCAAATCGGCGTACGTAACCTTTGAGATATCCCGGCGCTAAATGCACTTTAGCAGATTTTTTGTGACTTTGAGACAAACGTATCTACTCTGCTTGATTGTATGCGGAGGGGGCTTCGTGTTGAAGATTGATGAGTGATCGTGAGTAATTTGGTAGATATTCATAAATGCGTACCTTCCAGATGAGTGATCCGTAACCAAAGACGACGTAAGGTTTTTTGTTTGTCGTCACGGTCATGGTGGTCGATGTAATAAGTAATCAGTAAAGTCGAGTCATCAGGTCTGCGCCTGCCTTCATAGCGATCACGGCAACACCGTGGGAACCCGCTGCTTTCTTCCCTCCATCATCATGAATCATTGAATTTCTAAAAAATGTGGTCTCTTTTGATCTGCCCTCCGATCGGTTACGTGCGTTGGAATGAAGGCGCCGCTGTTCATTGCCAGTAATGACCGATCAGCATCAGGCTCAGTTGAGCCAACGGAGTCCGAGGCCATTGATACATTAGACGCATGGGACTGTACATTTCCTGCGTTGCTTTTCACGCACAGTTCACCTGACATTGCTCTGTGTATCGGTCGCGTAGAAGACTGGTCTCGAGAAGTCCCTACTTCTTGGCTCGGTGCAAGGCAAACACATCTCTCGCCATGACCTACAACGGTCAACTTGAGCTCTTCAATAAAATCGTGCGCAGAATACGCTATACCGAAGGATTCTTCCTGTTCTGGACCTCAAAACTTAATGGCAGCGAATCAAACAACCATTACTCCTATCATTCCACTTTTTGATAGCTTCCCTTGGCGCTCTGAAACGAACTAATTTTATCAATAATCAATACTTCGCTCCTCGAACGCTACGGTTAACAAATGAAGCTTCTTCTAGACCGAGATTGAGCAAGCTTCTATGCTGTCGGCCAAGCAGCTATGTTCTACACAGCGTGACAAAATTTGCACCCGAACAGTGACAAAACTTGTATAAAGCTCAATAGCTTATAAGGCTTTGTCTACGAAGCTTCATCCTTGACAGCCATGAATGATGAATCCGGACAAGAGGCCTTTCTCATCAAAGTTCTTTCTAGTGACCAACTAGTTCGGGTAAGCGCCTGCGCCCTTTTCTACTCAAGAGTTCTTGCTAACGAAATTCTGACATAGAACCTTGCCGGTAAGTTATTTCTATGAATCCTTTTCTTTGATTTGGTGAACACTCGGACAATAGCAAGCATATGACTCTAGTGGCGTTCGGTATCTACATCCCCTTCTCGGAGTAAGTTTTTCACATAATTATTTATCGTATCTGAGACTTGTGATTATTCTTTTCCCATGGAAGAAGAGAGGTTGGTTCAGTACGCTTCTCAAAACATTCTGTGCTTTCAGTCTGATATCCCGCTTTAGTGCAGACTCATATGGGTAAGTTCCTCCAAATTCTGCCTGGATTTTGACTTAGAGTGCGTGAGAGATTAGAAGGCAAAATTTTCTGTGGAGAAGCTGCTTTATCTGTACATACGGTATGCATCGCTCGGACTAGTGATCGCTGGCTTTCACGGTGCGTCTACCAGTCGATATCTATCCTATGTTGGTTGATTGATGTGCCTCACTTTATATCAATCCTCGAGATTTCGTACGTTTCTCCTTGGACATAGACGGGACTCGCTTGATGATCGCGCTTGGTAATTTTTAGACGTGCGCATCGTCGGACAGAAAAAATCTCACTCTGGCCTGAAACTTATTCGTTCTGTCAGTTGTCGTGTTTTGACGCAATTGTATACAGCGTTGGTAACTTTCCTTCGTTGTATGAGAGCCAGACAACTCACGAGTTTCATAGATGAGCTTGTAGCTTCTCATTTGCTATCAAACGTAGGCCAACCAAGATTAGTCTGCCTTGAACTGCGATGCTGAAGTCTTAGTTTAACAGTGAAGTCACTCAACTCGTAAAGGCAGTCGCCCCTAACGGTGATAGTCCCTCGTTAAGAAAGAAACTGTTTGTTTGTCTTAGCAGCGCCGTACGTTATCTGATTCGTTTCAGAACGCTAGGCTCAGATCGTTGTCATCTTTGGACAGAGCATCAAGCTCATCTTTCTTATGAATGCAAGGCTGGTTCTGCCGGAAAGTCATAGGCTTTTATAACTCCTGTCGTACAGCTATGGAATATCCTTTGTAGCTTTTCGGATATCAATCAGTATGAACACAAGCTTAGACAGTGTTCTAGCCCAGGAGTATCTTGTGCACTACAAGCGACATTTCCGAGATCAATATATCTTGCCTTCTACGCAAGCATGATTGCTCCTGAGGTAGCGATGACAATCGCTTGCTTGATAAAGTTTATTCAGCATTGTATGTTCGCAATTTCGAATGTCTTTACTTGTTTGACTTCTGATTATTTGCTCCTTTTGCGATTCAGGGGTCGAGGGCGACCGTAAATTCGCAATGGTCATAGTTCGAGACTGTCAGTAATTCGCGTCGATTTTGAGTGTGAAAACATTTATGCAGACCATTTGGTGTTTGTTTTATAGCTCTCGCATTCACAGTGGCGCTCACGATGTAGATAGTATGGGACTGGTTCCTACGTCCGAGTTGGTTTTGCTTACAGCTCATCCTTCAGCCTAGCCATCCCATAAGTCATCGCTCCTATTCTCATACCGACTGATACCCCGATCATCATCACAGGCCTATACTTCATCATTGTCGCAGTCATAGGCGGAGGATACTGCCGAATCATTTTGAATATGCGCTCATGCCTTGGTTATCAGGACATAAGCCTTGGTACTTTCAACGTGTCCGTGGACATACGTACAAAAGTCACAGTATCCGAAATAAACTTTACAATAATGCAAATCGGGAAGTCAGGACTGCGTTCAGACTTTGCATGCAATTCCAGTGAATGGTAGGTACTTAAGAAAAAATGCCTGTCATGCCTTGGATCACGTGCAATATCCCACGCCAGCACTCCAGGTAGTTAAGGGTAATTCACCTTCAAGTCTATCCTGTTCAATTCAGTACTAGAATCCAGATGCACGACTTACTATAATTGCTAAGGAAGCGCCACGTCAATGCGTATAATCTACTACTCTTCTTGTTGTCTAAAATGTGACTATGATGCAGCTATCAATGGATTCTTACAGTAAAAGCATACTCTCCGTTAGACGCATCGAAGCAAGTATTTTCATCGGTCATCATACTTATTCGAAACTTAACATTATTCGTTAGCGAATCGCATTTATCGGGTACATATGGACAATCTTGTGTCTACCCTTCCAGCATGAGAAAGCCATCCGTCCATCCAATACTTTAGTCTGTATCTCGATCGTGACTCTCGAAGGTATGTCCTGAAGTCTTACTGAATATGACTTTCTAGAGCAGCAGAAGAAACTTCTGTAGGTGAAGCTTGCACCCTCTTATCGACGTCATAATTACTTACCTTATCCAGGTGCCTATGCCCAATCCGCGGTATATATGAAGTTGATCCATCCAAGGTGCATTCCTGTCTGGTTTTCTTGGCAATCATTTCAGAAGGTTGAAAGTCGGTGAACTTTCGATCGGATCATTGCGCCGAAGCGTGTCTTCTGACACGAGAAACTGGAGAAAGTAGGTGGACTTGAAAAGAGAAGCTGTGCTACAGCGGGACGCTAACTATTCGTCCCATCCAGTGATATTATACAATCATGGTAACTTTTTACAGCTTCGGTTCCAGCAGACCGGAAGTGCAGATGATCTCATCGGATCGGTTTCACAGCGTCGAATTACTTGCCCTTTGCTCCAGTAGCCATTCGATGAACCGTAGATTGTGGAAGCACAGATGATCCGGACAAGGCCGTTGGAATTAATCGTTACTCTCTCAGTCTTTATCATGAATAGTCCGATTCCCCGATGGTACCAAACAATCCTGCATTTTCTTGAAGACTTGCATTAGAAGAGTAAACGTATCTCCGCGTCTCTACTGGATAGATACCAATACTAATTCTCTATAACTCAATTTCTAGGTACAACACCAATTTGTATGATGCAGGAATTGTTACATATGCCTGTATATCTCAAGAACACTCACGCCACCCTTATGGCCTTGCGGTGGCTAATCTTCACGATACCAGTACTATTCACCTCCTTACTCTTATCACCAAAGAACCTCGTCGTCTCCAGCTGCCAGACGTTATAACCAGTGATCCACTGCTCCAAAGCCCAGACGTACTTGCGAATCATTTCGTCGGTCTCTGCACCGAATGAGCGCAGGGCTTTTTTGGAAGATATCATGTCGTCACAGCGTTGCTTGTAGAGCCTGCCGGCACGATCGACGGCTGCTTGTTGAGAAAGACCGCTGTCATGCATGAGAGATGAAACTGCATTGCAGAAATCGTTGCCGCTTGCATACTCCATTTTGAACGAGTATATATCCTATGCCAATACCAGTGAGTAATAATTTGGACAAATACACTCCTAGCTTAAAGTAAATGATGGATACGCACATTAGACATGCATATGATGTCCATTGCGGCAAAAACGATGTTCTGGAAATCATTGTCCTCGAGAACTCCTGCGGGGAGCGTGAATCCAAGCGCAAACTCAACCATCTCGAAGGCGGGAAAAAGGCCACCATTTTGGCGGCGCAGCTGGACATAATCTTCGAAGGATGGCGTCTGACCGGTGGCGCGCAGACCGGCCTCTCTTGCTGTTGCATCGATGTAACCGATGCAGTGCGTCACGAAACGTGCACGAAGCTCCTCTGAGGCGCTTGAGAAGCGCTCCAGAAAACTGTAATGCTGATCAGTTCTTTGTTCGCGGAACGGGGTGAAGATAGAGGTCATCGTACTCTTTCGTGAACAATGTGATCGGAGAGGCGTCGTCTCCTGATCTGCCAGACTGTGCATTGGAAAAAATATCACGAGTGGCTTTCGCCTCGTCGGCACTCTGGTCATCGGTGAATTCATCGAGTGCGAAAAGGATCGCAGCGTAGTCAGAAGCAAGGCGGAGGCTCTTGGGATCAGCATAAGGGTACGTATATGCCATGAGTTTGTCGGGATTTGTCTTTATCAGCGAAGCGCGCTTGTTTCCAGAGAGGACGCCATAGCTGAGCATCCAGTCTGTGGCCTCTGTGTCTGAGCGAGAGTAGTGCGGGTTACACCCGACCCAGGTGAATGGAGTCAGAGAATCCATGTCGGGGAGTTTGACAGTGTATTCCATGATTTGATAAGTAGCAGACTTGTATGTCGATGGAAAATTTGACGGGCAAGGTTTGTGTCTTTTATAGCTGAAAACAAGCTGAACTTTTTGTCTCTGTTGTGTCTCTGTCGCAACTTGTTCTCGGTGCTTCTGAAACAGTCATGGAGACAGGTTTGTTACTTAACATTCAGCTTGCGGAACAGTTGCTTGGGGAATATCTGAGCGCTGAACAGTATACGAGCTCTCGGCATTTTCAGGTATGGTGCAAAGATGGAGTCCCTGGTCAGTAGAGACGGTGAAGAAGTTATTGACTCAAGATCAGTTGAATTATAATCGATCGATGTGGCAGGAAACTGAGAGTTTACTTACAATATGATTGTTCCACACATCAGACCTTGTATCTCTAGGAAGGAAGGAATTTTATATTTTCCAATGATTGATCGGTGGGCTTGTACCAGACGAGAAATCTGTCAAGAATATTATAATTGATCTTCTAGAGGCCTAGAGCAACCTGGTGTGACCTGCCTGCACATGATACAATGGTGCAGGAGACCGAATTATACATGTAAGTTATTCATCATGCTATGGAACCCATCTCACTGGGGAGACTCGTGTAAGATGTAGTGCCTGCATCATAACTAGCTTGCTTCCCCTCCACACCACAGAGCCGACTCGGACTGTCGGACAGAGTTCCTTTTGCATGGCTGAATCTTCGTGTGTACTTTTACTCTCCGACCATTTCTCCTTTCTTGCTTCATACTCCATAAGGAAGCCCTTTCGTGACACAACGTGTCGTGGACGTAACATCTTCCACAGATATGGATACGATACACAGTATATTCGCCTTATGGTTGAGTCTGTTGTGGCTCTGAAGCACTTTTACGATGCAATGGAAGGTACACAGCAGGTACACTATGCCTGTTGCGGAAGCCAGATACGATGCCCTTCAGATCCTTCTTCCCGCATTTGCCAGTGTGAGAATAACTCTGTTCGATATCATCTACATTGATTTATCCAATCCAGAGCTGTATTCATTTCCTCCTGCTCGTTTTAACGTGCAGCAACTGACTGTCTTTGTAACAGATAAGACGCTCCTTCTAGCACTGATGCCGCCTTCAGGTCCTGAAGTATCATGAGAATAATATGGAATCTCATTCCATAGATATTAGGGAGATAAATAAGTTCAATAGATCAAGAAGCAACTTACTGTTGGGATTGATGTTTATCCGGGAAACTCGGAAAGATGAAATGCACGGATGGTAGTGGGATGGATATCGACCTTGTTTATATTGGGGTTACGGCACATTTTAGTCCAGTTTTTGAGCAGACGGTTGAATTTCTCAATGAAAGTATACAAACGTTCGTTTTCAGAGAGGAGGCTACTAAAGTAATTAGGCGGTGGATACCCAGAATGTATCCTTACAGATTCGGTGGATCCATCATCAGATATCAATCCAACATCACAGCTGAAATGCTGACTCGCCATTTATGAATCTACTTTGCTGTCCTTGACGTGAATTCTGGACAACTCGACGCTAGCGAAGTAGTGACGAGGTGCAAAGCTTTCTCACCTCGCTTCACAGGTTCTTCAAGTAAGATGAAGAGCCCAGATGCTCAACCTTTCGCACTGCAAGTTATGGAAATTTAGCCGTCTTATTATATCAAAAAGTGCGGTCCGGATTCTGCATCGTTGACCAGACACTCGAGACGTTATCAAATACTGATCAAGCTGCTTTTGCAAAGGCACTCTTATTTTGTTCGAGCGCATATGAAAGTTCCAAGATTTAATGATACTGTTGACAGCGGTTTTGAATCTGAGATGTCAAGTAAAGGCCCTGCAGGCCCTGTTCCCGATATTGCGGTCGAGGTACGTAAATGTCCATTGCAATGCTTCTGTCTGTCTCAGAACAGAAAGCTTATGCTTGCCAGTTGCGACCGCCCACAGTAACGTTCTTTGAAGAATAAGTGAGCGGAACAGTGCATAGCCAAAGAAGACGGTGCGATAAATAAAATGCGTAGAAGTGCCATTTATTCGTCAATATGAAGAGAACGCACATCTGTTTCCATGTTTACCGCCTACTAAGCAAACTCCCCACAACTCAATTTCACCACACCCGTGCGTATCACCTCCTCTGTCTCCTCTCCAAAGCACCTTCTTGTAAGCAAGCTCCTTTAATTGTGACCACAGATCCACTGTTCTAACCCATGTACGTAATTATAAACAAGTTTATCGACGTAGGGACCAACGAATGCATGGCCGCTTTGTATGCCACAATAGTATCGCGCAGTCTTTGTACAGCTCCCCGACTTCATCGATAGCTTCTTGGTACGAAAGTCCTTTGCTATGCATCAAGATCGTAATGCCATTGCAATTATAATCACCATCATGTTCTGTCGGTATCGCACGCGTACGGCCAGTTTACCCAGACGTATGTCGCGATCGACGAGTAACAAGGACCTGGACCAGGAAGTCGCATTTCCTGGGCGGAATCATTCAAATCAGATGCTGACGAGCAGTACTGCGGCTGCGGAAAAACAGAATCTGTCTCATAGCCTACAGTGTCCAGAGTACAGAGTCAGGAAACAATCAGGACGGGTATTGAATAAAAGAGAAGAAAATTCAACATGCAGGGACAGCACAGGGTAGGCTCTAGTTCAATTCAGGATAGAGTCGACGCGCTGAAAAAATAGCATGGATGAGAAGCACATCCAGGTCACTACTTGATTTATCCGAAACACGATGGACACTGGCGCCCGTATCGAATCGTCCGAGGTATTCGTGAAGGAAAGTCTCACTGGCAGACCTCAAGTTGTCCTGTCCGAATACGGATAGTCTGTATTATAAGCAATTCAATGACGTAAGCAGGACTCGACACACTTGTTCGTTCGTTACACGTTCAACTCTTAGTACCCATTCCCACCGTCAATATGTTGACTATGTCATTTCTTTCGATACTCAATAGCCCGGATAACTCAACATCCTTGCGCTTCCTTTTCGGAGAATGAAGAGCTTTACAGATTCGTGAATCACGAGGCAGACTAATGAATGCTCGCCCACTCAGAAATCAGGTCCTGCAGGAACGGGAACGGGGGAGGGGGGTCATTCATTTACGATTATATCTGAAATCTATACACTCCTTATCGCCTCTTTTGCATAAGCATAATCTTCCAGAGTTCTGAGTTCTCTTCCCAGATCTGGATAAAGCTCTTTAGCATCCAATGCACCACCATACTCCTCCTTCTTCGCATTCTCTACAGTGTTATCCCCGCGAAACCAGTGGCTATATACGTAATCGGCCGTATTTCTCTCTAGATCATCTCCATGGTGAAGCAGGTCGAGTCGCTCTTCCTCGATGATGCGCGCAACGACTTTGCCAATATCACGAGAATCGGTAACAGCGCATTCGACATCTCCTGTACCAAAGCGGCTTCCGCAGATTCTTATAAGCTTCGGATACGGTACCTTGGATTTGTCTACGACGAGCATGAATGGAGGTGATAACTGCATCCTGATTTGGTGCGGTGCAATCAATTCAATCATGGAAGGCCATGCTGAGCAAAGGAAGGCGCGCTGACCACCAGCTAACATCAATAAAGGTATATCCGATTGTACTCTCTTTGACATAGTCGCGAATGGCGAGTTTCTGCGCAAAACATGATTGTAACTCTAGGCGCCATTAAAGGACTCACTTCATCGCCTAGCTTTCTAACCCCACGGATACCGGGAATAGCCAAATCATTTGGGATGAATCGCTTGACGCCAGCTTTCTTGCATGCATCCACGAGCACCTTCTGGCGAAGTATTTCTGTGATGTAGAGTGCCGAGATGACGATGTCTAATCCCTGAAACAGTTCCGCGATCTGGTCGACGGACAATTCTCTAGGTCCAGGATGCGAATTTCGACGCCTCGGGACTTGAGATTTCCGACTTGAGGCTTGGATGCCGACGAGGGACGAACGGCGGCTATGATGTGCTCTCTGGTCCAATGCGAATGACGAAGGCAAGCCGTGACTGAGGTGAACATTTGGAACTAACGAAGTTACCGCTTTCCAGAAGTCCATTGACAATGGACGAGCCAATTGATCCCGTAGCAACAATGATAAGAACAGACTGCTTGGACATAATGTTCAATAGCCGTCGAGTGTGTAATATGCTATTTTTGTATGATTAGAACCAATTACACTCGCTTATAATTATCGATGTTGCTGTATTATTCAGCATGTACTTCGCGACTCTGCTTTATTATCCAACTTCTAAAGTTTTGAATGACCGCAATTGATGAGTTTTTCACTGCATGTTGATAGGATATAATGTAGGACAAGGTCGAGAAGCACAGGAGTTTACTTACTAAACTCTTAACTCTCAGGCAGTGAAAAGTGCTCAAGAAAATACTTGATGTACAACCTGCGCAAGCCAACTCGATGAACTTCCCAGTATACGATAAAGACCGATTTGCATGCATAACTAGGGATAAAACTCGAGTCTATCGATCCTCTGGCATCTGGAAAGCTCAGACCACCCTAGGAGCCTTACGCTGTGGGTAATCTTCACTAAGCCGGTATTATTCACCTCCTTATTCTCATCACCAAAGAACCTCGCCATCTCCAACTGCCAGGCGTTATACCAGAAGATCAGTTCCCAGACGTACTTACGAACCAATTCATGAGCCTCTTCACCGAATGGGTAAACGGTGAGTTCGGAAGATATCATATCGTCACAACGTTGCTTGAGATTTTGCTGTCACGATCGATGACTGCTTGCTGAGGAAGACCATTGGTGTGCAGGAGAGATGATACTGCGTTGCGGAAGCCGTTGCCACTTTGCGCGTTCCATATTGAATGAGTATACTTCCTAAGAGAACAAACAAGAGAACGTCATACATCTCATATTGAAAAAGATTTTCAGAGTATGAATGAACCATACATACATCCGACAAGCTTATCATGTCAATGGAAGCAAAGACGAAGTTCTGGAAGTTGGTATCCGCTAGCACTTCTTTGGGGAGTGTGATACCAAGTACAGCTTCTACCATCTCGAAGCCTGGCAGAAGGACGCCGTTCTGGCGACGAAGGTTGACGTACTCTTCTAAGGATGGTTATGGCCGGTCGCGCGTAGACCAGACTCTACCTCTCTTGCAGTGGCGTCATGCAGTGCGCCATAAAACGTGCGGGAAACTGCTCTGAAGTGTCTGAAAGGCGCTTAGGGAAGCTACGGTGGGCATGAGTACGTGGAACAGAGGAAGGAGGATAGAAGGGCCCGTACTCTTTCGAGAACAATGTAATTAGAAAAGAGTCGTCCACGGAATTGCCGGCCAGAGCTCTAGTAAAAGCATCGCGTGCGACCTTGGTGCCTTCGGCACTCAGATCATCGGTGACTTCATCCAATGCAACCAGAATCGTGGCATAGCCATGCAAGGCAGAGACTCTCAGGGTCAGCATAGGGATGAATACAGGCCCCGAACAGCTCGGGGTTCGTCTTGACCAGTTTAACGTGCTTAACACCAGAGAAGATGCCATAGATGAGCACCCAGTCTGTAGACTCCGTGTTAGTGCGAGAGTAGTAAGGGTTGCACCCAATCCAGATGAATGGAGTTAGAGAGACGATATCAGGAAGCTCGACAATGTGTTCCATGGCTTGCCAGGTAGTAGATGCAACTCTTGATGGATCTTTTTCGGAGAGTTCGTGAGGCTTATCAACCTTGTTAGATCCATCCATTAAATGACCGGCGTTTTTTCACGGGAATCGTTTTCGTTGAAAAAAAGGAGAAAAGAAAACACTGAATAGCAACCATGGACACCACTGGAGGTTTCAATCCGCCAAGGAGTTAGAAGTAAAATTAATTCCGTTTTGGGAACCGGTTGGTTAGCGATCCCTAGACAAAAGATACGTACATCCTGCCCAGAACGAAGACGCAAACAAGCATCAGTAGAGCGTCATAGTCCAGGACTGCCACAAGGACCTATAAATCGAGCCGCCGAAGCGTCACCTCGTATTGATTTCAAAGTCCAAATCGATGATCCTTTCTCGCTTACCCTTCCGTGCCGATAATCGTACAGCTAGAAATTGTCCAGGATATGCTCTCTTTTGAACGTCAAGGTGATAAGATGAGTATTTTGGGAGTTAGGCAGGAGAATAAGACCGCAACATTCGTCAACATCGGACATGATATGGCCGAGCAGGTGAATGTCGACATTGAAAGCATCTGCTTGATGTTATCAGCCCAACGCTGTTCATCATCCAATCCATTTGATAACAGAGGATAGAGAAGGAAGAGCCTAAAGCCTTCTTCAAGGCTTTCGGGAACAAAGCAAGTACCCGTTCTTGTGATAGCAAGTTTAGCACAAGTAATGAAGAGCACTAGTCTAGTAAGTGTACTACCTCAGAATCCCAGAAGATGGAAATTCCTCCCGAGAAAGACGCTTTGCTGTTGGTCCACCTTACTGCACGTGATTCAAGCCGGGAAGAACCGAGACCAAAATGATGAAAATCATCAAACCAAGACTTAGACTTAGAATACCCATTCGAAGTGCTGGATCTTTGCAGCACTCTCGTTCTTTCATGTAGCAAACTATGGAATCCTTTCCTCCGTATTGTCCCTTTTGAACGCGCGATAACTTCAGCAAAGTCTACTCCGGGCCGCGGGAGTGAGAATGGTGACCGTTCTCCTGCTTGGTGACTCTCTCGCTGGTATTTATGCGCTTCTATCGTTGATGTGGCTATCTACGGTGCACATCGATGATGCGTTGTTTTCGGGATTGAGGATGGCAGATCCAGTGTTGACTGACTCTTGGTGGTGACGACTCATTGACCGCATGTGCATGTAAGCAATCAATCTGCCGATCGTTAAAAAGTTATTGAGTGGACATTGAAGAGCGTTTCCAGGACTCACACGGTCAATATTTACCGCATTGAGAGAGAGGCGTGCACTTGGAAAGGCCCTCTTTCTTTTCTGTTTCACAAATCCGGTCAGAAAAGTGACTTGCTGGTACAGAGGACGTGGATCTTAACTTCACAGGCACGGTTCAACAACTTGACAAAGTCTCACATTCATTGTGCGTCCATAGAGGCGTAGAAGATTATTCACCTTTTCAGGAAACACGGATTCATTATAACCGGCATGGACGACAAAAGGCCGGCATGATTGTCTTCATAACCTACGATGTCTGGTGTTTTGATTGGTACGTCTGTCCCATTCCCGTCTTATCTCAATACAGTAGACAAACCGAGCTGATGAAGGCCAGTGTCAGGCAACGGACTCGTTAAAGTCTTATGCCGATGACTACCGCAGTGACTTGTCCTTTGATCTGCATGCTCTTGAGGCTGTTCTTTAGCGCCAAAGCTCATTAATGCAAATAGGTGGTACTTTTGCGTCAAGTTTCTTCTGTGCTATAGTTCCCATGCACACACGATCGGGACTGGGGCTTTTATCGCCGACGGTAAAGTGGTCTTTGTGGCAAGAACCTCACCGGATCTGCATTTCTTGGGAAGGACGGGTTGGAAACATCGATTTTGTGGCCCACGTTCTGCAGCACCTTCGCGTGTTCGTGGAGCTCAGGTAAGGTCGTACTGCTACCGATGGAGCGAGTAGTCGTTGATAGGGATCAGTGGAGTGCCGTAAGGTATGCGATCTGATGATCCTGAGTGTTGTCGCTACGTGTAAGTTCGTATGAACTTCCGCGTTCCTGTCGATTGTTTTCTGTGCGATTTTCTGCCGAAGGGACGAAGCGACTAAAGGTATGTATGCAATGAGAGTGAGAGTGCGAAGCTGTGTTGCTTAAATGTTTCAAGGCACGAAAACATATGAATAATATATCCCCCGTCTTACATAAAAACATAAAATGAGTGTCTTCAACACAATCGAAAGCTGCAGAGCATGACGAAAGCGTCACATTGGAGGCAGCTGACGATGAACTACAATATTCATTAACTTTACGAAAAAAATAAAGACGGGTCGGGAGGGAAAAAGGAATGAACTGAATGGGGATGGGAGTGTGACACGCGTCACGGGAACGGGTCCCGGCCAGGAGTGATGGACAGACAACACCTCTCCTCTCCTCGTCCTCAATAACGACGAGAACATCTCGTTCTCTCCCGCCGCCATCGCTGTCCGACACAGACAGCGCCATTCTTTCGTCGTCGTAGAACACATCGGGTCAGTACTGTCTGCGTTGAGTAGCCTTGTTTTGTCGTTGTGCGCGTCGCTGACAGGTCCGTCGTTATCGCTATGCCATTTCAGGCTGCGTAGCCTGCCGTTGTCCATCGCGTGCTGTATATCCTCAAGTCGTCTCTCCCGTCGCTGTAGTCGCTCCAGCAATTGCAGCGCACACAGCCGACAACGCTCCCGACGCGCGAGTCCTCGATGGCACTCGTTGCCGCCCACGACTGGTCGAACGATATGGACGGCAGGCAACAGCGCTCTCACCCAAACACAGATGCTGCCAATGTGAACCCGGCAGCCGCTGCCGCTGCTCAGCAGTCTCAGTCCCCCGGCGCATATGCCCAGGCACCTTACGGGTATCCCCATCCCCAGCAGGCCCCGCCGGCGTGGCATATGGGTGGCATGAATATGGGCCAGCCCGGCCCAGGCTACTTCCCGCCTATGCAGTTTTACCCGCAACACTATCCGCATCCCCAACAGCAGCAGCATTCATCGCAGATGCACGGTGGTAGCCCATACGGACAGCCGCCTCAGATGTTCGATCCAAATGCTCAGTTCGCGCAATGGGCGGCATATCAGCAAATGATGTTCAATGCTCAGCAGTCCCACCAGCTGTCTTTGTCTCCATCGCAGCCCCAACAACAGCAAAGCCAACGCGGACTCCCTGGGTCTCATCCAGGCTCGAATGCTGGCACACCAACAAATGAGTATTATCAGACACCTTTTGCCCACGGTCGCTTTCAGGGGTCAAATACTCCGCCAATCCAATCATCAAATAATGGTGCCCAGTACCAAGGCTTTCACCCGTATCGTCGTCCAGAGCGTGGTGAACGACGACCGCACGCAGAAAATTCGCTGAACAGTAACACCATTCCATTTCAGCCGCCGTATGCTCGGTCGGATGCAACCGGTAGTTCCACGTCTGTCAATTCATCATCGAGCACGTCACATCGCTCACGTACAAATTCCGGGACGAGTGCAAGCGGTTCAGCTCGTCCGCAGCTCAACCAGCAAAACAGCTCGAAGCACACGCCTCGTCAGTCGTCGACTTCATCAACGACGTCGACGCCGCGTAGCGGTTCGTCTTCAAGTACTATATCTTCCTCTACCTTGTCAACACCGGGTTCCACCGTCGCGGCTCCTCGTACGTCCCGGCCGTCGCCACTTTCTCAAGGCTCTATCCTGTCGGCTGCTGAACGCCGGAAGTCACGCGATGACAGCGATCTTGCGGCTATGTTTAATAGTGCCGTTAACCTTGGTGATTCATCAGCATCTACACCAGTACCTCGCTCGGGCCTCAAGGGCCGTCTTCGTCGTGCCCTGTCTCTTAGTGCAGGCCAGACGCTTCGAGAAGAGGAGGAGGAAGCCTCCAAGGCCAATGGCAAACAAAAAGAAAATGCCGGCAATGGAGATGCAGTACACGAAGGTGATGCATCAAGTATGGCCACTAAGAAGACGAAAAAGAGTTTACGCATGTTCAACTCTCGGTTTAACGCTTCAACGGATAACATATCACTCTCGTCGACCGTTTCATCCGCAAGTGTGATGATCCGTAAGCTGGGTTCGATGGGCAAACTCGCTCGTCGTAGTTCACTTGCTGGTATCACTTCACTCTTCAAAGACAAGGAAAAGAACAAGGAAGGCGATGAAGATGGAGCGGATTCGAAGGGTAAGAAAGCTAAGGGCAAAAGTCGAAAGGCAGATGCGAGCGTCTCGCATGTTACTGCTGAGATCGATAAATCGAATGACTGGTCCGGACCTGGCATGGAAGGTCTTTCTCCCGCCGCGAAGCTTGCTCGTCAACACACGCTCAAGAGTAACGCAGAAGCTGCAGCTCGCGCCAAGGCACAGCAGGAGGCGCAGGCCGCTGCCGTTGCTGCCGTGGCATCTGGCTCGGGCGCCAACGGGGAACCACTACCGACGACTTGGGAACGCAATACTGCAACGAAACACGGCGCCAATGTTGGCGGTGCAGGAGAGGATGGTATGCGTGTTGTTGTAGAGGAAGATTCGGACGAGGAAGAAGGTGAGATGAGGCGACAATCAGAGGAGGTTGGAAGTGGGAGCGATGAGGATAGCACTTGGCATGGACATGGACAAGAGGAGGATGAAGACATGACAGTTCGGATGACTCGGGATAAAAGTGCTTTTGACGAGGATGGAAGCAATAATGAACAAGCAGATGACGATGACGACGTTCTGGATGAACCTTGGGCAATGAACTGCCGGCGGAGTATTGAGAAGAATCTGAAACCTACTCGAGGAATTCTAAAAAGTATGTGTCTTGAATGGTACAAAGTCAAATTTTCATCGTTAACTCTAGGTCGGCAAACAGATACCGTCAACTATCAAGCAGGCGACCAGCCTATCGGCCCGAATACAGCCTTCATGCAACGAGTTCGTTCTAATTCGTATGACTCGGTGCCCTCGCACCAGCAACAAGAACTCGGTCCTCTCGCGCATATGCCTCCTGGAGATCCCGATGCTATCGACGGTCTGCACCGTCATAATTCCCATCGATCCACCGCCTCCACAGTAAAGGAATCGGCGACGAATGGGCCGCCTCTCCTACCGCCTTTGCAGTTCGACTCTGCGCAAACGTTGGTGCCGTCGCTTAGTACTTCCGCGTCTATCGATGGCGACAAACGTTCAAGTGTATACAATCATCCCGGTCTAAACAATAGCGAACCGACATTATCGACAATCACGAATAATCAACCTCATTTGAATCACCGTTCTGCGACTACACCGGCGAAACGACTTGCATTTGCGGCGAATTTGAGCATTTACGATACGTTCTCGTCTGCCACTTACGATCGCCGAAGCGAACCCGCCACGTGGAGCCGACTGACGCCTGCACTTGCACAAAGGATCAAGGAGGAACTCAATTCTTACAAGATGGAGGAAATGGAAGTTCATGCTGCAAGTCGAATACAGTATGTTTCGTTTCTCGCTTTTCTTTTTGTCTTGGAAGAATGATTTGCTGATGCACTTTCACACGGAAATAGCACCCAGTTTTTCGTTTGATGCTGCGCATTACGTTAGGCCGAAGATAGCCATAAACGTTTTGACGTTTTTCTGCTGCTTTCCCCCTTTATCTTCCTGGTTTTTGTGTTCGTCGCCCCTCGCTTACCCTCGACCCACCTTTTTCTCCCTTTCCCTTTCATCGAGGAAATCAATCAAAAGCACGTACCAGTTCTGCTCATTCGCATCAGCATTGTCCCCGCCATACCACTCCGAACAAGTTATCCGCATATTCACTCCGACCCGCTGCTATCGGCTACAGCCACTTGGTACGATACCTCTCACTTTTCTCTCACGAATCGTTCCATACATTTGTCTTCCAGCGTCCTCAAGCCGACTTGCAATTGGGTCTCGTCGGCTCCTACCCTCGTTCTTGTCCTTCCTACAATTTCTCCTCTCTTCAGCCCCGGAATTCAGCCCTTCACGTACCTTTTGTGTTGTGCGCAACTTTATCAATCCTTTTTTGTTGGCCGTATACCCTAGTTTCTTTTGTTTTCTTCCCACTCATTTAGCTTTTCTTTTTTGATATTTTTCCCTCCCTTTTTGTAGTTATTTTAATCGAAAAACTTCTTATACTGTTCATTACGACTTCAAAATTTCGCCCTTCGTGGAAATCCGATCCACTCTCCTGTCGCTAACCCTCTCGGCCTATGAACGCATCTTGGAACCGGGCTTCGGGAGAAGAATGAGTGGAAGAGGAAGAAGAATCCTTACATACCTTTTCTTCCGTTGAGTTCGTAGTTTCTCGTGAGTTGGTCTAGAGCAGGAGGGATAAGAGATGACGAAACGAAGGACGGGAGTTCGAATTCGGATTTGCATGATGCAGGCAGCCGCACTAAATGGTATGCTCCCTTACGCCCTTTACGCTCATTCATTCACATATACACTCTTCGCTCGTTTACTTGTTTACACTACATTGCATTTGCTCTTCTTCTGCTTTACGAGTTTAGTACTTAGATGAGCTGGACACTATCCTTTCTTGCATTACCATGCATGCTTCCGGCGCTTTCTTTATCGATGTACGTCCATGCCCCACCATTCCTTCCTTCCGTCTCTTTCATTCACTCGGACTCGGACTGCGGACTTGTTCTGTCAACACTCAATTGTCCCATATTCTCCCATACCTCCATAAGCATTTTTTTTTCTCTTCTTGTTTTGGCTTTCGCGTGGATGCATTGCCTCCGGAACGTACGCAGGGTGAGTTCATATGTATATTCTTTTCGTGTTAGTTTATGATTCCGACCTCTTTACTCTCCTTACACATGTTTTTCTCTCTTTCTCTTCTTTACACATAACGTTCTTTACCCCTACTCTCCTGTCCACTCATTTGCTGTTCCATTGCTTTCTTTTGTCTCTTTCCTTTTTGAATTTTCTTGCTCTTCTGGTCTTTTGTTCCAAGCTTGTTTTCAGGTTTCCCTCATTTCATCTCTCTCTCGCACTGCCAAGAGTCGTTCCAATTCAAGTCAAAAATAACATATAACATGTACATTGTTATATACATACCTATATATTCCCCGCAAATTGAATCGTGATGGAAGGTCCCTGCAGACCAATCAACTTCAGACAGCTCGGACAAGCAGTACGCAAATATTGTTGGCCACTGTAGCGTCCCGTCGGCAAAATACACCCTTATCTGCTACTGCACCGATGTCAGTCCGGATTATGGCGTCATCCATTTATGTGCGCGAGATGTGAGCAACTGGTCTTCAATTTGGAAGGCATATTTCCTCCTGACTCGCATCGATTCGGACACCACCAATAAACCACAGTTTCTAACATAGTGAAAGAATGGCTCAGTCGTTTAGGTATGTCCATCCCGTCTATGTATCTCTCACTTCGCAATCAAGGGTATTCCTTCTCCCTTCAGCTGATCAATAACCCCCTTCATCGTTCCAGTCATTTCGTTAGGTTCAGGGGTATACGGCCTACTCAACAACCTTCTGCTCAAAATCTCCAAGCCGATCCCACGCCCAGCAGATGCATGCAAACGCCGGTCAAGGTCGGCTTCAAAAAGACATGTGGTACCGTCCGCTCTAGCAGTCTAAGCGGGAACATCATCATAGGTTGCGAGCGTGTAACCACTCTCATCCGACGAACTGTCGAACTGCGTCCGGTCTGACACCGATTCCGTATCCAAGCGTGACGAACTTGCTTTGGCATCGTCATGAACAATAACTCCGGATTCAATGGGCAAGAATGGGTCAGGATCTTCAAATTCACATCGACGTTTGCTTGCCTCTTCGATCCATGACGCTGGATAGTATTTTTGATAGTCGCGCTCGCTGGCGCCCGCGTCTGTAACGATGTTGAATGCTACGATATTCCTCTTGGTAGGAAAATAAATAATTTCGGAACGGCGCGAATTGCTCATGATAGCTTGCGCAAGGATACGCGCTTCCGCCATCACTTTCCTAACATTAGGGTCTGCCGAGCTTCGTTTGATTTTATGGGGTGGTGCACTGGGGCCGTCGTCGGGCCTATCTCGCCAGACATCCTTTGATTCCGAAGCGTCGAACAACTTCTTCTTTTGAACGTTCATTGCTTCATTCCACCGACCGAACTCGTCTTCAAGCCATTTCTTCTGGAAGTCTGAGATCTTGCAGAGCGCAAAGAAACATTCGACGAAATATCCGAAGATCTCGAGCTTGAACGGATGGAATACAGCCTCCACGATCTGACGAGCACACTCGATAAGTTGTTGTATAATACAAGATATGAAAACGTACCAAAGTATCGTTTCGCCAGTATGACACGTATATTGACATTTCTCCGTTGTTTAGGATAGAGCCGAATACAAATCCGTCAGTCATTCGTAAAGCTCGTCGCTGTTTCTGAGCACCGTAAAGCGCCATTATAAGCTTCCGCTTGACAACTTTGACATAGTTCTGTTCCGCCGAAAAAACGAAGGTGATGACGTTCGGCTTTAAACTGTCCACTATGCTTCTGTACCACGACCACGAGAAAAGATATCTGCTCTTCAAGCCCTGAATATAGAATGCCCAGGGTCGTGGTAAATCCATTGTCGTCACCGCATCTGAAATAAGCTGGTCTGGAGGGACCAGGAATGGCGCCTGAGGCCTAAATGCAATGGTCGATGAGAAATGCTATTACACTTTCAAATAATAAGAAGACTACCGGACAACATGTCCAGCTCCATTGCGCATTTGGAAAGCATAAATAATAAGATCGTCGGCTGCCTGGCGCTGAGCGTTCCCGTTCAAATATTTGCCTCCATTGTACGCCAACTTCTTCCAAGACAACCACAAATGCGAGAACCAGTTTCCAGACAGGAGAGGATCCGCAGTCTCGAAACTGTCGGAACTACTCATAGCGAGCCAGGTCTGAAACGACGTAATACCTTCTGCGTCTCGCGGGTCGTTGCTTATGAGGTATTGAATCTGATCGACAAGCTGAAGTAAAAAGTCAACATGTCCGCTCGAGTAAATATACAATTCGCATACCTGCTCATCTCGAAGGTAGTCTGGATATTTTAACTCGAACTCGCCAGAACGCTGATTCACCCACGTTTCTTCCGTGAAAGCATTCGGATGAGTTGACGACCATATTGTCCAGGTTTCTTCTGTAGAGTATGGACTAAGCCGTGCGAAACACAGTAAGGTAACATCCGTTGATTAAGAAGATGCCAAGATCGCACTGTCTTTCGGAACGGGCATCTGCCTGTTGTTCAGAACTTTGGGCAGGCGCGGTATCGATCACAGGAGTCGCGTCATAAAGGAGTTCTTGACTATATATATAGGTCATGATAAGCGGAAGTTAGGAAAGATAGCAAGGAGACTCACTTTTCATGCACCTTCAATATCGAAATCGGTAAGTGAAAGTAGATTCAAAAGACGACCACTTACAGCGTTGCACGGAGCTAAGGGAGAAGTAAGTCCCGTTTCTTGCCTTTGGCTTGGTGCCATGTCGACACCTATGTTGGAAGTTTCTGAAGAGGGCCTTCCTTGCTTGCCCAACATGGTGGCATATAGAGACACAATTATTTAGTCTCATCATTAATATTGTCTTCAGTTTGGTATAAGACTATATTACATAATCAGAGCAAGTTAAAATTATGTGGCGCTGCTTACGTAGCAGCCCATCCCTTACTTTTACTTACGACTGACTCCAGTCTCTACCTTGACTTTCTGCCGCAACCGAGAAGACATCTTAAATCTCCCTTTAATGATTTCACTGCAAATCAAATCAAGAAAGTAGAGGCATTTCGGCCCTCTAGTTGCTCGATGTTCTTTCCTCATCTGGATTTCTTGAGTGGAAGTTCACGTATGGTTGCAGACCTAGTACTGCATGTATCATCAAATTTCGGGTCCAATACTGAGGAAGCTGCAACCGGCAGGCAATGCATATTTTTAACATTTGTTGGCTTATTAGGTGTAAGATGTACGTATCCCCTCGGTTGATGTTCCCCTTTTCTTCCTTGTTCCTTGATCATCCTTGCGGCACTTTCTCGTGAACGAAATCCATGCCATGTCTGGCGACGACTCGAAGGGCAAATCCGAGGGAAATGTCACTCCCTCCTCGAAATGCGAGGAGAAGCTCCAGACTGCGGATGTGACCAACGTGCATTTAGAACATAAGAGGACTGGGCTGAGGAAAATCTACTATAGTCCGCTAATTCAAGTCGTCCTGTTGGGTTTCGTCTGCTTCATGGGTCCAGGTATGTTCAACGCTCTCAATGGTCTTGGTGGTGCGGGGCAGCTCGACGCAACCACAAGCGCAAATGCAAACACGGCTGTTTACGCGGCGTTCGCAGTGTCGGCTTTCTTCTCTGGGTATGTTCTCCAACATTTGATCATAACGTGGCTTCGTGCTGAAAGTTATTTTTTTTGCATAGGTCGATTTGTAATAAACTTGGACCTCGAACAACTCTGTTCCTCGGGACAATTGGTTATGCTCTGTATATTGGAGCGTTTCTGTAAGCCTGCTCCATTACGTATTATCTGCACTAACCATCCTCCAGTGCCCTCAACATACGGCCCGACCTGAAGAGCTTTGTTATCGCTGCAGGGGCTATAGACGGTATCTGTGCTGGTCCTCTGTGGACCGCTCAAGGCTCCCTGATGCTCGCGTATCCGACCGGTGAGCGCAAACGTTTTGGTACAAGATTTCAGAACATCGTATGACAAAAATTAAATTTGCAGAGAGCGAGAAAGGCATTTTCATCGGTCTCTTCTGGAGTATCTACAATATCGGGGGCGTTCTTGGTGCGGCTGTATCCCTGGGTCGCAACTTCCACTCAACCGTGAGTCGGACTCTCTTTAATTAGAAAATTAGCGCCCATTACTGATCGGCCGCTAACCGATGTGAAAAGGCTGGAAACGGTGAGGTTTCTATTGCGATAGTCGAACATGACCCTCACATTGTATATATGCAGTTGACAACGGCACATATGTCAGTATTCCACAAATGCTTTACGTACTGAAATGCCGCTTACTCATGCAGTGATAGATTGGTTTTCTTGTTCTATCTTGCATTGGTGTAGTGATTCCGTTCTTGATGGCCAACCCAGCAAAGATCATTCGTTCGGATGGCTCAAAAGTCTCCACCCCAGCTCGCGCATCGTGGAAGGAAGTTTTACGCGGAATTTGGGTAACACTGAAAGAAGATCCATCAATCCTACTGTTGTTCCCGATGTTTTTTGCATCAAACTGGTTCTACACCTGGCGTGCGTAGCAAGTCTTCTTCTGTTCTTCTACTTGAATGTGACCCTTCATGGGCAGAATTTAACGATTACAATGGCGCCTTGTTCACCATTCGCGCAAGGTCTTTGAATAATCTTGTTTATTGGCTCACGCAGATGGTCGGTTCAGTTGCAATCGGAAAAATCTTAGACTTCAAGCATTTAACTCGTCGCTTCCGAGCATTCCTGGGCTGGCTTCTCCTTTTTGTTATCGTATTTATCGTCCATATATGGGGATATTTCTATCAGAGGTATGTACCTTGTATCGTGTTGCGATTCAGTGTACTGACGTCTTGCCTGCAGAACATATACACGGGAGTCCGTGAAGTCTGCAAGGTCCATCGATATCCACGACAGAGAATATCCCGCTCACCTGTGGTTCTACATATTCTGTGCCTTGCTGAATGCCATGTGGCAAACAGCAACTTATTGGATGATGGGTGCTATGTCAAATGATCCGGGAAAGCTCGCTTTCCTGACCGGGTTCTGTAGGTCCCCGATCCTTCTTATCTTACACTTGTTCTTAACGTCCTTCTCCTTACGAAAGATAAATCCATTCAGTCCGCCGGAGCGGCTGGAGTATGGCGTGCAGATGCTGTCGGGATTCCGTGAGTCCTGTTTCACAGAATATTCTGATGTAGTATCAGTTTCTCAATGTCAGTTTGCAGTTACATGAATATCTTCCTTTCAACTTGGATCCTACTTGTTGCTGGATTGATCTTCATGTTACCCCAGCTATTCTTGCGCATTGGGAATCACACTCAGGAGTCCGATTGCGAATCGGAGTAAGTCGAATGACTATTCTTTCTTGCTGTATGCATCAATAAGGACTACTTTCAGGAAAGGGAAAAGAAGTGATAGTTCAGGCTGAACGTAGGTATTCGTTTGTACGAATGGGCATTTCGACAAGTGCTTTTGTATGAGAGACGATGCGTTTCTCTTGGACAAGGACTTCGGAAATTACCTGTTTTTATAGCTATATAAACTTCCGGGCGAGCGAGTGTATACCGAATAGGCCCTCCGGCTATCTCCTGTTCCTTACCACTCTCCGCGGACGAGAAAATCTCTAGATACCTGCAAGACTCAAAACCAATCATGACTATCACCTTAGGTAGTGAATTGTGGATTCGCAGCTTCCAGGCGTTGGTGCATCCGGAAATTTGATATCCGCGTAGCACATCGTTCTCACGTAGCGTACAAGAAAAGGATCAGGCAAAGTATTTGTCAACAACGGAATCCTATATCTTTGGATCCGCGTTCATTTGTGACAAGCACTTTACCAAGATTTATCATGTAATTCCAATGGATCCGGTAATGGTGGACAATAGTTACTAAGGTTCGCTGTACATTGCGCTCGCATCGGAGTCTCATTTGACAATTTTAGCGCCTCCTTGCGGAGAATACAGTTGCCAGAATATACACCGCTGATCGGAGCGCCAGTGTGCAGTTTTCCAGGTAATATTTCTTCGCCGGTGCCTTCGACAAATTTCGGTGTAAAAGGAGGGCTCAGTAAGTACGAACCTCTTGAGGATATATAATGAGGTACGGTTATTGTCTTTTCCTTGTCTTTCCCTACCTCCGTTATGCAGACTTCGGAAGTCACTCTCAAACTCCCAGACTTATTCTCGTTGACGTCATTCCCCTGGGCCGGGTGTAATCCTCATTATTCTCATTCCGACAACTCATCCACAGAATGGATGTTCAGCCACGGCGTCTTCTCCGACCGCAAGCGAGCCCGTCTAGACAAGACGAACATCGAGCTTCTGGGAGCTTACACATACCCTTACGCCAGCGCCGAGGATCTGCGTCTCGCTAACGACTTACTTACGATCATCACTACCTTGGACGATTTCACTGATGAACAAGACGCTGAAGAAGCCAAGGCTACTCGTGATACATTCGTCAAGGCACTGACTGACGATGCTTGTGATGACGCTTCTCCTATATCAATGTTCACGAAAGAGTATGCATGTCCAGTTCTCTTTCATATTTGGCACTGACCTATTCCAAAGCTTTTTGGAGCGTATTTCTCATGTGCCGTCCGGGTTGAAACGGAGACTTGTGTGCACTTTATTGAATACATTGATGCGACGGCAAAGGAAGCTAATCTACGGACAGACGACAAGATCCCTTCCTTCGAGGAGTATATAGCTGTCCGACGTCTAAACGGCGCTATTTTCCCCTGCTACGACTTCATAGAGATCGCGCTAGGTATTACACTCCCTCCGAAGGTGTTCGAAGATACCGATTTCCAGAACATTGTGCTCGCAGCAAACGACATGATGTCCTTATCAAATGTGCTTTGCAGTTTTGATCACATTTATATAGGCATAATACTGACTTTCTTTATACTCCTAGGACATATACTCGTTTACGAAAGAATATTCACTCGGCATAGACTGTTGCAACTCAATAACGGTCCTAATGCACAACGATGGTTTATCGTATCAGGAAGCCATGGATCGCGCTGGGGAGATTTACAAGAGTCGTGGAGACGCCATAATGGCCCTCAAGAAATCTATTCGCTCTTTTGGACCGGAAGTCGATGAAATGGTTCGCGCATTCGCGTACGGGTTAGAACAGTGGATCAATGGGAATAACGCGTGGTGCCTAGATACGCCGAGGTACTACGGAGAAGATCGAGAGGAGGTTAAGCGTACCGGGATCGTGAAGATGCGAAAGAATTAGCTTTCTATTTACAGATAGTCACAAGGAGCGCTTGCATACGATAGATTAGAGCTTCAATATGCTTACAATTGATCCGGCGAAAAGGAATTACGTCTGTTTGTTTGTTTGTCTGTTTTTCGTGTATTGGCACACACGTGACTTCGTGACTTTTAAAAGTCGTGGGCAGATGCATCTACAGTTCAACTTCACCGTCGACGGCGTCCGCGGGTAATCCCAAACCTTCCAAGTTGTGGACACCGGAGCATCAGGTCCACCTTGGAAAGCTATTACAAGAGACTGTTATGCCTACCTTTTTCTTAAAACAGAAAGCCCAAGCAGCAGCATCCGGAACTGACGTCTTGGTATTCGGAAATCCAATAATGCCTTCAATTATGTTATACGTAATTTCTCTCAAGATCGATCATCAAAAAACCTCTTCTTCACCTCATCCCCCGCAGTAGCATTTATGAAACTGTAAGTTTTGCTGCTATCTGAGCAAGACACTTACTATATTCAGCATCCGTGGCACTTGACATCGGGGTTTTGGTCATCATGAGGACCGACATCACTTGGAACCAACGTCCTTCAATAACTTATATATTGGATGAGGCATCGACAAGGTTTAACGCGACTATCCCCCTCTCACTCCTCTCTCTCTCTTCATGTCTTCCAGGCTCTCCGAAGTCATTGCCTTTTGCTTCTGTATATTGTGTCTTAGCGTAGCAAAGACACTTCTTTCAAAGAAGAACCCATTACCTCTCCCTCCCGGACCTAAACCAAAGCCCTTTATCGGAAATTTGAAAGACTTGCCACTGCCTGGACAGCCTGTCTGGACTCACTGGACCAAGCATAAAGACCTTTATGGTTTGTATTATCAAACTCACACCAAATCAAGACGACAGACTGACCCCGGGTCTTATCTTTCTTCCAAGGTCCTATTAGCTCTGTAACGGTGTTCGGGAAGACGCTTATTGTCCTCAATGATAGCAGCATAGCTTTTGAACTTCTAGATAAACGTTCTGCAATTTTCTCCTCTCGCCCAAGGATGGTATTTGGTGAGATGTCAGTCCTGCGTTCTCGCTAGCGGGGAAGTCCGTTGTAGCTGATGAAATGCTTAGGGTCGGCTTGGGGAACACACTGGTCGCACAGGCATATTCGGAACGCTTTCGTGCTTATCAAAGGGCTTTTCACGCTGAAATTGGTCCAAAATCCTCTGTTGCGCGCTTCAATAGCTTACAAGAGGTCGAAGTTGGCCGCTTCTTACTCCATGTTCTCAAGGAGCCAGATGCCGTTCTGCAACGCATCAGGACGTACGTACATTAATTCTCAGGGTCTGACTCTGATATGATCTCACCTAGAGATCTGACAATTTTAGAATGGCGGGTGCTATTATTCTCAAGATATCCCATGGGTACGCTATTGAGCACCACGACCGGGATCCTCTTGTGGATCTGGCCGAGGAGCTACTTGATATCTTTACCCGCACAGCGGAGTCCGGAGCTTGGATTGTAGACATGCTTCCGTTCCGTAAGTCGAATTATACGGCGCCGATAATTTTAATAGCATACTAAAATGAAATATCAGTTCGACATATTCCGGCTTGGGTACCTGGGATGACGTTCAAACGGACTGCTGCGAGATGGAGGAAGACGGTAACGGAGTTTACCGAGGTGCCGTATGCATTCGTCAAGCGGCAATTAGCCCTAGGAATTCACACGCCATCGTATACGTCTTCGCGACTTGAGAAAGGCAACCTTACTCCAGAAGACGAATTTATCGTGAAATGGACAGCAATGTCTATTTACGCTGGAGGCGCTGATACAGTAAGCCATCATTCTTTCCGAAATGGAGGAAATTATGATGATTTTCTATATGATTTTAAATTTCAAGACAGTGGCTGTTCTACAATGTTTCTTCCTCGCTATGACTGTATACCCAGAGGTACAACGTACGGCTCAGAAGGAGATTGACATTGTCGTTGGGAACGACCGTCTTCCGAACTTCGGCGACCGTCAGGATCTTCCATATATAGACGCGATTGTCAAAGAAGTTCTGAGATGGCATCCTGTTGTACCACTCGGGTTTCCACACGCCTCGACTGAGGATGACGTCTTTGAAGGATATTTTATCCCGAAGGGCGCTTTGATAATCCCAAATGTCTGGTCTGTTGAATTCCGAATTTACTTATATTTACCTGCTATTAACCTCTGTTTCAAATACGTAGGTGGTTTACACACGATCCTAAGACGTACCATGACCCAATGACGTTCAAGCCAGAGCGCTTTCTCGGTGATGATCCCGAAATGGATCCACACAGTCTCGTATTTGGCTTTGGCCGCCGCTCCTGTCCGGGTCGCGAGTTTGCTTACGCATCAATCTATCTGACCATCGCGCAAACCTTGGCTGTATTCAACATTGATAAGTTTGTCGAGGACGGCAAGGTCGTGGAATCGAAGGTGGAATTCACGAGGGGCATGATCAGTCATCCGCCAAATTTCAGAACAAACGTCAAACCTCGCAATAAGAAAGCTGAGGGCTCATCCGCTCGATCGAGGAAGAACATCCGTTTACGACGGGTGATGCAAAGATCCTCGAAAGTCTGAAGACTTAGTTATTCTCTTCGTGCTTAACTTCTCACCGAGTACTTCGGGTATCGTGCGTATTCCTGATCTTGGTGACGCAAGTAAACTTCTTTCACGCGGTTCTTTTTATGTACATTGGCAGACCGAAATCGAGTTTGTAGTTAACAAGTATTTGAAAATTCGTCCTGAATTTTGAGATGAAGCTCCATGGGAACCAATTATGTACCTTATGGTTTCGGAAGGGAAGGACGGAGATGAAGTGAAGCGTACAGAGATTGTGAAGTTGCGCAAGATTAACTCTCTAAGCAGATAATCACCAAGAACGCTTATACACGAACACTTGTGCAGGGATAGATTCGAGCTTTCAATATTCTTGCACATGATCCAACGAAAAGAAATTTAGGATGCATTACGAAAATAATATTTTTTCCACCCAGAATCAGGAAGAGTAGGGGTCTTACTATATGATTTCTCCAAGTTGTTGAGCTTGGGTTACTGAAGCAACAATTATTGCAGTAACCGTGGACCGCTGATTCGTCCGCGCGGAGTTTAAAATACGACGCGTCTCAATCACGTGCTCTAAATCCTGACCACTTGACTGAGACGTAGTCCGAGCGCGTAATTATTAAGTCAATGAAATACCCATACAGAAAATGCAGTAAACAGCGAGAAAAAGGACTACATCGTGACAGGCACAAGAAGACCCATTGGACCGTATACGCACCCTACATTACCCTATAGGTCAATCAACAGCGCCTCCTTTCTTTCTGTTTGTTCTAGCGCTGGCGTAGGACCGTACAAAGAGAACGACTGAGGATTCGATGTAGGTGCAACGGGGAAATGAGGAAGCTGAGGCTGTACTTGTGTTTGAGCCTGCGTCTGAGGCGGCGCTTGATAGTACTGAGGTTGCACCTGAGTAGACGGTTGGGACGACGACTGCGCATACGTTGGCTGAGTAGACGGTGGAGAAGCATATGAAAGCGTGTTCTGCCGAGAAACAGCAGGAACAGGCGGTGCTTGGGCGTACTGAGGCTGCGAAGAAACGGCAGGTGCAGGTGCGGAATACGGGCCTGTAGAGGAGGTTTGGGATTGAGGAGGTGGAGATTGGACTGATGGTATTGCCTGAACTGGAGCTGCAGGCACAGAGGTAGACTGTTGGTATGATGCATACTGTGTATTTGGAGCGGGAAGAACTTGGACCTGTTGAGGCAGCTGCTCCGGCATAGATGGCGGAGACGAATAATATTGGTTCGGAGCAGGCGCAGACGTATATTGCTGTTGCACCGGAGTCTGCGGTACAGTGCCGTATGATAACTGCCGGACAGGTGCATAAGTGGCATTCGTAGGCGCCGGAGACTGAGGAACCTGAGGTGCGCCGTACTGTTGACTAGGTGTCCATTGTGCGTAAGATCCGTTTACGGAGTTGTACCTAGCAGGCTCTTGCTGTGACGTCGATCGCCAAGATGGGCGTGAGAGCTGTTCGGTAAGAAGTTTATCATATAGTTTGACAGCTTGCGAGAGTTTGTCATGCATTTCTGATAGCGTTTCTATGAAAGTTGTCAATCACGAGCAACGGATGGCATATATACACAGATACTCACTCTCCTTCCGATCCGCATCGTCCAATGATAAAGCTAGCTTAGGTCTTAATCCGTTCGCTTTGTCGTATAACTCGTTTACAGCAGGATATCGAGATATATCACGTCCACCACGAGCCTCAACTTCCTGCACCGTTTGACTAAACGTCAAAATCACATCGCTCTCAAGTGGTTGTAAGTCATAGCTCGGTTGTGGAGGAGCGATTACACTTGAAGTTTCTGGGTAGGATTGCGCCTGGGGATATCCGTAATTTTGCACTTCGGACCGTGGCGTCTCGACAGGTGCACTCGGCTTCGGTGCATTTGCTTCTCTTAAGGACGCTTCAATCGCGGCCTTCAGTTCGGGATCATTCTCGTCATCTTCATCTATAGGAGGACCAGATGGTCGCGAAGAACGATCGACAACAGGCGGCTCTGACGATTGCCATTTTCCGTACTTTGAGGGCTCCGGCTGCGAGGATGTATATCCAGGCCGACTGTTACGTCCATTTACGCTCGCCGCTCCGACTTCCTCGAGTGATAGCTGGATTGCACGCTGAAGTTCTTCATCCGCGAGGTCCCTTGCAGAGCGATGATGCGTCGAAGAACTTCGGTGGTGCTTTTTGTCGTCTTTCGGAATCTTGCTTCTCGTAAGCTTCACATAACATGAGTCACACACTCTGACATCTTGTTGAATACCGAAATGGGGGAGTGGAAGCGACTTGGAAGTGCATTGCTGATCGAAGACCTGGCCGCAGTTTCGGCAATGATGCTTGCGATTTGTAAAGGTGAACGGAGTTCGACAGCGCAGACAGACATCGGAGTCGATCCATTCAGGTGCAGTCTGCGTATCTACCATCGCGGAGCTAGTAACAGCTAAATCCTTTGGAGGGAAAGTGAAGCCTTTGTGGCACACGTGTCTTAGCAGACGAAACATCAAATTACTGTGAGCGGCATACCTTCGCTCTGTAGTTGCCTGTAGACCTGGCAGACATACGACAGGCTTGGTTTTCCTTCGAATGCAACAGCCCAGTTCTGTACGTGGCGCAGAATTGCATTCTTCACATCAAGATTTAGCACAGGTATCTTGAGGATGGATACTAGATTGTCCATGAACTCGCGTGAGGCGACTTCAACTAAGAAATGGTCGCCACCATTCTTAACGCACGTATCTGTCAGCTATACATACACGTCAACGCCATAGTTGTAGAATGACAAAAGTCGGAATCTTACGCTAAGGGCAAGCAGCTGTACGTTGGGATTCTTATGATTGAGGCGTCGTTTGAGCGCACGCATCGCATCTTTCGGAGGCACAGATTTGGAGCGTATCTGGTCAGATATCTCGAGGTTCAAAGCAATGTCCTCTGCGCCCGTTGGAAGCAACTCTGATGTCGCCTTGTCTGTATGACTGTCAATACTTGATTCCTTCCACTGCTATAGGTCCATACCGATTGCCTCGTCCACCTGAGACGCTCCCCAGAGCCAACCGGCGAGCGACATCGTCTCTTAATCTTATTTATGCAATATGCAAGCTTCTCCGGACTCGCTGATCGACGACGGTGCTGCAGTGGTGGTAGTGGTGGTAAATACGCAAGCTGACCTGAGTTGCGCGCTCTGGTCTGTGTGACGTGCATCGTGCGTGACTTATAGTGATATGTCACAGTGATCTACGCTGATTCCTGTTCGAAATAGGAAGGCGTCCTCAGCGCCACGGGAGGGCACGCGCCTGCAATAACTCTCATCTCTTCCACCATCTCCGTCGCATATATCCTGTCCTGTAATTACTGTACAGAATGACAAAAGCATATTTAATGAACAGTCTTATAGATAAGGTATACTCGATTGTGTTACATCTGATGCGGTCGCTGACAGGCTCTTTCTTTACTAGATGCAGTCCCCTGACCAAGACCATAGGTATGTCCGGCAGGGCCCATGAACAAAGGCGGATTGTCTAACACCATCTGCAGGTTTATGGGACTGCAAGACCTCATGTCCGAGATCCGACTGGACGCGAATAACTTTCTGGGAGACGAGACCATGGAGTTTAGGGTCCTGTCGCAAGTCCTAAAACTCGTGGAGGATACGATCTCAGAAGTTAAGAACCAAGCCGTCAAATGGTGAAAATGAAATCCGCTTTTCATAAACCGAAGTATTGACTGTTATAAGTTTGGGTGTACTCGTAAAGATCGTCCGCGAGAATCAGATGGAGTTCATCATCGGAAAGCTTATTGAGTTTTCGGCTAGTAAGCATGAGGAGCTGCGGGATATCGCGGGGCTTGGTACGTGTTGTATGCGTGTTTTCTCGTGTCACTCTGATTTACAACGTCGAAGGTCTCAAAACTATCACCTCCGAGATCCCTCAGGATAGTAATCTGGCCTCAAAAGCCTGTGACAACTTGACGCCGAAACTTCTTAACCAAATTCAAAACGTACGTCTCAGCAACAATGACCAGAATATATCTGATTCGTGTTTAGCCCACCACTCCTCCTGAGACGATAATCGACATATTATCGATTCTTTCAATTCTCATCACTCGCTTTCCTGCGCATCTCTCGAGTCCTTCTCTTTCGCCACAGCCCGTGTCGACTCTTACTCCACTGCTGGGACATTCGCGGCCTGCAGTGCGGAAACGTGCAATTCTCACGCTTGCTCAGTTCTTGCCTTCAGCTCAACAGTCATATTTTGATGATCTCGTCAATTCAACAATTCTTCCCGGATTACGCAATGAGAATTCTTCTAATGCAGCCTTGGAGCAGCAACGGACGGCTGTTCAATTAGTTGCTGCCATTGTGCGCCAGTCGCCTGGCCGAATTGTCGCCGTGCTCGATTTAATCATTCCTGCTGTCCTTCGGGCTGCAGCGCGTGAAGACGACGAACTACGTGAATATACCTTGCAAGCTCTTGAGGTATTCGTACTTCGTTGTCCAAGCGAGATTACGCCTTTCCTCGGCCAGATCGTACAAACTGGGACAAAGTTAATCAAGTATGATCCGAATTATGCAGGAGGCGATGATGAAGACACAGATATGGCTGACGCAGATGAGGAAGACGAGGACGAGGACGATGCCGTGGATTACTCCGATGACGAAGATACATCGTACAAAATCAGGCGCTCTGCTACGAAGCTTCTTGCAGCACTCATCGAGACGCGGCCGGAAATGCTGACATCGCTTTACAAAGATGTGTCTCCTGTTCTCATTCAGCGATTTGGTGATCGTGAAGAAACCGTACGTTTGGAAGTCTGGGCGACGTATGGTGCTTTGTTAGCCCAGACGAAGGTGTATGGAGGTGTACCGCAATCACCGAATTTTGTAGACTCTCCGGGTGTAGGCGGTAAGCGAAAACGCTCGCCCAGTGTCGCGGACGGGATGGACGTTGAGGTATCCGAATCTCCCGCAGCGCTTCTCAAAGCACAGGTTCCATCCTTTGCTAAGTCGCTACTTGGTCAGCTGCGAAGTTCCAAGACGCCACCGGCAGTATTACAAGCTGGCTTTACACTCCTAAAGCAGCTGATTGATGTTCTTCCGGGAAGTCTCTCATCTCATTCGGGACCCATCGGGTCGGTAGTACAGGCTGTCCTAAAGCAGAGCCCCACCACTTCCAGTGTTGTTTTGCACACAACCTGTCTTTCCTTCCTAACTGCATATTTCTTAACTCATCCGCCTTCTGCTCTGCCTAATGCACCCGAGCTGATTCGGCCACTACTCAAGGAGCTTGATGAGCGGCACCCTCGTTTGGTAGCGGAGGCTTTCCGCGCCTTTTCAGCATTGCTGAATATGCTGCGACCAGTTCAGAGTGCCGATGCGGAATGGGTTGGAATAGTATACATCCGTGCAGTGCAGCGACTTCTTAGCGCAGACACAGATGCTGACGTGCGTTCCCGCGCAGAAGTGTGTATTGGTGATCTATGGACTTGCGCGACGGAAGTGATGCGTGAGAAGAATGGAGAGGAATGGAAAGCTATATGCCGGACAACGGGACGTACAGACGGTGCGGTGCAGGTGGTATCACACGTCGCTAAGGAGGTCGAGATGGGCGATGCCTGGCTCAATAATTCGATTGAATGGGTGCTTGAGGTTCTTAGGAGAGCAGGAAGAAGCAGAAAGAGTGATGCTTTCGCTTGTTTGGAAGTCTTACTGAGGAAGTGCGTATTATAATATTAATCTGAGAGAAGACTGACGTCCATGTTCGAAAGGTTTGACATCGTAGTCCCATCAAATCTGGTGCCTACAATCGTCGAGCAGATGAAACCTTATATCTCAACTAACGACATCGCTCTCCTCTCGCATGCATTATCTGTTTTAACTTTACTCCTGCAGATCTGCCCGGAACAAACATATCCAGCCGTCGAATCTGAATACCTCAAAGATATCTATAATATTGCTCACTCTCCTCTCCTCTCTGGCGCATCACTTGATGCGTTATTATTCTTCTTGGCAGAACTCGTCGATGCAGACCCCGAAATCGCAACTCATGTCATCCCAAGTTTTACAATCCCACTGCAGAAGGCAAAGAAAGGCGATGCATCATATGCCAATGTTGCGAAGTGCATTGGCATTATTGTTCGCTGCCACCCGTCTTTGGCAGCAGGCACAATTGCCGAGTTCTCAAAAGCATTGAAGGTAACTTTAGTGTTCTATGAAGATCCCACGCATGCTGAAAAAATGTATCTATCTTACAGAAGAATGGAAAAGCTACTGGCTCTCAGATTGTTCTTGATTTGCTTGTTCTTGGAGAGATCGGACGTACGATGTATGTCAGTTGCGCTTCGGCACAAGACCTTACTTATTTACTCCGTTTCCCTATTGCAGCAACTTCGCACAGATGAAGGACTTATTCGCTACTGCTATTGAACTTTTGGGCTCGCCAGACGAAGAGATTCGAAGTGCTGCCTCGTTCGCCACGGGTGAGTGTTCAACCATTCTATTAGTAACAAGGGTTGACACCGTTATGCAGGTAATATTGCTATTGGCAACATTCAGTTCTTTTTGCCCGCCATCGTCAAGCTTATACAGAAGGACAAGGATAAGCGACTACCAGCTCTTCACGCCCTCAAGGAGGTCAGTTCTCGCATACAATGCTCGCCTGTTTTATTCTTAACAGAATGTTCGCCATTCAGGTGGTGAGCAACTGCCCGAATGGGTTACTGGAGAGTGTCGCGGAGACTATATGGGTTCCCCTGTTCCAAGACTCGGCAAATTCGGAAGAGTCGACAAGAAATGTTGCCGCAGCATGCCTAGGCAAACTTACTACCACAAATCCTTCAAGATACCTACCCCAGCTCCAGGTCTGCATACACCTGTCTTTACTTCGTTCTCATGCTTATTAGTTTGGTCAGGCTCATATTCGCGATGAGGATGCAGACGCAAGAGCGACGGTCATTTCCGCAATTCGTTATACGTTTGCCGATTCGCGAAATGACTACGACGAACTTCTCCAGGGACTTATTCCTGAATTCTTGACAGCTATGACAGATGAGAACTTGGTATACGACACGCATTATCACTGCGAGTTATGGTTGCCTAATCGTTTCCTCCTATAGACAGTCAGACGGCTAGCAATATCTGCGCTCAATTCCGCCGCAAGGCACAAACCACGATTAATTCGCGATCACCTAAGCGTTCTTCTTCCCAACCTGTACAAAGAAACAGTTGTACGACCAGAACTCATCCGAACTGTTCAATTGGGTCCGTGGACACAAAAATTCGATGATGGTATTGAGGTCCGAAAAGCCGCCTATGAGACTATGTATACCCTTGTACGTGGTTCCGACAGCTCCTATTTGTCCAGCTGATTGAATATTTGAGTTCATCCGCATTAGCTCGATACCTGCCTCTCGAAGCTCGATGTGTACGAATTCCTCGGTTGCGTCATAGCTGGACTCTCAGACGACGCGGACGAGATCAAGGTCCTTGCGCATATGATGATTTTCCGTCTTTCTAGCGTGGCGCCGAGTGCGCTCGCGCAACGACTGGATGACATTACTCCGCCACTCGAGAAGACGATGAAGGGTCCGAATGTGACGAAGGACACCGTGAAGCAGGATCTCGAGCGCGCGGCGGAGCTCCAGCGCAGTACTCTTCGTGCCGCAGCGGTGTTGCATAAATGCGTACCTTCCGGCTCATCTACGCGGTTTGACGCCTTCGTCGAGGAAATCCAGAAAGGACAACTTGGTGCTGAATTCAAGGATATCTCTAGTGGACGCTGAGACGGCTCTGAGAGACGTTGGACATGATGGGAATAACGATTCGCTGTGTAAAGTCCTATATAGCGCACAACTCATTCTTGACATGACCTGGCATGACAATCAATAATTTCCGAATTGATGCATAATCTCCTGTCTAGAATCCTGTAGTTGCATGAAGAGATCTTTCGTGCGTGCAATGATGCTCAAAATTCCACATGAGATTTGCAAACGTGCCTACGTGAAAAAGCTACATATGCGCCTGATAATTTCCGAACCGGCTTGCCGACGTTCTTCCTTTGCCACGCCGTTGCCTAACACCGACTTGTTCTCGATCGCACGTCGTCCAAGGTACGGCATGACTTCCGAGAGTTTGCCATACGGGACGTACCTGGATAAGTGGGTAAGGTTGGAGAAGTCACGTAAAAGAAAATCTTTGAAGGCTAACTTTATTACAAATGGTTCGCTGGAGCGCGTCTTCTCGACGAGGTAGTCAGTCAGTGCGTCCCTCGTCCCTTCGTACCTCTCAATCAATTCGTGCACCTGGTATGAAATGAAATACATACCATAAAGTTGTCCAAGAGCAATCCGCTCTGCTGCGTCGTCGGTGATATGAATTACTTCCAAGCCTCCTTCATACGAACGCGTTGCAAGACTCTCACGCACGAACGCATCTAGTATATGCTCGCAGCTCTTCAGGTTGTGCGTTCCGAAGAGAACGCCTATCCTGGGCACTATAGGTTGGTTGGTACTACTCCCGCCTCGCTTTTGCTTCTCATGCATATGCGCGATTTCTTGGGCGACGTGCTTGATGAGCATACGCGCGCAGGTATCATAAACCTCGTCCGTTTCTGCCTTGTTTTCCCAGACAGGAGAAAGCGGTTCTGGAGAGATGCTAGGAGAAGATGGTGCATTATCGCCAGTACTAACCGCCTTTGTTTCGGAATTTGCAAGCATCCGAGTAGCATGCGCAGACACCTCGAACGGGTGATATGCACCTCTCACGAGCTTCACTCCAAGTGCGTAATTCCCCGCTTCTGCATCAAGAAGCGACTGGACCAAGTGCTCCGGGGTTCTGTAAATTTAAATTCCAAATGATAAGTCAAAACTTAGTGTGAGTATGAGAACCGGGGTGAGTATTGCCACCTTCTCAGATAAGCCTGGAACGTGCCGTAGATAAGCGGTTGTACTGGAGGATAATCTTGTTCGGGACTGCCAGAAGTGCGGAACCCCTTCCATAGGGTCCGCGTGAAGATTGACTGCGGGACAGGTTGAGGAAGACGATTGAACTCAGCCATGAGAGCGCGTTGATACGCGTCGATTGCAGGCTGTTCAGAATAGATATTCGTTAGTAAGAATCGCATGCATTTTGCTGACGGTAGTTACTCACTTGATACCAACTATATTAGGAAGGCGAGCTATTTAGCAGAGGCATCGTGAATTCAAGAGAAAATACCGGACCTATATTCTGCATCAATGATTATTTTGACGCCTCTCTCCTTCGCTCTTTGACAGATTCTGAATAAATCTTTCCTCAACTCTCTCAAATCTTCCAGATCTTGCTTCTCCAATGGACTTTTCTCAGGGAGGCTAATGGGGTCAACATTAAGGACGTCAAAGTCCGACGGTCGTGGCGAACCCGGAAAGCATACGAGGCGGGCCGGACGCGGACGCGTATTGACCAAATGCTTAGAGAAGTTGATGAGTGCCTGAGCGTCGGGAAGCAGCGCGCTCTTCCGTTCGGAACAGAATTTATAATTAAGAAAGCTAGTCAAGTCTACTCTAAGAATAGAAAATGCGAGAGACGCACTAGCTTTACAGCTACCCATGTCTTTCTTCCAGGAGAGTTTGAGCCATGGTTTCGCTTTCCCCTAAGCCGGTCTTCAAAATCGGCAGCGACGTCGATACATCGAATCATCTCATCGACAATGTGCTTGTGCACCGGCTGGGCTTCGCCAGTTTCGGGTCCACGAATCTTCGCCTTTCCTGAAGCCTCATCCTCATCGACTTCGACGCTATATGCGAGCAAAGTCCCCTTGTTCTCAGTACGGAGTTTATTTAGCACTGGTAGAGTTTCAACAGCAGTCTCCCCGCCTACGAACTATAAACCTGACTATCAATAATAAGTCAATACACAAAAGATGAAAGCATCTTACCTGGGAAAAAAACGTTGCCCGTACAAAAGTATCAGTTAGATAGCTGATTCCAGGGATCGATAATAACGTTGATAAGATGGTGGGGGAGTAGTCCACTAGCATTGGGATGCTGCACATCGAATAGACGATATAAGACCGGAGTAACGTGTTCATTGGTGTCTGGCGCCGACGATATTGATGCTCGCAATCCTGACTCGCGTCGCTTTCTTCAAGAGATTTAGTTCTTCTCCAGTAAATGTATCCTGAGCTGCAGAGTAAACCAGCCGCAGACGCAATGATACCAATCCGAGTACGCCTGTGACGCGCATGTGTGCCGGGCCGAAATCCCGCTAAATTTGTGGAAAGCAGCCGACGTCCGACTCCTCCGCTCACTGAGAGAGACCGTGCGGGAGGTTGCAAAACAGCTCTCCTGTAAGCGCTCGAGAGCATCGTGGTACGAGTCAAAAGAGGGCGAGAGAGCATCTTTGCCAGAGATTTCGGTAAGAATTTAGTACTATGCATGTACTGATTATTGATAGTACACGCATGGCAAGGCAGGCAACTCGATAGGAAGCGATAACAAAACATTCCGCATTCTTCTTTCTTCCCCGCTGTCCCGCGTTTATCTCATGAGGTAAAAATCTGGCCGCTTTTGAATGTACTCTTTCGGGCCATCGACAGCCGACGAGAGATGCGGAAAATCATGGTGGGACTTTTAGTAAAGCACGTATATCAGAAGTATGACTTTAACCAAAGCAAGCAATATATACCCTATGTTCTGGTTCACCTTTCCATGGTAAGGAGAATTATATACGCGAGCTTTCTCTGTCGATATGACTTGATAATGGGCGTCAAATGCATTTCGATATGATAATATATGACTGATTGACCATCACAAGTTTATATAATATGTCATGTGATGTGGCTCAATTTTGGAAGATTATGTCATATAAGCTCCGAGTCCAGGACGCATGCACCTCACTCAACGCCCGAAATAATTGAAAACTTTTTTTTTTCTACGAGAAAAAACCGGCGGAAACATAGATTTTATGATCAGTCTTACTCAGGCCGGTTGCTCACTCTTACTCAAGGACGCATCAAGGCGGGGATCACATTGACTCACAAAACCGGATTTGGTCCGTGCGCTCTGCGTAATGTGTCTCTCACTCATCGAATCATTGTATTTGCGACAGACTAATCTTCAAGTTCATGCGCGCGCAATACGCATCAAATCATTCAGATCTGATCCTTTGCTTTCCTACCAGATCCGAATTGGAATCACAGGTTGGCCGGAAGCCTTATCCGTCACGTTGCAATCAGCATCGCTGCAACCTGTGCTTCAGTTCCTGTGCACTGAGCGTCTGTGGAGGTACTATTGAGACGGAAACTCTATCTTGTATTATGTAACATTAGCACGTGCTGTATCAGTAGTATATAAAAGCCTCTGGTAGGCTATCGTGTAATATAAGGATTCGCTTCCTCTCGTATCACCGTACGTATGTCTTCGTACTGAAGACCCGTTAAGCTCATTCCTTTAAAAGGTTATGAGCCTTGCCTACCCCGCAAAGAAAACTTATTCGGATTTAACATTCGTCGATACGGTGCACATAACAACGAGAACATACACGTTTACTACGTTCCTAGAACGCGATCCAGAAAATTTAGTTCCGTACAGGATATACCGAAATTACTACGAATACGACGAAATACTATTTCCTGGGGTAAAAGAATGTCAACTATCACCGCACACGCTTCATACAGAACGACTGGACAGAGTACGCCTGATGAATATCCAGCAGCACGAGATGACTGGCACCGGGTGGATGAAAAGAGAGATGGAGAGAGCCAAACAACAACACGGTATAATCGTTCACAGGGAAATCGTGTAACTTTTACTACCGAACATAGACGTTTTTACCATTATGCTCCGATTGAACAACCACAACATCAACAGCAACAACGACGACCTCGTAGAGTAAGAAATGCTGGAACACAAACAATTAACGTTGTGGTAATGAGACAGGGGAGATTCATGCACTCGGGAGCGGAGCAACCGAGAATTGAGGAACCTTACCTCGAAAGAATAAACATTCCCGAACAACCCGAAGTTCCGTTAACCCAATTACCATATGGGGAATCACAAGACGCAACGGAAATTAATCCAATAGATGAGACTCGTAATGAGCAAAACGAAGATGAAGAATCTGCAAATGAAACTGATCATGCGAGCCAGCAAACTCGAGTAAGCTCTCATCCAACGCATATAAGCGCACCACGAACACCGCCTGAAAATCAGAACAATCCGCCTCCTAGCCCATCAATACCTTCTAGCTCATCTAGCTCTTCATCATCATCTTCATCCTCAATGGCAGCACAAGCACCACCAGCTCCAGTGCCTACACCACCACCTCAACCACCCGCTCACATTTTTTACACTCCGGATCTTGAATTCCGTGATGTTAACGAAGCATTCAAGGGCATCGAAAAACTGCAACCGAGCGGTTCTAATTTCAAAATGTGGAACATACGTGTTCACACAACGATACGCGCGATGGGGTTAGGTGATCATTTGATTGCTACCCCTGAGGCAACTGACTTAGACGGTCAGCGAACCAACGATCAACTTATTTCTGTCCTTCAATCAAGACTACCCGATACAATTCTAGCGAATATGATTGGTTTTCAAACCGTCATTTTATTTATGGGTTATCTTCGAACTAGGTTTGACGTGCGCACAACAGTTACTTCTGCAATAGAAGTATCGAAATTATTTAACGTTCGAGGACACGTTACCGAATTCGATAAAACTTTAGACAAGTTACAACAAATTTACGGTCTACTCGCGCAGCACAACAAGACACCGACAGATGACACGTACCTGTCGGCCATTCAGAATTCAACCCCACCGCAGTATAGCTATGTTTTCCAACAGCTACAGGCGCGTATAGATTTCTACAACGCTACCCGAACTGCGGGACAACCCATTAGGTCTATCACACCGAACGAACTAATCGCCGAACTACGTGCGGCTTTTGCAAATTATGTGGCGCAAAAACAACCGTCTTCTCACCCAAGTCCCTTTCGGGGGAGACCAATTTCCACCCGAGCACGAAGTTTTTCTCATCGGTCGCAATACCAACGCGGTATGAATAGGGGCACGAATTATCAACACCCCTCGAATACAAATTATCACGGATCTTCGACACCTTTTTGGAAAGGTTCTTGGGATCGAAACTCTTTTCGTGGACGAGGTAGAGGCCGATCAAACTTTAGCCACAAACCCTTTACCCCGTTTACGCATGCGATAATGGGAGCACCTCAGTGCTTCAATTGCAAGAAATTCGGTCATCTATCAAAAGATTGCCGTGCGCCACCTACACCCCAAACAGTTAAAGTTCGACAAACTCGTACAAACAACGTTGGATCCACATCTTCGCTTACACAAGCACCGGCGAATTATTTGAATCCGAATGCGGCTGCTCAAGCTATCATTCCTTCTTACGCATTACCCTCATCTAACTCAGCACGCATCGAAGAAGTGAATATGGCTCAAATGCGTTCAGGTACACCGACTTTGTCTCCCGAATCTAACTTTCCAGTGGTAACTCCACAACCAACAACGCTTGATCTTTCGGACGATGACAACGTCAACGAGAATCAAAAGCGTATTCGACTCTGGCAAGCATCCAATAATCCGTTCGAACCACCTGCGAAACGACAACAAACAGTCGCTACTCAACTGGCATCCGAATCACCAGCCGGCACAAATTATGTCGATGATTTCTTTAGACAACTATCGATGGAACAAGACCCCGATGACGACGGAATTTTTTATGGCGAAAAATCACTTCCGCAGTTACTTGAACCAATCGGAGCCGTTCATTCATTTGGCTGGTACAAAGCTGATGAAGACGCGGAAATCGAGATGGGTTTTCACCCTAACAACCTCAAAGGCGAAGCGACACCAGAGACGATCAGGAAAGCAGCCATCAAACGTGGCAAACAAGTGAACATTATCGAACGTGAAACGACGATACCTGAAGATACGCAAATGGAATATGCTGAAACGGTGAGTTTTGCAAACGCACTACTTGATTCTGGTGCTAGCATTCATGTTACACCATATCGAAAAATTTTAACGAATATTACTGACTGTGAACCAATTACAGTCAGGACAGCCGATGACACCGCCATCACCGTTTCTCAAAAAGGCGATGTGAAGCTTATTTTGTTTAAAGTGAACAACAACGTTTGCACGTCTGAAAACTGTACGATAATAAAATTGTCAAATGTCTATTTATCGCCAAAATTCAAATGCACTTTGATCTCACAAGCAGTAATGTGTGATAACGACTTCAAATTTATAACGGAGAAAAATATTTGTACTATAATAAAAAACAACCGACATCTAGGAACAATAATTAGGTCGGAAAGAAAATTATACGAAGTCAGAATTTATAACGATCCTAATTTAAGACCAAATATCATCGCCACAATAACAATTGATGAATTACATCGAAAACTCGGACATATAAGTTATGGCTACATACGAAAAATGTTAAAAGATCATCCAGAGATAATAACTGAAAAAATTATAGACGATAACACAACAAAAAATTGCATTGATTGCACAAAAGCAAACATTTCACGAAATATAATTCCGCATCAAAGGAAATCACCATTAGCAAATAACTTTGGTGATCTTTTTCATATGGATATATGGGGTCCAGCGCCAACATTGGCGTTAAATTCGATATCTTATCTATTAACTTTAGTCGATGACTCAACACGATGGTCAGAAATGTTACCATTAAAACATAAAAATGACGCGTATACTGAATATATAAAATATTCTACGAAGATAAAATTACATAATGGAGTAACTATAAAAACATTACAATCAGATAATGATTCTGTATTTTTATCAAAAGATTTTACAGACTATCTCGATTCTCAAGGAACAATTCGAAAACTTACGGTACATGATACACCTCAACAAAATGGGGTGGCAGAACGAATGCATCAAACTATTTTTAACCACGTACGATCAATGCTAACAGCAAAAAATTTACCGCAACGATTATGGTATTACGCAGCACAACATGCATTGTTTATAACAAATAGATCCCCAAAAAGCGCAATAAATTTCGAAACTCCATTTAAAAAACGATTTACTGCCAATTATATTTTAGACGGTCTTTATGAATTCGGTCAAGACGTCATTTATCGAAAAGAAAATGTTAATAAACTACAAAATAAAGGAATTATAGGGAAATTTGTCGGATATGACTCAAATACAAAAGACGGAATTTTCGTATATCATGACTCAAAAGTAACAACGGAACGAAATGTCGAGTTCATAATTTCAAAACAAATTCGAACTCAAGGGGAGAAAGATAAAATTGATCCATCAGAAATATTAGAACAGCAACCACCTAATAACGAAAATGAAAACAATGAAACAACAATAAAAGAAAGATTACAGAGACATCGTGAACCATCTCGTAAGAAACGAGAAGCTGGCCTAGCAATAGAAAAACAAGAAGATATTTCAATTTTCTTAACGGAATTTAATCTCGAATTAAACAAAAGTATGAAAACACCAATAACATACTTAGACATATTCAAAAGACCTGATCATAGCAAATGGCGAGAAGCTATGAAAAATGAAGTAGATTCTTTAATAGAACACGATACATGGATATATGAATATCCACCACCAAATACCAATATTGTTGGCTCAAGATTCGTTTATAACATAAAATATAAAGCTGATGGAACGATCGACAAATATAAAGCCAGATTAGTTGCACAAGGATTCAGCCAAATAGATGGTATCGATTATTTTTCACAAGACACATTTGCACCTGTAGCGAAACTATCAACAGCGAGATTATTATTACATTGGGCAGCAGCCAATGATTATGAAATCCATCAAATTGATATCAAATCAGCATATTTGTATGGAGAATTAAATGATGATGAAATCATATACATGAGACCACCACCGGGAAATTTTTGTAAAAACATAAAACCTGGACAAGTCCTACGATTAAAAAAGGCATTATACGGTTTAAAACAATCAGGTCGACGATGGTATAAGAAAATTAATGAAATATTAAACACCGCCGGACTAACGAGATCAATTGAAGATTATGCGGTATTTTACCGATGGACTTTAAGAAAACCAGATTTGATCACATTTATGCATGTAGACGACATTACAATAATAAGCCAAACTAAAGGCATAAAAGACCAATTAATATCGGATATCAAAAGATTCGTAAACTTAACCGACAATGGTGAAATCCATTGGTTACTCGGTATCGAGATGAAAAGAAATAGATTCGATCGGACCATATTATTAAGACAAAAGAAATATATAGAAGATATCACAACGAGATTTGGGATAGAAGAAGAAAGAACACGTCAAACACCAATGATACCAAAAAGCAAATTAACTTCAAATTATGGAGAACCAAATCTTGAAGACAGAAAACTGTTTATGAGTTTAGTAGGATCAATTCGTTATGCAGCTGACGCAACGCGACCCGATGTGGCATATGTTGCCGGTCAGTTAGCTCGTCATTTACAAAACCCAGATAAAAATCATATTAATGCTGCTAGATATGCTTTATCATATTTAAATACAACAAAAGATAAATGGTTAAAGCTTGGAGGACGCTATCCACTAATAATAGATGGATACTGCGATTCAGACGGAGCAATAACTGAAGGATATAAAGCGATAAATGGATATATTTTCTCGATTCGAAACTCATCGTTTTCGTGGTCATCAAAACGACAAGATTTAGTACCAGCTTCAGTTTACGAAGCTGAAATCCAAGCACTTCAACATGCTACTAAAGAAGCTATATGGATAAAGCATTTTACTGAAGAATTAAATTTGAAAGATAATGAACGATCAATTACATTGTATTCTGACAATCAAGCAGCAATCAAAGTAGTAAATTCTGAAGAATTTTCTCATGACATTCGAACGAAACATCTAGATCGAAGAAGAGCATTCGTACATTGTTATGTTCAAAATCATTCGATTCGAGTTGAATATGTTAACACTACAAATCAAAGAGCCGACACATTGACGAAATCACTCAATGTAAAACAATTCAATCATTTAAATTCGTTGATAGGATTGACCGATGGTTAATCACAATCTAAGAAGATATAACCTTATTAGATTGAAGGGGAGTATTGAGACGGAAACTCTATCTTGTATTATGTAACATTAGCACGTGCTGTATCAGTAGTATATAAAAGCCTCTGGTAGGCTATCGTGTAATATAAGGATTCGCTTCCTCTCGTATCACCGTACGTATGTCTTCGTACTGAAGACCCGTTAAGCTCATTCCTTTAAAAGGTACCTCGTCAAGTCAGGCTTTCTTGGATATGCGAATGCGGGTATTTCCCTAGGCATGGACTTTCACGAACCGCATATTGTGCTGATATCCATCCTGGACACTTTGCGCACAAGGGTACGATGACTCGTCCATGTTACTCCTATCACAACGGAAAGCTATGCAAGTGTTCGGCAGATTAGTACAATGCGCGCCTTTACTGATCAGGACTTCATCAGAACCCAATTTGTGTGTACGTATAAATACGACTTTCTCACTGTTTGACGCCGTGAACGGCCTTGACTTTCTTCTCATTCACAACGATGGCCTCTCCCAGATCTGCAGAGCTTTTGACTCCCCAAACGAAGCTTCTCCAAAGTCTCGCTCATCGCGTGCAGTTGCTGCAGACCGTACTGGGTTTACCTGGCGCTTATATATTGCAGATGCTGAAGAGTCTCGTTCCGAAGCTATTAGCTAATCCGCAAGTCAGGGAAATACTTCGTTTCGTATTCCTTGGATCTGTGGTTGAACTGTCACGCTCGGTAAGCCAGAAGGCTGCTGACTATGTCAAGCACTGTAAGTCCTTGCAAGTATCCAGCACTGATTATTTTGTCTGATCTCCTTTTTCTCAGTTTTCGTTGTGAAGGCATCGTTTACCCGGGGAGACTTCGCTTTTGACTGGGTCAAGCGCTATCTCGAAGATCATCGCATCTGGGATGAGTCGCGCGTCTTCCA